>CM060358.1:184002628-185202628 GCA_030545235.1 Helianthus tuberosus | reverse complement strand
TATGCTTTTGCAAAATGGAAAAAAAAAACAAAAACAAAAAAACTGAAAACATAATAACAGGGACTTCGAAAAGAAAATATATGTTCTAGAACCGGTCCATATTAGACTGAGACAGATAAAAATTGCATATTTGCAAAAAAAAGGATAATTCTATTTTATTCTTCGAAATACGTACTGCTGAAGGACGAATTCCTCCAAGAGCTGTGTAGAGAGAGAGCTTTCCCACAGGTATGCCCATTCCCTGTAAAGTAATTGCATATAAGAAAACTAACAATCATAACCAGATAATTAGCTTTAATTTAATAAAACAGATAGGTTGTAGAAGATGGCATCAAGATGTGCATTTTGCTTAAAATTGTAATAATTAAATAATCACATGATTGGAAAGCAAACAAAGCCTTTACCTGGCAGCCAAGGTCTCCTAGGCCTAAAATACGTTCACCATCTGTGACTACTATAACTTGAATTTTTTTCTGAGGCCAATTCTTCAATATCTCAAGAATCTTCCCCCTATAAATAAAATATAATTTATTAGTCAGCTAGAATAACTAGAAAACAAAATGTTTCCAAGAATACGTGAGAAGATAATGGTGATGGGAACTTGCTTGTCTCTTAAACTAATAAATAAACCCTGTGGGTTCTTGAAAATGCTCCCGTATTTTTGGCACGCTTCACCGACGGTTGGTGTATATACAATTGGGAGAAGCTCCTCGACGTTTTCAATTAATAGCTTGTAGAATAATCTCTCATTTCTCTCCTGCATACCAGGATAGATAGACGATTCACAATGTATACATAGAAAAAAAAACAAAAAAATCTGAGTTGATAATTAAAAATAGGTCATTTGTAGTATGTGTCCAAAACAAACTGAGTCAGATTAAGTTAACCCCGTAACACTTTGTGGAGTTTTGTTCATAACTTTAATACTTTATTTTATTCATATATATAGAATGTTTTAACTATTACTATTACAAAAAGAAGTTTCTTACAATAAAATTATAAATACTTGAATAAAACTATTTAGGAGGTTTAATGCATTAAAATAAGAATATGGGACATTATCAAGTATTAACCCATTTGAAACATTCTTCTTTTAGCTAAATTTATTTATTTGACCCGTTTGAGATAAAGGACAACCCAAATCGACCCAATACTAGTAAATGAATTGAAAAGGCCAATGCCATCTCTATTATTATTCATTTATTTGCAAGGTTTACCTGAAGATCCATCATGGCTTGGTACCTTTGTAGAGGTATTTGATATTGGCGGATATTATGCATCATCTTTTTTACCTGGTTATTGACACGTTACAAAATATGAGAATTTTCCATACGTTCACATATTAAATATTTCAACATATGGAAAAGGAAGCCGTAACGAGTGCGAATGAAAATAAAATACCTGAAGATCATGATTGACGACAACCGGAGGAAGAAGACCACGTAGATAATGGGCATCTCGTTCTTTTTCAGTAAAAGCCAAACCTTTGTTGTGGTGCGGGTCCCGCAACAACGAGTAGCCACTAAATAAAATGAGAGAATTATCCATTATTTATAATTTAACGATACAGATATCATGTTGTCCTAGAAAAACCAGCAATATATTGAAAACGAACTACAAGAAAAGTGCTCAATATGTCAAATACAATAAATCAAATCTTTTTATCATCGAATAGAGCCAATAATCAATTTGGACAGTAGAACACTTGTTTTATTCAAACAAATGGCCCTCCATTCCATATCCAAATTCCAACATAAAACTCCAAATTAAATAATTGTTTCACAATCGTTGTATAGAGCCATTTGTTGGTAACAAATGCATTTATAACTTTACCAAAAAAAACCAGAAAATGAATCTGCAAACACACAACTTCCGCTTTAATTTATTTGTTGACAGTTGAACAACTTTTGAATAAAAAAAAAATATTTTAGGAATAGATCACCATAACCTTGTTACAAATTACAAACTTGTAAACGTTTACCAGTTTGTCTCTTAAATATGTAGAATCCGTTTTGAATTAAATATAAAAACCATAATCTGCTTTTGCATTTGTTTTTTAATGAAACACTTTTTCTAACAACTATTATATATATATTGTTGGTGATGGACGATGAATAATAATTTTAATTTTATAATAATACATAGCTTTTTACTATTTTTTTATTTTTAATAACATATTTTAATTTTTTTTTCTTTTTTTAAAACCATATATTTCCTATACCATTTTTTTAAGAATTCTTTTTTCTTTTTTTAGAACATATATAATCGATTAATTTGATACTTCTTTAAGAATTTACGTTTATAACTTTTTCTAAAAACTTAAGTACGTAGTTATGCTTGATTTTTTCCCTGACATTCCCTTGTAATAAAGTATTTATTTGGTATCATAAAACAGTACGATGATAAACTAAACTGTTCTAATGGTTTGACTTTCTAAACAACATGTTTTATTTTCATATCACGTTTGTTTTACATTATTATCTGCTCGGTTTCGCCGCAACGCGCGACGACAAAAAAACTAGTATAAAAAAATATGAAAATATAATAATTCTTTTTATTGCATAACACTGACGAATAAATCTAGCATAGAAATCATCGACGTGAATATAAACCGGTGGATTGTGATGTCATCAAGATCCTAAAAAATCAGAATAAATTGTTAATTTGTTATTACCTGGCAACAGAAACAAACCAAGGAGTAATAAACTGATCCTCGGTGGCACTATCCTCACCGTACACGTCTTCAACACCACCACCAACAGATGCACTCGGTTTTTTACCCTCAGACTCATCAACTTCAGCCGCCACCGGAGCATTCACCTCCTTCACAGCACTATCCACCGAAACGCTGACGTTTCGCTCCGATCGATTATTATTATTGTTCAGCATAGAAACCACCACCGGACGCCTCACCGGTAACCTCAACGACTGCGATTGCGTCCTTGAAACTCCGGTAACGGAGTTCTTCTACAAAATTAAATTAAAATTAAAATCAAAATCAGATTTCAACAAATCGATACATAATAAAACACATTATAAATACTGATATAAATTTAATATTTAATAATAATAATTTATAAACCTAAAAATCTCAAATTAACCGACATCTGTCCAGAAATTTGCATGTACGTAGATCAAAATCGAAACAAAAAAAAAAATAGGTTATGAACAATCGATCTGTATTAGATGCTAAAATTAACTGATTCGAGTCCAGATACACGCATGTATTTAAAAAGAATAATAATAATAATAATAATAAATAAAATAAATAGTCGAATTTAATAAACTGAAAAGGAATTGTTGAAATTAAAATTAGATTATGAACAAATCGATACATAACAAATGCTGATCCAAACAAACTTAAATTTACACGTACGTAAACAAAAATCGAAACAAATAACTCAGAAATTTAAATCAAAACTAGATTACGAATAATAGATCTATACTAGCATATCGTATGCTGATTCTAACGTATAAAGTATAAACCAGCAGTTTATGTTCAAATTAACCGATTCGAATCCAGATATATGCATGTATTTCAATCCAAATCGAAACAAAAACCGAAGAAATTGAAATCAAAACTAGATTACAAACAATCGGTTCATACAACGTATAAACTAGCTATTATGCTCAGATTAACCGTTTCAAATCCAGATTTACGCATGTGTTTCAATCAAAATCGAAACAAATAACTCAGAAATTGATCCGTAGGAGCATATCGTACGCTGATTCAAACGTATAAACAAGCAATTAGCTCAAATTAACCGGTTCATATCCAAATATAAACATGTATTTCAAAATTTCAATCAAAATTTCAAACAAAATCGAAGAAATTGTGAAAATTATTACCACAAGCGATGAGCCGTTCAAGGACATCATGGTGAGAGAAGAGTGTGAATTAGGGCAAAATATCTCTCTCTCACACACACACTGAATGTATGTATGTATGTATACAGGTTAGAGAGTCAGGTAGGTGCGATTTGTGTTAATAAAGGGGTTTTGTTGTGTGTGAAATGTTGCTTCGTCAAGATTTGGGTGTGAAGTTATAAATAGTTATAATCATACCAGCCGTACACCTCAGTCTGACGTGGATATTATTAATATTGCCTTGAAAATTTACTTTTTTTTTTTGAAAGGTGAACTTCTTAACGGTGACCATTGTCACATCCGCAAATCGCGGACCCTCGCCAAGAACGTGGGCCCAGATAGCAAGGCCAGCGCTGGGTTAACCAGTCTTGGGTCGAAGGCTTTCCCCCGGAAACCGTACTGCCTCTACACGAGTTGCCTCGCTAGAGTAACAGCCGGATGAAAACCGGAGTGACGCTCAGGATCAAACCCTCCTCGGTAGGTTTTTCACCATCATTGCGCACGAGTGTCCTACCCCCTTTCGCCACAAGCGGGAGTCGAACCGGTGACCTCTAGGAGGACAAACCGGCCCCCAACCACTGGGCTATGAAGGAAGGACCCTTGAAAATTTACTACTTTTAATTATTTTAATTACTGTTTTCGTCCTTATGATTTGTCAAAAATCATTATTTCAGTCTATTAGTTTAAAAATTGTGATTTCAGTCCATGTGGTTTCACTTTCGTAACCATTTTAGTCCACCTCATAACCATTTCAGTCCCTGTACTTAACAGGATAATGGATTGAAATGGTTACGAAAGTGAAACCACAGGTACTGAAATGGTTACGAAAGTAAAACCACAGGGATTGAAATCACAATTTTTAAACTAATGGACTGAAATAGTGATTTTTGACAAACCACAGGGACGAAAACAATAATTAACTCTTTAAATTTGTTTATGAAATTATAACTTATTGAGTTAATTACTGTTTTCGTCCCTAAGGTTTGTAAAAAATAACGGTTTCAGTCCATTAGTTTAAAAATTGCGATTTCAGTCCATTAGTTTCATTTTCGTAACCATTTCAGTCCACTAACTTAACTTCATCCATTCATTTTGTTAACTTTGGGTGAAATTACCAAATTACCCCTGCTAACTTAACAAATTGTAATAAAAAATTCTAAATAATCTAAAAATAAAAAATTCCAAAAAATTCAAAAAAATCAAAAAAATTCCAAAAAATCTAAAAATAAAAAAAAATTTAAAATCATAAAAATTCTAAAAAATCCAAAAAAATTCTAAAAAATCCAAAATGTTTCATTAAATGTTTCGACGCGAACCGTTTCGACGCGAACCGTTTCGGCCCGAACCGTTTCGACGCGAACCGTTTCGAGCCGAACCGTTTCGACCCGTACCGTTTCGAGCCGAACCGTTTCGACGCGAACCGTTTCGACCCGTACCGTTTCGACGGGAACCGTTTCGACGCGAACCGTTTCGACCCGTACCGTTTCGAGCTGAACCGTTTCGACGCGAACCGTTTCGACGCGAACCGTTTCGACCCGTACCGTTTCAAGCCGAACCGGTTCGACCCGTACCGTTTCGACGCGAACCGTTTCGACGCGAACCGTTTCGACGCGAACCGTTTCGACCCGTACCGTTTCGAGCCGTACCGTTTCGACGCGAACCGTTTCGACGCGAACCGTTTCGACGCGAACCGTTTCGACCCGTACCGTTTCGGCGCGAACCGTTTCGGCGCGAACCGTTTCGACCCGTACCGTTTCGAGCCGAACCGTTTCGACGCGAACCGTTTCGAGCCGAACCGTTTCATTAAATGTTTCGAACCCGAACCGTTTCGAGCTGAACCGTTTCGACACGGTTCGAAACGGTACGGCTCGAAACGGGTCGCGTCGAAACGGTACGGGTCGAAACAGTTCGCGTCGAAACGGTACGGGTCGAAACGGTTCGCGTCGAAACGGTTCGGCTCGAAACGGTACGGGTCGAAACAGTTCGCGTCGAAACGGTTCAGCTCGAAACGGTTCGGGTTCGAAACATTTAATGAAACATTTTGGATTTTTAAATTTTTTTTGGATTTTTTAGAATTTTTATGATTTTTTAAAAAAATTTTGATTTTTAGATTTTTTTGGAATTTTTTTGATTTTTTGGAATTTTTTTGATTTTTATATTTTTTAGAATTTTTTTATTACAATTTGTTAAGTTAGCAGGGGTAATTTGGTAATTTCACCCAAAGTTAACAAAATAAATGGATGGAGTTAAGTTAGTGGACTGAAATGGTTACGAAAATGAAACTAATGGACTGAAATCGCAATTTTTAAACTAATGGACTGAAACCGTTATTTTTTACAAACCTCAGGGACGAAAACAGTAATTAACTCTAACTTATTTGATTCAAAATTTAATGTAGATTTATAAAAAGAAATAAATAAATAACGAGTTTTAAAAAAAACAAGACCGTAACAATATCATGTTATAGGAGTTGACGTGGTTAAGCACGCAAAGTGAGTTTGACTTGACTTGAATTTGGATATAGGTTATTGCAAAACGTGGTTTACGACTTTATGTTGAAATGTAAAAGTTATATCTTATATGGTTATGGTGTAAAAGTATACACATTCATGAACACACAAAATGGAGGGGTTTGACAAGTGTGAAAAACGAAAACATGAAAATTATCGACGGATATGTTGACAAATATGCTTGCATTAACCGGTATGTTTATTGTTTCAAATCTTGGAGATAAGTGAGGGTTTTACCTTCGATCTCAATTGAGATTCGGCAAGCTTAGCACCATTAATGTCGTATATAATTGTCAATGTCCAAAGGTTACGAAGGGATCTATCTGCAATTGATTTATGATTTAGTTTCATTGTGGGTGAATATGAAAATCTTACCTTTTATATAATCGGTATTATTTTTTTTTCTGATATGTGTGTTCACGTTAACTCGTTACGTCGATTCATTTTAGTAGCATTGTGGAAGAAAATAGAAATCTTACTTTTTTTGTAAATCACATTTTTTCAGCTTTACTTTTTTCATTTAATCACTACGTATTATACGCTCCTTAACATAATATTATTTACTTTTTTCATTTAATCACTACATATTATATGATACAATACTCAACATAATATTAATTATGAAATGAATGTGTTTAGTTATATATAATTAAAAATTAAAAATAATATTGACATGTGAAAGTATATACAAGGTAGTTTTGACAATTGATACCTAAACTTAATATTTGAAAATTAAACGTTAAACGTGAGAAATGATCACACGAATATGCTCATGTGTGACGGACCAGCCCATGACGAATCAATGCTCCCATTCGATTGGAATAAACTGATTTTTGGTATATATGATTGTATGAAGATTATAACTATAAAACATAATAAAGTGATTTAAGTCGGCCACAATGTTATTTTAATGCGTTAAATTATATGTGTGACAAACATAAAGGTTAATACAAATAGAGTACTCATGACTTTATAGCCTAGTGACATTTTGGTGATGCAATAAGACTTTGGAACCAATGGATATGATCGGGTGGTTCCGTTGGTGACGCATTATACTCCAGTGGTCCGTCGGTAATCCAAATTTGTCGTTAAAAAAATACAAATAGAGTAAAAGATGTTTATTTGTGAATATAATATTATTAAGAGAACTTGTATTGTAATTATAAATTAAGTTATTTTACTAACTTGCAACCCTTAAATTAAATTAAAAATGTGTATATAATAAAGTTATTTATTATTATTTACTTGGATTAAAAGGCATGCCTACCAACCTACCATAAGCTGTTTTTACTTTTAAGTTCCCTGTAATGGGGCGCGAAGAGGGCATTTTTTTGGGCCATAACGTCCTATAACGCCTAGCACACCATGACAGGCGGCGTTATAGGGTAAAAAAAGGGGGCATCGCTATAGATTTCGCGGTGCCATGGGGTTTGGTTTTCAAACTTTAAACAATCAAAATAAAGCAAGGTTTTTTATAATTAATTAATAAAATTGAAAATTAATAATTAGATAATGATGGGTATGAGCTTTATGACTACGGGCTCTAGTGATATAACGCCCCATAAAGCCCCTATGTGACGTGGCACGACACGTGTCGCATAACGCCCCACAAGGGGCTTTATGACTACGGATGGAGTTAGAATCTTTGATATTTATATATAGGTTGTTAAAACATTTCGACTTTAGTGACGAAAATTCTTAAACCCATCTTGACCACCTTTACCTAATTATAAGTAGAGTAGATGAACTAGCAAGATAATTGAAAAACTAGCAAGGAGTTAGTAAAGTGACAAAGCGATGATTCAATGATTCTGATACACTCTTTTAAGAAACTCCACATTTGTTGGAAAATGGTTTTGAAGAACACACAAAACGAAAAAAAACCAATCTATTTTGGAACCAAGTTAATCCGTTCCATGTTGTATATATTAGTCGGGACCGTCTTGGCTTCAAACTCGCTCATGATCTTTTTTACTAACAAACCGTTCGAGTTGTCTCCTGCCCAATACCGAGAGTTTTTTAAATCTAACAATGAGTAATCCTTCAATAGATTTTCACATCGGATAATAATTGTGCTTTTCCATTGTATTGAATATAAAATTTCCAACCCCACCTAATTATGTTTTAGTTATTCTCTAGCCTTGAACGGTTGCATCAATAAAAAAGAGAGAACATGAAACGTGTAAACTAATGAACAAGCTCAAACTTTTTTAGTGATATATTATATGTCATAAAATAAAACTTTATAGACTATTAATTAGCATGTTTAGTAATTATATTATTAGTAAATAGTAATTAGAAGGTTGGTTACTAAGAGTAATGAATATAGTAACCATTTTTTATTTATTAGAATAACTACTTTTAATATATTTTGGTTTTGTTATATCTTTTAAAATATAATGGTTATATAAAATTTTAAATACGTCATTGTGACATGCTTATTTTATGTATATCTCGGTGCAAGTTTTATTCAAAACGAATTTGTTAATTATATCGTACATGTGATCGAAGCATAAATGTACATACTATCAAAGATGCCTAACGATTTAGTTATTTTTATATAAAGTGTCGTTTACCCTTTTCATTATACAAATAATATAATACAATGTTTCATAAAATTCAAAATATACCATTGCGATATACTTATTTTTATCTATGTTTCGATAAAAAATATTTAGAATCAAACGGCTCAAATATAATTGATTTTTGTGTTCTTTATCATGAAGAACTGAACGATAGCATCCGAACATTAATATCAGTACCAATATTTGCTTTTGTGGTTTTTTTTACATTTTGGCATAAATTTCGTTGAAAGCGGATTTGTATATGCAATATAATATTTTTTTTATATCGTAAGCTATAGCTAGTGGTGGTTTCGTATCATAATCGTTACGAATTGAACCGATACCATTTGAACAACAACGGTAACAATACCAACAGTTTGATATAAATTTCGTTGAAAACCGAGTGGTATTGGCAATTAAGTATTTTTTTTGTGTCATATGCAATAACGAGTGTGGTTTCGTACCGAGATCGTGACGAATCGGTACCGTCAAAACAACATCGGTACTTATATTCATTTTTATGATTTTTTTATCAATGTAAAATATGCGTTGATATCCCCTTAGACATATCTTTTATCGATTGTTATATCAAGTGAAAGCATCGTAACAAACCAAATTAAAATAAACACATTCCAACCGTGAAGTGTGTGAGAATCCAACTATTTTACTGGTAAAATAAGTAACAAGGTTAAAGATATATTTTAGTTTATGAACATGTTCAAACGTTCCCACATCCGATGATGATGATGGGATGGTAAATCATAAATGACACCTTTATATTTTTTTATGGTTATAAGTAAACATTGGCTAGTATTAACTTTAACTATTATTAAGTAATAAATAAATAATAAGTATACGAATTTAAGATAAAAAAAGCCATTACCACAATTTACAAGGGTAGAAGTAAAACTATGTGCTGTTCAAAAAAAAAAGAAAAAAGAAAAAAAAAAGTAAAACTATGTGAAAACCGCGTCGAGTCGCTACTTCAGTGGGCAGTCATATTGGGCCACACGTTTTCTGGTACCTACTTTTTGACCCTATTCAATTAAACACGCAGCCTTTGAACTTCATTTGTTTAATGCAAATTTTAATATTTTATATTTTAAAGATAGTAAAAAATAAAGATGGTAAAAAATAATATCAAAAGTTATCAATTTAAATAACGAGTTTATAGGACTCGTACATTGTGGCGGGACCGTTAAACCGAACAAAAAATAAATGTACAAACGTTCAACAACGCACACACGTTACAGAATGTAACTCGCCAAATTTAGACCGAAAAGTAAAATGTATAAAGAATTAACGGAAGTAAGATGTTATTTCTACCACCTGCGCTCCACGACAGGTTCGAAATGCAGATAAAAAAATACAAAACATAGTCGTAATTTAACAAAAAGGATTTTGACACATGTTAGGTTTTTTAATTTTTTTTATAGAACTAAATAAAAGAAACAAAAATAAAACAGGTCCAGTTTAATGAGTTGACGCCTGTTCTACGAGTTTAATCAAAGATGTCAACTTAGAAGTTTTTTACTAACCAAACATGAAGAAGGGGGAAAATAAAAAAAACCAAAAAATATAAGACCATGTGTAGTGGTGAGCGAAACAAATGTCTCACCATTGAGCATGAAGCGACACGTGGCTGCCTAGTCAGCAAATGTACATTTGTTAAAAATGGGTGTAGTGGTATAATGTCCCATAACGCCCCAACAATGATTACCCAATTATTATCTTTTTTTAGAAAAATAAAACAAATAAATGAGTTGGAAATTTGTTATTGGTCAAAATTTCAACAATCTGGCGTTTTTTGTGGCCACGCCCAACCAAAAGTTTTCGAAAAAACGCCCAAGAGGGTGGTGATCATGGTGTGGAGGGGCGTTTTTTAGGGAAAAAATGTCCAAAACCCCTTTCACTACGGATGGTCTAAAGCAGTTGTAAGAGGATGAGAAATGGTTAGAGAATTCTACACCAATGGAAAGTAAATATAGCCTAAAATTAGTACAAAATTAAATAGTATGATTGAGGGTGAAAAGAATATAAATATTGATGATATTAACTATTATAAATTATGACTTTTTTTTATTTTTCCTTTACTATAAATGCATTTAAATATTGATGACTTTATATGCATTAAATATATGACAAAGGTCTAAAACTTGGTTTATAATATGTCAATTATAAGGCTTTAGAAAATACTAGCGGCTTAGTTTAGGATTACAAGTAAGATGGTAAAGTTAATCATGCCTATTATGGACAAAATGTTACTTTAAAATATACTATAATAAAATCTTAACGTTTAAATAGATAATTATGTTGGTTTGATAATATTCTTATATTCACCAGACATGTCGTTGCGCCGACGAGCGGCATAATTTGAAGTATGGCTTTAATGGGAGCCTCTCCTAGAGAAGGCGTGGTGTGATTTGGAAAACGTAAAGGTTGGACCCCCGGTGTAGGGATCGGAACCATTGCTCACAAATTGAAACTTCCAGAAAAAGATCAGTAGTGATCGCGACACATTCCATGTGTCTAGTCTTTAGAGGAGTCTGACTCAAGGAACAGTCGTTGTTCCCACAAATAAGATTCACGTCAATGACAAACGACAAATTAATGTAGAACCTATTAAGGTTGCGGACCAAGAGTCCACAAAACACAGAAAAGACGTAATTGATTTACTTGAGTACATTAGAATTCATATCATGACCCAGAGTACATGGGAACATGAAGACAAATTTTAAACATAAGTGACCACATTTGATTCACAACTCCCCTGCGACCGATGGCATCACTTGAATTTCGGGACGAAATTCTTTTAACGGGGGGAGTCTGTGACAACTGTCACTTTTTTCGTACATTCCGTACACTAATTGAACAGTAATATGTGCTTTAATAACTGTGCATAATCTAGTTTACAAGACAAATGAATTCCTGACTACTGTTATATACATACAATGGCATTTCATGATTATCATTGCTACATACAACATGATATAGTTTTAATGATGCACAGAACAGAATTGGCACCATTGCCAGACAAACTAAAAATGCTGACGAAGTTCAGTACATAGACAGACAGTGTTTTGAGGCCCAGTATGAGCCAGAGACTACGTATTGCACTAGTTTAGTTGGTAGGGAAGTAAGGACCACAAATCTGCATTCCTAAGTGATAATTTAAGTGCCGGGAAGTGCCTAAAACTCACCCAAAGTGCAGAATTCTGCATAATTTAGCAAAAATCAGCTTTTTAACGAGCTAGTTTCATGTAAAAATATGACTAAATGGTCCTGAATGCTTTCCTAAGTGTCGGGAATTAAAAGCGTTACAAAAGGGTACATAAAGAACACTAAATGGAATAGTTTGACACTTTAACGAACCGGTATCTAACCGAACAACCGGACATTACCCGAAACACCAAAATTATACTAGAAGCACTGTTTTATTATTTCTGAGCTAGTTATGATCCCCGAACACCCTAACACCCACTAAAAATATCAAGTAACTAACACTTATGACTAATACTTGGATTTGGACCTTAAATTAACTAGATGGTTGGAATTTACACTTAGACCCCCCCTATATATGAGTGGACGGTCACATGTCCCCACCATAATCTTCTAGTGATCTTGCAAATCCTCCATGATTCTCCTTAGATCTTCCATGATCTTGTTAGATATGATTTGATTTGGTGAAAGATTTAGATTGATTATAAATATATCATACTAGATCTTCCTCATTCATCTTCACCATCTTCAACCTACAAACACTTCTCTCTCCCTCTCAATAAGTTACGGCCCAACACCCCCTCTCTAACACATCCATTTCCAACTCACTCTCAAGTAATCTAAGCACTCTCTAAGGTGTAACAAGCATACATAAGAAGGTTGCAAGCAAGGAGAAGTCAAGGACCTCACTCTAGTGCTTTTATCCACCATCTTTGTTACCTTCAACTTCAAGAGTTCATCCCTAGCCATAGAGCTAGTAGTAAGACTCTCATAACCTTTGTTACTTCTATTTTAGTTGGTTAAAAGATGTATTTTGATGTTAATCACAAGAACACTAAAAGACATGAACATGAATCATGAACATAAAGCTTACATATGATGAAAGAGTGATGAAACTATGTTGTTTAGTGTATGTATGATGTTTGCTTGTTATTTACTAGAGATTGTGATGTTGATCATCATAAGGAACTTGCTAGATTGTGATTAAACACATGATCTAGCAAGTTAGAGGATGATTATGTGATGAAATAAGATAATCATCTTCTTGTGTAAACATGAACTTGATGAATAAAATGATTTCTTGACAAATAATAAACAAAGTGAGTTTGTAGTCTAATGGATCCAAGATCTACAAATGATTTTCCAAGAGAACCAAGTTCAAAATATGATTTTTAATAGAACTTGATTCTTACTTAAACCTACACTATTTTTAGTGGAAAAACAAGTGTATAAACACTTATGAAACAAGAAGATCTAATAAATAAACATTTTTTGTAAAATATGTTTACAAGTTGTAAACACCTAGTTTCTTTAAGAATGGGATTTTTAGAGGAATAAACACACTTTAAAGGGTAACTAAACCCACTAAACACTTTACCAAGTTACTACGAGTTTTTGTGAAAGATCAAGTTCATGTTATTATGTAAATTGAATAGTTTTTGCACTTGGTAAGTGTAAGATGTCTAAGGTTTGATTGTGATTGATATGATGATTTTTTGAAAAGAAAATGATATGCTTTATTAGCATGGACACCTCCATTTTCAAAGGAAACTATGACGAAATTTTCTAAAAATACAAACACTTAGAAAAATATTTTCTAAACAAATATTTACAAGTGTGTATTAACTTTGGTTTTCCATATAAACTTTGCCATGGATTTTGTTACAAAAATACAAATATTGGAGGTTGGTTTTTATAAATAAAAATGGATGAATATGTATTTAGAATGTATATTTACATTAATAACACATTGTGTGTGATTATTGGCATACTTGGTGTAATAGTTATGTTATTTTAGGATTTAAAGTAATATAATTTAACAAAATACCAATATTTACAATCCAAAATAATACCAAAAATCACAAGGAATAAATATATAAGTTACACACTAAGTATTGTGAAATCAAACGCAAGAACCGTAACTTACAAAATATTCCGAAAAATACCGTTATAAATATGTTTTTGGTAAACATTATTTTGGACACAAGGAATGAAAATATGATTTTCGTTAGTATTACAAAGTATATCATATTTTCGGCAAAGAGAAAATATATTATTTTTGGAAGTAAAAATATATTTTCTTAGAATACTTAGAAGATACATGATTCTTGAGAAAAATATATATTTTATTGAAATACATTATTTTCGGGACAAAACAAGTTTAAATATATTTTCTAAAGTAAGACTTGAAGATATATTATTTCGGAAACTACAAATACGAGGATACAAATACACATGTATGAAATACTCCCATCCTTGGGAAGGAAATACGAAAATAAATACTTGAGAAGTATTATAACTTTGGATAATGTTAAAGACATAAAGGAAACGTAACTCAAAACATGAATACTAAGGCAAGGCAAGGCACGAACCACTCGTCTAATAGACCCTAGCACATTGTAGGTAGTCGTGTTTGCTGACGAGATTTGAGTTACGAGTACTGAAGACGCAAAACAGTGAGTTCATACTCCCCCTTTTCTCTTAACTATTTTTGGTTTATAACTCTCGGGGGTGGAATACATGTTACGAATGCTTAAACGGTATGAAACGCCTATGAAATACTAGATCATGTGAGCATGGACTTAATATTGAAATGCCATTAATACTTAATTAGGGACGAGGGTTAGATCTAACGGGTACGACCGAGCCCCACTCATGGTCACAACTAGTACCAAGTAGTGCTTCGGTGTCCCAGTCGAGGGAAATCGACATAGTCAAGGGAAATTGACATAGTCAAGGTAAATTGACATAGTCGAAGGGAAATTCGACATAGTAGAGAATCGACAAGGGTATAAGCTTACTCATTACGAGTGCTCCCTATGTCCTCACATGCCTTAAAGTCCTTGTAAAACATTTATGTTCATACACGCTTTTCATACCTGTTTACAAAGGAGTCTCTCAAAGATTTACAAGATTACAGTAATCACACAAAACGCATGAACTCGCTCAACTTTTGTTGATGTTTTTCCAAAATTACATGTATTTCAGGTGACAGGATGGATCTTGGGCGCGGGTGTCGTAACTAGAAGTAGACTCCAAGTTTAGATGTCATCCACTTTTGTTGGTTTGTAACCGAGTTGAAGGTTGTGTTTTAAAACTTAAATAATCGGTGTTTGTAATACTCAAATTTCATGAATGGATGAACATCGTTTTTGATCATGTAGTTGTTTATTATGATTTAATGCAATGATATTAAACCAGTCACACATCATACGCTTCCGCAACAGTCAGGGTGTGACATGATGGCTATCAACTGATAGTAAAAGTCAGCTACTGTTTTCATTTTCCTTTCAGCAAACCACTGATACTTGCTCCATCAGTGGTTTCCTAAACAACTCTCTTCCATTATTCATTTTTTCATCAGAGGTTGGCACGTGGATAATACTTATTCGTCAGATCTTTGTAACCGCTGCCACGTCAACATTCACTTTTACACTTTATAAAACCTTGAAACCCCAAACAGGGTTTTCACTGTCGAATCGAATTCAAAATTCCTTTCTAAAAGCAGTTACCATCAATTTCTCTCAAATCATTCATCGTCTTCATCCTCTCGCAATCACCCAAATCACCATGGCTCTTCCATTCAAAACTCCTCACAACTACCTGTGCATACTTGAAAAACCAAGTCAAAGCACAAACTTCAACTCCGTTATTGATGCTCTCTCGTCCTCAAAGTACAAAACTTTATTGACTTGTAATCCTCCTATCTTCCTGGATACCCAAAGAGATTTATGGAAAAATGCTAAACTAGATGTTAAGGACAAAAAACCCTTAGCTATAAATTCATCAATAAGGGGATTCCAGTTACCATCACACCTCAAACCATTTCGGAGGTCTTTGAAATCAATGATCTTACAGGTAAAAGCTCTTTTAAAAAAACAGAGTACTAAACTGATTTCCTTGAGAGAGGGTATGAAGAAGAAATGAAAAAAGATACTTTACCAAAAGGGCAGTTTTCCACCTGCCATAAGGTTTTTGTTCCATACCCTCCTCATGTGTGTTTCAAACAAAACCACAACTTTTAATGAAATTCCATTAAAAATCCAATACTTGGGATATGCTATCATGCAAAACAAAAATTTTAATTACTCCCAATAGATTTTTAATGACATGGTAAAAAATGTTAATAATATTAAAGAAAACAAAAAACCATTTCTATGGTTTCCAAGATTTCTAAGTTTTTACTTACAAAAGAAATTTTCAAAGGACAATGCACATGTGCTTATCCAAGGAAGCCCTATTCAAATGAACAGCCTATCTTCTGAAACATTTACAAGGCTGTCAAAACCTTCAAAATCATAAGCAGAGGTTCCTGAGCAGAATTTAGCAGCAACCACTGCTCCTCAGGCTCCTGCTGTTGAGCCCACTGCTCAAGGTGATCACAGCAGCACAACCACTGCTGTGAAACCCACACCTAAAATCACCAAAAATAAAAATGTCCAAAAGCCCCCCAAACCCACCAAAAAGGTAACTCTGGAAGATGAGATCCCAGAGATTATACCTGTGACAACACAAAAGTCACCAATAACCACTGCTGCTACTTCCTCACAGCAGTTAGAAGAAAGATCTCAACCTGAGCCTCAAACTCCTCCTGCATCCTCTTAAAAGGATCATGTTGTATCTATAGGGACACCACATTATGAAGCTCTGGATCCACTTGCATCCATCTTCCACAGCCCAGCTCCCGGGACAAATTCTCTTTCTACACCCATTCTCACTGCCCAAATTCCACCATAAAACTTACCCTTGTTAGATGCACTTGATATGGACCAGACACAACTCAGTTCTTCTCAACCACCTGTCAATGAGAATATACCTCAACAAATGACTGAGTCTGGTTACTCTATCATTGCTAACCCACCAACAACTGAGGAGGTTACACCCCTTGAGTTACAAGTAACTCTTGGTGGTAGTTCAAGTGGAGCAGCAACTACAGGTGTTGAATCCAATGATTTACACCTGGCCATTTATTTCATTACTCAGACTCCCTTGAAGGCAATTTCTTCTTTTGGAACCAAAGTAACTACTAGTGAGTATCCAATACCCACTGGTGTGTTTACAGTAGTAACATCTACTGAAGAAAGAAGTCCCCAGTACCAAGAAAAAGGGGCATCAGTGGATGACTTCTGGGAAACTTTCCCTAAGTCAACTTCTGATACAACCATTGCCAGTGGGAAATCAGATGATCCCATTAAGTTGGGTGATGGTTTGAAATACAAAGAATTGACAGAGGGGTTGACAAGATTGAAACATCTGTTGCAGATATAAAAAATATGCTGCAACAGTTATTAAAATCTCAAAAGACTACACCCATTGCTGCAACATCTGCTCCATCTTCCACTGAGCTTTGGAATTTATTTCAACCTATGCTTCATCAACAAAGACAATATGCTGATCAACAACATGAAGTTCAAATTCAAAAGATCAGAAATCTGATGGAAGCTAGGTTCAAGGATACACAAGCATATATCAAGGCAATTAAGGCCCATTTACTACAAACCACTGGCACTGCTCGTCCTTCAATCATCTTTGTTCACAATCCTCCTGATGATGCCAAAAAGGGGGAGAAAAAGAAGAATGGATATGAAGATGGTCTATACATTAAACTAGATCCATTGTCTAAACTGGTTGTGGAAATCCCAAGGCCAGATGGTTCCAAAAAGGTTGATGAGACTCAAAATGCATTTGCAGCATTAAAAGCAAACATGAAAGAATCAATGGAAATAAAAGGGTCTAAAAGGTTTGAGCAGGAGAAGAAAGTTTTGATGGAAAAGGAAGAGCAGGGTACTTCTGAACCCAAGGAAGAGCAGGAAATTCCTAAACCTAAAAGAAGACAGCCTACTAGAAAAGTAAAGCAACCCAAAACTACCCCTTCCAAAACCATAAAACATACTCCCCAAATCCCCAAAAATTCCTCTCATCAAATATCCAAACCAACAGATGTTATCCCAACAACTGCCATCACCACTACATCAACACACACTCAATCCACTGCCATACCAAAAACAATCTCACCACCACAAAAACCACCAGCCAAAAAGCAGAAGACAACTGCTGACACATCAGCAGTTGTAGTAACAACAGTGGTTGAAACACCAGTTGTTTCAACAGCTGTTGTTCAGACACCCACTACTTCAATCACCACCACTCAACCCACAAAAACACCACCAACTTCTCCAAAGCCCAAAAGAAGAAGGGTAAGAAATATTGTACTGGAAGATGACACTTCTCCAACTCCAACATCTACACAACCACTGACCCTTGTCACCATTCCAAACCCTGTTCCATTATCTTTTATTCAAGCTATTAATCAAAATACTGCCATTGTCCCTGCAGGAGTACAATATCCTCTAGATCTTCCAGCAGTCAGGGAGGAAATCAAATCCTTCTACTCTGAAGATGACCTTGAAAAGAGGAATCTCCCATCTCTCCAAGGTTATCCTTTACCAAGAAACATTGAAGAATATTTGAAATTAAAGGCCAAACAAGCAGAGGATATATCTCAAAGAGATTCAAAGGGAAAGTCTGACAAAGAGATTCAGTATCTGCTCACCAAAGTCAGAACCTTAGAGCAGTTCTCAAAAGACCCCTGTCAGAAATTATCAGAGAAAGATGATGAAAGCATGAGAGGTGATTATCTTGGATACATCATGGCATACAAAAAGTACAGGGCAGAAAAGCATCAATACAAAGAATGGACCATCAAAGAATTATAAGAGGAGATAGCCAGAATTCAAGAGATGATTAAAAACAAAATAAAGCAAACTCCTCCAGTATGGGCCAAGTACAAGAAAAATGTACCAGAAAGGACTTTAAAGCTGAAGAGAATGAAAGAAGAGCTGATAGCAGCTGATTATGGGTCAAGGGATCTTAAGCAAGACAGCGGTGAACATCGAGCATAGACTGATCGATATGAGGAGCTGAGCCTGTTGTGTCCTACCATGGTCACGCCTTTGGATAAGGCGATCGAAAAATACATTGATGGTCTCCCTGACTCAGTTCAGGACATTGTTACTGGTAGTAAACCCACTACAGTTAGACAGGCCATTGAGCTATCTGTAACCTTGACCATCTGTGAGCTCAGGCTGAGGGGGAGATTGTATCCATGCATGCAGTAGTGTTGATTATTGTAACTAAATACAATCATTTGATTCTATGATAAACATGTTTGCTGAAAACAATTCTCTCTTTGATTGTGTTGAAAGTTTATTCATCTAATTCCGCTGCATTTGTTTCTTATTCATCTTCATTTAATTAAACAAACACAATCTTATCAAACTCAGATCCTAACAGACTCTAACATGAATCCACAACTATGAACTTAGCTTGTGAGCTTAGAGAGTCTTGGATTTGGCCATGTTTAATATCAGAAAGTTATCTTGTAAAAAGGTTTGAAAGTTAAACTCCAAATCTTAGCTGTCCTCAACATAGTGAGAGTTATTATCAGATTGCCAAGGCAAATCTGATAAACCAAGTGTTTGACATTTGAAGAATGTAGAAAAGATAATAAAAGCATAAGAATAGTAGAAGAAAGTAGTGTGGTTGTGAGTTCAAAGCTCACTTAGAGTGTTGCTGGAACTAGCTCAGCTGAAATGTGCGAAAACATGAGTCTAGAGAGAACTTCAGAGTTGTGGAGGTGGAAAAATGAAGAAGTGGGTTTGTATTTATAGGCTGAAGCAGGAGTTTGGGAGGATAGGTGATTGGGACAAGAGAGGCCTCTCGTGCAAGAGTGCCTTTTGCATGAGAGGGATTCTTCCCTTTTGTTCGAATTTCAAGTTTGGCGTTTTAGCATATTTTGTCAGTTTTAAGCGTTTTAAATGTGTAAGTGGAATGCATAAGTGAAATGTATAAATAGTTGAATGTATAAATGAACTTTGCATGTATAAATATGTATGAATTTGTGTATAAGTTGTGTTGGGATCGAACCCTATCAGAGGAACAGATAATTAAAGCCAAAACTGGATCAGAGCAGTGGATCAAGAATAAGCAGATGTTTACATACAAGTCTCTCCCCTTGAAAGTGATTTCAACATCTGCTGACCTCCTATCTGCTGATCTTGCAAACTGCTGACTTACAACTGCTGCTCAAGTAAAGACCTGATGAAAGACTAAAGCCCTGCTGACTCAATCTACTGCCTTGAGTCAAGCACTGCTGATCCGGACAAGTACTGCTGGGTTCACAGCAGTGGAAGGTTGCAAGCAGCTGATCTATAGTCTGTTTTGTAATGTAATGTAATGTAATAGCAGTAGTTAACATAGAAGTGTTTGTATAGATCAGAGGTTAAAGTTTGTTAGGAGGTTAGATGTCACTTTCATGGTGACGTCAGCTAAGATGCTCAGTGGTTTGCAAGTGCCTATAAATAGCTTAGTACTTTGTACTGTTCTATTAGCTCTTTGCATCATCGTCTTCTTTGCACGAACAAACACTGAGCTCTGGCTGAGGGGGAGTTTGCATTCATTCATCAATCATTGTAATCATTATTGAAATAAATTCAATCTTCCGATTCATTGAGAAAAGATGTTTGATCAAAGTATTACTCTCGTTTGATTGTATGCAAAGTTTGTTTTCATCATAATTCCGCTGCACACTCATCCATTTTCATTTTAATTACAAACACAAAATACAATCAGAAACAAACTCAGATCCAATAATTGGTATCAGAGCTTGGACAGTCAAATTTGATTTAACAATCATTTTGACATAAATAGTTCGGCTCATAACAGTTGATACTGATCGTTTGTTCGTTCGTTGAAAAACAGAGAAAGGATTAATCACCATTAAAGTTGATTTCTCAGTGTCTGTAAAACAACAAGAATGACGTCACAATCTCAGGATGATAAAAACAACATCGGCTCACTTTTTAAACCACCTATGCTAAAAAGAAATGAGTACAACATCTGGCAGAGGAGGATGGGTCACATCCTCGCTCAACAAAGCACAGGTTGTTGGAGGTCTGTCGTCTTTGGTCCCCACGTTCCCACAGTGCCAAGCGCTGAAGATGCTAAAAAGTTCGTTCCAAAACCAGTTGAAAAGTATACCGAAACCGACTATCAAAAGTTCGAACTAGATGCTAAAGCTTTTAGCATCATAGCATCAGCGCTGCCCAATGAGATATATGCTGGACTGTTACACTGTAACAGTGCCAAAGAGTTATGGGACACGCTTAAGGAACAATTTGGGGGAACCGAAGAAGTCATAGAAAACAATAGGGAAATCCTGAACCAACAGTATGAAACATTTTGTCATGTTAGAGGTGAATCACTGACGCAACAATTTGAGCGTTTCAGTTGTCTCATCAGTGAACTGAGGCTTGTTAATACCACTTTTACATACTCAACTCAAAATAGCAGGTTCCTCAGGTCACTGCCAGAAAAATGGGACACCATAGCTTTTGTCACCCGAAACTCACCTGAGTTCAAGGATCTGACCTTGACCCAACTCCACGGTCGACTCCTGACCTACGAAAGGGAGTTGAACCAGAAAAGGAAGTTACAAGAGTCAGGAAAAGCCGTTGATGATTATACATTCGGTAACACTGCTCTTCTGGGTCAAGAAGAATCTGGGAGCAGTGGTAAGGATCAGGGTTTTGATCACTTCATTGACATAACTGCTGGTGCAAATTTTAACAACCCTGATCCTCACTCTGCAAGTTATGTATTCACTGCAAATGAAAACCAGATGTCAGATAATCTAAGCTTTGAACTCAATGACTTACAACATTTTGATCCCACTGACTTAGAGGAAATGGACATCCTGCACCAACTGGCTTTGCTAAGTGTTAGAACTAGCAAATTTTACAAAAGAACAGGGCGAAAATTCCCAGGTTTGCATGGGAATCTAAGGGTTGGGTTGGATAAATCGAAAATTAAGTGTTACAAGTGTAATAGGTTGGGACACTTCGCTAGGGAATGCAGGAGTCAAACTAATGGTCCCATAATCACTCACCCTAGCTCAAATTCTAGACCTCAAAATCAAAGCACTGTGCACTATGCCCAGTATGCCCCAGTAGCTCAAGTGAACACTGCTCACTATGCTGCTGCCCCTGTGCCAGTGCACTATGTCCAAACTACTGTTCCTCAGATCCAATATGTTCAAACCCCTGTCCCCCAGGCACAAGTGCAGCCTGCACCTCAAACCACTGCTCCAGCAGCAGTACAACCAGATCAACAAAGTTTTTTCACTCAAGGGTTTGTTGACTGGAGCAGTATGCCTGAAGACCTTAGTGATGAAAATTTTGCACTCTATGCTTCTAATGATTCTTCTCATAATGAATTTTGTTTGATGACATTATAGTCAATACAGGAGGGGGTTGAAACTGAAGAGGAACAGCTGAGTATTGAAACAGTAGATGAGGTGACTGAATCAGTGGTTACTGATGTGGCTGGTGAACTACTGTTGGGAGAAAGTTCAGGTACCCTGATTGAACCAATGACAGATCCATGGTCCGAAGAGGACAAAGAAGAAGAGAAGGAAGAAAAGGCTGGTGAAAAGAAGGTGAGAGCTGATGATGAAGAGAATCATCAATGTGATTGTGCAATGATGGCTGCTGCCAAGGTATCTCCTCAAGTTCTAGAAAAACTGTGTTCTGACAATTGCATTATTCCTTTTGCTAACATCAAAGAGGTGAATGAAAACCTTCGGGATAAAATCTTAACTGATGAAGTCAAATTTGAAAGATCTTTAAAAGAACTTAAAAACAAATTGACTGAAAAAGAAAAAGAGATCAGCAGTCTGAAAGAAGAACAAAGCATAACCAAAACTCAACTCCAAACTATGGTAGAAAAATACCAAGTTTGCAAAAAGGAGTTAGAGTCCACCCAGATCACATGTGAGAGATGGGTGGAATCATGCAAAGGGTATGAGGTTATGCTTGAAAAACAGATAAAAAGCAATGTGAAATTTGGTGTTGGTTATAGAAAACATGATGATGAAACCACTGCTTTTGGAAAATCTGTTCAAACCACTGATGTAACCACTGAGTTCATCCCCACAAACAAGAATGGCCAAGAAGTGAAAATCACTGACAAACTTGGTAACAAAATCACACTTGACAGACCAATGGGATCCTCTACTTTTGAGGAGCTTGAAGATTATCAGTTTAAACCAAAATGGTCTGATGAGGGTGATATTCTTGAAAATTTCAAGCCAATGGACTTTACATCAACTGATGGTGTTAAAGCTCCAAAAGCTAAAGTCATACCTCTCAAGGACATCCCAGCAGTGGTTAAAACCTCTGCTGTAAAGGAGTCTGAAAAGAGAAAGAAGAAAGAAAAAATTGATAACTTGTTTTGTGAATTCTGTGAGAAAAGGAATCATCTAACAAAAGACTGTTTCCACTTAAAAGCTTATGATTTAAACAGAACAAGTGTCATTGTTACAGCTGAAAGTTGCATTGTTTGTGGTAAAACAAACCACAAAACTCAAGCATGTGTGTATCTCAAAAACTTTGATGTGAAAAAGAATGAATACATTGCTAAAACATCCTTGAGTCCATCATCATCATCAACATCTGTCAAATTCACCAAGAAACAACCACTGTTTGTGCCAGTTCAAACAGCTGTCATAAAACAGCTGAACCAAACATCTGTCATAAGAGATGTTCAGGTTACTGATGCACCCCCTGCCAATCAATTCAGAAAAGGCAAGGAAAAACAGTCTTACCAAATGATTCCACACGTTTATGAGGCCTACAAAAGGCCCTCTAAACCTAAAGTGAACAGGCATCCTTTTGGTTACCAACAGGTGATTGGTCAAGACCCCCAACAGTGGTTAGCAAGAAACAGTACTAAAACTGTCCAATCCCCTGACCTAACTACTGTCCATCATTCCGCATCCATCCCAGACACTGTTGAGACTCCATCCAAAGCCCTGCTGGCTTTGGAGACCCTAATGAACTAATCCTTTTACTTCATGTGCAGGGAGCTTTTGCATGCTTTGATAGTCTTTGGTATGTAGATAGTGGAGGCTCCAGGCACATGAAAGGATGTAAAGCCCTCCTCAAAGACTTTAAAATCCATGGAGGGGGTGATATATCCTTTGGGAATAATAGTAAAGGGAAAGTTCTGGGGTCTGGTACAGTGCAGTCTGGAAATGTAAAATTTGAAAATGTCAATCTGATAGACAATCTAAAATTCAACCTTCTGAGTGTCTCACAAATGAGTGACAAAGGGTTTGGGTCATTCTTCACAAAAGATTGTTGTAGGATTGTTGGACCAGAAATGGTCAAAAAGATTGAAGCAATAATCAAAACTGGTCAAACTAAACTTGTTGCTCAAAGAAGTGGCAATGTTTATGTTGTTGACATGTCAAAAGAGTGTCCCAGAGCTGATGCCTGTCTGTTCTCAGCTGCCTCTAACAAAGAGACAGAACTTTGGCACAGAAGGCTGGGGCACATAAATCTTAAGACAATCACTGAAATTTCAAAAAATGGTTTGGTGAGAGGCCTACCACAAAAATTGTTTTCATGTCCTGAACATTGCATTTCCTGTTTAAAAGGAAAACAGCATAAAAGTTCTTATAAGTCCATTGAAGAGTCCAAAACAACCCAGTGTTTGCAGATGCTACACATGGATTTGTTTGGCCCAGTTCAAGTCATGAGCCTCAAGAAGAAAAGATATTGTTTGGTTATTGTTGATGACTTTTCTAGGTTTACATGGACTTTCTTTTTACACTCAAAAGATGAGACTGCAGGCATTTTGCAAGACTTTGTGACACAGGTTGAAAAGCAATTTGACCTTCCAGTGAAAAGCTTCAGGAGTGACAATGGCACAAAATTTAAAAATAAGGAGTTGGATGCCTTCTGTGTGAATAAAGGGATTGTAAGGCAGTACAACATCCCTAGAACACCAGAGCAAAATGGGGTTGTTGAAAGAAAGAACAGAACTTTGATTGAGGCTGCCAGAACTATGCTTGCAGATTCAGGTTTGCCATTAACTTTCTGGGCAGAGGCAGTAAACACTGCTTGCTATGTCCAGAACAGAGTTTTAATAAACCCCAGGCACAAAAAGACTGCTTATGAAATTCTGTATAAAATCAAACCACTGATCTCATATTTCAAGGTGTTTGGCTGCCCATGCTTTATTTTGAACTTAAAAGATTCCATTTCAAAATTTGCAGCCAAAATTGATTGTGGTTATCATCTGGGATACTCAACCACTGCCAAGGCCTACAAAGTATTCAATACACGGACCAAGGCAGTGGAGGAGACTTTGAATGTTAAGTTCAATGAACTTTCATCAATGAAAATCCTAGCAAATCCTGCAGATCTGTTTGATCTTGAAAAATTTACTTTTGAAAATACTGCTGTCAAGACTAACAGTGCAGGTCTATCAGAGGATACAACACCAGACTATGGGTATGAAATCATCATCCCTCAAAGGTCTGCCACAAAGGGAAAAGCATCAGCTGTTCAAAACAGTTGTCAAAGCCCAACCAATGCTACCTCAACAGTTGTTGACCAAAGTAGCCCATCAACCACTGCTTCCACATCCTCAAACACTGCTGACAAAAGTCCTCAAATAGTGGATAAAATTCAGCAGTTGTCCACTTTATTACCTCCTATTCCACCACCTTTTGAAGCCACTACTGGATCATCAAAGTCCCCAGCAGTGGTTAGCTCAGATGGTACACATTTGCAGCCTTCACCAACAAATGCCATCATACCATACCAAGGAGATTTAATCTTCTTGAGATCTCATCCACCTGATCAAATCATTGGCAACATCAATGAAGGGGTGCTCACAGGAAGCCAAACCCAAAACATTTGTCTTTTTGCTGGTTTCCTATCACTCCATCAGCCAGTCAAGTACCAAGAGGCACTGAAAGACAATAGCTGGGTAGAAGCCATGCAAGAGGAGCTCCAACAGTTTAAAAGACAACAAGTATGGGAGCTTGTACCACTGCCAGAAGAGGTTAGTCCCATTGGCACAAAGTGGGTCTTCAAGAACAAAACTGATGAAAGGGGTATTGTTGTCAAGAATAAAGCCAGGCTTGTGGTTCAAGGTTACAGACAGGAAGAGGGGATTGATTATGATGAAACATTCGCCCCTGTTGCAAGATTGGAAGCCACTAGACTGTTCCTGGCCTTTGCTGTCAACCACAGCATGAAGGTGTTTCAAATGGATATCAAAAGTGCTTTCCTCTATGGTACAATTCAAGAAGAGGTATATGTTTGTCAACCTCCAGGTTTTGAGGATCCATTTTATCCTGATCATGTCTACAGGCTAAAGAAAGCCTTGTATGGCCTGAAACAAGCACCAAGGGCCTGGTATGAAACTCTTTCCAACTTCCTACTCTCAAATGGTTTCAAAAGAGGTACCATTGATAAAACACTGTTTCTTAAATGAAGAGGGAAGGATTTAATGATTGTCCAAATTTATGTGGATGACATTACTTTTGGAAGCACATGTAACAAAATGTGTGAAGAGTTTAGAGAACTCATGACAACTGAGTTTGAAATGAGTGCAATGGGTGAGCTGCAATGCTTTCTTGGTCTCCAAGTACAGCAAATGCAAAATGGAACTTTCATTCATCAAAGCAAATATGCTAAAAAACTTTTGACTAAATTTGATATGAATGATTGTAAACCATGCAGCACACCCATGGCAACAAATAAGCTGGTCATGTCTGATGAAAAAGATGAGCTGATTGACCAAACACTTTATAGAAGCATGATTGGGTCTTTATTGTACCTAACTGTATCTAGGCCAGACATCATGTTTGCAACATGTGTCTGTGCAAGAAGTCAATCAGCTCCCAGAAAATCAAATCTCATTGCTGTAAAAAGGATCTTCAGATACATAAAAGGTGCTCCCACACTTGGTATCTGGTATCCAGCTAATGGGAACATCAAGCTTTCAGGTTTTTCAGATAGTGACTTTGCTGGATGTCACACCACAAGGAAGTCTACTTCAGGAGGGTGCCAGTTTCTAGGTGATTGCTTGGTTTCTTGGCAAAGCAAAAAGTAAGCAGCAGTTTCAACATCCACTACTGAGGCTGAATACATTGCTGCTGCAAGCTGTACAGCCCAACTCCCGTGGCATCAAAATCAGTTACTGGATTTTGGTATCACTGCCTTAAAGACTCCACTCATGTTGGATAGCCAGGCAACATAAAATATCATCAAAAATCCGGTTTCCCATTCAACCACCAAACACATTGACATCAAACATCACTTTGTGAGGGATTGCTATGAAAAAGGTTTGATTTCTCTGCATCATGTCCCAACTAAAGACCAGCTGGCAGATGTGCTCACAAAAGCACTTGATACAGCCACTTTTGAAAGCTTGGTCTCTAGGATTGGGATGCTGAACATGGAATAACAAGCAACATCTTGTTTTTCTATGCATAAAAGCAACAAAATGTTTTCAGAAAATAAAAAATCCATCCTTAAAAATAGCTCAAAATGAAATTTTCATTAAAATCCTTAAAAATCTGCCATAACCACTGATTGTTCAAAAGTCTGCTCTACTTCAAAAATCTGTCCACTGCTGAAAGTCAACCCCTGTTCTCTCATTTCTTTGATAAACTCTGTTGTTCAAAAGCAGTGTCTTATCCACTGATATGCTATCCACTGATAGTGAAAATCATCCACTGCTTAAATACCACTGCCTTCATCAGTCACTTTCATAAAAGTACTGTCCTTCACTTTCACCAGGGGTTGTCACGTGGTCAGTACATAGCGGTCATACCTTTTGTAACAGCTGCCACATCAGCATTCACTTTCTTCCCTATAAAAACCCCCACTCACCACCAAAACAGGGTTTTACTGTCGAATTGAATTCTTAAAAATTCTCTTCTCAAAACAGTTTTTCATCTCATTTCTTCACAAATTTCTTCGATCATCATCTTCAAAATGACAAAATCGAAACCATCTGCAAAACCCTCATCCAAATCCTCATCGAAAACAGCCTCTCAAAAGGCAATCTCCACTGAAATCCCATATAAATCATCTCACAATCTCCTGGGTCTTCTCACAAAACCAGGAACCACCAATGTTTTCGATTCCATCATTAACACCATGGCAAAATCAAAGTACAAAACTTTGTTCACCGCCGATGCACCAATCTATTTGGAGACCCAAAGAGAGTTCTGGAAAAATGCAACCCTTGAAAAACAAGGAGACACTGCAACCACCATACACTCTTCTATAAAGGGTAAAGCTGTCCAAATCACGCCACAATCCATTTCAGAAGTCTTTCAACTCGATGATCAGGAAGGTAAAACTTCTTTCACTAAAAACGAGTTACAAACTGACTTCATTAAGAGAGGGTATGAAGCCACAATGATGAAGAAACTTACCTTACAAAAAGGTTATTTTCCTTCTGCAACCAGATTTTTATTTCATACCCTCCTACTATGTGTTTCAAACAAAACCACTTCTTTCAATGAAATTCCTTTAAAGATTCAAAATCTGGGATATGCAATTCTTCAAGAAGAAAATTTTAACTATTCTCGGGAAATCTTTAAAGATTTGGTTAATAATGTTGAAACAAAATCATTCTTACTGTTTCCAAGGTTTTTAAGTTACTATTTTGAAAAGAAATTCAGTAAGGATGATTTAGCTGAAATAAACCAAGGTGATTATACTCAAATAAACAGTTTAACAACTGAAACTTTTTCAAGAATGTTAACACCTTGCAAAACACAAGCAGAGGTGCCTGAGCAGATTTTAGCAGGTACCACTGCTCCTCAGGTATCTGCTGCTGAGCCCACTGCTCAAGGTGATCAAAGCAGCAGAACAACTGTTTTGAAACCCACACCTGCAAATCCCAAAAAGCCAAACAAAAAGAAAAATCAAAACCCCCCCAAACCAATCAAAAAGGCAACTCTGGAGGATGAGATACCAGAGCTACTGCCTGTGACAACACGAATGTCACAAGAAACCATTGCTGCTACTTCCTCACAGCAGTTGGTACAAATATCTCAACCCATAACCAAAACTCCTCCTGCTTCTTCACAAAAAGAACAGGTTGTACACATAGGGCCACCACATTATGATGCTCTGGAAACACTCGTTTCCATCATCCACAGCCCAATGCCCAGGGCAAATTCTCTTTCTACACCCAACCTCACATCCACAATTCCACCAAAAACACAACTTTTGTTGGATGCAATAGATTTGAACCGGGCATTACCCAGTCCTTCTCAATCACCTGTTCATGAGAATATGCCTCAATAAATGACTGAGCCTGATGTATCATTCCTTGCTAACCCACCAACACAACCTGAGGAGGTTACACCCCTTGAGTTACAAGTAACTCTTGGTGGTAATCCAAGTGAAGCAGCCACTACAACTGTTGAACCCACTGGTTTACAGTTGGACAGTGGTTACATTAATAAGACTTCCTTGGAGGCAATTCCTTACATAGCACCTCTGCCAACCACCAGTGGATTTATTTATCCTACTGGCAACATCAAAAGGTTGTCAAGTGTTGAAGGGAGAAGACCCCAGTACCAAGAAAAAAGGGCATCAATGGTTAATGTTTGGAGTATACTCCCTACCTCTACCACTGATAAAACCACTGTTAGTGGGAAAACAGATGATCCCATTAAATTGGGTGATGGTTTAAAGTACCAGAAATTGACGGATCGTGTTGAAAAGCTTGATAACTCTGTTGCAGAACTCAAAGATATGCTACAACAGTTGTTACAAGTACAAAAGGTACAATCAACTGCTATTCCACCTCAAGCATCTGCTCCACAACAGGCACCTCCTATAAATGAGCTCTGGAATCTATTTCAACCTTTTCTCCATCAACAAGCAAAAACAGCAGATCAACAACATGAAAAACATGTCCTACAGCTGAGAAATGCAATGGAGTCCAGGTTCAAGAACACTCAGGCTGATCTAAAGGCTCTTAAAACTCAGATCCTGCACATCACTGGCACTGCTCCTCCAACAGTTCTCTTCATTGATCAACTTCCCCCAGATAATGCCAAAAAGGGGGAGAAAATTCAGTAGTGGAAAAAGAAGGGAATAGATGATGGTCTCTACATTGAACCAGAAAATGAAAACATGACCAAACAGATCCCTCTGCCAGATGGAAGCAAGAAAATTGATGTGACCACAAATGCACTGGCAGAAGCAGTTGCAAGTGTAAAAAGGGATAGAGAGGCCAAAAAGAAAGCCAGGGTAGATTATCCGGATCAGGGTACTTCAGGGTCAAAAGATGATGAAAATCTTGTTGATGAAAAGAAGAAGCCTACAAGAAGAGTAAGGCTACCCAAATCCATTCCAACCAGACGTTCAAAGTCTGCTCCAAAGCCACCATCTAAAACAGCTGCTGTAACTCCTGTTGTATCAACTACAGTCGGTACTTCAGGGGTTTCAACATCTGCTCCCACTTCAACACACACCACTTCAACACACACCAGATCCACTGCTTTACCACCATTACCACCAAAAACAAAAACACCTCCTGCCAAAAGGCAGAAGACAGCAGTTGTTACAACATCTGCTGTAATGACAACAGTGGTTGGAACACCAGTTGTTTCAACAACTGTTAGTCAATCACAAACCACTGTCACTACATCCACCACCACTGTTCCATCCAAAACATCATCAGCCCCTCCTCAAACAAAGAGGAGAAGGCTAATTCTCAAAGATGATGACACTTCACCACCACAAACATCTTCAAAATCTTTAGCTCTTGTCACAATACCAAAACCAGTTCCTCTCTCTTCAGTTCAAATGCACAAGCCCTTACCTCCTACAGGTGTTCAATTTCCTCTTGAACTAGCAGCTGTTAGAGAAGAAATAAAATCTTTTTACTATGAGGATGACCCTGCCAAAAGGAGTTTTCCATCAATGAAAGGATATCCCTGGCCTAAAAATGTTGATGAATATTTGAAAATCAAGGTCAAGCAAGCAGAGGATATCTCAAAAAGAAACACACAAGGGAAATCTGACAAAGAAATTTCAAGAAATTATCAATATCTGCTCACACAAGTCAGATCCCTAGAACAATTTGTAAAAAATGTCAGTCAACAAATTTCAGAAAGAGCAGCTGAAACTTTGAAGAAAGACTACATTGAAAGCATCATGGCTCACAAGAAGTACAAAGGAGAGAGATACATGTACAAAGAGTGGACTGTTCCTGAGCTTGAAAATGAAGCAGCAAGAATTCAAGACATGATAAAAAGGAAAGTCACTCACACTCCTCCTGACTGGGCAAAGTTTAGAAAGAATGTACCTGACAAACAAGTAGAACTGAAAAGAATGAAAGAAGAACTGGTTGCTGCTGAATATGGAAACAAAAGACAAATTGCTAGATGGAAAGAAGATGTGGTCAGGATCACCTACAAAAGGTTGGAGGAACTAAGAAAGAAAGATCCAAATGTTCCTCAAAAGCCTGACTATCCTGAAGCAGAGGTTTCAAAAAGACCAACAAAGCTGCAAATCAGGAGAGCCACTGCTCCAACTGGTGCTGCCATCTATAAAAGAAGGACACACAAACAGTTGGGAGGTAAAACCATCCAAGAGATGATAAAAGGAGATGACCTTGTAAAAGAAGGCATAAAGAAAATGATCATAGAAACTCTTGGTTTGGATCAAACTGCAAGTACTGCTCAGCCAGTTATGAATAGGCCAGCCTCACCAAATACCTCTGCAAATAAACATCTCCCAAGAAACCCACCAGGCTAAAAAATACAAAAGTGGGAAACTGACAAACAGACCTGCGTATTGACTTTGCCCAGGTCTGGTGGAGAAGTGGAGAAAATATCAAGGGAACAAGCTCTTGGCCTGAGTCTTGAAGATTTGCAGGATCTCCTTGATCTTCCACTTAGCAGGGATGATGAAGACACAGATGCCCTAGACTTTGAACTACAATTTAAAGGTCAGATAAGGGAACTGTTGATGAGGCAATAAAGATTCCACAATAATGAAGAGTTTTGGCATTATCTATTCCAGGGGGAGATTGTTGGGATCGAACCCTATCAGAGGAACAGATAATTAAACCCAAAACTGGATCAGAGCAGTGGATCCAGAATAAGCAGATGTTTACATACAAGTCTCTCCCATTGAAAGTGATTTCAACATCTGCTGACCTCCTATCTGCTGATCTTGCAAACTGCTGACTTACAACTGCTGCTCAAGTAAAGACCTGATGAAAGACTAAAGCCCTGTTGATTCAATCTACTGCCTTGAGTCAAGCACTGCTGATCCGGACAAGTACTGCTGGGTTCACAGCAGTGGAAGGTTGCAAGCAGCTGATCTATAGTCTGTTTTGTAATGTAATGTAATAGCAGTAGTTAACATAGCAATGTTTGTATAGATCAGAGGTTAAAGTTTGTTAGGAGGTTAGATGTCACTTTCATGGTGACGTCAGCTAAGATGCTTAGTGGTTTGCAAGTGCCTATAAATAGCTCAGTACTTTGTACTGTTCTATTAGCTCTTTGCATCATCGTCTTCTTTGCACGAACAAACACTGAGCTCTGGCTGAGGGGGAGTTTGCATTCATTCATCAATCATTGTAATCGTTATTGAAATAAATTCAATCTTCCGATTCATTGAGAAAAGATGTTTGATCAAAGTATTACTCTCGTTTGATTGTATGCAAAGTTTGTTTTCATCATAATTCCGCTGCACACTCATCCATTTTCATTTTAATTACAAACACAAAATACAATCAGAAACAAACTCAGATCTAATAAGTTGTATCAAGCATGCACGTACAATGAACGTATAACAAGTGTTTACGAATTATGAATAACACAAGTGTATAAAAGATCGGGATCCCATTATGATTCAAGTCTCGGATTACAATAATTGAAATTAAGTACGAATACAAAGAGAATACAAGTTTATGTAAACAGAAATACAATCAAACTTGCTAAATAAGGAAAGTTACAAAAAGTGAGGCGTTACAGTCTTCACTCCTTTAGGAAATTTCGTCCAGAAATTTAGGAAGATGCAATGAATAGATGTGGATACTTAGTCTTCATCTCACTTTCGAGTTCCCAAGTAAACTCAGTGCCACGCTTTCCTTCCCATCATACGTTAACAAAAGGAATTCAACTGTGCCTTAGTTGCTTGACATCTCGATCCATGATCTTGACAGGTTTCTCCATGAAGTGTAGAGTCTCGTTGATTTGAAGATCTTCGAGTGGAACTTGTAGTCCTTCTTAAGGTAGAAATTTCTTCAAGTTTGAGACGTGGAAGGTAGGACGAACATTGTTGCACTCTTGAGGAAGGTCCAGTCGATACGCTACCTTGCCAATCCTTTCGAGAATCTTGAAAGGACCTATGTAGCGAGGAGCGAGTTTCTCTTTCTTACCAAATCGAACTACACCTTTCCAAGGGGATACCTTGAGAAGTACAAAGTCACCAACGTTGAATTCCAAAGGTTTGTGACGCTTGTCAGCGTAACTCTTTTTTCGGCTCCTTGCTTTAAGCAAGTTGTCTCGAATTTGTAAAATCTTGTTCGTCGTCTCTTGTATAAGCTCGAGACCGGTGATTTGAGCTTCTCCAATCTCGTGCCAAAAAATAGGCGAATGACACTTATGACCATATAATGCGTCAAAAGGTGCCATTTGAATACTCGTGTGGTAACTTTTGTTGTACAAGAATTCGATCAAAGGCATGTGCATATCCCAGTTGCCACCAAAATCGACTACGCAAGAAATGTGACAACTGGTAATTTACATATCTTATTACACGCAAAAAAAACATTAGGATGATTAAAAATAGTGTAACTAGATGTAAATTAACTTAATTAGGCCTTTAGTATGCCTAGGAACATCTATTCGGCTTTAAAGTATGCGTATGACGATCTGCGAAAAAATTGCTGAATATTAAACGGTAACGAACTGAACTGAACAAAATTTGGACAACGCCGACAAATAAGAATTTTAAACGTATATTTTATACATTTGAATTTAGTTTTACAAATTTATCGGGCTTTCGGACATCACAAAGCACAAACGTGAACGAAAAACGCAAATGCGGGAACACACCCGCAAACAAACAGAAGCATCAGACATGCTTATTACCTTCAAAACAAGAATTTTACGATATATTTAGCTTCGTAATTAAGTTTTAACAACCGCAGTCGAAACCGAATCGAAAAACGAATTAAAATGGCAAACAACGCCTTTTACGCGATTTTTAATATAACCGACGAACGAATGTATCAAACGTAAACTATCGACCATACTTTAAGCGTTTTAATACGAAAATTTTATTTTACGACGTTCCGTGGAGCTCGGATTTGAAAACGGGTTCGTAGGTGCAGACGTGCCACTTTCAACACTGGGAGTAGGCTTGTGGGCCTTGGGCCCAAGCCCACTAGGGAAACCCTAGGTATAAAAAGAACTACAACCTTATCTTCACTCATTTGAAGCATGGATCCAGCCAAACACAGCCCGTGTGTTCTCTTTTTTCCCTCCCATTTTCCTCTCATCTACAGATATATCCAAGCTTACACACAAAATCCATTACACTCACATTACCCATGTTAGGAAACTTTTTATGTAGGTATTGAAGAAAAAACTTATTCAGCCTGATATAAAGAAGAAGATAAAGTCCTGAAGATCAAACAACAAGACGAAACCGGATAGGACACTTGAAAAGAGCAATACATCTTCATTAAAGAATCAGAAGCTGATCAAGAACAAGAGAAGAATATCAGAAAAGACCATTCTGATGGATCTGATGATATTTCTGATGAAATATCATCAGTTTCTGGTAAATCTGAGCATCAGACTTTCTGATGATTTGTTCATTAGAATTTTTGATAAACACCACTTGTCTAAACAAGTTCTATCCTGCCATAATAACCGAAGCAACTTGACATTATTGGATATCATGATAACCAAAGCAACTTGATAATTGGATTCAATGAATATGTCAAGAAGCTACTTTTTGCAGGACAAATGCATGAATAAACAAATGTTTATTCATGCCACTAGGCTTTCTATAAATAGAAAGCACTTCAAGCAAAGGACGATGAGTTAAGCCAAGCATTCAATACATGTCACACCCCAAAAACGTTGCAGCGGAATATAAAACGTAGTGGTGACGGAAGCTGGTGCCCATTTGTATCTTGCTGAACGATGCATCGTAATGTTGGACACTTCAACTTAATTAAAACATAGATTTTAAAACACAAAATCCTAAAGTCCGTCACAATCACACCATAGTTAAATTGTTTTGATCCTTATGGATCTTATTACATTGGTCCCAAAAAGTTTAAAAGTCAGTCCAACATTTTAAGTGACAAAACATGCATCAACAACCACAAGATACGCCATAATTCCCGAAGCCGAACTCAAGTACCTGTAGAACACGTTAAAATCAAGTGTCAACACAAAGGAAGGTGAGTTCACATATTCACACTCAAACAATTCATTCCAAAGGAAAACTTTCTGATTATGTGTTTATTTTAAAACATCCATATAATTTTTAGAAAGTCCGTTTTACTTCCTTAATAAAATCCACGGGTCCTCCGTCGCAGTTCTAAAACCCGACAACAAAACTCTTACCCAGGTTTTGTATATTAGATTCATTGCATCAATTTTTAGGCTTGTATGTTAGCTAGACAATACGAACTATATATTTACCATGCAGTGATAATCAAAGCTAGTCAATAAACATAATATCAATTCGTCGTTTGACTTGACTCGGAGCGACCGGTCACGACGGGTTGTCAACCCGATAGATCTACCAACAATTCCTCGCGTGCTATACTTAACTGATTAAACGACATCATGGGCGCAGGGTCCACTCGAGACCAATATGATGTCTGCCTCATGTACAATATATATATCATACGAATGTGATAAATTTAATACACGAAGTTGTACGAATCCCCTGAATCTCCGTCCCTTGAGACCAGGCTGGCATCCGTCCCAACTTTACGGTCTGTTTCGCCTCAAAAACACCATACCAATCCCCGTTTCATCCCGAAACAAATATATTCAACAAAACCGTTTCAACCCCGAAACATATTCAACAAAAACCGTTTCATCCCCAAAACATATATTTTCACAACTCCATATATTTTCAACGAAAATATATATATTTTATATAAAAAAGGTATGTTTTATTCCAAAAACATTATTAAACCCTTTTATTGGCGTGTTCTACCCCCAAAATATATACAAAGCAGTAAAAAGAGGGGTTTAGTGACACTCACCTTTGGGTGCGTATTTTTAAATAGCGCATTCCCACAATTGATTTCAACACGTCCTTCAAGATTCAAGTGGGTTTTTGAATAAAAAGATGATATGATGCTTGGTTTTTGCTTGACGCTCCATGGAATCACCTTTAAACCTTCAAATATACTTCAAATCATCTTGAAATGATCTTGAATCCCCAAGAACAAAGTTGGAAATTCAAAAATAAAGAAGGAAAGGGGGTGTTCGGCTGAATTATTTAGAGAGAGAGAGAGAGAGAGTGTTTGTTTGTGTATAGTTGCATGTTCTTGATTTATGCAAGACATAAAGGATTCTTGCAAAAGCATCATCATCATACTTCATTTCCTTGGCCTACACATGTAAGACAGAGGAGAGAGTGTCTTTGCATGGCTGCCAATTCAACCCCTCTCTCACATATATTCACGCATACACACACACACACACACACATATATATATATGTAATATAGAGTAAAACTGGTATTTTACTGGATACCGGGTATTTTATCTAGCGTTTTAATTCCGTTTTAGTGCGTTTTAAATTATTTTTATCACTCTATAAAAATAAACCCACCAAAATATTACTGAACAATATTTTGTTTGCCTGGACTGGCTACATTGCCGGTATTTGGCAGTATGCGCGCTGTGCTGCGAGGTACGCGCTTAAAATTGCAAAAATAGGGATTTAAGCGTTTTTATTTATTTTTATCATTCTATAATAATAAACACATCAAATTATTACTAAAATGATTATCAGTTTCCTTGACAGGCTGTGTTGACAGTATTTTGTCGGTATACGCGCTGCATCGCGCGGTACGCGCTTAAACTCGAAAAATAGAGTTTCTTAGCGTTTTAAATTATTTTTCCTCACGGACCTGATTAAAATCACCATTCTAATCATAAAAGACTATTTTTAGGATTTTAACATTGATCAGGCGGTCACCGATGTTCGTTTCGCATTTTATCTGTTACGCGATAAGCGTTTATCTTATTATTGCCAACGTAATTTTTATCAAGGTTTAAATTTACCAACTCATTAAATATCATATATAAACATCATAATCAGTCAAATATAGCCTTTTATCTATTCACAACACGTGTTACAGTTGTACGGTACGTCCTGAAAAGCCGGGTGTCATAGTCTCCCCCTGTTTAGGAAATTTTGTCCCCGAAATTTTACTCTACAGGTTTTTTTTCACACTAGGTGGAAACAGTAAAAACAAGCTTGATGAATATGGTCTTGTAGTTTCTGCCCGAAACTTTGATTCTAACGAAGAATCTTCATAGACCTATATTACACACATCCTCAATTCCTAATCTCACGTCTCAACGCTCTCCACCCTTTCCAAGGTTCAACATTTACAAGCACTTAATCATGAAGATTAAGTCAAAGTTCCACCGTTTCGGGTTAAACATACGTATATTTACATATACATTACCCTGTACCTGAGGTAGTCTGAGTTTACACATGATTGATCCAACTCGAGATGGGCACTTAAAAGTATCTAATCTCATAAACTCGTTTTCTTTCCTTCTTGCATTCATTTCAAATATCCATGAATTGCACAATCATTAGATCACATATACTAATAGAATTCTGTAATCGCCTCTCCGGTTATCAACATAAATCTTCTAGCCATCCGTACTGCTTCTATGGTACTTTGATAAACTTCCATTTATCGCCTAATTAAACCTCTACAAGGAACAAAATCAGTGTATTATCCACTAAACACTTTCTCAAACTGGACACATGCAACACATCATGTACACCACTCAATCCTCATGGTAGCTTGAGCCTATAAGCGACTAATCCAACTCAAGATGGGCTCTTGAAAGGACCTACTCAATGTGGCTTAGCTTTTCCTTCTCTGCTAACTTAATAACACCCCTATAAGATAACTCTTTCAATGGAACCAAATCTTCGATCTGAATTCGCAATAATTTCCTTCAATTGGCCATGCAATCCTTCTGTTGATCAATTGGTGACTTTTAACCTTCCCTCGATCTAGGCTAATCCTGTCGCTGGTTTCCTAGATAAACTAGGGTTTGGTTAATCGTCTTCTGCCACCTTAGCTCAACAAAGTGGCGATCGACACTTCCATCCATACAAGGCTTCAAACGGAGCAACCTAAATACTAGCGTGATAACTATTATTGTAGGATAACTCTGCCAAGGGCATGTGAGTATCCTAACTTCCTTCGATATCCATCATACACGCTCTCAACATTTCCTTCAAAGGTTTGAAAAGCGTCCTCCTACTTTTATGCCCAATCAATTCCCCTTTTCCGTTTTGGGTTATTAGTGTCGAAAGCTGCACTAATTTAGAGAAATTCTTAATAAATCTCCAGTAGCACCCAGCTAGTCATATGGATCATCGTACTCCCGACGGGGTCTTTGGCGCTTCTCATCACTTTATTTCTCCAATCTTAGACTGATCTACATGCATACCTTCCTCATTCCTCACCAACTCCATAGTTAACTTCAAACGTTACTCATGATTCTCTTTGGTTCGTGTATAGGCAAGTATGTCGTCGATGAATATTAACACAAATTTATCCGATTAGGGTTTCCATACCCTGTTCATGAGATTCATGAATATAAATGGCGCATTAATTTAGTCAAAAGGCATGACTAATAACTCGTAATGGCCATATCGCGTTTAAAAAGCAGTCCCCGGAATATCTTCGTCAGCAATCCTTCAACTGATGATATCCTAATCGTAGATCGATCTTCTTGTAGTAGCTGGATCCCAGTAGCTTGATTGAACAAATCATCAATCCTCGGTAAAAGGGTACCGATTCTTGATAGTTAACTTATTTAATTCTCTAAAATCATCACACACCCTGAAGGTTCCGTCCTTCTTTCTTATAACAAAACAAATGCACCTCAAAGCGAGAAGCTTGATCGAATGATACTCTTGTCCAGTATCTCTTGATGCCAATTCGACACTTCTATCATCTCAGATGGTGCTTAATCTATAAGGAGATTTTGCAATTGGTGCAGCACCGGGTACCAGATCGATTCGGAATTCGATCTGTCTCACAGGGGGCAATCCAGGTAAGCCTTTTTAGGAAAACTTCTGGATAATTGCAAACAATAGGAATCTCTCCGATATTCCTACATTTGGCCTTCATATCCACCACCTTAACAAAGAACGCAGGATAGCCTTTTCGTAACAACTTGAACATCCTCCTAACACTGACGACTCTCAACACTCAACATTCAACACTCGACACTCGACTCGGTCGGTCTCTGTGAACAGCTACCGCCTCCCCACCGTCATTAGAACGAGGTATCCTAGCTAACTTCCTCGAGCGATAATCCCCACTTCGTTCTTGGATAGTCAATCCATTCTCACATCAACGTCAAAGCTCCCCAACTCCACTGGAAATAAATCGACACTAGAACTATGATCACCTAACTAAATACTACAACCGCGAACGACCTCGCTAGTTTCTATCAACTTACCAATTATTAGTTCTATCGAGCACTTTATACTCAGCTTACTTGTTGGTGAACACAAAAATGGTTCAAAGTTTTTCGAAATAAAACTCAAGTCAGCTTTGGTATTAAAAGTACGAACGCTAAATGGTTGACGATTAAGAACGTATCGGTAGCAACTATAGGATCGTTACAAGCCTTCCCAACATTCATCTCGAAAACTCTGTCCTTGGCATTCTGACCCTTCATTTTCGGAAAATTTCTCTTGAAATGTCCTTGCTCATTACACTCGTAGCGTCCCTCGAGTGTATCTCTCTTCGATGTACTCTTAGCATAACACTCGCGGGTCATATGTCTAGTCCGACCACATCTGGCACACTTTCTCCGCTCATCCTCGTAAGTCTTCCTCTCAGAACCACCCCTGCCATTCCTGGCATTATCTTTTTCCCAAACCACTAGAGTTAACCACGTACGCTTTCCCCGAACTGCGTTTCTCATCACACTTCTCATCGGTATCGTTTCTCGAACTCTCAGACTTTCGCTTTCGCGAATTCCCAGATCTAGGCTCGGAATGCGGAATTATTTGAATGGTCGATCCGCTGTGACGGTCCGACATCACGCATACCGTTGCCACGTCATTGCATAGGGTATCAGTAAATGATCTTGGGTTACAACCCTGGATTGTTTTATGTGTACATCTATGTACTGTTCACAAAGTTAATGAAAAATCAGAATTACGCTCCGATTATATCATAACACAGGAACTACTAAAACTTTCCGATCATTATATTACCTGAAGGGTTTTCTGATCTATGTCCCACCAAGACCATGCCCATGAGCGCCACATCCACGTTCCTGGCCATTATTCTGGTTAGCATCACGCTGTTCCATGGCAGTATTAACGTGTTGGGCTATGAGTTGTGCCAACTCTTCTGGGGTAGTAGGTAATCCAGAACCCTATCTCGCTTTTGGCGGCATTTTCGTCGTTTCTATTATTTACAACAATAATAATCACATGAGACGATAACCAAAAATAATTCAATCATTAAATGTTAGTGGACCAATCATTGCGCATGTATAATATCCACATATTAATGAGAACAATTTTTAAGCCAAAAGGAACTCATTCGATATTTATACCAGAAATTTACAAAGCTTGTTTTTAGTACTAAGACTAATCAAAATTCGGCGTGTCTACATCAACATCCGCAACAAGTCTATATGAAATTTCCTCCTAAATATCTGAAAATTTGGCATGCAAGCCATAAATAGGGTTCATCATATGACATATACGAAACAAATAACAGAAACAACCAATAACTAACGCTTCGATCCCTGGAAGTCCAATATCTTCCTAACAATCTCTTCTAGCTCATCATACTAGTCCATCTGTCCCTCTAAGTCTTTCATCTTGCCCTTCGTCGTCTCCAAGTCTCCGCATAACGCGGTGAATTGATGATCGCAGTGTGAGCGATCGGCCCAAATCCCTTTCTGCTTCTTCAAAGTGGGCGCTGTCTCAGCTCTCGAAGTCGAATGCGATTTCTCTAACGGGTCGAGTCCTCTTCCTACGGCGAGTGTAGGTTAAAAGAGGTGTAGCAAAACACATGACTCGAATAGCAGAATAAACGATTCTTGTAACGACGGGCGAAAGAATCTCAAGTGTAGGCTCGACAGTATCAGTGAGCAAGATTACTAATGGCTCTATAGGCCGAGACGTGACATATCGTAACCGTACAAAGTAAGTGTGTGATCAAATGAATAATAACACATAAGGCCCAAATAAACAGATAATCATGTATGCACATAAACACGCAGTGGTTTTCATACATGATAAAATTTTCCATGTTTATTTTTAAAAATTTTGGCTTCGAGAATTATGGACTTAAATCTCAAAATTCTTCGGTTGAAGTCTAGTGTTTTCCTCCGAAAACATCTAGTTCGCTAACAACCATTGGCTCTGATACCAACTTTTGTCACACCCCAAAAACGTCACAGCGGAATATAAAACGTAGTGGTGACGGAAGCTGGTGCCCATTTGTATCTTGCTGAACGATGCATCGTAATGTTGGATACTTCAACTTAATTAAAACATAGATTTTAAAACACAAAGTCCTAAAGTCCGTCACAATCACACCATAGTTAAATTGTTTTGATCCTTATGGATCTTATTACATTGGTCCCAGAAAGTTTAATAGTCAGTCCAACATTTTAAGTGATAAAACATGCATCAACAACCACAAGATACGCCATAATTCCCGAAGCCGAACTCAAGTACCTGTAGAACACGTTAAAATCAAGTGTCAACACAAAGGAAGGTGAGTTCACATATTCACATTCAAACAATTCATTCCAAAGGAAAACTTTCTGATTATGTGCTTATTTTAAAACATCCATATAATTTTTAGAAAGTCCGTTTTACTTCCTTAATAAAATCCATGGGTCCTCCGTCGCAGTTCAAAAACCCGACAACAAAACTCTTACCCAGGTTTTGTATATTAAATTCATTGCGTCAGTTTTCAGACTCGTATGTTAGCTTGGCAATACGAACTATATATTTACCATGCAGGATAATCATAGCTAGACAATAAACAGAATATCAATTCGTCGTTTGACTTGACTCGGAGCGACTGGTCACGACGGGGTTGTCAACCCGATAGATCTACCAACAATTCCTCGCGTGCAATACTTAACTGATTAAACGACATCATGGGCGCATGGTCCACTCGAGACCAATATGATGTCTGCCTCACGTACAATATATATATATATATATATATCCCACTAATCTGACAAATTTAATACACGAAGTTGTACGAATCCCCTGAATCTCCGTCCCTTGAGACCAGGCCGGCATCCGTCCCAACTTTACGGTCTGTTTCGCCTCGGAAACACCGTACCAATCCCCGTTTCATCCCGAAACAAATATATTCAACAAAACCGTTTCATCCCCGAAACACATATTCAACAAAAACCGTTTCATCCCCGAAACATATATCAACAAAAACCGTCTCATCCCCTAAACATATATTTTCACAAATCCATATATTTTCAACGAAAATATATATATTTTATATCAAAAAGGTATGTTTTATTCCAAAAACATTATTAAACCCTTTTATTGGCGTGTTCTACCCCCAAAATATATACAAAGCAGCAAAAAGAGGGGTTTAGTGACACTCACCTTTGGGTGCGTATTTTTAAATAGCGCAATCCCACAGTTTGATTTCTACACGTCCTTCAAGATTCAAGTGGGTTTTTGAATAAAAAGATGATATGATGGTTGGTTTTTGCTTGAAACTCCATGGAATCACCTTTAAACCTTCAAATATACATCAAATCATCTTGAAATGATATTGAATCCCCAAGAACAAAGTTGGAAATTCAAAAATAAAGAAGGAAAGGGGGGTGTTCGGCTGAATTATTTAGAGAGAGAGAGAGAGAATGTGTGTTTGTGTATAGTTGCATGTTCTTGATTTATGCAAGACATAAAGGATTCTTGCAAAAGCATCATCATCATAATTCATTTCCTAGGCCTACACATGTAAGAGAGAGGAGAGAGTGTCTTTGCATGGCTGCCAATTCATCCCCTCTCTCACATATATTCATGCCACATATATATACATACATATATATATATATATATATATGCAATATAGAGTAAAAACTGCTATTTTACGGGATACCGGGTATTTTATCTAGCGTTTTAATTCCGTTTTAGTGCGTTTTAAATTATTTTTTATCACTCTATAAAAATAAACCCTCCAAAATATTACTGAACAATATTTTGTTTGCCTGGACTGGCTACGTTGTCGGTATTTGGCAGTATGCGCGCTGTGCTGCGCGATACGCGCTTAAAATCGCAAAAATAGGGATTTAAGCGTTTTTATTTATTTTTATCATTCTATAATAATAAACTCATCAAATTATTATTAAAATGATTATCAGTTGCCTTGACAGGCTGTGTTGACAGTATTTTGTCGGTATACGCGCTGCATCGCGCGGTACGCGCTTAAACTCAAAAAATAAAGTTTCTTAGCGTTTTAAATTATTTTTCCTCATGGACCTGATTAAAATCACCATTCTAATCATAACAGACTATTTTTAGGATTTTAACATTGATTGGGCGGTCACCGATGTTCGTTTCGCATTTTATCCGTTACGCGATAAGCGTTTATCTTATTATTGCCAACATAATTTTTATCAAGGTTTAAATTTACCAACTCATTAAATATCGTATATAAACATCATAATCAGTCAAATACAACCTTTTATCTATTCACAACATGTGTTACAGTTGTACGGTACGTCCTGAAAAGCTGGGTGTCACAATACATACAACTAAAACTCCATTGTCCTTTCACCTCAAAATTACACAAGTATTCGTTTGTAATAGATAATAACCTCACAATCACCTTGTAAGCCATTTTGTTTCAAAGTGATATAAACTTGAAAATTCTGTAGGTCTTGTTTCTTGAAAGTCTGATTTCTATTTCGGCAAACTATTTTCATATTTGTTGAAATCACTTGCCATATTAGATAAAAAGAAAGTTTTTAAGTCCAACTGGGACCAATAATTGGTATCAGAGCTTTTTTGAAAAAATATTTTCAAACGATCAATTGCTCATTGCTTTTTCTCTAGACATGGCAAACTTTCAAACATGAAATAATGCTTGCAACATTGGTTCAATGTCTAAACCTCCGACCTTGGTCAGAGATGAATACCCACAATGGAAAATCAGGATGGTCAACTTCCTTAATGGACATGACCAAGCTCTGTTTCAATCCATTGAAAGGGGTCCATATGTACCAACGACTAAAATACCAGCTATTCCAGCAACTGATCAATCACCAGGAGTCCCTGCCTTCTAGGCTCCCAAAAGTGAAAGTCTTTAGAGCCAAGAAGATAAGGACCTGGTGGCTGCAGATGAAAGGGCCAAATCACTTTTGATAATGGCATTTCCTAATGACATATTCTCTCAAGTGGATGCATGTGCATCAGCTAAAAAGATGTAGGATAAGTTAGAAAATCTTTGTGAATGAGGGGAAAGGATGAAGAGGAACAAAAGAACAAACTGTGTGTCCTCTTATGATAGATTTAAAAGTTTACCAAATGAAAAACTTTGTGAAACATAGTATAGATTTGCAAAACTTTTAAATTAGCTAAAGAAAATTGGAATTGTAAAATCAAATGATGAAATAAATATAAAATTCCTGGATGCTCTACCTAGAGAATGGAGAAGTCTAACCATGACTTTGGCCTCCACTTTAGAACTAGGAAATATGAGTCTTCATGACTTATATAGCATTCTTGTCCCCAGAGAAGAAGAAATATATGAAATCAAAGAGGGGGATCTTTAGCTTTAATCTCAAACTCACAAAGAACACCCATTTGTGATCCACAAACCTCAAATTACCAAAATATTGAAAATTCTGATACATCATCAGATTTCTGCATTTGCTGAGGCAATTGCATTGCTTACCAAAACTTTTGAGCAGAGGTTAAAGGGAGGTGGTCATAAGTACCAGAAAAGTGATAAAGGGAGGATGGAAGGAAGAACAAGGGATAAAGGAAAAGCAGAAGTTGTGTGTTACAAATGTAAATAAAAGGGTCACTATGCTTCAGAGTGCAAAAACTAGAAACTGAAGGATGTTGCATATTATGAGAAGAAAATGGAAGAAGCCAAGAAGCAACAACAAGTCAATTTGATAGCTGGGACAGATACATGGCTATCAGATGACTTTTTCTAATGAAGAAGAAGAAGAGATGGCAAATTTATGTCTAATGGCACTTTCTGGTGAACAACCTGAAACATCAGAACAAAAGGTAAATTTAGATAATCTTGACCTTGAACACAAATTAAAGAAACTTATGTCAAATTTTCTAAATCTGCAAGAAAAAAAGAAATCAGAAAGTAAAAAATCTGATGAGTTGCAAAGAACCCTGAATAAAGTTATAATTGAAAATCAGTTACTCATTGAAGAAAGCTTGGATCACAGAGCAAAAATTGAATTTTATGAAAAAGAAAGGAAAGATTTATACAAGAAAATTCATGACAAAGAAATAAATGTAAAGGGTTTTTAGCAAGCAAAGGAATTCATTAACTTTATTGAAACCACACCTAAGAACAAAGGTGAAGGTTTAGGGTATGTAAAAACAAATGTAATTAAACCAACCACCTTTGTGAAAGCAACACATCAAATTTTTGATAAATTAACATCAGAATCTGATTCAGAATCATGCAGATCAATATGTTCTGAGAACTCTTTTGAAATCTCAAAACTCAACTTAAAAGCAAAAAGAAGTGAATCTAAACAAAAGTTTTTTAAAACTCCAGAAATAATTCACTCAAAATTTCAAACTTATCCAAAAACTCCATCACAAGAAGAAAAACCAGAAAACTTTGGTAGAGAAATTTGTATGTGTGTTGATATTCTGAAGCTGGTTCAACACCATCTCCAAACAAGAATTGAAGAATCTGTTCATGGCTCAACATGAAACAGATATTCTGATGAAAGTTCATCAAAAGAAGACAACCTGATTAAAACTTCATCAGAAAAAGTACTCAAGCAAGTCTGGGTACCAAAAACTCTCTAACTTTTCCATTTCAGGACCATAATGCGCAACAGATCTGGTACTACGATTCTATAAGCTCCAAGCACATGATTGGAGACATGAGCTTGCTCAGTAATTTTGTCTCAAAACTAGGTAAAATTGTTAATTTTGGAAATGGAGTAAAGGGGAGGATATTGGGGTATGGATGTATAAAGTATGGGTGTCTGACCATCGAAAAAGTAGCCTATGTAGAAGGCTCAAAGTACAATCTGCTAAGTTCTGGTCAATTTTGTGACAAAGGTTTTCAGGTAACCTTTTTACCAGAAAAATGTTTGCTAATTTGTATGGATGATAATAAGATATATTTAAGTGGAAAAAGAATAAGACAGTCTATTTACTATTTTTATTTTAAAGAAGAAAATGAACATCCAAAAGGAAGTAGTTGGATGTGGCACAAAATATTAGCTCACTTAAACTTTAAAAATTTAAGCATATTAGCAAACAAAGGACTGGTAAAAGGATTACCTTTCATATCCTTAAAGAAGGATAAAATTTGTGAAGCTTGTGAAATGGGTAAATCTAAAAGAAGCTCACACAAAACAATTTCTGAATCTTCAATAACACAAAATTTAGAACTTTTGCATATGGATCTCTGTGGACCCATAAGCACTGAAAGCTTTTCTGGAAAGAAGTACATAATTGTCATTGTAGATGACTTTTCCAGATACACATGGGTAGAGTTTTTAAGAAAGAAAAGTGAAACTACAGATCTGATCATAAATTTTATCAGAAAAATTGAAAATCTTTTAAAATTACCAGTCAGAAGTATCAGAACAGATAATGGAACATAATTCAAGAACTCAAAAGTTAAGAGCTTCCTTGTAAGCAAAGGAATCTCTCATGAGTTTTCTGTTCCAAGATCACCTCAATAGAATGGAGTGGTAGAAAGAAGAAACAGAACCTTGGTGGAAGCAGCTAGAACAATGCTCATGCAAAACTGCCAACTCATTTTTGGGCAGAGGCAATAGCAAATGCTTGTTTTACCCAAAACAGGTCCATAATCAACAAAAGACAAAATAAAACACACTACAACATTATAAATGGAAGAATACCAAATGTAAAATTTTTGCATACATTTGGTTTTAAGTGTTTTGTTTTCAATGATTTTGAAAGTTTTGAAAAAATTGACAGAAAAGCAGAGAAGGGTCTTTTTCTTGGTTATTCAATGTCCTCAAAAGCATATAGAATTTTTATTTTAAACACAAGGACAATCAGAGAAAATTTATATGTATATTTTGATGATTCATCAAAAACAGAAGTTTCTGATGAATATATAAAGGAAATAAACCTTTCTGATAAACAAGAAAAACTTGAACATCTTTTTGAAACATTAACAGAAGAATTCCTAGGACATGATCAAAATCTAATAGAAAAATCATGTGCAACCCCTGCAAAACAAATGGAAAATGTATCAGAAACTCTGAATCGGAACAATGAAAATATATCTGATAATCAAAATTCTGATACATTCCATACAAATGAGGCAAATGTTCAGGGGGAAACTTCAAATCCATCAGAAACAACAACTTTTCACAACAAGTTAAGATGGATAAAAGGACATGTTCAATCTGACATCATTGGAAATCCAGAAGATGGTGTAAGAACTAGATCTGCTACAGCACATGAGTGTGCTTTTGCTGGGTTCTTAAGCAAAATAGAACCTAAATCTGTCAAAGAAGCTCTAAATGACTTAGACTGGATTCAAGCAATGCAAGAAGAGCTTGATCAGTTTGAAAAGAGTAAGGTATGGGATCTGGTGCCAAAGCCAAATGACAAATCTGTCATAGGCTCAAAATGGGTATTTAGAAACAAATCAGATGAAAATGGCATAATAACAAGGAATAAGGGAAGGCTAGTGGTTAAAGGTTATTGTCAACAAGAAGGTATAGACTATGATGAAACCTTTGCACCAGTGGCCAGATTGGAAGCAGTAAGAAATTTTCTTGCTTATGCTACATCCAAAGACTTCAAGGTATATCAAGTGGATGTAAAATCTGCATTCCTAAATGGTAAGATTAAGGAAGAAGTTTATGTGCATCAACCTGAAGGCTTTGTTGACCCTAAATTTCAAAACCATGTTTACAAATTAAACAAAGCCTTATATGGTTTGAAGCAAGCTCCTAGAGCATGGTATGAAACTCTTTCAAACTTCCTACTTAATTTTGGCTTCACAAAAGGTACCATTGACACAACTCTCTTTCTTAAAACACACAAGGGTCACACTTTGTTAGTCCAAATTTATGTTGATGACATTATATTTGGATCAACTAATGAAAAATTTTGCAAAATGTTTCAAAAATTGATGACTAGCCACTTTGAGATGAGCATGATGGGTGAGTTAACTTTCTTCTTAGGTTTACAAGTCAAACCAAGAGATGATGGAATATTTTTTGAGTCAATCTAAGTATGTAAAAACAATTTTGAACAAATACCCACTTGAAAATTGCTGAATTTCAAAAACTCCCATGGCAACAGGGAACAAACTTGATTCTGATAAAGAAGGAACATGTGTGGATATTAAAACCTATAGAGGGATGATAGGGTCATTGTTATACTTAACTGCAAGCAGACCAGATATCATGTTTGTTACATGTTTTCTGGCAAGATACCAATGTAATCCTAAAGAGTCCCACTTAAAAGTAGTAAAAAGGGTTTTCAAATATCTAAAAGGCACATCAGAACTTGGTCTCTGGTATCCTAAAGATACAAATCTTGAACTAATTGCATACACAGATGCAGATTATGCAGGATGCAAGATTGACAGAAAAAGCACATCTGGTGCATGTCAAATCTTGGGAAAAAAGTTGGTGTGTTGGGAAAGTAAGATACAAAACTGTGTTGCAACATCAACAGCTGAATCTGAATATGTAGCTTCAGCAAGTTGTTATTCACAAGTGTTATGGATGCAAAGTTGCAAACTTAGCTGAAAGGATTATGGAGTAAATCTGACAAAGATACCCATTCTATGTGACTCAATGAATGCAATTGCAATTACAGAAAATCCAGTTCCTCACTCTAGAAGCAAGCACATAGATGTCAGATATCACTTCATAAAGGATCATGTTGAAAAAGGTAACATAGAGATGTACTTTGTTCCAACAGAAAACCAAATTGCTGACATTTTTACAAAACCTCTTGATGAAAAGAGATAATTTTCTAATCAGTAAACTTGTCATGGTTAACATAAAAGATGAAGATATTTCAGAAAACAATATGTCACAAAGTGAAAATCAAACTGATAAATCAAAAGGAGATAATCAAGGTGTAAACAAAAATTCTGATGATCAAAGAATGAAAAAACAGATTTCTGATAAAGAAAGCCGTCAATCTGGTGAAACATCAGAAAATCTGATAAATTATCAAAAATCTAACAATTTACTTGAAAATCTGGTGATTCATCAGAAAATCTGATGAATTATTAGAAAATCTGATAAATCATTAGAAAATCTGATGAAATATCAGAAAATCTGTTAAAACATCAGAAACACCATTGATTATCAGAAAATTTCATGGATTTCAATGTCTTTATTCATATCTCATACCTGTATAAACACATAACTGTAGATAATCTGTTTTTTTTTGAATTTTTTTGTTTTGTTTGCATAACTTAAATTAAAAAAAAATCAAAAAGGGGGAAAGGCCACTTGGATTAAGATTAATTCAAAACCCAACAAAGGGAAAATCAACCGTCACAGGCAATATTTTCTGCAAAAAAATCATTTATGTTCTACTTCCAAAGCATGCAACGTCATCTTTCAAAGGAGTATATTAACACACGTGGGCATAAAAATGATTAGGGGCTATGAAAAGTAGCCGCGTAGCTATTAAATGCATCACCAAAGCTTCTCACAAACGAGAACTTAAACTCTGTCACACACTCCTGCTCAAAGATTTTTCATTAAATGAAGAGAAAGAAAAGGATAAGGAAATCTTGACCTGTTATTACCATTTATGGTATTAACTATCACTTTCATCTATATAAATTAACAAACTCCTGAAGATTTTCTTCACCACAACTACCACCACCACTTCAAAAAAAAATTTCTAGAAAATCTCACTCTCAAATTCTCAATGGCCAAAGAAATCAGAACCGAGTTCTTCCCTCTCACCCTACACATCACCCACAACCTAAGATTGAGGTCAAAGATTGAAGTTCCTACATGGAAAGACTGCCAATACGTGTACAACATGAGAAAGCAAAATCCTTTGGGCCATGTTGTATCCACACACGTCACGATCTATCCATCACTACTCCAAGAGTTCTGGTGGAATGCTGAAACCATCTACAGAGGCACCAACGTGTGGATTACAAGCAAGGCGATGAATAGGGTCATCATCCTAAAGGAGGAAACTCTTAGAGTTACCCTCCAGCTGAATGATAACACAGACACCACCTTCTACCCAAGGGAAAAGCTGGAGGAAACCCTGAGGGAAATGGGTTATCATACACCAACCTTTCGAGGCAGATCAACAGATCTGGTTTTATACCACAATTCTAGTATCTGGTCACAAAACTCAGTGCTTGCTTCTCAAAGAAGATTGGACACTTCAATGAGCTGTCCTACAGGATGATGGAAGTGATACATGAAGTTGTACCAGAAAAACCGTACAACTTCTCCAAGTTTCTCATGAAAGATTTGGAGGCAAAAATGCACACTCGTCAACCTTTTCTGATCTACCCTCGTTTTATGACCAAAGTGATCACAAGCCAACTGAACTTCGAAGGAGTAACATACTGGTACCTAAGGGCCGAGGTTGTTCTTCAAGAAAATTTGAATGTTCCCTCCTTAGTTCCAACACAAAATCACACTGGTCACGAAACCTATCTATGGTTGCACTGTAAATTTTATTATAATGAATATTTTTTTTTTGTTTATTGTAAGTTCTTTTTTAGTATATATTTACTTTGTTTTTTTTTAAAAGGGAAAAAGATACCATGACAAATCCAGGGGGAAAGTAAAATGACATATCTGACAAAATCATAAAAATCTGATAAAATATAAAGAAATCTGATAAAAATCAGAAAATCTGATGAATCTGATAAACTCATCAGAAATTTTGATGATTCACCAGAAAATCTGATAAATCAACAGAAACATGATAAGAAATATCAGATGACATTGCTTAAAACCAGATTTAAAACAATGGCAAGAAAACTTGTGAGAAAGTAAAAAAAAAAGATTCATAAATTTTTGTCAAAGTTTTTTTTTTTTTTTTTTGGAAAATCAAACTTCAAAAAAACGAAACAAAGTGATGATGTGAAATTTTGTTTCATAACAATCGTTGAAGATCAGAGCAAGATTTGAAGATTCAGAAAAGCTATGTTAGTAATATCTTCAAAACTCTACTTATTCCCTCTCATCTCAAAAAAAAAAAAAAAAAAAAACCTGATTCAATTTTCAAAATTTGAATCCAATGAATTCTAATGAAAATCCAACTCTCATCATCATCATCATCGTACTCAGTATATCCCACCTATAGCAAAGCTAAGGTAGGGTCTGAGGAGGGTGGGATGTAGACAGCCTTACCTCTACCCCGTAGGAATAGAGAGGCTGCTTCTAATGAGACCCCTGGCTCGATTGTGGTTTTGCATCAAGCCTTGGACATAAGGCACATAACACTCAGCAATTGAGACAAACGCCAATTGGTGCATGTACCCCCTTGTCTTTCGGCTATCAACGCCACCACATGATGCCTGATTAACGATCCCCTCTTTTTAACGTTATTTTCACGAAATTAGTAAAATAACGTTAAAAATTAGTGCACTTTTGCTTTTGCCCCCCCCCGAGCGCCCACACATATATTACATTATATGAGCAGACCTCTTGGGGAAAGAAGGTAAGCTTCATAAGTGATTTTATTGGACCTCTTTATAGCAAAAGGGTCTCACAGGAAGAAAAGGTGCAACTTGGAAGTTAGTATTTATCTACTAAATCTTTTTGATATCCCCATTATTTTTTATGCTTCAAAATCTTCGGAGATATACCAAAGGTTTTGTAAAATGGTTGTTTCCTCAATGAATTAAAACATCATTAAGGTGTTATAAACCACCTTAAATACAAACCACCCACGATAAATACTCAAAGATCTCTGTCTCAAAACCCTATAAACACACTTGCAAACGGCAGAATAAACCACCTTCAACTTCCATCTTCAAAACTCACGAACCCTAAAAGCCCTTTTCGAAGCAAAACTCAAATCACCATGGCCGCAATCAACATCAACATGCCACCAATTGAACACTCTGTTCAATTCATCAATAAATCAGAGTTCCTTCCATTAAAAAGCAACAATGAAGTGATGAACAACAACAATGGAGAATATGACACGAAGTGCCAAATCCTGATTGAGTTTCTGACAAGATGTCCGATTGCTCAAGCCTTAAAAAGACAAGAGATGTACCAGAAAAGCTTATACAACAACTGGTGAAGACACTCAAACATTCAAATACAAATGAGCTGACAGGACACTTGTGGGGAGATATCTTCATTGTAATTACACCGGAGAAGATAAGGGAATGCTTGGAGTTACCTATAAGCTAAAACTATGATACAACACCAACAAAGGATGACATGTTTGCACAGCTTGATGCTGTGATGGGATACAAGGTAAAGATCTAAAAAATTGGTGATTATAAAAGAAACAAATTTCCTGCCTTCTTGCAAGTGATGATGGAGATCTTAAATAAATGCATATCATCAAAAATTGGGGGAACAAACCAGATTAACAGGAATGTTATGACAATCATGTTCAGTCTCATCACAGGGATGAACATTGATTATGGAACATAAATCTTTTATTTGATAAGAAGGTCAATATTGACAAATACTAGGTGAATAGATTCACATCTACCCTTTCCAAGATTTTTGTCAATCTTGATTTCTGATGGGTTTGCTGAGAGGAATATGGGAATTCCTGCATCAGAAAACATATGGAGAACAGAGGTGATGAGACCATGGTTTGCATTTGGCTTCTGGAAATCAGATTTTGATGTGCCCGCCCTATCAGAAAGAATGGTGAATCTGATACCAGAGAATTCACCCTACAGGGAAGAATATTTAAAGATATTGAACAGAAGACCATAGAATGTAGCAGTTTATGATAGTGTGTCCCCAATGGAGCATGATGCACAAGAATCAAGTGCACCACAAATAGAGCAGGAGGCTCAATCAAAACCTAAACAAGGTGGTGAAGTAGTACAACTGAATCCATTGTCAGAACATCATCATGCAGAAACTTCACACATGGGAGAAATAGGTGCACAACACTCTAAACTTAATGTTGTTCAGAATTCTGATAGTGATTCTGAAGAATCAAATCAGGGCAACTATATTATAGAACATAGAGTGCCTGTTTCTGAAAAACAAGGTGTGAGTGAATCCAAAGACCTATTCTTTTAATCAGAAAATGAGGAGGAGAATGAGGTGGCAATAGGTGGAGATCAGTTTACTGATCAAGGAAACCTAGATGAGAAAAGCAAGAGTTTCTCAACAACTCCTTGAGAACCTAAAAAGGTTCGAGGATGTGAGGAAAACCCAGATATGATTAAGTTTCAATATTCTGGTAAGGATATGGAGGATTGGGATTATTACCAACCTGCTAACCTTAAAACAGCAGCAAGTGTGTCTTCTGCTGGTGTTAAGGGTGGAACATCTGTTGTTTCTCCTATTACCCAACAACTTATGTCAACATAAGAATTTCACAAAGAGCTTGAAGATATCACAAATGTCTGTACTAGAAAGACAACAACAAAAGAAAAGCTTGATCTGCTATTGGAAGAAATCAGAAATCAAAGATCTGATATTAAAGCTTTATCAGAAACTGTTGAAATCGTGAAGAAACAAACAGAAGTCAACACTGCAGTCTTAAGCAAACTTCAACAATCACCAGAAAGAAAAGATAAATCATCAGAATTTGAGAAAGCTGTCAAAGAACATCAAGAAATCAAGGAAAAAATGGCAGAAGTTACAAGTGTAAAAGAAAGCTCAAGTACTGGGAGGATTCTAGAAGAAATTCAAGTCCTAAGAGCCAATAGCAATAGCATGGCAGAGGCTCTTGAAAAGATGATGGTGGAATTGTCTACACAGAAGAATCAAGACAAGCTGGAGCTTCAGAAATTGCAGAAACAAGATGAAATAAATGCTCAAACACTTTCTAATGTTCAATGGTTAGTAAAGAGGTTGCAGTATAATGTTGCCAAACTGGCAAATGTTGATCTGCATGAAGTGAAATCTCAAATCCTACAAGATGAACCAGTAAGAGGACCAAAAATTTCTCAACAAGAACAACCCAAACAACCAGAAGTCACCCATCAACAACAGTCTAAACAACCAGAAGCTTCTACACCACAAAAGCAAAAACAACCCATGGGTCTTCCACCGAACATACCGAAACTCATGGGTCCTCCACCAAATATGCCAATACCAGAGAGATTAAGGATGCGGACATAACCACCAATTCCAATTGAATCATCTTCCATAGCTCTTACTGATGAAACAGAGTTCAGCAGACAAATGAATGCAGCTGAGAAAAGAAAAATGGAAGATGAAGTAACATCATCAAAGAGACCAAAAATAGTAATTAGAGAAGGTCCAGACGGGAAGCCAAAAGAATACTCACTCTTGGAACCTGATCAAGAAACAATGATGTACCCTGAAAAACACCTAAAACACTACTACTAGAATGATAAGGAAGATAAACAGGAAAGGCCCCTCTCTCCAATAAGCTCAAACATCATTCAAATAAGAGGACAAAGAAGTTGGGAACTCATGCATAATCATGTTACAAATCCAGTAGTTGGTATTGAAAAAATTAGCACCGTAAGTTATCAAGGTAAAGTTATGGGGACATATGAGCAGAACAAGTATACATTGGTCAGAAAAGATGGGACTACAACAACTGGTACTGATGGAGATTTGGCTGAACAAGTCCATCCACTGAACATAATAAAAATGAAACAGATCATTGATCAACAAAAGGGCAACACAATGCATATTAGAAGAGCCCTTCACAGCATCAAGGAAGCAGGAAAGAAAATGTATCACAGAGCTGCACTGGCAGATTTTGACTTGTGCATCAATTTTGAGTACAACAAGAAAGTGCAAACACCTCCTCCAAATAACACCATTCCAGCTGAAATCATATCCAAAACAAGGACTGGAGCTATTTTTTATACACCTGAAATGTCAGTAGTATTCAAAGATGCTAATGATGAAAGAGCTTTGTTTAGAATCAATGAAATTAACAGGTATTCAAGCCAGAACGTGAATTATAACAAGGACTGCATGAATAAAAAATAAGATCAGCTCAAAAAGAAAGGAAAGGAGAATGAGCAGCTGAGGAAGAAAATTGAAGATATCATTGAAAGATGGAAGGAAGCCAGGGGATGGTACAAAGAACTATACAGAGCTACTCACAAGAAAATTGTGTCACACCCCTTTCTTAGGCGGAAGCACGAGGTGTGATCATGAAAGGTTTTCATTGCATACGATTGGTAAACATACTACATGCTCATAAAATAACTTCAAGTGTCAAACATTACATGACTGGAATCATAGTTTTACACAAAACGGAATATTGTCTGAAAGTTTACAACTTTATTCAAAGATAACATAAACAACATCCAGAGCAAGAGTATGACCGCGCGCACATCCATTATAGTTACCTGAAATACATGTGAGTTTTGGAAAAACGTCAACATAATGTTGGTGTGAATTCATGCAGTTTTTGTATTTTACATTTGTATACTTTGTATGAAAACATAGTTTGTATCTTGTATAAATCAAGTATTCTTGTGTACACCACGTACTCATGTATAAATCAAGTATTCTTGTGTACACCACGTACTCATGTATAAATCAAGTATTCTTGTTTAAATCAAATATTCATGTATAAATCAAGTATTCTTGTGTACACCACGTACTCATGTATAAATCAAGTATTCTTGTGGTATGAATCTTGTATAAATAAGGTGTTCTTGTATGTATTAGGGTTGTTAATGGGTTTCAAGGCCATTAACATGTGACACGACATAGGGAGTCACCAAACCATAGGCATTTATCAAGTTTTTTTTTCTGAGACACAAAAGCACTACTTGGTACTCGTTCTCACCAAGAGTGTGGCTGCCCGAAACTCGTTAGATCTGACCTTTTGTTCTGCGGTCTAGGTATATTGTTGATTAATGGTGCTTATGGTACCCTATTCGTGACACGATTTCTCGTATCATTCCTCAAAACGCATCATACTTGGTACTAGTTTTCACCAAGAGTGCTTCTTGTATTCTTGTATTCTTAAAACGCATCATACTTGGTACTCGTTCTCACCAAGAGTGCTTCTTGTTTTTGTATCCATCATACCATTTGTAAACATTGTAATATTTGTAACATGTATTTCACCCCGAAGTTATAAAACTGAAAACAGTTAAAGAAAAGGGGGAGCATGAACTCACAACTTTGCGTTCCTGCGTCGTAAACTTCACCGGATTTGCTTATCTAGCGTCGTGACCTAAAGGTGTTTTATTAACGTTAGTCACTAGGCTTGTATCGCACAAGTACAAGTCACTATCTTTTGTATATGTGTTCTTGTGTTAAAAATAATTTATATTTTTAACTATGTGTCTTACTTATATTATTTTCTCAAAAATAAATATAAGTATCTTGTATTTTTCACCCGAATTATGTATTTTGTCCAAAACTTCATTTCGTGTTCATAACTTGTCCAAGTTATTTATTCTATCAAGTAATATATTCTCTTGTATTTGTCTAAGTATGTTGTATGTGTATTTTTGTATCTCCACTCCTTAAGAGTATTTAGTATATTTTCAGGTCCTAATACACTATCACATATAATACATACTACATACACTTAGCACAAAATTTGGTGATCAAAATATATATATATATATATTTTTCTCAAAAATATACATGCTTAACATCAATTTGTATCTTGAAAAAATCATCATTTCTTAATACAAAAATTAGGGAAACCTTGGTAAATGTCTTTGGATACATTTTTAGGGAATAAGTTTCTCAAAAACTTATATTTTTTTAAGTGTCAAAATTTATAAAAATTTTGACATAGGTTCCCCTAAAAATGGAGGTTTCCCATGTTTTCAAAACATGTGTTTATTTTCTTTTAAATCATCATCAAGCATCAACAACTCATTCAAGTCTTACTACAAGCCAAAATCATATAAATCACACTATATCATGAACTTGAAGTTCTTGTAAAAACTTGTAGTAACTTGGTAATGTTTCTAGTAGACTTAGTTACTCTTTAAAGTGTGTTTATTTCTCCAAAAATCCTACTCTTGGAAGATTTGAGTGTTTACAACCTGTAAACATATTTTACAAAAATGTTCCTTTATTAAATCTTCTTGTTTTTCTAGTGTCTCTACACTTATTTTATCACAAAAAATAGTGTAAGTTTAAGTAATAACCTAGATCTTCTAAAAATCATATTTTAAACTTGGTTCTTTTTAGAAAAACCACTCATGAATCTTAGATTCACAAGATTACTAGCTCACTTTGTTTATTACTTTTCAAAAATTCATTCCATTTATCAAGTTCATGTGTTTACTAGAAGATGATTATTTCATGTTGTTACATAATCATCTCCCAACTTGCTAGATCATGTGTTTAATCACAATCTAGCAAGCTTCATGTAATGATCATCCTCAATATCTCTAATAAACAACAAGCAATCACCATATATCTACTAAACAATATCATTTCATCCATTTTTCATCATATGTAAGCTTATGTTTCATGATTCAAGTTCGAGTTCTTTAGTGTTCATAAGATTTTTAGCATAACAAGTCTTTTAACCGAGCAAAAATGGAAGTAAACAAGATCAAGAGAGCCTTACCACTAGCTTTAAGCTAGGGAAGAATACTAGAACTTGAAGATGACAAAATGGTTGGATAAAAGCAAACGAAGAAGGTCCTTGAAGATCCGTGAGCACCAAGCTTCGTTAGTGACCCTCTAGCACCTTGTATCACACTTGGAATGGATGAATGGAAATCAAAAATTATGATGGTGTAAGGGGGGTGCTCGGCCGAAGGTTATGGGAGGGAGAGGAGAAATTGTGTTGTGATAAATGATGAAGGAAGTGTTTGTTCTTATAACCATGTTAGTGTTTTATCCATGAGTCCATATGTTTCCTATAGTACATTCAAATCTCATCAAATCCTATGAAAGATCATGGAAGAGATTTTGTAAGATTTAGAAAAATCTTGTGTTGTGGGGGCCCCTAATGACCGTGAAAGACTTGGGGGGGGGGGGGGGTAAATGTTATTTTTGTTGGTAAAAGGTTAATTAGTGGAAGGTTAAGGTAAAAGTGTCTTGTGTTTAAGTGTTTCATGTATTATGTAATATGTTTAAGTGTTCGGGAACCAATACTAGCTCAGGAAAATAAAAACAATGCTTTTTGCCATATTTTAGTGTTTTGGGTAATGTCCGGTTGATCGGTTAAGTACCGGTTCGTTAAAGTGCTAAATTGCATCGTTTAGTGTCTTTCAAGTACCCTTTTGTAACACTTTCAACTCCCGACACTTAGGGAAGCATTCTGGATGATAATTCATGAATTCTGCATAATATATCAAGGTTAAAATGCTGAATTATGGCTAATTATAGCTGAATTTAATAAAATTCTGCACTTAAAGTGCATTTCGGGTGCTTTTTAGTGCGTATTTTAGCTTTTGGAATGTCTATATGTTAACCCTTGTATGCACTCTTGGGTTTTAATGTATTCTTGTCGTTGGACCTACACCTAGGCTCCAATTCTATTGTCTGACTGCTTTCTGCAGTTTTGTCGACACAATGTGTCTTACCGGTGAGTTTACTAGTATTTCTGACGCAACGCTATCATAAAGTAATTCTTGTAGTATAAAACGTGCATGAATTCACTTGTATAGTATGTAATCAGACAATGTTGACGTTTAAGCACATAATTGCAGTCATTAAATAATAATTAAAATGTACGAAAATTACCGGTTTGGTGCCAATTGTCACAGTCTCCCCCCGTTAAAAGAATTTCGTCCAGAAATTCAGGTTGAACTAACTCTCGCAGGAGTCTTCTTGAACAGGTGGGGATACTTTTCTTTGAACTGGTCTTCACGTTCCCACGTGTACTCGGGTCCGTGCTTAGAGTTCCAACGTACTTTGACAAGTTTCACACTGCTCCTCCTGGTCTTGTTGACTTTCCAGTCGGTAACCTCAACGGGTTGTTCTGTAAATCGGAGGGCATCATCAATATGCACTTCATCCGCAGGGATGATCACATTTTCTTGTGTTGGACTCTTCTTGAGGTTGGATACATGAAACGTATCATGTACTCCATTAAGTTCTCCCGGTAACTCCAACTTGTACGCCACAGTACCAATTCTTTCCAAGATTCTGAATGGTCCGATGTATCGTGGATTCAGCTTTCCACGTTTTCCAAATCTTACTACGCCATTCCAAGGTGAGACTTTTAACAACACTTTGTCTCCCACCTTGAATTCTAATGGTTTTCGTCTTCGATCAGCGTAGCTCTTTTGTCGATCTCGAGCCGCTTTAATGCGCTCTCGAATCTGCATAATCTTGTCGGTTGTCTCTTGTACAAGTTCAGGACCAACCATACGTTTGTCTCCAGCGTCTGCCCAACATAAAGGCGATCGGCACTTGCGGCCATACAGAGCTTCGAACGGTGCGGCTTTTATGCTTGTATGATAACTGTTATTGTAGGAAAACTCAACTAAAGGTAGATGAGTATCCCAGCTGCCGCCTAGGTCCATAGCACATGCGCGGAGCATATCTTCTAGCGTTTGTATAGTCCGTTCGCTCTGGCCGTTTGTTTGTGGATGGAATGCCATGCTTAGATCTAGCTGAGATCCAAAGCCTTCCTGAAAGGATTGCCAGATTCTTGAGACAAAGCGTCCATCTCTGTCTGAAATAATTGAGATAGGCACTCCATGACGTGCCACGATTTCTTTTAAGTATAACTCAACAAGCTTTCCAGTGCTATCCTTCTCTCGGATAGGTAGGAAATGTGCAGATTTCGTCAATCGATCAACTATCACCCATATCATATCGTGCCCTCTAGGGGTTCTGGGTATTTTTTTTATGAAGTCCATTGATATTTGTTCCCACTTCCACATAGGAATCTCTGGTTGTTGCAGTAGCCCAGATGGTTTCTGATATTCAGCCTTAACCTTAGCACAGGTTAGACACTTTCCAACATAAATAGCAACATCGCTCTTAAGTCTCGGCCACCAATAAAATTCCTTCAAGTCTTGATACATCTTGTCTGATCCTAGATGGATCGAGTATCTTGATTTGTGCGCTTCATCAAGGATGATTTCTCGTATACCGCCATAGAACGGGACCCAAATACGCTTCTTAAAGTATAAGGTTCCCTCTTCATTTGGCACCATGTACTTCAACATACCCCGGAGGTATTCAGCTTTACGGTTTTCCGTCTTAAGGGCTTTTTGTTGCGCATCATGAATACGTGTAGCGAGGTTCGTTTGAATAGTCATTTCTAATGCTCGAACCCTTAGGGTCTTAACCCTTTCTTTTCGACTTAGTGTGTCTGCTACAACGTTTGCCTTTCCAGGATGGTACTTAATCTCATAGTCATAGTCATTCAGCAGCTCGACCCATCGTCGCTGACGCATGTTTAATTCTTTTTGATCAAATATGTGTTGTAAGCTTTTGTGATCTGTGAATATTGTACATCGTGTACCATATAAATAGTGTCGCCAGATCTTCAAGGCGAATACCACCTCGCCGAGTTCCAAGTCGTGCGTGGTATAGTTTCTTTCATGTATCTTCAATTGTCTTGAAGCGTAAGCGATGACTTTCTGGCGTTGCATGAGAACGTAACCCAATCCTTGGCGCGAAGCGTCGCAGTATACCACGAAGTCTTCAGTGCCTTCGGGTAATGATAGTATTGGTGCATCGCATAGCTTATTCTTAAGTAGCCGGAAGGCTTCTTCCTGCTTGTCACCCCAGTCGTATTTCTTGTCCTTCTGTGTAAGGGTAGTTAGCGGTTGAGCTATCTTTGAGAAATTCTCGATGAATCACCGATAATAGCCCGCTAAGCCCAAAAATTGTTGAACTTCAGTTGGGGTTTTGGGGGCTTCCCAATTCTTTATTGCTTCTATCTTGGACGGGTCTACATGAATGCCCTTCTCATTCACAACGTGACCAAGAAATTGTACTTCGCGAATCCAAAATTCGCATTTTGAGAACTTTGCATAAAGTTTCTCCTTCTTCAGTAGTTCCAGAATGGTTCTGAGATGTTGCTCGTGTTCTTCTTTCGTTCGCGAGTAAATCAGGATATCATCGATAAATACAATCACGAATTTATCGAGATATGGTTTGCATACGCGGTTCATCAGATCCATAAAGACCGTTGGTGCGCTCGTCAGTCCGAATGGCATCACAAGAAATTTGTAATGCCCATATCGTGTTCTGAATGCAGTCTTTGGCACGCTTTCTTCTTGTATCCTTAACTGATGGTATCCAGATCGAAGGTCGATCTTGGAATAGTAGCTCGATCCTTGCAATTGATCAAATAAGTCATCAATCCTCAGTAACGGGTACCGATTCTTGACAGTGAGCTTGTTCAGTTCTCTGTAATCGATACACATCCGCAATGTTCCATCCTTCTTCTTCACGAACAATACTAGAGCTCCCCAAGGTGAGAAGCTTGGCCTTATGAATCCTTTATCCAACAACTCCTGAAGTTGTGTAGATAACTCTTGCATTTCAGATGGTGCAAGCCGATAGGGTGCCTTGGCTACAGGAGCGGCTCCTAGAACCAAGTCTATATGGAATTCGAGTTGTCGTTGCGGCGGTAGTCCTGGTAGATCTTCGGGAAAAAACATCAGGGAATTCCTTCGCCACGGGAATGTCTTTGAGTTTCAGCTCCACAGCCTTCTTGTCTACAACATGTGCTAGGAAAGCAACACATCCTTTCCTTAAGCACTTCTGTGCCTTCATGAAACTGATGATTCGTAGAGGCGCGTCTCGTTTTTCTCCATGTACAATGAGAGTTTCATCATTTGCCAGAGGGATGCGAATGATTTTCTCGTGACAAATAACTCCAGCTTTGTTCTTGGACAACCAGTCCATTCCGACTACTACATCGAAGCTACCCAATTGAATAGGTAAGAGATCGATGCTAAACCTTCGTTCACCCAGTTCTAATGTGCAACCTCTAACAACTTCGCCCGATTCAACAAGTTTGCCATTGGCTAGTTCTATAGAATAAGGAATATCTAATCTACTAGATTCTATTCCAAGCATGCGTTTAAATTCCATAGACATGAAGCTATAGTCGGCACCAGTGTCAAATAATATGGATGCAAAGTGATTGTTAACGAGAAACGTACCGGTGACCACATTAGGGTCCTCGCGTGCGTTCTTTGCTCCAATCACAAATGCTCGAGCCTGAGCATTGTTTCCCTTTGGGCAATCTTTTATGAAATGATCATTGCTTCCACAACTGAAACATCCTCGGTTCTTCCCATTTCCGTTACCATTACTGTTGCCAGTACCATTTCCATTTCTACCATTGTTTCCAGTTCCAGCACCGTTGCGGTTTCCATTCCCGTTCTTTCCTTTACCGCAACAGTCTTCTGTTTGATGACCCAATCTACCACATTTGTCGCACCTTGGAATGCGACAAGCTCCTTCATGATGATACTTACATTTTTGGCATTTAGGCAGGGTGCCTTGGTATCCTCTGGCTGCAGTATCATTTGTCGCTGCAAAGGTTCTTGCCTCCTTAGATGGGTTAGTGTCACGCTTCTTGTTGTATGAACCTTTGTTGTTGCTGTGGGTTGCTTGATTCAGATTCGAATGCTTTCTCTTCTTGTCACCGGACGACTCAGCATGCGTCTCGGTCTTTTCTGTTGGGTTCAGCGATAACTTCTTCATACGAACACAATCTTCAGTAAGGCTGACAGCCAGAGTTATAGCCTCAGTGATTGTTTGAGGTTTGGCCGAAGTTACCATGCCGCGAAATTCTGAGGCCAATCCCCAAATGTAGCGTTCAACGCGCTTAAATTCAAGAGTCACCATGTAGGGGATCACCCTAGACAGATCATGGAACCTTCGAGTATAACCAGTAATATCAGCACCTTCCATGGTTAAGTGCTAGAATTCAGTCTCCAACCTTTGGAGTTCAGCACGTGAGCAATACTTCTCTCTCATTCTTTCCTTTAGTTCATCCCAAGTCAGGCCATAAGCGGCATCATCACCCAAGGTTTGGACTTGCAAGTTCCACCAAGTCAGAGCTTCATCGACAAACAACCCAGTAGCAAAAGTGACTTGCTGATCCGCGGTACACTTGCTCATGCGGATAGTAGCTTCAGCCTTCTCCGTCCAGCGCACAAACGCTACTACACCTCCTGTGCCGTCGTAGTTCATCAGTTTGCAGTCGAGAAACTGCTTGAAAGTGCAGACTTGAGCTGCGTTTCCTCCAGACGAATCTCCATTCCCATTACGCCTGGCATTGCTTGGTCCTCCACTGTCTTGGGTTCGGTTTGCCTCGTACTGGGCGATAGCTGCGGAGATCCTTTCCTCCAGTAGAGCGTTCAGCTCTTCAGCAGTCTTTGGCAGTGGGGGAGGAGGAGGTTGATCCGAATCTCGATTGTTCACAATTCTCCTAGGTGCCATGTTCTGAAAGAACACCACACAATAGGTTTAGGCATTTGTTTGATATCATCATACTAGACAGTAGTAGTATATATATACACAGGCATATACCACATAAGTGACATCAAACAATTATTACTCTAGCAGAGTATTTAATAGGCTGGTGTACGCGTTTGACCCTTTTTATTGAGGGGATCTATACGTGACAAGACTTGCTGTGGTTCTGGTGCACTGAATCCCATAATTATGTATGCATCCATAATTACGTAACTCCTTGCACAGTCCGCACAGTTTGTTTCATCCTCATATCTCTTCCTTCAGATAGGCCTTTGTTTTCAGGTAAAGTCACGTATACCTGTGACATTCTACTTCTAGTATATGTATATGTTAATTATCTCACATAATTGCAAGTAATTCTTAATCACAGACAAGTGCTACTCCAGTGCACCCTAAGTTTCGTAGTGTCTTTTCTTGACTCTTGTAAACAGTTTCAGGTAATGGATGTCTCGGAAAGTTTTATGCAATGAAAACTTTTTGAAAAATTGTTTTCGTGAAAGGATCCTAGAGATTGTAGTCTAGACTCGAGAAGGAATCCTGGTTCACTACAATCGCAGCTCTGATACCAATCTGTCACACCCCTTTCTTAGGCGGAAGCACGAGGTGTGATCATGAAAGGTTTTCATTGCATACGATTGGTAAACATACTACATGCTCATAAAATAACTTCAAGTGTCAAACATTACATGACTGAAATCATAGTTTTACACAAAACGACATATTGTCTGAAAGTTTACAACTTTATTCAAAGATAACATAAACAACATCCAGAGCAAGAGTATGACCGCGCGCACATCCATTCGAGTTACCTGAAATACATGTGAGTTTTGGAAAAACGTCAACATAATGTTGGTGTGAATTCATGCAGTTTTTGTATTTTACGTTTGTATACTTTGTATGAAAACATAGTTTGTATCTTGTATAAATCAAGTATTCTTGTGTACACCACGTACTCATGTATAAATCAAGTATTCTTGTGTAAATCAAATATTCATGTATAAATCAAGTATTCTTGTGTACACCACGTACTCATGTATAAATCAAGTATTCTTGTGGTATGAATCTTGTATAAATAAGGTGTTCTTGTATGTATTAGGGTTGTTAATGGGTTGCAAGGCCATTAACATGTGACACGACATAGGAAGTCACCAAACCATAAGCATTTATCAAGTTTTTTTTTTCTGAGACACAAAAGCACTACTTGGTACTCGTTCTCACCAAGAGTGTGGCTGCCCGAAACCTGTTAGATCTAACCTTTTGTTCTGCGGTCTAGGTATATTGTTGATTAATGGTGCTTATGGTACCCTATTCGTGACACGATTTCTCGTATCAATCCTCAAAACGCATCATACTTGGTACTTGTTTTCACCAAGAGTGTTTCTTGTATTCTTATATTCTCAAAACGCATCATACTTGGTACTCGTTCTCACCAAGAGTGCTTCTTGTTTTTGTATCCATCATACCATTTGTAAACATTGTAATATTTGTAACATGTATTTCACCCCGAAGTTATAAAACTGAAAACAGTTAGATAAAAGGGGGAGCATGAACTCACAACTTTGCGTTCCTGCGTCGTAAACTTCACCGGATTTGCTTATCTAGCGTCGTGACCTAAACGTGTTTTATTAATGTTAGTCACTAGACTTGTTCACTATCTTTTGTATATGTGTTCTTGTGTTAAAAATAATTTATATTTTTAACTATGTGTCTTACTTATATTATTTTCTCAAAAATAAATATAAGTATCTTGTATTTTTCACCCGAATTATGTATTTTGTCCAAAACTTCATTTCGTGTTCATAACTTGTCCAAGTTATTTATTCTATCAAGTAATATATTCTCTTGTATTTGTCTAAGTATGTTGTATGTGTATTTTTGTATCTTCACTCCTTAAGAGTATTTAGTGTATTTTCAAAACCGGGTTAGAGCTTAATAGACACACCACATGATATAGTCCCGCGGCGAGTTATTCTCGAAACCGGCGGTTATACCTTATTATTTATATATGCACTAACGGGTGTACGCCTACACCCGCGTGCTTAGGTCGTGGCCATTTCTTAAAATGATGCCATGGATATCCGGGACATGGTCATTAACCCCCCAAAGGCTTTAAGCAAACAAAACAATTTAAACGGGTCATTTCAATAAATTAACCTTCATACGATTAAAGATTCAATGCCTGACCAAGCGGTATTTTATATACCATACCCCAAGCCCGTATAGGGAAAAGAAGTTAAAAGTATTCACCTGAGCAAATTTATACAATTTATCCAGCCATATACCACCAAGCAAGTACATATAGCTTTTACTGGGCTCCTAAATCTGGAACGAAGGTTTTTAATAACCTATTAGATTCCTAACGGGTCTTAATTAATCCTATGCTTAGACCGGTTAGTTTTAAAGGAGGATACGGTTCAAAACGCATGATTAAGCGAGAACCGGATTAGAATGTGGTTTAGACCCTACAAGCTTGTATACTTGTGTAATAAGGGTAAACTAAACACATTCTGGATTTTGAGATAAAAATGATAAGGTTTGACCTGTTTCGGCTAATTTATTCAAACTAGTTACATAAGCCGACCCGAACGCGAAAAGTGCGTAACGGGTAACCAAAAGAGTCATGAACAGGTTTCCTAAGTTAATATGCCTTAAATATGTTGTGATATCAGTAGGATACCTTCCATTATGCCCAAAACGAATTTAAAACCAATTTATGCCCCGTAGGGGTAATTTGGTCATTTTAAAGGTTATAAGAGAGATTAAATATTATTCTGAGTTACAGGTCTGATATAATCAGTAAAAATACTTAATTTAATAAGTTATAACAGTAGGGTATAGCATATATGTGAAATTTACTATTTATAACCAAACTATGCACCGTAGGGGCATTTTGGTAATTTCACATAAGCTTAAAAGGTCAAAATTAGAGAATCTGAGTTTACAACTTTTCTTTACTGTTAAATTATATAAATTTACTTAAAACATCAGTAGGTATTAAGTTTCATATGCCAAAAATAGTTTTAACTCATACTATGCGCTTAAAACGCGTAAAAGTCGGTTTGAAGCGATTTTCGGGTTTAACTAGGAAATCTGAGTTTTTGACCAGTTTATAGAGTTCAAAATATTTTATTTATGATATAAAATTAGTAGCAAAAAGTTTGGTATCAAAATATTATGAAAAACTCATTTTATGGGCCAAAAGGGCAAAACCGACAATTACTGAATCAAAGCTACAACCCTATGTTATGCTCAGCCTAAAAATAAATAAAAATCTTTAAAAATCCCAAAATATTATTTTATATCAGTAGGTAAAAAGTTTGGTATTAAAATTTGGGTTTAGATAGGCTATACGCTAATTATGTCGTTTAATTAATAAAAAGTTTTTCATTTACGCTAATGAGCATAACTCCTAATCTAGACCTCAGACTGATGTCAAATTTTAGAGACAAGTTTATAATTCAGTAGTGAAGGTTTCTATCCTCTCATATTTTCAAAAATATTGTTTTAAGGTCAAAAGGGCATAATGGTCAACATTTAGGCATTTAACGGAAACATGCAATGAACTAGGATTTCTATGGAACCAAGTGGTATAACCTCTGAGGGTTATACTAACCTATAATATGGTTCTAATGGAATCCCGAGGCATATCTAAACTAAGCCAAATCGGGTCAGAACTGAAAGTCAAAGCAAAAGTCAACTTTTGCGACTTTCGGTTCCGAACCGAGCCTATACTTAGAATTGTCAGGTTGAACATGCTTAGACATGTTCAACTAATATTTACCAAGTTATTAAAGTGAGAAAACTGATTTTATGGCTTCTATATTAATAGTTATGAATTTTATTTAAAACTAACCCGTTTGACTTTTATTTGACCCGACAATTTAACTAAGTAAACGTGGTAATTAGGAGGTGCCCTTTTGAGGGTTTAACACCTACCTAATTACGGTTACGTAGCCATGTTCGTTGCGAACAATGGCTTAACCGTTTAAAAGTCAAATCGTTTATCGAAACGCTTGACTTTTCGGCTATAAACGCTAAATATTATTAACTAGGCACGAAAGGATACTTACAAGAGGTCCTATGGACTGAAGGAGGTTCTCAAAAGGGTTCAAGATCCTCCTAATTCAGAGAATAAGCAGATTTGAAGGAAATGGTGCAAATGAACACCAAATTAATGGGGTATTTATAGGATTTAGAGGACCGTTAGGATCGTTCCTCGATAAATATGATTAACTCTGAACCATACACATCTTACCCATGGTTTTATAATACAATGGGCAGCCCCTAGAATTGAATTTGTGAGTGTAGAAACCAGTTCCTACAAAACCAGCAGCAAAACAAGGCTTTCTGCAGCTGTTTAGGTCTCGCATCCCGCGTAGGAGGCCCAAGAGGGCTTCGCGGCCCGCCTGGCAGTCCAGCCCAGCCCAAACAGTTTGCTGAATTGCTGTTTCTGGTCCCTGCCTTCCTGTAACTGCATGTAACTGCCCCTTAAGCCCACATATCTTATAAAACAACATTTCTATTCCTTCTGAATTCTGAATCAGGTGAATACAGGTTTAAAACAACCTTAGAAAGTTGTCCAGATCAGAAACAAGTTTGCTGAATTTACAGAATCAGTCCCTGTGAGCATATAAGGTTATTTCAGGCACGTTTAGGGCCTATTAACCTCATTTCAAGGCTCCACAATGATGCTCAAACATAAGGGACATGAAACATTCTCAAAAATATACCGGATGTTGCTTCGTTTGGTCGTATGGTCACGTTGTTCGACGAATTACGACGAAACACGAACGGACGCTAAAAACGACCCAAATTACGCGACGAATGGAATTTTATCATGCCGAACACTAAAATAAAATATTTTAATGCTTGCATAAATTTTTGGGTGTCCGGATATATCCAGAATGTGAGATATGCGCGAAAATGCAAACTTGTGCACTTTTTGACACTTTTAGTCCCTGGATGACTTAAAAGTTTATTTTTGCGCACCAAACACATCTAAGCCTATATCTAAGCTATATAAAGGATAATCAGGGCATGTTTAACTCATGGACATATTCTGGAAGGTCCGTTACCATACGAATCGACATACTTTTGCAGTTTGACGAAAATAATCCTTTAATTGCGCAAAGTAGCGCGAAATGCCGTTTAATGATATCCAAGCCTTCCATGGCTTCATATTGATCATTCCCAAGCATATACTTAAATATTACTATGCTCTCGTTCGCTTCAATGGTCACCGAAAGACGTAGATTCAAAAGTTGACGCTTTAGGTCCCTCTATTGCGCAAACTTGCGCATCTCATCATTTAATAGCTTTGAAGCCTCATCTAATCCATATTAGGCATTCTTGAAAGTATTATTAAACATAACGATGCTTCGGGTTCGCTAAAAGGTCATTCAGAGGTATAATTAAACATATTGACACTTTTAGCCCCTCTAACTTGCAAAGTTGCGCGTAACTTTACTTATAGGCATAAAAACCTTAGACGGCCAATATTTGGCATTCCCGATAGTATAATCAAATATCATGAAGCTCCCGGTTTGTTAAAAGGTCACTCAGAGGTAAGAATTAACATGTTGATGCTTTTAACCCTTCATTGCGCAAACTTTCAATTAATTACGCAAACGGCTACACTCGATCAATAAGTGACTCATTTGTGAATATAAACATCGTAAGAGGCTATTTAGAAACTTATTTTAGGTATGCTAACACTTCCAGTCCTTTCATAATCAAAGTTTTTGATTTTTCAAAAAATTAGTCCCTTAAATTCAACATTTGACTTCATTAGGGTTTATTACACGTGTCAATACATCATTGGACGTGATTTTACGAGGTGTTACACGGGTAATGTCCGGTTATTCGGTTAAGTACCGGTTCGTTAAAGTGCTAAATTGCATTGTTTAGTGTCTTTCAAGTACCCTTTTGTAACACTTTCAATTCCCGACACTTAGGGAAGCATTCTGGATGATAATTCATGAATTCTGCATAATATATCAAGGTTAAAATGCTGAATTATGGCTGATTATAGCCAAATTTAATAAAATTCTGCACTTAAAGTGCATTTCGGGTGCTTTTTAGTGCGTATTTTAGCTTTTGGAATGTCTATATGTTAACCCTTGTATGTACTCTTGGGTTTTAATGTATTCTTGTCGTTGGGCCTACACCTAGGCTCCAATTCTATTGTCTGACTGCTTCTGCAGTTTTGTCGACACAATGTGTCTTACCGGTGAGTTTACTAGTATTTCTGACGCAACGCTATCATAAAGTAATTCTTGTAGTATAAAACGTGCATGAATTCACTTGTATAGTATGTAATCAGACAATGTTGACATTTAAGCATATAATTGGAGTCATTAAATAATAATTAAAATGTACGGAAATTACCGGTTTGGTGCCAGTTGTCACAAATTGATTACAAGAAAAAGTTGTAAACATGAGACAATTACAAAAGTGGTCTAAAGATAAACTGATGCATTTATAATCTGTTTGGGAAACATTGTTTTTTTAACTTGTTTGGATTTTCTTAATTTTGTTGTTTGAATTCTGTTTAAAGTTTGGTTGAAATTGGTTTATGTTTGAAAGAAGTAGTTGATTTTCTTACAATACTTAGGGGGAAACTGTTAGAAAACTTTTTTATGTAAGTATTGAAGAAAAAACTTATTCAGCCTGATCTAAAGAAGAAGATAAAGTCCTGAAGATCAAACAACAAGAAGAAACCAGATAGGACACTTGGAAAGAACAACACATCTTCATCAAAGAATCAGAAGCTGATCAAGAACAAGAGAAGATTATCAGAAAATACCATTCTGATGGATCTGATGATATTTCTGATGAAATATCATCAATTTCTGGTAAATCTGATCATCGGACTTTCTGATGATTTGTTCATCAGAATTTCTAATGAAGTGGTTATCAGAAATTCTGATAAACACCACTTGTCTGAACGAGTTCTATCCTGTCACAATAACCGAAGCAACATGACATTATTGGATATCATGATAACCAAAGCAACTTGATAATTGGATTCAATGAATATGTCAAGAAGCTACTTTTTGCAGGAAAAATGCATGAATAAACATGCCACTAGGCTTTCTATAAATAGAAAGCAGTTCAAGCAAAGGACGATGAGTTAAGCCAAGCATTCAATACATACAACAAAAACTCCATTGTCCTTTCACCTCAGAATTACACAAGTATTCGTTTGTAATAGATAATAACCTCACAATCACCTTGTAACCCATTTTGTTTCAAAGTGATATAAACTTGAAAATTCTGTAGGTCTTGTTTCTCGAAAGTCTGATTTCTATTTCCACACACTATTTTCATATTTGTTGAAATCACTTGCCATATTACGTAAAAAGAAAGTTTTTAAGTCCCACTGGGACCAACAACCCACACCCCCTAACCTCCCCTCTTCAACTCAAATCCACTTTGTAGCCCTCTTCTTCCTCGATTAAAGGGGCGGCCACCCCCATCGGGTGGTGGCGAGCGACGACGAGACTGAGAGATCAAAGAAAGAGAAAGGGAGAGAGAGAGAGAAGAACGGGAGTGAGAGTGAGCAGTGAAGAGAAGAGGGTCGGCGCCCTCTTGCCGACATCGATTTTCTACGACAAATATGGTAGTTTCGGGGTCAAGATAGCAGTGATGAAACTCGACGGTAACCAGCAGCGACTCCCCTTCAAAATAACTGATGACGAGATGAGGATGATGATGTCGGTGGTGGTAGATGATGGCAGCCGGTGGCGGCGACATCACGGTAGGGATGGTAGGGTAGGCTCGGGTTGCTTTGTCACGGTTTGGCTCGGGTCAGATACGGTCAGGTCGGAGATGACCTCCGGGCGCTGAGCAGTGGTGGTTTTGTTATCGGTTCAAGCTCGTTGGAGTCTCTACTCAGTTTGGTTCAGTTGCGGGTCACATCAGTTGGTTTGGGTTCAGACAACATCAGTTAACCGGTGAGATTTTGTTTGGGTCAATAGCTGCTCAAAGGCGGTCAAAGGCAGTCAAGCTCGGTCGGTTTTAGTTTTGGTTCGTTTCAGTCAGATTAGGTTTCAGGTCAAACCAAGTTAACTCGGTCAACCGGTGTCAAACAAGGTCAACTCAGCCGACTCGGTCAACCTGAGTCAACTGGTCAACTCAGTCAATGAAATGACACGACGACTCGGTAAAAGATTAACGACGCGATTATTATTTACATTGTTTTTATATAGTTTTTGTTAATTACGTGGAAACGAGCTTGAACCTATTCAATTAGTGTATATTTTATGTTCTGATACATTTGACGAAATTTGATATATTTTGATTGAATTGTGACAGAATTTTGAAAATTATATCTGTCACACCCTGACTTTTACGGAAGCGTGGTTATTGGTGTGACTTCTTAATACCATAGCATTCAATCATAACAATGCTAAATGATAAAACCATAAGATGTTCATCCATATATTAAGTATAGAAAATACCACAACATACTTGTCTGAAACGTTGACACCGAATTCGAATTACAAACCATAACATGTTTTAAGGAGTTCACCAAGACTCAACAAAAGACCAAAAACAAACCCGAGTTTAGAAACATGTATCTCGTCCAGGAGTAAGATACATCTCCTAAACCCAACGACCTTGGATGACATCTTTTATTTATAACGCAGCTTGGAACACATGCACACACCTGCCAGATCCACTTAGTTCCCTGAAATACATGTAGTTTAAAAACATCAACAAAAGTTGAGCGAGTTCATGTGTATGTGTACGAATAAACCTTTAAAGTATGTCTGTATGTATGTATATCCCTGGTATGTAGCAATAAGGAAAAAACAGATCACCAATGGTTTGCAAGGCCATTGATATGTGTGAAATGGTGCAGGAAAACTCAAACCTAGCAAATTTGTACCGGGCCTCCGGCTGGAAGACATAGTCACCACTATGGGCCATCCTGGTCCCCATGGGTGTGGGCTCGCTACACCCAAATAGATCTATAACTCATGTCCCTCGGTCCTACGACGAGGATTAATGGCCTTAAGTGTTATACCCACCCTTCACATGATCTAGCATTAACCCTCCTTAGATAACCATACCATGTATAAAACGTCTGTAATAATTGTAACATGTATTCCACCCCCGAAGTTATAAAACTAAAAACAATTAAAAGAAAAGGGGGGCATGAACTCACAGTATTGCATCTTCAGTACTGGTAACTCAAATCTCCTCAGCAAACACGACTACCTACAGTGTACTAACGTCTATTAGACGAACGAGTTGTGCATATGCTTAGTATTTACGTTTTTGAGTTACGTTTCTTATGTTCCCAATATTATTCCAGTTATAATTACTTGTTAAAATAATAATTATTTTAACTTTACAATTATATTTAATTTTTGGAATAATTGTTAAACCATATTTTTGTAACAACTCCTCAAGTATTTACTTTCGTATTTCCTTCCCAAGGATGAGGGTATCTTATACATGTATTTTCGTATGCTTGTATTTGTATAACTCCAAAATATATTTTCAAGTCTCACTTTTAGAAAATATATTTAAACTCATTTTGTCCCAAAATATGATATCACTTTGTAATAAAAATCATATTTTCATTTCTTGCATCCAAAATAATATTTACCAAAAATATATTTATAACGGTATTTTTCGGAATATTTTGTAAGTTACGTTCCGTCGTTCGGTTCCACAATATTATGTGTGTAACTTATATATTTATTCCTTAATATTCTTGGTATTTGTTAAGTTATATTATTTTACCCTAAAATAATATAACTATTTCACAACGTATACAAATATTCACACAAGTGTCCTTTATATATACGTATATATATTCTAAATATATATTCACCCATTTTTATTTATAAAAACCAACCTCCAATACTTGTATTTTTGTTACAAATTCTATGGCAAAGTTTATATTGAAAACCATTGTTAAATTCACTTGTAAATAGTTGTTAGAAAATATTTTTCTAAGTGTTTATATTTTTAGAAAATTTTGCCATTGTTTCCCCTAAAAATGGAGGTGTCCATACTATCAAAGCATATCATTTTCTTTTCAAAAATCATCACAACAATCAACAATCAATCCCTAAACAACTTACACTTACCAAGTGCAAAAACTATTCAATTTACATAATAACATGAACTTGATCTTTCATAAAAACTTGTAGTAACTTGGTGGTGTATTTAGTAGGAATAGTTATCCTTTAAAGTGTGTTTATTTTTTTTTTTAAATCTCCTTCTTAAATAATTTAGGTGTTTACAACTTGTAAACATATTTTACAAAAATGTTTCTTTGTGAGATCTTCTTGTTTCATGAGTGTTTATACACTTGTTTTACTACTAAAAATAGTGTATATTTAAGTAGAAACCAAGATCTTCTAAGAATCACATTTTAAACTTGGTTCTTTTGGAAAACCATTCATAAATCTTAGATTCATAAGGTTACTAGCTTACTTTGTTTATTATTTTTCAAGAAATCATATTTTTATTCAAGTTCCTGCTTATATATGAGGATGATCTTCTTGTGTTAACACATAATCATCCTCTAACTTGCTAGATCATGTGTTTAATCACAATCTAGCAAGCTCCTTATGATGATCAACATCATAATCTCAAGTAAACAACAACAAGTATCATACATATACTAAACCACACTATTTAATCAAGATTTCATCATACATAAGCTTTATGTTCATGATTCGTGTTCATGTCTTTTAGTGTTCTTGTGATTTACAACATAATACATCTTTTAACCAACTAAAATAGAAGTAACAAAGGGTTATAAAGGTCTTACTACTAGCTCTAAGGCTAGGGATGAACTCTTGAAGATGATGAAGACAAAAGATGGTGGATAAAAGCAATGGGGAGAGGTCCTTCAAGATCTAAGACCACCAAACCTTCTAATCTTGCATCTTACACCTTGTGTTCACTTGGAAATGGGTGAGATTCAAGCGAAAAAGATGGTGGTGTGGTGCTTGGGGTTCGACCGAGAGTGGGCAAAGGAGGGAGAAGAAGAGTTGTTGTTTTGTGGGTGAAGGGTGATTGTGATTATGATCTCCAAGTTGCGACTTATATCCATACTTAGGCTTTATCCAAAGGGTATTATGTTCATAATAGTATATACAAGATCACTTAGAATCTCACAACAAATCAAGCAAGATCAAGGGTGTGGGCCACCCTTGGATCCGTCAACAATGGGGGGGGGGGGTATAGGTTGGGGTTTAATGGTTGGTTAGGTAATTAGTTGAAAACCAAGTGTGTTAGTTAGTGTTTATGTATAAGGTATGTTATATAGTGTGTTAAGGTGTTCGGGAAACATAACTAGCTTAGAAATAATAAAACAGTGCTTCTAGCATAATTTTGGTGTTTCGGGTAGTGTCCGGTTATTCGGTTAGATACCGGTTCGTTAAAGTGTCAAGTTATTCCGTTTAGTGTTATTTAGGTACCCTTTTGTGACACTTTTAATTCCCAACACTTAGGAAAGCATTCAGGACCATTTTGCCATATTTTTGCACATTACTAGCTTGTTAAAAAGCTGATTTTTTCTGAAATATGCAGAATTCTGCACTTTTAGTGGGTATTAGGCACTTTCCGGCACTTAAATTATCACCTAGTGACGCAGTTTTATGGTCCTTACTTCCCTACACAGCATATTAGTGTAGTACCTTGCCTCTGGCCCTTACGGGGTCTCAAAAAACTGTCTGTCTATGTACTGAACATCGTCAGCATTTTTCTGAGTTATCCGCTAACTGTGCTAACTGTGCTTCGTGCATCATGTTTGCCAATAAAGTTTGCATGTGATAATGAGATGACGTTATGTAATATGTGATGCACATGTAAGTATGTTGCAGAAATCAGAAAGCAGTCAAGAATAATTCAGCACAGTCATTAAGCATTAATCAAAATTAATTAATTGTACGGATACCTGGATTTGTGAGGGTTGTCACATTCTCCCCCTGTTAAGAAAATTTTGTCCCGAAATTTAAGTTCTGCTACTAGCTGCAGGGGTCTTGGGGAACAAATGTGGGTATTTTGCTTTCATGCGATCTTCACGCTCCCAAGTGAATTCTGGGCCGTGTCGCGCGTCCCAACGAACCTTGACGAGTTTAACACTACTCCTGCGTGTCTTGTTAACCTTCCAATCAGTAACCTCAACAGGTTCTTCAGTAAAGTGGAGTGTGTCGTCAATGTGGACTTCGTCGGCAGGAATGACAACTGTTTCTTGAGTTGGACTCTTTTTCAGATTAGACACATGAAATGTATCATGTACGCCATTCAGTTCTGCGGGTAGATCCAACTTGTAAGCTACAAGACCAATCCTCTCCAGGATTTTGAATGGTCCAATGTATCGCGGGTTCAACTTCCCACGCTTCCCAAAGCGTGCTACACCCTTCCAGGGTGAGACCTTTAACAAAACCATATCTCCTACTGCAAACTCCAACGGTTTCCTTCTTCGGTCCGCGTAACTCTTTTGTCGATCACGAGCCGCCCTTATGCGCTCTCGTATCTGTGTAATCTTGTCTGTTGTCTCTTGAACCAATTCAGGACCAACAAGCTGTCTATCCCCCGCGTCTGCCCAGCATAACGGTGATCGACACTTGCGTCCATAGAGAGCTTCAAATGGTGCAGCTTGGATGCTCGCATGGTAGCTGTTGTTGTATGAGAATTCTACCAAGGGTAAGTGAGTGTCCCAACTACCACCCAAATCCATCACGCAAGCTCGTAACATATCTTCCAACGTTTGAATTGTTCGTTCGCTCTGGCCATCAGTCTGCGGATGGAATGTAGTACTCAGATTCAACTGAGAACCAAAAGCTTCTGGGAAGGATTGCCAAATCCTTGACACAAACCTTCCGTCTCTATCAGAGATAATTGAGAGAGGCACTCCATGCCGTGCGAATATCTCTCTCAGGTATAGCTCAGCAAGCTTGCTAGTATTATCTTTCTCTTTGACTGGCAAAAAGTGTGTAGATTTGGTCAGACGGTCCACGATTACCCAAATCGTATCGTGACCTCTGGGTGTCCTTGGAAATTTCATTATAAAATCCATTGAAATCTGCTCCCATTTCCACATGGGTATTTCAGGTTGTTGCAGAAGACCTGAAGGCTTCTGACATTCGGCCTTTACCTTGGCACAAGTTAAGCATTTGCGAAGATATGTTGCAACATCGCCTTTTAGTCTCGGCCACCAATAGAAATCCTTTAAATCCTGGTACATTTTATCCGATCCTGGATGGATCGAGTACCGTGACTTGTGAGCTTCATAAAAAATAACGTCTCGTAAACCACCGAAGAGGGGAACCCAAATACGTTTCATGAATCACAATGTTCCTTCATCATTGGGTACTAACTGCTTCTCCATCCCACGGAGATACTCATTTTCAAGATTCTTTTCCTTGAGTGCTCCTCTCTGTGCGGCACGAATGAGCAACGAGAGGTCTGTTTGAATAATGTGACACCTGGGTCACTGCGACCATTAAACAAATACCAAGCCAATGAAATATTTTATTTCATACTTGGGATCTGTATAAATATGTGTATCTTTTGCACATATCAATTCTTGTTCGATTTCAAGCTCTAAATCGCTTTCTGGAAGGTTATACGCGCACTGATGCGTAAATATAACCAGTTTAATGCAACGAACACTCCGGAATAGTGAAATAGGCTTAACATACCTTAAATAACCTTTACATAACTTAGAAATAAGTTTTGAAGGCTTTGGTATGGCAAAATCAAGTTAAATCGCCTACAGGGACTAAATTTGACAAACTGCGAAAGTATGCCAATTTGAACTGTAACAAACATTCTGGATCATGGCCATAAGTTAAACATACCATAAATATCCTTTACATAGCTTAGAAATAGGCTTTGAGGGGTTCGGTGTGCTAAAATAAACTTTTGGCTCATTCAGGGACTAAAAGTGTCAAAAAGTGCATAAGTTTGCACTTTCACGCATATCTTACGTTCTGAATTCATCCGGACATCCAAAAATTTATGTAAGCACTAAAATATTTTATTTTAGTGTTTGGCATGAGAAAAATCCATTCGTCACGCCATTTGGATCGTTTTTCGCGCTTATGCGCATTCCGTCGTAATTAAGCGAACATCGCGATCGTACGGCCAAACGAACCGACACCCGAGATATTTTTGAACACATTTTAAGTTCCCTACACTTTAACTTCATTTTATAGCTTTGAAATGGGGTTAACGGGCCTTAAACATGTCGGAAATAGCTCAAAACACTAACAGGGACCAAAAGTGTAATTCTGTGAAAGTAGGTCCTTGCGCACCTCAACACTGTGAGTGTTACGGTGCATAAGCAGGAGCCAGATCCAGCAACTCATTTTAACAGCCTGTTTCCAGCCTTTAAACCCCCCCAAAGGCCAATGCCACTTGTCAATAACTGGTGGTGAGGGCAAAATGATGTACCATAACATTCCGACAAGTGTACGGGTGTAATCAAGGCACGTTATTCGATAAACGATCCTAAAGGTTGTCCATTTACTATAAATACCCACCTCAACTTCACTCATTCCTCACAAATCTGATCAAAACCTATGTATCTCACAGGCATTTTTATGCTGACGTACCTATTTTCACATGTGTTTTCAGGAGATGATGCATAGGACTTGTCAAGACATACTTAGGCGGACCTGTGCCTTAGTGACTTAAAACGAGACAAGAAATAGTTAATTTATGTTATGTACTCTTTAGTTCTTGTTTAAAACAATGTAAACTTTCATGTTTGATTAATAAAACGAAACTTCAATTGCCATGGATTTGAAACAATTAATTCTGTTACAACACTCCCCGACGTTTCCGCCACGTTTTGTATGTTCTACGTGGTCGGGGTGTGATAGAAAAGTTGGTATCAGAGCCAATGGTTATAGGGAATTAGGTTATTAGTAATGCTTTGACCTAGACTATAACCTTCCTAGGACCCTAACGCGAGTTTACTTGCGTTTAGTCATAAAACAATACCGTCACCTATCCTTAGGCGACGACCACAACAAGAACATAAATTTCAAAACCGCTTTGAAAACTAATCATCTGTTCTAGGATGATTGATTACTAGGTTTTGAACCCTCTGTTATAAGGTTTTGAACCCCTTTGAATTTTCAAAACTCTCGTCAAAGTTTTGGGTCCTAAATAGTGTGAACACGTGCAAACTGGAAGAGTGAATGCCTGTACCCTGGGTTTTCTGTTTAAGGCTAGAGTGTTCGTACAAATCCACATAATCGGACCAGTCACTCTTACCTGGGAACTCTTGGGGTGAGTGTCCACTTACAGGCGAGCATGTCTTCGCGATACACTATGAGGATCTATTTGCTTTGATTCAGCCTTTGTGTTGTTTGTTTGCTTTGTGGTTCAAACAAATGACCATCAACCATGATTATGGTCGGTAATTGTAACATCCTATTCTTACCCAATGCCATTTCATTTGTTTTCTTTCTTGTTTCTCTTTTAGAATGCCTCCTCGACGCGAAAACCAGATAGCGACTGCCGAACTGGTAGAAATCATTGCGCAGCAAATGGCTGCTCAATTCCCAAACCTCTTTGCTCAATGGAACCAAGCCAACAACAACAACAATGGTCCATGCAATTTCAAGAGTTTTAACTCGGCTAAACAACTCAAGTTTAGTGGTTCTGAGGGAGCGACTGGGCTTCTTCAATGGTTCGAGAGCATTGAGAATACTTTCCGCCACGTGCAGTGTCCTGACAATCGCAAGGTCAAGTTTTCTTTGAGTGTGTTCCAGAAGAGGGCCCTTACGTGGTGGAACGGGGTTATGAGAGATCATGGTGCAGAAGTTGCTCTAGCACAGACATGGGCTGAACTTAGGGCCCTTATGATGAGGGAATTCTGTCCTCGTCACGAGATCAGGGCCTTGGAAAGGGAATTTGACGATCTTACGCAAGATAGCGGTGAGCATCGAGCCTACACGGACCGTTATGAGGAGTTAAGTCTGTTATGCCCAAACATGGTCACACCTTTGGATAAGGCAATCGAAAAGTACATTGATGGCCTCCCTGACTCAATACAAGACATTGTGACTGGTAGCAACCCTACTACAGTTAGACAGGCCATTGAGCTATCTGCAACCTTGACTGAATCAAAGATCAGGAAAGGTAAACTTTTCCGAAAAGGTGACAAGAAACTGGTCGAGGAATCGAACCCAATCGAGGAATCAAAGACCATGGATGAACAGACTGGATCTCCTAAGAAGTCAAAGAAGCGAAAGGCTTCACAGAACTTCGCCATGGTTACTCACAATGATCAAGCCGTCCCCAACCAACCAGCTCAACCCCCTGCTAGGAAGCCATACAATGGAACTGCACCCTTGTGCAACCAATGTAGCCTCCATCATCATGCCAATGTAAAGTGCCGCAAATGCCAAACTTGTGGACTTATAGGCCATACATCAAGAGTCTGCCCAGCTGCAGCTGCACCAAACCAAGCTGGCAACAATCCTGCTCAAGGTCATTTTCTACCAGGTTCTTGCTTCAACTGTGGCGAGATGGGTCATTTCCGAAGAAATTGGCCAAAGCTTGCTAATGTAAATCCAGCACAGGGATGAGCATCTGACTGACTAGAAGACAACATCGTTTAGAAATAATCACGTCTTATGTATTATTTTCTTTTGTTGTCAAGGTCCAAGAAACAGTTGTTATCATTGTTTATAAATAAATCTTTTATTTACATTGCAATGTATTTATGTGGTTGCATGTATAAACAACATATCTCTTACAATACCGACAATCAAGGAATCGTATCCCTTGTAAAGCAAACTACCCCCAAATTTTTTTTCCCATCTTATGATCTCTTGCGTTTCCACGAAATTCCTAAGTACCCGTTTATTCTAAGGAAACGAAGTACAAGGCGCAAGTTACAACACGAGACGAATACCCAAAGTACCACTATAAATCCTTAATAAGGGTACTTAAGGATATTTCCGTAAATCCTAAAATTTTTGTGTTCCTTAATTTGAATATTACGTTTCTTTGAAAACAAAATCGAATTTTGGGAGATCATCCTATCTTTTCAGATAGATCCCAGAGGACATTGAAGTCCAGCGACTGGTTTCCTGGTGTACTTTGAATATCCATATTCAATCACTAACAAGTTAATAACAAATTAATAACTGAGTTAAGCAACTATGTGATTATGTGCTTATGTGTTCCCTTTTATGTTTTTGGTGTAATCCAAGTTTTTGTTATCTAAAATCCTTAATGGACTTCTACGTAGTAGTTAAGTCCCTTGGGTTATAAAGTACTACTCCGTAATTAGACCCCTTGAGTGGTCTAGTTAAACAGATTGATCCAAAAATCTGGTTAGGAACATCATGTGATGATATAGCTGAAAGGACTCCTTGGTGGCCTAATTAAAAAAGATCATTTGTCGATCTAATTAAAAGGACCCTATGGTAGTCTAGTCACCCTCATCACAGGTTTGATTTTTTCCCTAAACATTACAAGACAGACTGTGCGGACTGTGCAAGGAATTACGTAATTATGGATGCATACATAATTATGGAATTTAGTGCACAGAAACCACAACAAGCTTTGTCATGTGCCTAGAAGTTAACTCTATTCATTTCCGTTTCTGAGGAAGCACCCGTTGAAAATGACTCCGTTTGTTCATTTTCGTTTCTGAAGATTGTCCGTTGAGGAAATGAATATCCGTTTGATTATCCTTTTCATTTCCATTTCTGAGGAAGCACCCGTTGAAAATGACTCCGTTTGTTCATTTTCGTTTCTGAAGATTGTCCGTTGAGGAAATGAATATCCATTTGATTATCCTTTTCATTTCCATTTCTGAGGAAGCACCCGTTGAAAATGACTCCGTTTGTTCATTTTTGTTTCTGAAGATTGTCCGTTGAGGAAATGCATATCCGTTTGATTATCCTTTTCATTTCCATTTCTGAGGAAGCACCCGTTGAAAATGACTCCGTTTGTTCATTTTCGTTTCTGAAGATTGTCCGTTGAGGAAATGAATATCCGTTTGATTATCCTTTTCATTTCCATTTCTGATGAAGCAACCGTTGAAAATGACTCCGTAAGTTCATTTTACGTTTCTGAAGATTGTCCGTTGAGGAAATGAATCCCCGTTTGTTTATTCCTTGATTTCCGTTTCTGAAGAATACTCGTTGAGGAAAATGACTCCGTTTGTTCATTTTCGTTTCTGAAGATTGTCCGTTGAGGAAATGAATATCCGTTTGATTATCCTTTTCATTTCCATTTCTGATGAAGCAACCGTTGAAAATGACTCCGTAAGTTCATTTTACGTTTCTGAAGATTGTCCGTTGAGGAAATGAATCCCCGTTTGTTTATTCCTTCATTTCCGTTTCTGAAGAATACTCGTTGAGGAAAATGACTCCGTCTGTTCATTTTCGTTTCTGAAGATTGTCCGTTAAGGAAATGACAGGATTATGCCTTGTATATCTGGTGGTTACTTGACACAAAGTCACAGATGGACTCCTACGAATAAATTTCGGGACGAAATTTCCTAAAGTAGGGGAGACTGTGACACCTGGGTCACTGCGACCATCAAACAAATACCAAGCCAATGAAATATTGTATTTCATACTTGGAATCTTTATAAATATGTGTATCTTTTGCACATATCAATTCTTGTTCGATTTCAAGCTCTAAATCGCTTTCTGGAAGGTTATACGCGCACTGATGCGTAAATATAACCAGTTTAATGCAACAAACACTCCGGAATAGTGAAATAGGCTTAACATACCTTAAATAACCTTTACATAACTTAGAAATAAGTTTTGAAGGCTTTGGTATGGCAAAATCAAGTTAAATCGCCTACAGGGACTAAATTTGACAAACTGCGAAAGTATGCCAATTTGAACTGTAACAGACATTCTGGATCATGGCCATAAGTTAAACATACCATAAATATCCTTTACATAGCTTAGAAATAGGCTTTGAGGGGTTCGGTGTGCTAAAATAAACTTTTGGCTCATTCAGGGACTAAAAGTGTCAAAAAGTGCATAAGTTTGCACTTTCACGCATATCTGACGTTCTGAATTCATCCGGACATCCAAAAATTTATGTAAGCACTAAAATATTTTATTTTAGTGTTTGGCATGAGAAAAATCCATTCGTCACGCCATTTGGATCGTTTTTCGCGCTTATGCGCATTCCGTCGTAATTAAGCGAACATCGCGATCGTACGGCCAAACGAACCGACACCCGAGATATTTTTGAACACATTTTAAGTTCCCTACACTTTAAGTTCATTTTATAGCTTTGAAATGGGGTTAACGAGCCTTAAACATGTCGGAAATAGCTCAAAACACTAACAGGGACCAAAAGTGTAATTATGTGAAAGTAGGTCCTTGCGCACCTCAACACTGTGAGTGTTACGGTGCGCAAGCAGGGGCCAGATGCAGCAACTCGTTTTAACAGCCTGTTTCCAGCCTTTAAACCCCCCCAAAGGCCAATGCCACTTGTCAATAACTGGTGGTGAGGGCAAAATGATGTACCATAACATTCCGACAAGTGTACGGGTGTGATCAAGGCACGTTATTCGATAAACGATCCTAACGGTTGTCCATTTACTATAAATACCCACCTCAACTTCACTCATTCCTCACAAATCTGATCAAAAGTGCTCTAAGTTGAAGCAAATCACTTCATACATGAGCTACTCGATCAAGATTTACTAGCGGGGACCCTTTGTAAGTGTTCCTTCGTTCTTTTATCGCTTTTCTAGTCCGAAAGTCGAACTATGTTTGACTTTCTGCATTGACCAGTTTATGGTCGATGCGAAGTTCGTTTGAACTTCATAACGTGAGAGTGATCACGATGGTTATAGTCCCTAGTGACTATACCTACTGATTACCACGTTATCTTGGCTCAGTGACGAGTCGTAGTTTCGGCCAAAATACGTGTTATTGCGTATTTTGTAACCAAACTACTCTTAGGTATCAAAACCGTTTGTTTTGATACCAAACCTGTTTTCTAAACTTAGTTAAGCATGTTTTAACATGCTTAGCTCGTCACTTTTAGTTTAGTGCTTATATAGGGTCGTAAGGTAAGCGATCTAAACAATCGCTTATACTTTCGAACCCGACCCGTTTGGTCGATCATTAGGATCCGACCAAGCACATTAGATGACCATAGTATATAGGGAATAACCTTCCGAGGTTATACCTTAGGGTCGCTTCGTTTAAGTAGTTGTATGATAGGTAGTTTATATGCCTTAGGTAAATTACCAAAATACCCCTTTGATGCCAAAATTCATTTTAAACATATGTAACATAACCGATGACCTCTAAACTGATTTATCAACAATATTAAACATGTTAAGGCATATTTTACTTGTCATAGGACTAGTTAGGCGGTCCGAACGCGTTTCACGCGAACGACGCGTTAAAGTAGGATAAGCTATCTAAACGGGTCGTAATGGGTCGTAAGCACTTAGGTTAGGTTTCATTTTAGTATGTGGGCTTTGTTAAACCATATTACACGAGTCTCCATACTCGTTTGGTTTACGAACCCTCATTCTATCCAATCCTCCGATTTAGGTCCGGTATATTAACATAGTTACCTATATTAGGTGCCGTTTGATATCCGTGATCTCTAGCATTGTTTGGTTGTTACTCAAGGATTACTAAGCAATCTCAAGTGAGTACATAGACCCCTCTTTTACTGTTTTCCAAACTATTTTGGGGTGAAACACATGTGCCTACTTGTTACTTTCATGCTTTTCTGTTTTCACATTATATACTTGCTATGTTTATTAGTACATTTATAGTACATGATTTCAATACATTTTATGCTATGTATGCCCATTGTGTGCATACTTAGTACATTGTTTTACATTGCATTTATGTTGCATATGCTCATCCAGCATATGAACACATTATATTACATTTTGAACCGTTGTAACCTTTTGACTATGTGAACCGTCGTAACCGTTTGATTATATGAACTGTTTGTAACTGTTGAACCGTGTGAACCTTTTGTATCTGTTGACATGATTTACATTTGACAATAGACATTGGACTATACATAAACATTTCTACAATTGTTAAACATTACATCTTGATGGTTTGGTTTGAGTAAGTGATTTAAGTAACGATGCGTGTGTAATATGATACAAGCATTGTGACACCTGTGTCACTTCAACCATCAAACAAATTCCAAACCAATGAAATATTGTATTTCATACTTGGGATTTGTAAAAATATGTGTATCGTTTGCACATATCAACTCTTGTTCGATTTTAAGCTTTAAATCGCTTTCTGGAGGGTTATACGCGCTCTGGTGCGTAAATATAACCATTTTAATCCAACGAACACTCCAGAATAGTGAAATAGGCTTAACATACCTTAAATAACCTTTACATAACTTAGAAATAACTTTTGAAGGCTTTGGTATGGCAAAAAAACAAGTTAATTCGCTTATAGGGACTAAACTTGACAAACTGCGAAAGTATGCCAATTTGAACTGTAACGAACATTCTGGAATATGACCATAAGTTAAACATACCATAAATACCCTTCACATAGCTTAGAAATAGGCTTTGAGGGGTTCGGTGTGCTAAAATAAACTTTTGGGTCATTCAGGGACTAAAAGCGTCAAAAAGTGCACAAGTTTGCACTTTCGCGCATAACTTACATTCTGGATACATCCGGATATCTAAAAATTTATGTAAGTACTAAAACATTTTATTTTAGTGTTTGGCATAAGAAAAATCAATTCGTCGCGTCATTTGAATCGTTTTTCGCACTTATGCGCATTCCGTCGTAATTAAGCGAACAGCGCGATCGTACGACCAAACGAACCAACATCCGGCATATTTTTGAGCATGTTTCATGTCCACAATGTTTAGGCATCATTTTAGGGCCTTAAAGTTGGCTCTACGGGCCTTAGAAGTGTCGGAAATGGCTTAAACACATAACAGGGACTGAAACTGTCATTTAGCAAACTTGCTTCTGATCAGACATGGCCAGGCGGCCTGCGTAAGGTTGATGTGTATCTTTACGCGGCCCGCGTCAGCCTCCCAGACCAGGTTCAGTGTTTTAACAGGCTGTTAACAGCCATGTTACCCATAAAACCCACTTGCACATGGTAAATCTGATACTAGGGGCTGGTTTTGGATGTGCACATGGTATTACAATACCATGGGTGCAAGTGTATGGCCAAGATTCGATCACGTTTTCCAAGAAACGATCCTAACGGTTAGGGAAATCCTATAAATACCCACATCCCCCAACTTCAAAACCCACTAGAATCTGATTTGAGAAGCTCTAAGTTGGAACCTTTGTTTCATACCTGAGCTACTTGAATCAAGATTAGCATTCGGGGACCCTTCGTAAGTATTCCTTCGTTCTTTTATTGCTTTTCGAGTCCGAAAGTCAAACTTTGTTTGACTTTCTGCATTGACCAGTTTATGGTCAATGCGAAGTTCGTTTGAACTTCGCAATGTGATTGTAATCACGATGGTTATAGTCCTTTGTGACTATGCCTACTGATTACCACGTTGTCTAGGGTCGTAAGGGTAAGCGATCTAATAAATCGCTTATACCTTCGAACCCGAACCATTTGGTCGATCATTAGGATCCGACCAAATACATTAGGTGACCATAGTATATAGGGAATAACCTTCCGAGGTTATACCCTATGGTCACATCGTTTGAGTAGTTGTATGATAGGTAGTTTATATGCCTTAGGTAAATTACCAGAATACCCTTTTCATGTATAATTGGTAATTAAGCATATGTAACCTAAACTTTTGTCACATAACTGATTATGTAACATGTTTAGGCATATAACACTTGTCATAGGGCTAGTTAGACGTCTCGAGTGCGCTTTTGCGCGCACGACGCGTTAAAGTAGCATAAGCTACCTTAATGGGTCGTGATGGGTCGAAAGCACTTAGGTTAGGTTTCATTTAGTATGTAGGCTTTGTTAAACCATATGACACGAGTCTCCATACTCGTTTGGTTTACGAAACCTCATTCTATCTAAATCCTCCGATTTAGGTCCGGTATATTAACATAGTTACCTATATTAGGTGCCGTTTGATTTCCGGGATCTCTAGGATTGCTTGGTGGTTATCTTAGGACTTCTGAGCAATCTCAAGTGAGTACATAGTTCCCCTCTTTTACCGTTTTCAAACTGTTTTGGGGTGAAGCATGTGTACCTATCTGTTATTTTCATGATTTCAAAGTATAATTGATTATACATGTTATTACTTATCATTTGACAAACTAAATGACTGTCTATGGTTTAAACACTGATTTCTCAATGAACATAAAATAAAATGTTGAATTGTACTTATTTTATGTTCACCAGACCGATTGGTAGTATGATATAGCGCTATAGGATTAGACACCCCATTCCTGTTGTCATGGAATGTCTGAAACCAATTTGTTTCTCCATCCAATTAGGGATTTGCCTTTGTGGTATCCTTATAGTCTCAAAGGTGTATTTTGATGCACTAGGTCTGAATGAATTCTTAAATCACACTTTTAAAGTATAGTTAGATATACTCTCATGTGTGGTATTGTACAAAAACAACATATATTTTGTTAATCATCCAAAGCATATTTTGATATGATATTTACAAAACCAAAACATAGTTTAATATGTTACTTACAAATCCAAAGTATACTTTCGATATGCTACTATAAGGTTATTCGTTTAACCTTACATTATTTTATAGAGCATAACTTTTGATTTATTCAACCCCTTTGTTTTGTACATTTTTACTTATGGTTTAAGTAGTCTCATCTTACTTACCATACATAACTTTTGTTTACACATTACATGGTTTAAACATGAACATTCTATATTGGTGGTTTGGTTTGAGTAAGTGACTTGAGTAACGAGGCGTATGTAATATGATACAAGCATGGTGGATACGCCGCTGGCACTTCCTATATATAAGTGTTTGTATGGTATTACATATCGTAGCGTTATTTGAATCATTCAATTTGGACTTATACATTTTACACAAGTAACACGATTCTCTTACAAGACTTTGGTTTACAAACAATTTACTTTATACAACCCATTTTACTTGGTTATACATTTAACCATACATTATTCTCTTATTTATACATATCATCGGAACTTATTGTTTTTCAAGCGATTTACAAGACAAAACATTTTACAAGGATCATGACTGACTTTGGTTAAACAACATTTTCTAAACTTATAAGTCATGAATCCTATATTCACAAAACCTATGTATCTCACAGGCATTTTTATGCTGACGTACCTATTTTTACACATGTTTCAGGTACTGCTTTGCAATGATTGGTGATACATGCTACATTTAGGATGGACTCGTGCCTTAGCAACTTTAAAACTTGGAAGATCATAGTTGTACTTTTTTTTGATTGTATTAAAACAATGAGTTCATTTATTCAATAAAACAGAATCTATTTATTCCATGGTTATGAAACAATGATTCTGTTGCAACACTCCCCGACGTTTCCGCCACGTCTAGTCGCTTTACGTGGTCGGGGTGTGACAGAAAAGTTGTGGATACGGCGCTGGTACTTCCTATATATAAGTGTTTGTATGGTATTACATATCGTAGCGTTATTTGAATCATTTCAATTTGAGACATATAACATTTTATACAAATAACATACTTTTCACAAGACATTGATTTACAAACAACTTATCTTATACAAACTCATTTTACATGGTTATTCATTTAACCATACATTATTCTCTTATTTATACATATCATCTGATCTTATCGTTTTTCAAATGATTTACAAGACAAAGCAAATTAAAAGGTTCATGACTAAACATTTTCTCAAACATAAGTCATGAATTCTGTTTTCACAAAACCTATGTATCTCACAGGCATTTTTATGCTGACGTACCTATTTTCACATGTGTTTTCAGGAGATGATGCATAGGAATTATCAAGACATACTTAGGCGGACCTGTGCCTTAGTGACTTAAAACGAGACTAGAAATAGTTAATTTATGTTATGTACTCTTTAGTTCTTGTTTAAAACAATGTAAACTTTCATGTTTGATTAATAAAACAAAACTTCAATTGCCATGGATTTGAAACAATTAATTCTGTTACAACACTCCCCGACGTTTCCGCCACGTTTTGTATGTTCTACGTGGTCGGGGTGTGACAAATAATCATTTCCAAAGCTCGAACCTTTATGGGCTTGATTCTTTCTTTCCGGCTCAAGGCATCGGCGACCACATTCACCTTCCCTGGGTGATACTTAATTTCACAATCATAGTCGTTTAACAACTCTACCCATCGTCTCTGTCTCATGTTAAGCTCTTTCTGGTCAAATATATGCTGTAAGCTCTTGTGATCAGTAAATATTATGCATCGCGTACCATATAAATAATGTCGCCAGATCTTTAAAGCAAACACCATGGCGCCTAATTCCAAATCATGTGTGGTGTAGTTCTTCTCATGAACCTTCAATTGGCGTGAAGCATATGCTATAACCTTCTGTCGCTGCATTAGCACGCAGCCTAAACCTTGACGCGAGGTGTTGCAATATACCACGAAGTCGTCAGTGCCTTTGGGTAGGGATAAGATGGGTGCATCGCAAAGCTTGTCTTTTCAACAACTGGAATGCTTCTTCTTGCTTGTCTCCCCATTCATACTTCTTGTGTTTCTGAGTGAGGGAGGTAAAAGGTTGAGCGATTTTCAAAAAATCCTCAATAAATCTGCGACAATACCCAGCCAAACCTAAGAATTGTCGAATCTCAGTTGGCGTTTTCGGAGTCTCCCAATTTTTGATCGCCTCGATCTTTGTGGGATCCACATGAATTCCATTTCCGTTAACCACGTGACCAAGGAACTGAACCTCACATAACCAAAACTCCCACTTAGAGAATTTAGCGTACAACTTATCTTTCTTAAGCAGCTCTAAAATAGCTCTTAGGTGTTGCTCGTGCTCTTCTTTTCGTCTTTGAATAAATCAAAATGTCATCAATAAACACAATCACAAACTTATCGAGATACGACTTACAGACTCTATTCATCAAATCCATGAATACTGCCGGCGCGTTCGTCAAACTAAACGGCATAACCAGGAACTCGTAGTGTCCATAGCGAGTCCTAAAGGCGGTCTTTGGAATACTTTCCTCTTGAATTCTCAACTGGTGATAACCCGATCGAAGATCGATCTTGGAGTAAAAACTCGAACCTTGTAGTTGATCGAACATGTCATCAATCCTTGGCAATGGATATCATTTCTTGATAGTCAACTTGTTAAGCTCGCGATAGTCGATACACATGCGGAAACTACCGTCTTTCTTCTTAACAAACAACACTGGAGCTCCCCAAGGTGAGAAGCTTGGTCTGATAAATCCCTTGTCTAAAAGTTCCTGAAGTTGTGTTGACAGCTCTTGCATCTCGGAAGGTGCAAGTCGATAAGGTGCCTTAGCTACAGGCGCAGCACCTGGCACTAAGTCATTGTGAAACTCGACTTGCCTTTGCGGCTGTAATCCTGGCAAGTCTTCGAGAAAGACTTCAGGATATTCCTTTATGACTGGAATGTCTTCTAGCTTTGGCTCAGCGGCTTCTTTATCCACAATGTCTGCCAAGAAGGCGACACATCCTTTCTGCAAACACTTTCGAGCCTTCAAACAATTGATGATCCTTAGGGGGGTATCGCGATTCTCTCCATGTACCACAATTGTGTCTCCATTCGCCATCAGAATACGAATGATCTTCTCGTGACATACAATCTCTGCTCGGTTGCTCGACAACCAATCCATCCCTACTACCATGTCAAAGCTTCCTAACTCGACTGGCAGCAGATCAAGCGTAAACTCGTGCTCTCGCAGTTCTATCACGCAACCTCTGATGACTTCATGCGCTTCTACTAGCTTTCCATTAGCTAGTTCTATCGAATATGGAATGTCTAGCTTACTAGCAACCAACCCAAGCATTTTCTTAAACTCTAGTGATACAAAACTATAATCGGCACAAGTATCAAATAGTACAGATGCAAAGCGTTGGTTGATAGGGAACGTACCAGTGACCACATTTGGATCTTGACGAGCTTCCCTCGCACCGATGTTGAAAACCCTCTCATGAGCTTGATTGAGCTTTGGGCACTCTCTCTTGAAATGCCCCGCGTCTCCACAATTAAAACAACTGGGTCCTCGACCGTTTCCATTCCCATTACCACCTTGATTGTTATTTGCTCCACGGTTCCCATTACCAACTTGGTTCCCAAAATTACCATGATTCCCATTACCACCATTTCCTCCTTGAGGGCGGTTTCCATACCCATTTCCACTGCGGTTGTTGTTTCCATTACCACTGCGATAACCTCTCTGACCACCACGACCAGTACCAGCCCAACATGTCTCCTTCGAATGGCCAACCTTCCCAGAAGATTCACATTTCATGAATCTGCACTGGCCGAAATGATGGTACTGGCATACATCACATTTGGGCAGAGCGCCCATGTAACCCTTTCCTTTGTTTTCAACCCCAGTCTTGGCTTTAGCCGGTAAGTATGACTCTTTCTTCTTGTTGACACTGCTGGTACCTTTCTTAAAGTTTGAGAACTTCCTCTTGTTCTCACCCGATGACTCCACGTGAGTCTCCTTCTTCTTCTGGTCAGAGATCGAAAACTTGTTTAACCTGATAGCTTCTTCAGTCTATAACACGCTCAGATCGATAGCCTCAGTAATTGTTGTTACCATACTCATAATCTGAGGTGCCAACCCCTAGATAAAGCGCTCGATACGTTTGAATTCCGGATCAACCATGTACGGTACGACGTGTGATAAGTCGTGAAATCTCTGCACATATTCAGCAATTTTCGGGCCGTCCATCTTGAGGTTCCAGAATTCAGTTTCTAACTTTTGGATTTCAGCCCTGGAGCAGTATTTCTTTCGCATGAGTTCCTTCATTTCATTCCAAGTCAAAGCGTATGCTGCTGCCTCTCCCAGAGTTTGGACTTGGAGATTCCACCATGAAAGCGCTCCGTCTAAGAACAATCTGGAGATGTAGGTGACTTGGTGTTCTGGTGCGCATTTGCTCATTCTTATCACATAATCGGTCTTCTCCGTCCATCGAACAAAAGCCACAGCACCCCCGGTGCCGTCGAAATTCAGCGGTTTACAGTCTAATAACTGCTTATAGGTACAGCCTGTACAAGTAATATCATTCACAACAAGCATTAGCAAACGCACATGGAATATCCAAATGTAACGTAATGTGTCTCAAGCGACTTAAACATTACCATGAGGTGGGTGGTTCCTCGAGGTACCCCCGCTAGTTTCGGTGTGTGAGGCCTCGTGCTCTGCTATCGCTCGTGAAATCCGTTCTTGTAACTCGGCCTCAGTAGTGGGTAATCGAGTTTCCCTTCGTGGAGGCATCTTCTAAAGAAGATAGTATAGGTCAGGTCTTATGCATACAAGTATGTAGTATGCGTGTGTAATAACATTTATCAATGCAAGTAAACACATAACATCCCATGTCATAACACAAACAAGTAATTCAACAATGTATGTAATGAGAATGTTGCGATTGAGCTTTCATATATCAAATAACCACACATACAGTTTTACAAGTTCACCAAATGGATTATATCACAACCAAAAAGGACTACAGTGGTCACATCACCCTTGTCCAAACTATCCATCAAACTACAACAATCAAAAGTCAAAAGAAATGTGGTCTTCAAAAAGCTGTGCAATCTGGGCTCAATAGCTGCACTCTCACCAAAAGTATGCTACCTGCATAAAACCAAAAACTGCTATGCTGATGGTGGAGGAGGAGGAGGTGGAGGAACAAATAGCAAATTGCGCAGACGCGCTAGCTCCTCCTCGAGGGCATGAACAATACGCAACAGGTAGCTAACCTGTTGCTCCATAGTAAGAAAACAGACGTCAAAATCTGGGTATGGTAGGAGAGGAGCGGGTGGTGCCGCAAATGGTGACTGACAAGTGCAAGGTGGAGGACGCGGAATCCTCTCAAGATCCATGACTCTGCGACACAACATCTCCTACTGGAGCTGTAAGGACAAAAGCATATCGTCCCTCGTATAACCAATGTGGAAGGGATGATATGGATCAGAAACAGGCATCGTGTTGGGCGGAAACCAGATAAGTGGCTCGCCTGATGGTGTAGTAGCAAAAGGAGCAGTATGTGAAAATTGTGCCACATAGGGAAAAGCTGCTGACACAGGAGGAATATGACCGGGCTGCTGACTCGATGGACCTTCCCGTGGACGGGGAGGAGGGATATCCTATAGGAATGTAACCGGTAGATCTGTGCGGTGAATTTCAGACACATGTGGATGAAACGGGGCAATACCAACTGGTGCATGTGTAGGTGCAGGTGGGGGAGTAACAGGTCTAACAAAAGGAGGCAAGTCATCGTCGTCCTCTATCCACCCATTGTGGGTGAATGCATAACGGGGATCTACATGGTCAACAAAAGGAGCATGATCAACGGCTGCAGGTATAGGGTCAGGTAACAGTGGTGCAATAACTGGTACATCAGCAGGTGCAGGGCCATGCTCAGGTAGAGGATCATGAGCAGGTATAGGCTCGGGTGCAATCAAAGGCTTAGGGTTAGCTGGTGCAATCTCAAGATCAGCGGGTATATCAAAGAGCTGATCGTCAGGAACGACAGGTGCCTCTAAAGGCTGATCATCGGGGACAAACTCAATCTTATGCTCAGGGTCAAAGTCGTGTGGAAAGACTGGATCAAACTCATCATCAAACTCAAAGTCCTGCGGAGGAACAGGTGCGGCAGACATAGCTGTGTCAGAATCAGGATCTGTGGGATAACGCTGTAATCCCAGTGCGTGTAGAGTAGTAGATGACACAGACTCAAATGAATCAGGACCAAAATGGTCAGAAGAAGCCTCGACATCAGGAATCTCATCATGTGGAACAGCAATGACATCACCGACTGGAATTCCATCATCCTGGGCACCCTCAGGGGGATCCTCAATAAAAAGATCGACGTCGTCGTCATACATAGCATCAAGAGGCAGATCCTCAAGAGGAAATTCAGCAAGAGGAAAAGGAGCAGGGATCTGAACAAGAGGTAGATCCTCGCCAGGAAGACCATCAGCTAGCGGTATATCATCTCCAAAATCTGGTAAAGCAAACGGCTGGAAATCATCATCATCGCTACTCGTAGTGTCAGATGTAAAAACCTCGTCCTCTGGGATGATCTCATCATCAGAAACTATGGCCATAGGGTCTACTGTATCAGATAATCCACTCTCAGAGGAGGACATGATGTCTGTAACAAATCAATCACACGTATGCACATATATCAACAATCGTCAAATAAGCATGTAAGTAGTAAAAATGTAAGCATGTATGCATCCTAGCCTTCCCAAGACTATCCCATCCAGCCTCTCAGACTGAACTACTTAGTCACTCAGACTAAGCCTCCCAGTTTCTCAAACTGAACTACCCAGCCTCTCAGGCTAAACCTCCCAGTCTCTCAGACTGAACTACCCAGTTAGTCTCTCAGACCAACTCCCCAGTCTCTCAGACTGACTACCCAGCTAGTCTCTCAGAATAACTCCCCAGTCTCTCAAACTGACTACCCAGCTAGTCTCTCAGACTAACTCCCCAGTCTCTCAGACTGAATTATAAACGGATTTCTTGAAATGTAATTTGTGTCTTTTATTTGTAAAAATATTTGTTTCCTGGATCTGGACATTTTGTGTATGCAATGAAAACATGTTTGTGAAAACATTTTCGTGAGAGACCTAATGATCGTAGTCTAGACTCGAGAAAGAATCCTAGTTCGCTACGATCGAAACTCTGATACCAAGCTGTCACACCCTGACTTTTACGGAAGCGTGGTTATTGGTGTGACTTCTTAATACCATAGCATTCAATCATAACAATGCTAAATGATAAAACCATAAGATGTTCATCCATATATTAAGTTTAGAAAATACCACAACATACTTGTCTGAAACGTTGACACCGAATTCGAATTACAAACCATAACATGTTTTAAGGAGTTCACCAAGACTCAAAAAAAGACCATAAACAAACCCGAGTTTAGAAACATGTATCTCATCCAGGAGTAAGATACATCTCCTAAACCAAACGACCTCGGATGACATCTTTTATTTATAACGCAGCTTGGAACACATGCACACACCTTCCAGATCCACTTAGTTCCCTGAAATACATGTAGTTTAAAAACATCAACAAAAGTTAAGCGAGTTCATGTGTATGTGTATGAATAAACCTTTAAAGTATGTCTGTATGTATGTATGTATGTCCCTGGTATGTAGCAATAAGGAAAAACAGATCACCAATGGTTTGCAAGGCCATTGATATGTGTGAAATGGTGCAGGAAAACTCAAACCTAGCAAATTTGTACTGGGCCTCCGGCTGGAAGACATAGTCACCACTATGGGCCACCATGGTCCCCATGGGTGTGGGCTTGCTACACCCAAATAAATCTATCACTCATGTCCCTCGGTCCTATGACGAGGATTAATGGCCTTAAGTGTTATACCCACCCTTCACATGATCTAGCAGTAACCCTCCTTAGCTAACCATACCATGTATAAAACGTCTGTAATAATTGTAACATGTATTCCACCCCCGAAGTTATAAAACTGAAAACAGTTAAAAGAAAAGGGGGACATGAACTCACAGTATTGCGTCTTCAGTACTGGTAACTCAAATCTCCTCAGCAAACATGACTACCTACAGTGTACTAACGTCTATTAGACGAACGGGTTGTGCCTTTGCTTAGTATTTACGTTTTTTAGTTACGTTTCTTATGTTCCCAATATTATTCCAAGTTATAATAACTTGTTAAAATAATAATTATTTTAACTTTACAATTATATTTAATTTTTGGAATAATTGTTAAATAATATTTTTGTAACAACACTTCTCAAGTATTTACTTTCGTATTTCCTTCCTAAGGATGTGGGTATCTTATACATATATTTTCGTATGCTTGTATTTGTATAACTCCAAAATATATTTTCAAGTCTCACTTTTAGAAAATATATTTAACTCATTTTGTCCGAAAAATATGATATCACTTTGTAATAAAAATCATATTTTCATTTCTTGCATCCAAAATAATATTTACCAAAAATATATTTATAACGGTATTTTCCGGAATATTTTGTAAGTTACGTTCCATCGTTCGGTTCCACAATATTATGTGTGTAACTTATATATTTATTCCTTGATATTCTTGGTATTTGTTAAGTTATATTATTTTACCCTAAAATAATATAACTATTTCACAACGTATACAAATATTCACACAAGTGTCCTTTATATATACGTATATATATTCTAAATATATATTCACCCATTTTTATTTATAAAAACCAACCTTCAATACTTGTATTTTTGTTACAAATTCTATGGCAAAGTTTATATTGAAAACCATAGTTAAATACACTTGTTAATACTTGTTAGAAAATATTTTTCTAAGTGTTTATATTTTTAGAAAATTTTGCCATAGTTTCCCCTAAAAATGGAGGTGTCCATACTATCAAAGCATATCATTTTCTTTTCAAAAATCATCACAACAATCAACAATCAATCCCTAAACAACTTACACTTACCAAGTGCAAAAACTATTCAATTTACATAATAACATGAACTTGATCTTTCATAAAAACTTGTAGTAACTTGGTGGTGTATTTAGTAGGTCTAGTTATCCTTTAAAGTTTGTTTATTTCTTTAAAAATCTCCTTCTTAAAGAATTTAGGTGTTTACAACTTGTAAACATATTTTACAAAAATGTTTCTTTGTGAGATCTTCTTGTTTCATGAGTGTTTATACACTTGTTTTACTACAAAAAATGGTGTATATTTAAGTAGAAACCAAGATCTTCTAAGAATCACATTTTAAACTTGGTTCTTTTGGAAAACCATTCATAAATCTTAGATTCATAAGGTTACTAGCTTACTTTGTTTATTATTTTTCAAGAAATCATATTTTTATTCAAGTTCATGCTTATATATGAGGATGATCTTCTTGTGTTAACACATAATCATCCTCTAACTTGCTAGATTATGTGTTTAATCACAATCTAGCAAGCTCCTTATGATGATCAACATCATAATCTCAAGTAAACAACAACAAGTATCATACATATACTTAACCACACTCTTTCATCAAGATTTCATCATACATAAGCTTTATGTTCATGATTCATGTTCATGTCTTTTGGTGTTCTTGTGATTTACAGCATAATACATCTTTTAACCAACTAAAATAGAAGTAACAAAGATGGTGGATAAAAGCAATGAGGAGAGGTCCTTCAAGATCCAAGACCACCAAGCCTTCTAATCTTGCATCTTACACCTTGTGTTCACTTGGAAATGGGTGAGATTGAAACGAAAAAGATGGTGGTGTGGTGCTTGGGGTTCGGCCGAGAGTGGGCAAAGGAGGGAGAAGAAGAGTTGTTGTTTTGTGGGTGAAGGGTGATTGTGATTATGATCTCCAAGTTACAACTTATATCCATACGTAGGCTTTATCCAAAGGGTATTATGTTCATAATAGTACCTACAAGATCACTTAGAATCTCACAACAAATCAAGCAAGATCAAGGGTGTGGGCCACCCTTGGATCCGTCAACAATGGGGGGGGGGGGTATAGGTTGGGGTTTAATGGTTGGTTAGGTAATTAGTTGAAAACCAAGTGTGTTAGTTAGTGTTTATGTATAAGGTATGTTATATAGTGTGTTAAGGTGTTCGGGAAACATAACTAGCTTAGAAATAATAAAACAGTGCTTCTAGCATAATTTTGGTGTTTCGGGTAGTGTCCGGTTGTTCGGTTAGATACCGGTTCGTTAAAGTGTCAAGTTATTCCGTTTAGTGTTATTTAGGTACCCTTTTGTGACACTTTTAATTCCCGACACTTAGGAAAGCATTCAGGACCATTTTGCCATATTTTTGCACATTACTAGCTTGTTAAAAAACTGAATTTTGCTGAAATATGCAGAATTCTGCACTTTTAGTGGGTTTTTGGCACTTTCTGGCACTTAAATTATCACCTAGTGATGCAGTTTTATGGTCCTTACTTCCCTACACACCATACTAGTTTAGTACCTTGCCTCTGGCCCTTACAGGGTCTCAAAACACTGTCTGTCTATGTACTGAACATCGTCAGCATTTTTTTGAGTTATCCGCTAACTGTGCTAACTGTGCTTCGTGCATCATGTTTGTCAATAAAGTTTGCATGTGATAATGAGATGACGTTATGTAATATGTGATGCACATGTAAGTATGTTGAAGAAATCAGAAAGCAGTCAAGTATAGTTCAGCACAGTCATTAAGCATTAATCAAAATTAATTAATTGTACGGATACCTGGATTTGTGAGGGTTGTCACAATATCGACAACTTTTGTTGTCGGGGGCGTCCAAAAACAGAGGAAGCTCTGCCCGTTTTTCGAGAAAATCCGTAAACGAAATGTGTTCTATTATAAAACTAAAACTATCAGATTCAAATAATTTTTATAGAATAAATACAAACATATATTTATTTTGACGGATATTACAACAATTACAAGAACACATTTATAACTTTTCGACAAAAACTGTTATACAAGATAACTAAACTCGATAGTTTTATAAAATAAATATATTTAGTTATATTTATTTCAAACATCAAAAATTCGTACATTTTTTTTATAAATAACTCTAATTATCTATGTTTAATTTAAACATCAAAACTCGAAAATTCTGTTATATAATAAATATAATTATTATATTTATTTCAAACGTCAACAACTCGAAAACTTTATGAACTAAACATAACTTTTATATTTACTTCAAACGCCGAAAACTCGATGATTCATTTATAAAATAAATATAACTATTATATTTATTTTAAATGACCACAACTCGAAAACTCTATTAAATAAATATAACTTTTTATATTTATTTCAAACACTTAAATGATATATATCTGTTTTCACAATTGTCTACGAAACACGAAATCTCTATTGCGACTACGCGACCTTTCGGGACGACTAATATGATACCGTAAATATATATATATATATATGCTAAACCACTCGAAAACTAAGTATCTCTAATTTTCACTGACATTAAACGAAATTTAACAAGTATATATTTTCGTTTCTTTCAAGTTAACAACTTACCGTCGAATCATTAGGTTAACGATTGGTAGAGCTAGGTGACACGTAGTTTAGCTGCATTATTTTTTTAGGAACATATAGTTATTCCATGTTAGGAATGTTATAGATTGCACGCTAGCGAGTCATGTCTGGAAACGACATTATGGATACACATTTAGCTAGCATTGCACAAGGATATCAAGGTGAGTTCATAACCCCACCTCTTTGCGGTTTTACATCTCTATAAATGTTTTCGGGGTGGAAAGACATGCAAGTTTTGCAAAAGCATACAAGGTTTTCGATGAACATACATTAAATATCTCTAAACCATGCTTCTAAACAAGTTTTAACTAATTTAAATGTTTTATGAATATCGATAAACACAAATGGTTTATGTCAACTACACCGGTTTTTCAAACAAGCATATTTTCGAAACGTGCATACAAAAGTTTTCTAGTTTTCTAAACTTTGGGGAAAATACACGTAAAAATGGTATGTTAAACTAAGGAATTATACAATAGATCATGTCACAAATAGGATGAAACTTAAGCACCATTTATCACATATACAACTAGACCGAGGAGCAAAAGGTTAGATTTAAGGGGTATTGTCAGCCACACTCTTGGTTTTAGACCCCTGTGGAAGAGTGCTTTTGGCTCCCAGTCGTGAATCGATGAAACAATCGCCTAGGTTTGGATGCTTCCTATGTTGTCACACATGTTAATTTCCTAGCTAAACATTAGCGATCTCGATTTCCTTACATTTACAACTCACAAACTTACACTTACAGTTTACAACTTACATCTACATACCATGTTTTATACAATTACAACTCATAGGTTCATGCATGCATGTTGTCATTATCAGGTGCGGACATTGACGGTTACACAGGTTTTACAGCACAACATTTTACTAATACAAAGTTTTACAAACATAACGCGTTACACATACGACGTTTACAAATACAAAGTTTTCATATAACATGCAGAAGAAAATGACTTTTATTTTGTTTTCTCAACAATATTTAAAAAAACCGATTATTCAAAAAGATTTATTTCAAATCTTTTTCAAAACAAACTATGAACTCGCCAACTTTATGTTGATTTTCCGCATGTTCTTTCTAAGGTTACTTTTTCAAATTATGGCACGTTTGGAATAGGAGAACCATGTGGATTCGAGTACTTAGTGGGCGTTCGCTTTCTAGAAGTCTTAGCATTATTTGCTTCCATTGTGCAATGAAGATACCAGTCAGATCATGGCCACTCTGATTTTAGCGGGTGTGACAGATTGGTAACAGAGCTATAGGTTACAGCGAATAGGGTTTTCTATAGAGATACCTAGTCTCTAACCTAACCTTTCTCTGGGGACTTATATCATTAGGACTTTAAATACATATAGAAAGCCTAAGACTCGAATATGGTTTCCAACCGTTGTTGAAAACAATAAGTCAAAATTTTGTTTTTAAACATACGCTAATGTTGTGTTTTATACACGGTACCCAAAACCGTCGCATATAGTAAACAAAGCTCTAAGAGTTCAGTAAACATGCATTTAGAACCTTTGGTCACTTACGTCGAAGTTCATTAAAGGTTATCACATAGGAAACATATCTATTAACTCGGGCAAACGCCATTATTATGTCGTCTATGTAAGTTTATTTAACCGAGCAGGTAACCTACGCAAAGCAAAGTACCAACGTGCAAAATTTCACGAAACTCAATATACACATCAACGGAGGTTGAAGTACGTCACATACGACTTTCAAGGCAAGGTCTTTGAGAAGACACGATTGAGCATGTCAGCGACGATGCTAATCCTGTCAGCTGGAGAACTATCGATCAGGATGCGGCAACTTGTCACACGGTCCTGCAACGACACGAATCACGCCAAGGAGAAGACGCATGTCTCCGCATTCCCCCTATCTCATTAACGACAAATACGTTGTGTTCGACATTCCATGGTAATTTCACCTAACAAACGGTCATCACATGAAACCCCATGTAAAGTACTTAAATTTCTTTTATTGAAATTCCGACTTTTGCATCTAGTGAGTAGAATTTTACACCTCTACTCCTCCTAATGGTCATTGTATCATGATAATTTCTTTCATTATAGTGAACACTCATTTGCTTCATTTCTTGATAAATTCTTATGTTACACATGCATGGTTCGTTACGCATGTGGCTTCAGTTTGAATGAATCGTTTTCACCAAAATTTCAAATATTATTTCGCTATATCTAATTATTGCTTCCTGATTGGATGACATGTATTATTGTAAGTGTTGACTCCTTGATATCAACTCAACGAACTTTCTTGAAACTCCTCTTTCTTTTCAAGTTACGTACATGATTTTTCGTTGTAACCATGTTGAAATTTCATTGTCGATACATGTATCTATTGATGGATTATGCCTAAACCAAGTTCAATTGTTTGAACTTGTTCACTATGTATATTTAATTCAAGGCACCATATGATGTATTGAGAGCATCATTTTCAAATTAAATTTTAACAAGCGTTTCATTTGTTCCGAGTCGTAGTAGGCTTGCTTGGTCTTCAACTCCATTAACTCATTTGTTGATTTAGACACCTTGTGGTGGTGTTTTCACTAATTTGAAGCTTGCTCTAATCTCGTTTACACATCTCATGCGCGGATTTAATTATTTATATATTGATTTATTTTAAATCCACTTTGATTAATCATATTAAAGCAGTCTTAATACAATCATCTGTTAAGATAATGGTACACAAATTCATGTTATATTCCGTTGTACCTCCTAAAAGTTCTTTAATTAATGATCGAATGTTTTGATATATTCATTTCTTTTTTGTCTTCGATCAAAAGAAGTATTTCTGGTGTTCCATTTTCAATTGAAAATCCTATGATGTCTATTTGGGACAAACATTCAGATTTACTTCGTTGAGCCCTCATTTGATTTCAAACACGGTGAACTTGTTCGATCACCGCTATTTTTGAATTATCTCGATCACTACGAAATCTTGTGGCGTCGGTATAACTTGCAGCTTGGGCTAATCATGATCGAGTGTTTCATGCAAAACTATTTCATTTGAGCCTGTTGATTTCAAGTTTCATCCAGTGAATGTTATTGATTCTAGAATTCATTTGCATAATGTGAATGTTCGTTTGGAATTCTGTTGGTTGATATTCTTTTATATGTTGGACCTCCGTTAACTTAGTCACACTGGTGACTGTATCAGTACGTCTCGTTTTCCCTTGACCTCATATTCTGAAACACATCCCTTTTAACCGTTAGGTTTTTATTGTTGCAGTATGTCCTTGAATTCATATAATTCGAATAAGTCTTGATTCGATTTCATGACCATTCACTTTGGTATTAATTCGTATCTACCTACGCATAACATAACTCTAAGGAGTTAATGTAGTCTAAATTTCGAAGATAAAATTTTATTAATAGGGAGAGAATGTGACAACCGGTAATTTACAGCTCTTAATTACATGCAAAACAAACATTAGGATGATTAAAAGTAGTGTAACTAGACGTAAATTAACTTAATTAGGCCTTTAGTATGCCTAGGAACGTCTATTAGGCTTCATAATACGCGTATGCCGATTTGCGGAAAAACTGCTGAATATTAAACGGTAACGTACTAAAACCAAACAAAACACAGACAACGTCGACAAATACGAATTTTATACGTATATTTTATACATGTGAATTTAGTTTTACGAATTTATCATGCTTTCGGACGTTACAAAGCGCAAACGTGAATGAAAAACGTGACTCCAGTAACCAACCGGCAAAGAAACGGAAGCATCGGACACGCTTATTACCTTTAAAACTGAAATTTTACGATATATTTAGCTTCATAATTAAGTTTTAATAGACGCACTCGAAACATAATCGAAAAATGGATTAAAATGATAACGACGCGTTTTACGCGATTTTAACTTAACCGATGAATGAATTCGTCAACGTTAACTACTGACCATACTTTACACGTTTTAATACGAAAATCTTATTTTACGACGTTCTGTTGAGCTCGGGATTGAAAACGGGGTTCGTAGGTGCAGCCGGCCACTTATAACACGGGGAGTGGGCTTGTGGGCCTTGGGTCTAAGCACACTAGGGAAACCCTAGGTATAAAAAGAATTGCAACCTTATCTTCACTCATTTGAAGCATGGATCCAACCAAACACAGCCTCATGTTCTCCTTTTTTCCCTCCCATTTTCCTTTCATCTACAGATATATCTAACCTTACACACAAAATCCATTACACTCACATTACCCACACCACCTCCACTCCCTCTCGATCTCCCTCCCTATACAGATAGTCGGCTACCAGAGCTGATTAACTGGCCGGAGGTGGTTTTTCCCAGCAAAAGACATCCCCCTAACCTCCCCTCTTCACCTGAAATCCACTTTGCAGCCATCTTCTTCCTCGATTAAAGGGGTGACCCCCACCATCGGGTGGTGGCGAGCGATGGGGAGCGATGGCGAGATTGAGAGATCGAAGAAAGAGAAAGGGAGAGAGAGAGGAACCATCGATTTTCGACGAAAAATATGGTGGTTTTGGGGTCAAGATGGCAGTGATGAAACTCGACGGTAACCGGTGATGACTCACCTTCGAAATGATCGACGGCGAGATGAGGATGATGATGTCGGTGGTGGCCAACGATGGCAGCCGGCTGCGACAGTGACGTCACGGCAGGGATGGTGGGGCAGGCTCGGGTTGCTTTGTCACGGTTTGTATAACAACTTTCCCAAAACCCTTAAAATATTCCAATACGTCCTAAAATACATACCGTATGCGAAAAACGGATCCAAAATACCTTTATATAAACAAAAATCAAATAAAATCAATTTTTGTTGATTCTCGCGGGGCGCGACAAAGGCCAGGCAAGCCTATCGCGGGCCGCGACAGGGTGGCACCAGGCGGCACACTAGCTTTCCACGTGTCGCGTTGTGTGTCGAGGCTAGTTGTTGAATCAGCAAAGCTAGGGACTACCCTAGCATCCTCGCGGGCCGCGAAGGCCCTGCCATCTGTTCCTCGCGGGGCGTGAGAACTCCCTGATCAGACCTATAAATAGGAGCTTGACGTTTCATTTCTAACTCGTTCAAAATTTCAATTCTCTCTCAAATTTCTTAATAGTAGAAATAATTATCGGGCATAATACCCACAAAAAAGTGAAGCTCTGCCTCATTGTAAGTATTATAACCCCCGGTTACGTATTAGTTACTCTGCCCGATTAATATAGAGCTCCGTAACACATGTCGAGGCTCTACCTGACTCAGTTGTTGGAGTTCTGTCTCGGGAGGGGGTATATCTAATGTAAATTAGGATATTTTACTAACACATGTGCGTTGTTTAAATTAATAAATTATAAACAGGAAGTTACCAGAAAGTTGTAGGGTTATCTAAAGTAGCAATGTGAGTACATTCACTTTTTGTAAACTGCTTTTATAAAACCTCAATTGTTTTAAAGTATAATTAACAGTGATTGAGTATTTGCGATTCTACAATTACTGTCGGTATGTTGGGGTTTTGTATACATTACTTGTTACTAATACTGTGAATAGTAACAGAACCACAAGTCAGGATTGACAATACCGTGGGTGGTAATTTGGTAGATATAAACAAATGTAATTGCGGATGCCCTCAATATTGTAAAGATATAAATTTTTTTTGATTAAATTGGGATGCACTCACCAGTATTTCCCACTGACAAAACTTTTTAAAACGCGTTTCAGGTAACAAAATGTGAAAGCCAATTAGAAGCCAGCTGGAGAGCACTGAAGGCTTCGAAAAGTGGCTATAAAAGTTACCTAAACAAGAAAGAAGTTTTATTTGAATAAAATAGGGTTTATCCCTATAAACACTTTATAAATGGAAACTTGGGTTTTTCCCATGTATTTATTATTTATAAAAGTGTGGTGTTTTACTCTGTTAAACTATTTTCTAACTACGCTCCTGATGTAATTTCCGCTACCAAATTAATAAACACTGATACCACTAATCTGGATCTCGCGACACCGCTCCCGGGATAAGGGGTCGGGGGTTGTGACAGAGAGTGGTATCAGAGCTACAACCACTAATTTGAGCCACAAAAGTGTTCTGCTGACATCAATATTTATCAATTATGTTAGGAAATCATCGATGTGATTAAGTGTATATATGTATATTATTGTTTAGTGTTATTTGACAATTTGTTAGTTTACAGTACGAGTGAGCAAGGTACGTCTGACGCCTACCGTCATCTTGATAGTTCTCCCAAAAGTGATGGAACCTCGTCACAACCTACTCCTTCGGGGTATTCTGCTGATACATAATAGGGGATTTTCATATTTAAGGCTCAATCCGAGGAACCATTCCCTTTGAAAAAGAGAGGATGGTTTAGTAGGGGAGCACACGAGAGGAGAAAGCGAATGCGAAAGTTACACCAGCAAAGAGCTTTAGTAGCGGCCAATAGGGAAGTTAATACCCAAACACAAGACGTAGTTAATAGACGTTTAGCAAACTTCCATATATTAGCCACCACTGTAGTAGATCCAAACCTTGATCAAATCATTGCACCACCGCCATTCCCACTGTTTCCAACCCAACCAATGGAGATTGAGCCTAACCGAGGAAAAGAATTTCCTATCCCAACCTTTGATCCTGACGAGATACCTAGAATCCTAGCACTCAATCATCTAGCATATGATCCATGGAATGATGTCCACAGGGATTGTAGGGAACTCTATCCACAGGAAGAACCAATACCAAACCCCATAGCCTAATACACCAACCTTAATCCTTTAGATCCATACTGGGATAATGATCAGTATGTTCAGGAGATACTGAACAATCCGTATCCATGTAGGATCGTTTTCACGACCAAATGAGTCGTTCAGAAGAATTCTAATCATTCAAAAGGCGGAAACAGATGAATTGACTTGAAAACAACCTGAATCACTTCTAATTGTCTTGTTTTATTGATTTAACAGGTTTACAGATCAATCGACACGTCGGCAGCACTTCGGTATCGGAATCTAATTTCGTTCCAAATGAGATCACCTTGAGGATATTTATAGGAAAGTAATTTCGCATGGAATTAACATGTGTAATTTCGTGCGAAATAGCATATTGCTATTTCGTACGAAATCACTTCATGCGAAATTAACTCTCAATCACACAAACCCTATTTTCTCGTACTACGTGCCCTGATCTAACAATTCTAGTACAAGACTCGATACAAGACGAAGTCGACAGACGTAGTGCACCAACAATCCATATGGAGAACCGTTACCTATGTACCCTAATCAAGTACCCGCACCACGACCACCTATGAGTGACGAGAATGTGCAGGAATTTCGCATGTATGGTGAGGAATTGATAGAAGGAGGAGAGAGGATGAGAGAGATAGGAGAGAAGCTCGTGTGGAAATAAGACGAGCGGGAAATGCAGTTTGGAATGAACAACCCATAGTAATATATATATATATATATATATATATATATATATATCTACTATATATAATAAATGAAAGTTATTTGGGTCACGTGTTAGTAGATTAGGGCATCCTTTTTTTCCATTTTCCCGCCCAATAGTACCACTCCCCTTTATTCTCACTTTTTCACGAAACCTAATTCATTCTTCTCCTTCACCTTTCCATACAAGATCCCCTTTCTTTCTAATGTTCATCCTTCTCCTTTTTCACATTTCCATCTCCTCAACAACGTCCGACAGAGGTTACTTCTATTGGATACATCTGTGTTTGAAACCCTAAACATGTACGGTCGAGTAGTTGAACAACAGAATATTCATGTAAGATCTATTTTCTCATTAAGATATTTTATTTGGTTTTATCTATTTTCTCATTCTGAACACGATGAACCCTTTTGTACACTCAGAAGAAGAAGAAGCTCTCCTAGGGTTTCTTATCGTACACGATGAACCCTTTTGTACAAACTCCTGTTAATCGGTGACACTGGTATGTTGTAATAATGTTTTTATTATTGTATATATATCTATACTATATATAAAAGCATATTAGAAGGACAAGGAATGGTAATTTAACAATGTGTTGAAAACACCCTCAATGCACAATGTACAACACTTAAAGCACCAAGAAACACAAATAATTTACCCTTCAACTGGTTTATCTTCAGCCGTCCATTTCTCTCAACTTTTCACACGGATCGTGATCTCAGTCGTCCACTTCAGTTCACACGGATCAACTTTTCAATTCCTTTCTCTCTCACAACTCACACATCTCACAAAGCTATCAGATCTTCTCTCTCTATCGGCGACTCAAGAAAACCATGCCAGATCTCTCAGCAGATCACCAGATCTGTGATGATTCCACCGCCTATTCCCGCCCCTCAGCCTTGTTACGCTGCTTCAGTTGCGGCTTCTCCTTCATTCCAGGTATCATACTTCTCCAATTGAATCGACAACTTTTAATTTTTTTTCTCAAGAACTCAAAACTACCCATGATTTGTCTTTTATTCAGAAATCGTCAACCTAAAATCAAAGCTTTGATCTTGATTTTGTTTTTAGGGTTTTGCTGATGTAAGTAACCATTGAGTCAAGATCAATCGGTGATGTGTGACAACCGTCACTTTTCCGTACATTCCGTACATGAAATGAACAGTAATTTGTGCTTAAATAACTGTGCATGATCTGGTTTACCAGACAAATAAATTTCTGAATTCCATGCAAGTGAATTCATGCACATTTTGTGCTACAAAAAAATATAGCTTTATGCATAAACGAGAACGTTGCGTCAGAAATATTAGTAAACTCACCGGTAAGACACATCGTGTCAACAGTACTGCAGAAAACAGTCAGACATTAGAATTGGAGCCTAGGTGTAGGTCCGACAGCAAGAATGCATTAAAACCCAAGAGTACATACAAGGGTTTAATATATATGCAATGCGAAAGCAAAAATAAGCACTAAAAAGCACCCGAAACGCACTTTAAGTGCAGAATTTACACAATTCAGCAATAATTCAGCATTTAAACATATGAATATTTTGCAGAAATGTCGTTTTATTATCCAGAATATTTCCCTAAGTGTTGGGAATTGAAAGGACACAAAAAGGTACCTATAAGACACTAAAAAGTGCAATTTAGCGCTTTAACGAATCGGTATATAACCGAACAATCGGACATTATCCGGAACACTAAATTATTATTAGAAGCATTGTCTTAATGTTTCTGAGCTAGTTATGGTCCCCGAATACCATAACACCCCTTATAACATAATAACACACTAAATCCCTAAACCTTATACTTGAAACTTAACTTATAATTGTAATTAGGGATTGGAACTTACACTTTACCCCCCCCCCCCATACCAATTTACGGTCACAAGGACCCCACCCCATAAGATTTCCATAATCTTATACAATCATGCCAAGATCCTACATATCTTTCTTGGATTCCATATGATCTTACAAGATCTCTTAAAGATCATAATCTTGGATTTGGATAATTCTATAACTAAAGGTTACACTTAGACCCCTCCCCATATCTTCACAAAATCGGCCATGTGCCTAATTTAAAAGATTTGGTAGATATCTTGGGATCTTGATTGGATTTAGTGTAAGATATGTTGTGTACTTTAGAGGACACAATGCACAATGGACAAAGATATGTTGGATGAACAAGATTATAAACCATAAGACTCTCATTCTCTATCATTCACACACACTTCAACTCACCACATCTTCCTCTCCCTCCCTTGAAGCTTACGGCCCAAACACCCCCACACTACCATAATTTTTCTAGCTAATTCCCAAGCAATCTATGGTGATTCTAAGGTGTCTCGGGCCTAATTAGGAAGGTTGCAAGCAACGGATCTTGAAGGACCTCTCCCGATTGCTTTTATCCACTCTTTTTGCGTCTAGATTCTTCCCTAGCCTCGAGCTAGTAGTAAGTTGCTTGAATCACCCTCTCGAACTATTTTAAGATGGTTAAAATGATATGTAACGGTTAAAAGTCATGAACATACAAGTTGAAGCTTAAAAGCCTACTAAAAATGCTAAAAGTAATGGTTAAAAGCTCATATGTTGTGTAAATCTTGTAGTAATTGAATTGTGTGATTATTTGGACCCGATCTATGTTGTGGTAGCTCGGATCGTCATTTAACCCAGGTTGGTCATGATCATGGATCATGACATAAGGTTGTTTTGGAAGTAACAAGGGTTAAAGGATGAAACTCTACCACACACGAATCATGAACTTGTGTAAAAGCGATTTTGCTTGTGAAATAGTGTTTAAAACTAGTAGATCTACGTATCTACAAGTGGTATTTTCGAAAGACCAACTGTAAGACAAAACCATGTTTTAAAACCGGATCTTTCATGAAGTAGAGGTGTTTTTATGAACAAACAAGTGTGTGGACACTTGAGTAACAAAAGTTTTAACAAAGAAATAATTTTTCGTAAAAACCGACTAGAAGTTGTGAAACTTCATATTCTTTAAAAATAAAGTTTTTAAGAAATTAAACTTATTTTTAAAGATAACAAGGCTTACTAAATGTGCTAGTAAATTACTACACATTTTTGTAAATATTCAAGTTCATGACATGGAGAAATTAGTGATTGTTGTTGATGATTATTGTTGATAATTGTTGTTGATGATTGTTGACGATTTAAAAGAAAATAAACACATGTTTTGAAAACATGGGAAACCTCCATTTTTAGGGGAAACTCTGTCCAAATTTTTATAAATTTTGACACTTAGAAAAATATAAGTTTTTGGGAAACTTATTCCCTAAAAATGTATTTAAAGTATTATCAAGGTTTCCCTAATTTTTTGTGATAAGAAATGAGGATTTCTTCAAGAATAAAAATGGATATAAGTATGTATATTTTTGAGAGAAAAATATATATTATTTTATCACCAACTTTTGTGCTAAGTGTATATAGTATGTGTTATACGTGCTAGTGTATTAGGACTTAAAAATACACTAAATACTCATGAGGGGTATAAACACAAAAATACACATACATCATACAAGATACATAATTCGGGTGCAAAGTGCAAAACATGAGATACTTATGTTAATTTTTGAGAAAATAATATAAGTAAAATACTTAGTTAAAAATATAGAATATTTTTAACACAAGAATATATACAAAAGAGAGTGACTGTACTTGTGCGACGCAAGTCTAGTAACTAACGTTAAGAAAACGCGTATAGGTTACGACGTTAATTAAGCAAATCCGGTGAAGTTTACGACGCAAGGAACGCAAAGTTGTGAGTTCATGCTCCCCCTTTTCTCTAACTATTTTTGGTTTTATAACTCTCGGGGGTGAAATACATGTTACAAATATTATAATTTTTACAAGGGTAAAAATACAAGAAGCGCTCTTGGTGAGAACGAGAACCGAGTGCAATATGATTTAAAAATACAAGAAGCACTCTTGGTGAGAACGAGAACCGAGTGCAATATGATTTAAAAATACAAGAAGCACTCTTGGTGAGAACGAGAACCGAGTGCAATATGATTTGAGAATACGAGAAGCACTCGTGGTGAGTGCAATATGATGAGCTTTAAGAAAAGCCTAGAAAATACTAGATCATGTGAGCTTAAACTAGATATTGAGATGCCATTAATACTTAATTAGGGACGAGGGTTAGATCTAACGGGTACGGCCGAGCCCCACTCATGGTCCTTATGTGGCCTCTTGAGTGCTTCGGTGTCCCAGTCGAGGGAAATCGACACAGTCAAGGTTAATTGACACAGTCGAGGGAAATCGACACAGTCAAGGGAAATTGACGCAGTCGAGGTAAATCGACACAGTCGAGGGTAATCGACACAGTTAAAGGAGAAAATACTAATGCTCCTATGTCCTCACATGCCTTGAAGGAGAAAATACTAATGCTCCTATGTCCTCACGTGCCTTAATGTCCTTGTATAAACAATCATTTAAAACGTGGGGAAACACAAGAAAACTTGAATGATACTTGAGTACGTGGGGTACTCAAGAAAACGGGAATTATACCTGAGTACGTGGGGTACTCAGGAAAGACTTGAATTATACATGACACATACTATGTTTTCATACAAAGTATAAAAACGTGAAATACAAAAAAACGCATGAACTCGCTCAACTTTATGTTGATGTTTTCCAAAAATTACATGTATTTCAGGTGACAGGATGGATCTTGGGCGCAAGTGTCGTAACTAGAAATAGACTACAAGCTTAGATGTCATCCACTTTTGTTGAATTGTAACCTTGTCAAAGGTCATGTTTTGAAAACTTAAACAACAAGTGTTTGTAATACTCAAATTTTCATGAATGGATGAACATCGTTTTGATCATGTAGTTGTTTATTACGAGTGAATGCAATGATAACAAGCTAGTCACACATCATACGCTTCCGCAAAAGACAGGTTGTGACAGTTTGGTATCAGAGCTTCGATTGTAGTGAACTAGGATTCTTTCTCGAGTCTAGACTACAATCACTAGAGTTCTCTCACGAAAACATTTTACAAAAAGGTTTTCATTGCATTCACGAAAGCGCCAAGATCCACAAGTCAGACACTTTTCAAAAAGTGACAAGGCAAGGACATTAGTGAGGAATACCTTTAAAATAAGGTGCCAAACAAAGCATAGTCTACACGAGTTAGACTTGCCAAAAACAAAATGACCCCCCAAAAATGAGAGTTATACGTGATATAATGCATTAAAATGCTTGATTATGCTAAGTAGCATATATGTTATTGATATACATACATACAAATAAGTGTACGGAATGATTATTGACGTGAATAAGATACTTTCGACTCTGACTCCTATTACTGTACGTGACTCGCACAATGAAGCTACCGACCTCGCATCCTTTGCAAATCTCATGGCTGGGAGTGATTACCAAACAAGATGCTGAGCTTGCTTCCGTAGGAGATGGCTGCTCTTCCCTCTCGGTCGTGAAGGTGCCTAACTACGGTGATGATGACGAGGCAGAGGCGGCAACCTTGATCGAATTCTCAATCAACAGGACGAGATCCCTGCGGCTTATGTGAAGCAAGATTGACGACGCACTTAACCAGAAAAGGAAGATGAAGTATTCATCTTGAAGGTGCCCCTCCAACTACTAGGAATTCTCTCTATTCCTACTTCATCTAATCATCGTGCCTATTCGCGCGTAACAACAACGAGTGTTAGCGCGTGGACCACTGCAATGGTCCTTTCCATGACAGAGGTATAAGGACAGTAGTGTCCCCTCCTTGATTGATCATCTGCTTGGACGAGAGAAAATTTGGGGTAACTGTGCAAGATAATTTATTATTACGGGGGCCCACGTAATAACGACTTGTAGTGCACAGAAATCCTGGTGGACTCTGCGGGTCAAGCTAATGAAAACCATACAAAATTAATCTATAGGTGTCCTCACCTTCATCTGGTAGAACAACACATAGATCAGTGCTTTAGCACGTTAGAAAGTAGGAAGCCTGTTTTAGCCTACTTCGTGACTGACACTTCTACCTGCATACACGACGTTTGAGAAAACAATATTTAAGCAAGAGAGGTGGGATAACATTCAAAAAGAATCAGCGACGATACACTCCCTATCACCTCTACACAAACAACCCCATCAAAGGGGAAATATACGCACCAGTAAAGCTAAAGACCTAAGGAAACCAATGTAGCAGGAAATAACTAAAACTTGAATGACCAAGGCGATGTAGTCTCGAGTTCATTTCAAACAATAAGCCAAGTTGGCAAGCCTATGTGAAGGCTCAATAACTGTTTCCTCGCTTATACACTGGTTATATATACATGTGAGATTGGGTAGCTTATGGTGCTATGTATATCATAGGCAATTGAAATATTGTCAAACCTACTTCGTACCATTTTGGCAGAAGAGAATGCCGCCCAGGCGAGACACAAACACCAGTACGTTGCCAAGGACAGAAGCCGAGCTGCAAGAACGCATCTCACAGGCAATTGCGCGACATGAAGCCCTCCGCTCTAAGCACAGCGATGGCACTACTGAAAATAACCCTCCAACTAGCTGCACCTTTAAGCAGTTCCTAGACTGCAAACCATTAACCTTTGACGGAACAGGAGGCGCCGTTGCATTTGTTCGTTGGACAGAAAAGACTGACTCCATTATAAGAATGAGTAATTGTTTGCCCCAACAGAGTGTTACCTATATCTCCGGGTTATTCCTAGATGGCGCACTCTCCTGGTGGAACCTTCAGGTTCAAACCCTTGGTGCAGATGCTGCTTATGCACTAAGCTGGGACGAGCTCAAGGAAATGATGGAAAATTTTCAAAATCTGAGGATAACAAGAAAGAGACTCATATGGAGTCATCAGGCAATAAGAAAAGGAAGTCTTCGAACCTAAAGATGAGCACCCAAGTCAACTATGGAAGCTCTAAAATAGGCAAAAGAAAGAAAGTGAACCCGCCGCCTGGAAGGAAAACTGATGGAGCCACTAATAAGGCTGGTGGTAAATTATACTCGGGGACTAAGCCGAGATGCGGGGAATGCACTTTTCACCATGAAGGTCGATGTCTAAGGCCTACGTGCGGAAAGTGTGGAAAAGAAGGGCACAGCAAGGATGCCTGTTGGGCGAAGGACCCAGATGGAAGGAATAAGAGAATACCAGGCTGCTACAAATGTGGTGAACCAGGGCACTTTAGGAAGAATTGCCCTGAGAAGAAACAAGCAAGGAAGGGTTTTCACGATCGAAACGCGTGAAGCACGCCAGGATCCAGATGCGGTTACGGGTACGTCCCCTATTAACCAACCCTATGCATCTACTTTTAATTAATACTGGCATCCACTTTAACCTTACATGCTTAGAACTTAAGAAACTGCTTGGCCTAGTTTCAAGTAAAATAGACGTCCTGTATTCTTTAGATATGGGCATATAGAAGGCTAGTTTAAACAGTCGAAGCGAGTAAGGATTGTATTTAGGGACTCAGAAGGCCGGAACCTTCTGTTACCATTGACTCGCGAAGTCATAAAATGATAGTCAGCATGGATCAGAAATCCAAGTACAGCTGAAGTCGTTCGACATGAGAAAATCAGATGCAACCCTCTTGCGGATGATGAAACCCAACTTTCCTGCAATAGGTGTAAGGATGCTAGACCCCACAAGGCGGCAGATCTACGACATCCCTCATTGGTCGAAGAGGCATAGAAACGCCTCCGAGTAGACTGCAGAGCCTGAGAACATCCCCGTGACGAAAGATGTCCCTGTAGCCTTTTCAAAAGACTTGCCAGGAACGCCTCTCTGTAGCGACGAGAGGAGTTTTGGATAAATCGTGTGCCAGGAGCAGCGCCAGTGATGAATGACGCCATACCGACTAGCTTCACCAGCGAAGCATGAACCTCTGATATATTGGCAAGAGCTGCTAGACAGGGGAAATTAAGGACATAACATCCTTAGTTAAGGAGACAGGGAGAAAGTTGGTAGTCTCCACTTTACATAAACCTCAGAAAATTGAGAATCAGAATCCTTTGCCAAGGATCCACTTGAGGACAAGAGGTCCTCCACTGTGAATACAAGAGGAAATATCCCTAAAACGACCCTTAGGACTTGCTCGAGCATTACGAGATCCTTGTCGTATCATTTGGCTTAACACATGCATCGACAATATTCATGGACCTCATGAATCGAACGTGTGAGCCAATCCTGGATAAGTCATATACATATTGACTACATTCTAATATGGCCAACGACCAAGGAAGGTCGTGAGCAACAGCTGCAATTTACCTTGCAACTCTTAGAGAAAGCACAGTTATGTGCAATGATGACGAAAAGCGGATTTCGAGTTCGCGAAGGGAGAACTTTAAGATACATGGTGGATAAGAACGAAATTCACGCCAACCCTGCAACCAAGAGCTAAGGAGCTAGAGTTGCAATTATGTGACGTCTCTCGACAAGTCTCGATTGTACGTCGATGCAACGAGACCACGACATTGCATACGCGGCACATTGATTAAGGAATCATGAGAAGAGATCTTGAGATAGATATAATAATTGCGCGCCGCAAACTGGATGTCACTACCTGAAAGAAAACGTTGCACGATCTTTATTGATCACAAGGGTTGCAACACACCGATGATCGTAAAAACTCGAATATGAACTGAGCTGCTGAACAATGCAGACTGTATGAACACAATACGTTCTTGTGTGATAAACTTTGATGAAAAGCCGGAACACTCACTTGCCCTTAGTGGAGTTTTCCTAAAACGGTATCTATCACACCGTCGTCTAAACCGCTTTGTGTAAAGCTTTAGACCGAACATATTGAGTAAATTCCCGTCATGTTGAACGGAGACGAGAAATAAACAATCAACTGGCCCGAGATGGCCCAGGAAAACTAGATGCCAGATCCTTCAGATATGTAATCATATCAGGACAGCCCGTAGAATACAGAAAGATTATGCCGATGAGCGGCAGAAGTCGAAAGAATTTGAGACAAGAAGTATGGCTTTAATGAGAGCCTCGCCTAGAGAAGGCGTAGTGTGAGTTGAAAAACGAAAAGGTTGAATCCCCGGTGTAGGGATCAGAACCATTGTTCACAAGATGAAACTCCCAGAAAAAGATCAGTAGTGATCGCGACACATTCATGTGTCTAATCGTTAGAGGAGTCTGACTTAAGGAACAGTCGTTGTTCCCACAAATAAAATTCACGTCAATGACAAACGACAAGAATTACTATAGAAACCTGTTGAGGTTTTGGACCAAGAGTCCGTGATACTATAGAAACCTGTTGAGGTTTTGGACCAAGAGTCTGTGATACTATAGAAACCTGTTGAGGTTATGGACCAAGAGTCCACAGGATACAGAAAAGTCATGATCGACTTACTGGAATACGATAGAATTCATGACATGACCCAGAGATTTCATGGGAACATAAAGACAAATCATGAATCTAAGTGACCATATTGGTTTCACAACTCCCCTGCGACCGATGGCATCGCTTGAATTTCGGGACGAAATTCTTTTAACGGGGGGAGAATGTGACAACCGTCACTTTTCCGTACATTCCGTACACGAAATGAACAGTAATTTGTGCTTAAATGACTGTGCATGATCTGGTTTACCAGACAAATAAATTTCTGAATTCCATGCAAGTGAATTCATGCACATTTTGTGCTACAAAAAAATATAGCTTTATGCATAAACGAGAGCGTTGCGTCAGAAATATTAGTAAACTCACCGGTAAGACACATCGTGTCAACAGTACTGCAGAAAACAGTCAGACATTAGAATTGGAGCCTAGGTGTAGGTCCGACAGCAAGAATGCATTAAAACCCAAGAGTACATACAAGGGTTTAATATATATGCAATGCGAAAGCAAAAATAAGCACTAAAAAGCACCCGAAACGCACTTTAAGTGCAGAATTTACACAATTCAGCAATAATTCAGCATTTAAACATATGAATATTTTGCAGAAATGTCGTTTTATTATCCAGAATATTTCCCTAAGTGTTGGGAATTGAAAGGACACAAAAAGGTACTTATAAGACACTAAAAAGTGCAATTTAGCGCTTTAACGAATCGGTATATAACCGAACAATCGGACATTATCCGGAACACTAAATTATTATTAGAAGCATTGTCTTAATGTTTCTGAGCTAGTTATGGTCCCCGAATACCATAACACCCCTTATAACATAATAACACACTAAATCCCTAAACCTTATACTTGAAACTTAACTTATAATTGTAATTAGGGATTGGAACTTACACTTTACCCCCCCCCCCCCATACCAATTTACGGTCACAAGGACCCCACCCCATAAGATTTCCATAATCTTATACAATCATGCCAAGATCCTACATATCTTTCTTGGATTCCATATGATCTTACAAGATCTCTTAAAGATCATAATCTTGGATTTGGATAATTCTATAACTAAAGGTTACACTTAGACCCCTCCCCATATCTTCACAAAATCGGCCATGTGCCTAATTTAAAAGATTTGGTAGATATCTTGGGATCTTGATTGGATTTAGTGTAAGATATGTTGTGTACTTTAGAGGACACAATGCACAATGGACAAAGATATGTTGGATGAACAAGATTACAAACCATAAGACTCTCATTCTCTATCATTCACACACACTTCAACTCACCACATCTTCCTCTCCCTCCCTTGAAGCTTACGGCCCAAACACCCCCACACTACCATAATTTTTCTAGCTAATTCCCAAGCAATCTATGGTGATTCTAAGGTGTCTCGGGCCTAATTAGGAAGGTTGCAAGCAACGGATCTTGAAGGACCTCTCCCGATTGCTTTTATCCACTCTTTTTGCGTCTAGATTCTTCCCTAGCCTCGAGCTAGTAGTAAGTTGCTTGAATCACCCTCTCGAACTATTTTAAGATGGTTAAAATGATATGTAACGGTTAAAAGTCATGAACATACAAGTTGAAGCTTAAAAGCCTACTAAAAATGCTAAAAGTAATGGTTAAAAGCTCATATGTTGTGTAAATCTTGTAGTAATTGAATTGTGTGATTATTTGGACCCGATCTATGTTGTGGTAGCTCGGATCGTCATTTAACCCGGGTTGGTCATGATCATGGATCATGACATAAGGTTGTTTTGGAAGTAACAAGGGTTAAAGGATGAAACTCTACCACACACGAATCATGAACTTGTGTAAAAGCGATTTTGCTTGTGAAATAGTGTTTAAAACTAGTAGATCTACGTATCTACAAGTGGTATTTTCGAAAGACCAACTGTAAGACAAAACCATGTTTTAAAACCGGATCTTTCATGAAGTAGAGGTGTTTTTATGAACAAACAAGTGTGTGGACACTTGAGTAACAAAAGTTTTAACAAAGAAATAATTTTTCGTAAAAACCGACTAGAAGTTGTGAAACTTCATATTCTTTAAAAATAATGTTTTTAAGAAATTAAACTTATTTTTAAAGATAACAAGGCTTACTAAATGTGCTAGTAAATTACTACACATTTTTGTAAATATTCAAGTTCATGACATGGAGAAATTAGTGATTGTTGTTGATGATTATTGTTGATAATTGTTGTTGATGATTGTTGACGATTTAAAAGAAAATAAACACATGTTTGAAAACATGGGAAACCTCCATTTTTAGGGGAAACTCTGTCCAAATTTTTATAAATTTTGACACTTAGAAAAATATAAGTTTTTGGGAAACTTATTCCCTAAAAATGTATTTAAAGTATTATCAAGGTTTCCCTAATTTTTGGTGATAAGAAATGAGGATTTCTTCAAGAATAAAAATGGATATAAGTATGTATATTTTTGAGAGAAAAATATATATTATTTTATCACCAACTTTTGTGCTAAGTGTATATAGTATGTGTTATACGTGCTAGTGTATTAGGACTTAAAAATACACTAAATACTCATGAGGGGTATAAACACAAAAATACACATACATCATACAAGATACATAATTCGGGTGCAAAGTGCAAAACATGAGATACTTATGTTAATTTTTGAGAAAATAATATAAGTAAAATACTTAGTTAAAAATATAGAATATTTTTAACACAAGAATATATACAAAAGAGAGTGACTGTACTTGTGCGACGCAAGTCTAGTAACTAACGTTAAGAAAACGCGTATAGGTTACGACGTTAATTAAGCAAATCCGGTGAAGTTTACGACGCAAGGAACGCAAAGTTGTGAGTTCATGCTCCCCCTTTTCTCTAACTATTTTTGGTTTTATAACTCTCGGGGGTGAAATACATGTTACAAATATTATAATTTTTACAAGGGTAAAAATACAAGAAGCGCTCTTGGTGAGAACGAGAACCGAGTGCAATATGATTTAAAAATACAAGAAGCACTCTTGGTGAGAACGAGAACCGAGTGCAATATGATTTAAAAATACAAGAAGCACTCTTGGTGAGAACGAGAACCGAGTGCAATATGATTTGAGAATACGAGAAGCACTCGTGGTGAGTGCAATATGATGAGCTTTAAGAAAAGCCTAGAAAATACTAGATCATGTGAGCTTAAACTAGATATTGAGATGCCATTAATACTTAATTAGGGACGAGGGTTAGATCTAACGGGTACGGCCGAGCCCCACTCATGGTCCTTATGTGGCCTCTTGAGTGCTTCGGTGTCCCAGTCGAGGGAAATCGACACAGTCAAGGTTAATTGACACAGTCGAGGGAAATCGACACAGTCAAGGGAAATTGACGCAGTCGAGGTAAATCGACACAGTCGAGGGTAATCGACACAGTTAAAGGAGAAAATACTAATGCTCCTATGTCCTCACATGCCTTGAAGGAGAAAATACTAATGCTCCTATGTCCTCACATGCCTTGAAGGAGAAAATACTAATGCTCCTATGTCCTCACATGCCTTGAAGGAGAAAATACTAATGCTCCTATGTCCTCACGTGCCTTAATGTCCTTGTATAAACAATCATTTAAAACGTGGGGAAACACAAGAAAACTTGAATGATACTTGAGTACGTGGGGTACTCAAGAAAACGGGAATTATACCTGAGTACGTGGGGTACTCAGGAAAGACTTGAATTATACATGACACATACTATGTTTTCATACAAAGTATAAAAACGTGAAATACAAAAAAACGCATGAACTCGCTCAACTTTATGTTGATGTTTTCCAAAAATTACATGTATTTCAGGTGACAGGATGGATCTTGGGCGCAAGTGTCGTAACTAGAAATAGACTACAAGCTTAGATGTCATCCACTTTTGTTGAATTGTAACCTTGTCAAAGTTCATGTTTTGAAAACTTAAACAACAAGTGTTTGTAATACTCAAATTTTCATGAATGGATGAACATCGTTTTGATCATGTAGTTGTTTATTACGATTGAATGCAATGATAACAAGCTAGTCACACATCATACGCTTCCGCAAAAGACAGGGTGTGACATGATGAGTGTACCAGTTGATAGAAGGGTCAAAACTGAATCACCTTTCATGGTTCTGGTTAATTTCTGTTTTGTAGGGACGTCCCCGTTTCCTCCGTATAAGCGGTCTCGTAGGACGTCTCCGTTTCCTCCGTATAAGCGGTCTCGTAGGGACGACGGTGGTTACGACGGTCGCCGTGGTAGTCCTCGCGGTGGTTTCGGATCTGGTGATAGAAGGTTTGTAAATAGTTTTCACTTTTTATTAATATTATTATTTTTTTTTAATTTTCTGTATTACGCTCTCTCATGGAAAACTATAGGTACAGACTATAGTGTCGAAATCTCACCATATTTGAAGCTAATTTTAGTAAGCCAGTTGATTGTCTAGGCTATTAGTTAATGTGCCTGCGAATTTGCTTTGTTTCTATTTATTTGTTAATCGAATATCATTATAATTGACTGTGTTTGTGTTAGTAGTGATTGTTCCAGGTTTGAGCTTCCATTGGGGAGTATAATGGCATTGTTTGAATGGTCTGCTACCTTTGTGAAGAGATGCAGGAAGATTGTGAGTTAGTAGATTATGAGTGGGTGTCAGACTGAGAGTATTCATTCACCAGTTCTATATAATTGATTTTGAGCGAGAGTATTACTTCTACTATTCCAAATACTTGACCAAATACTTGAGTGTGAGTGAGTGAGTGTTGCATTCTATCTGTTCTATATGATTGATTTTGAGAGAGAGTTTTACTCCATCTGTTCTAAATTACAGGAGCACTTTCCTGGTCTAATCATTTAAGTACATAGGAAAGTGCTTTTATAATTTGGAAAGGGGAGGAGTATTAATTGAAGGGGAGACTCGGAGTTGAAAGAGGAGGCGCTGGTAATGTTTAGGAACAGGGAGACCGGAGATGGTTATTCGCCTGAATCAAAGCAGATGGTGTAATATTAAGTTTTTGATTTGATTGAATGCGGCTTTAAAAGTGTGGAAAGAAACTTGAATGTACCAGTCTTAGTAGCTCTTGATTAAATACATTTAGGAGGTGTTGAATGATGATTTCTATCAGTCTGTCTCTCTGAATCGAAGTTAAGCTTTGTTTTTATAGAGACTGCTTAAGAGACCGATTGTGAAGTACATTACGTTGCATCTTGCTTAGCATTTCGAGATTTATAACTCTGCACATGCATTACACATTTGATGTAGTCACATGCTCCTAATTGTACATTATTTGTGTCTTCTGGATCTAATATGTTTGGATTTGAGCAGCAGTAGAGGAAGCAACGAACTGATAGAATGGGGAAAGTGTCACCTAAAGAGAAAATGTCAAAGACTTCAAAGCAGAAGAAGCGCGTACATGCTTCAAACAAGTATTTGAAGTTAGGTGCGCTTGCTCAACTTTGTAATAGCAAGGCATCAGCATCGAACAGGAAGAAGAAGGTTGATGTTACGGATGCAGAGAATAGTCAGCGCGTCGCTTTGTTTCAGAATGAATATGCCTATGAGTATGACAGCCCTGTAATATTATCACTTGAAAAGTTCAGATATAGTAATGTGGCTGGACCACTTGATGTGCACAAGGAGAATAATTTACCGAGAACACCTAAGACACCACGTGATCCATATCCTGAAGTGGATCGATCCGATTATGAGTCCAGGCTTGAATATCTTCCAATGGAGTTGCTGGTAATCCACATTTCATCTCTATTTACTATTGATCGGTAAATATATGACTCATTTTTCTGTAACTTGTGATTCAAGGTCAAGATACTTTGCCACCTACACCATGATCATCTTAGAGTGGTTTTCCATGTCTGAGAGAGTCAGAAAAGCTGTGAGTTTTCTCTTAATCACGAATTCATTTTTGTTTCTATACGTGTAGCCAAAGGTTAATCAGTTAAATATAAGAAAAGTTTCAAAAATTGGTTTGAATATTCATTTTTCAGGTTATGATAGCTCGCCTGTTCTATTTCTACTACACTATGCTAGATCAGTCTCGACAAGAAATATTTCACGGCGTCAATTTCATGTTTCACGCTCTCGCTCATCAAATCTCCGTTTGATCTCTTAGGTATAACCGTTTGTTTGTTCTCTAGATCTATACACACTTTTTCATCGAATTAAATTCAAATGAAATCCATTATTATCGATGAATGTTCATCGATCTATTGATTCATTCTTAAAATTATGCGATTCAATCGTTAATTTTGCTTGTTCGGATCTCAGTATAAATAATTTGTTCGTGTTGAAACATATGTTAGGGAAAATATTTGGGTCAACAAACGGTTGAGTGAATTCATAGGTTTTGTTAGGCAAAAATAACAATGTGATATGAAAAGGAGTTAACACTGTGGCATGCGATATGTCTTAAGCAAAAGAGTAATACAAGTAGTTACTTAATGGTACATTCAAACCTATGAAAATACTCGGAAATATCATCCATCCTTCCTTGTATGTATGTATGTAGTGGTTCCAAACAAAAACAACAAAATTGCAAAGTTGGAAGTTTGGATGGGGTGTCAATCCTATAGCGCTATAATACAACCGATGGGCTTATGCAAGTTGATGAACGTAAACTTCTTAAAGCAAATGCAAAAACAATTGGGGGAACCACAAATAGCAAATAAGTTTGTATCACATCGTATCATATGTTTCATCCCAAAAATAATTGTAAAAAGGGACTATGAACTCACCTTGATTTCGGGTAAGTCCAAACAAGTATGCCAAGTGTGAGAGTTCTTGGAAATAAGATTCCACGTCACTCTAATTGATTGAACATGCAACAATATGGAATATGTATCAACAAATGTGTTTAATTGTATGAACGAAAATCCTAAATCTATAGGATTTGATAGGGTTTGGCTAAACGGTAACTATGTGGTTTGGATAACTTAATTGGGGACTCGGAAAATGAATATGATATAAGGGAATTATTTATGAAAAATATTAATTTAACATAAATAATAAAATTGCAAAAATATGTAATTGATTTAATATAAACATTTGTAATAATAAATCAAATATAATTAATTAGTATAATTAAATAACATAATTAAATATAATGATTATTGGCCAAATATTGTACAAGTGATATAATTAATTTATAAAAATTATAAATTAATTTAGATGGTTTAAAATATATATTATTTGATAAATGATAAATATTTTGTTTAAAAGAATTAATATGATAATTACATGACTAATTATCAAAATAATTATATTAAATCTGAATAAGTAAAAATAACATTTTTAATTATTGAACTTGAATATTACTTATTTAAAATAATTATTATGGCCTTGGAATCATTTTAAATAAATAAAATGAATTAAAATGGTTAAAATAACAATAAATAAGTTTATATAAGTTTAATTATCTAAATAATTAAATATAATAAAAATTCAGATTCTAAATTTATATAAACTCAGAATAATGCATATTTTGTCATAAAAAGAATTTTGGTTAAAATTTATATAGTTATATAATTTAAATATACTAAATTAAACTATATTTATAAGTAATAAAACAGATTTAATTATATAAATATCAAAATTATATAAAATACCAGTAAAAGTATTATTTTTGTAAAGTTTAGCATTTAAAATAATTAATCTGAAATTTTCAGTATTTATTTCTTAAAAATGGATTTATTATGAATTATTTAATAATAAACAATTTTAATATTATAAAAAAAATAGTTTTATAAATAATTTTACAGATTTTATATATAATAAAGTTATAAAAAATATGAAAAGGTTAAAAGGATTAAAAATAAAACGATTAAAAACAAATGCAGACCCCAAGGTTCGAACTTGGGTCTGTGTTGTAACCAAACAGAGTCTTAACCACTGGGCTAAGCTTCTGTTTGTGTTGGGTTTAGGACTGCTAAACTTATAACCAAACAGGGTCTGGTCAACTTCTCCAAAGTGAAGTCAAAGTCAGAAGACCCGGTCAAACTAAAAGTCAAACTCATGATTTCTACGGGCAAACCTATGTTATATTTAAATTAAATCCTAGGAATCGTTCTATAGGCATAAACTAACTAATTAACACAAGAAAAAACTAACCGGTATTGACGGATGATCAGATTGAAAAATTTCGGCTAAAAAGTGACTATTCCGGCGAGTTGCAGGTTTTAATCCGATGATTTCGGGTGTTTAAGTGTTTGTAAATGGTGTGGAATGTTGCTAGGAATGTAGGGAACTTAAATACACGAAGTTTGGATCTTAGATTCGACAAGAATTAGTGGATTTGATCTACTTTAATTTTTTTATAAAAAGTTCCGATTTCCAGTTGTTATAGCATGAATTTGTGTCATTTGAATGATTGGGATTAGTTGGGATGGGTTGGGTATCATGTGGGTAAGCTTTACAGGTCAAAAGAATGGATTAAAATCGGTTTTGGTGGATTTTTTTGTCGAAATCCGCGACCTACGGTGCTGTGTAAATAATCAGATCTGATTTTAAAGTCAATATATATATATATATATATTATACAATCTAGAACATAACACATGTGAGCTGGTAGACCAGCTGGTTGTTGCGCGTGGTTGAGAGCGGAGGGGCGCGGGTTCGAGTCCCGTTTCGGCCGGTTCTTTAAGGTTTAAAAACCTTTTTAATTTCTGAATTTATTTAATTAAATTATTAAAATCCTAAATTGTATATAAAAGGAATTAAATTCTAAATATATCAGCTCCTGTACAGGAGGATAAACTGGTTAAGATACTTCGCTTATAACTTAGAGACTCGAGTTCGATCCCTGGCAAGGGCCAGTCGGATACAGAAGGACCCTCTTTTGACCGGGTTTTTGGATATTTACAATTTGGCCCCTGCAGTTTCATTTTTTTTACAAAAATGGTCCCTTAAGTTTTCGAAATTTACGAAATCAGCCCCTGAACTTTCGAAAATATGCAACTATGGTCCCTGAAGTTTTGGAAAATGTCACAAATGGTCCCTGGTTTATTCAGTTAGTTAAACTAACTGGGTTAAGTTTTAAAGAAGAAAACCTTTACATGAGAGTTAACCTGGTTAGACTATTCAGTTAAAATGAGTTTAAGAAAATCAGCTTTAGTCCCTAGAGTTTAAGTTTGAGAAAATGACCGATTGAACCCTAGACTTTTATTTCAAAAATATCTATTTATTTCTTTTATAAAATAAGTTTCAAAAATTACTAAAAGAACCCTAAACTTGTAGTTTTCAATAATTGCGTTTTTAACCCTTGTATTTCTAAAGTTTCAAAGAATGACAAATAGGTCCCTTATTGTTTATGTAACCTTGTTTAATAGCATAAATCTCAACAAATTTTCAATTGTTTCACGTGTTTGTATTGGTATAAGCATGTATAAGCACAAAGCAAGTATGTTCAAATAAATTTCATTCCAAATACGGTATTTGTTACAATGCAAGTCAAAACAAAACATGTGTGGAAACCAGGATGGTTACAGTCTCCCATACTTTAGAAAATTTCGTCCCGAAATTTATTCGAAAGAGACCGTAGAATGTAATTGTAATGATTAGAAAGATAAGTATGGCGTTAGTTTCTAGAGCATTGTTTGGTGTTGATAATTTTGAGGAATCTACGAGGATCATTGTATAGAAATTGTTTTGCATGGCACTTATGTTATGCTGAATTCGTAATGTAAATATTAGGCAAAAAATTGGGTGTACAAATAAACAAATAATGGATAATCACATAACCACATAATGTTTTTATATGCCACCATACTTAACAAGGCTTACAATGATTCTCATGCGTCGAACCTCGTAATTAAGTGTGCACCCATAATTATTCGTTTCGTCGCATGGTACACATAGCACTTCTAGTTAAGTGTGGGAACAAATAAGGTCGAAGTAACATTTAAATCAAATAATTATCGTCACAACATTAATTGAATCAAAACGTGTTTCACACTAGCAATGATAGCATCGTTTGTTTTGCATACAACAAAAGTAGGTATTTTGTTCAAGTACAACGTCAATATATGATACATTTCCGTAATGGATATTCTTCAGAAGCGAAAATGAATGGATAATTCATTTTTTCCTCAATGGATTCTTCGTCAAAAGTGGAAATGAAGGATAGATTATTCATTTCCCCGATGGAAAATAATGAGTGCGTCTCACGTGTTTTACACTAGCCAACACGACTATACGTGTTCCACGGATAGACGGGTTTATAGGTTTGGTAAAGAATGTGCAATCAAATTTGAGATATATTGTATTACGAGAGTTGTTTAATGAGAACTCCGCGTTTCGGTATATAGTCGCACAATACACGTATTTGCATAAACATATCAGTTTGTAAACGAAATATCCTTTTATCATAACTGGAAAGTGTACATGAGTCTTGGATAGCAAAAGAAATCGAAATGTAAAACCCTAGTTGTTTATAACGGCATCATTGTTGGTACGAGTCTCGTTAACTCCAGCGTTAAGAGTACGTCCTTAAGCCGGGTTGTTAACATCTTGGTTTTGTGTAGCAGCAACTCGGCAAACATTAGCTGTATGACCAATAAGCCCACAATTTAAACACTTGCGGCATCGTACACTGGCATGATGAAGAAGATTATATTGGTTGTAAAGAGGTGCAGTTCCTGTTGGATCTGAGTTTCTTTTTTATTGTATTTTTGTTTGAAATTAAGATGGAAATGAAAGAGTTGTGCAGCGGAAATAAGATGAAAGCAAACTTTGCATACAATCAAATGAGAGTAATACTTTAATCAAACATCTTTACACAATGAATCGAAAGATTGAATTTGTTTCAACAACGATTACAATGATTGATGTATGAATGCAAACTCCCCCTCAGCTAGAGCTCAGTAGTTTGTTCGTGCAAAGAAGACGATGTGATCAAAAGAGCTAATAGAACAGTACAAAGTACTGAACTATTTATAGGCACTTGCAAACCACTGAGCATCTTAGCTGACGTCACCATGAAAGTGACATCTAACCTCCTAACAAACTCTAACCTCTGATCTATACAAACACTGATGTACTAACTACTGCTATTACAATCTATTACATAAAAGACACTTAAACTGCTGCTGCATCCTTCCACTGCTGTGAACCCAGCAGTGCTTGTCCGGATCAGCAGTACTTGACTCAAGGCAGTAGATTGAGTCAGCAGAGCTTTGGTCTTCTATCAGTCTTTAACATTTGGCAGTAGATGCAAGGCAGCAGTTATGGATCAGCACTTGGTAAGATCAGTAGATAGGAGGTCAGCAGATACAAAGCCACTTTCAAGGGGAGAGATTTGCATGAACTATCTGTAATCATCTGCTTATTCTGGATCCACTGCTCTGATCCAGTTTTGGCTTTAATTATCTGTTCCTCTGATAGGGTTCAATCCCAACAATCTCCCCCTGGAACAGATAATGCCAAAACTCTTCATTATTTGTGGAAAACTTTATTGCCTCATCAACAGCTCCCTTATCTGACCTTTAAATTGTAATTCAAAGTCTAGGGCATCTGTATCTTCATCATCCCTGCTAAGTGGAAGATCAAGGAGATCCTGCAAATCTTCAAGACTCAGGCCAAGAGCTTGTTCCCTTGATATTTTCTCCACTACTCCACCAGACCTGAGCAAAGTCAATACGCAGGTCTGTTTGTCAGTTTCCCACTTTTGTATTTTTGAGCCTGGTGGGTTTCTTGGGAGATGTTTATTTGCAGAAGTATTTGGTGAGGCTGGCCTATTCATGGCTTGCTGAGCAGCACTTGCAGTTTGTTCCAATTCAAGATCTTCTTTTATCATTACTTCCGTGCCTGCTTTTACAATGGCATCTCCAGCTAATAGATCTTGAATTGTTTCCATGCTAAACTGGTTTTTGCTCCTTCTTTTGTAGATGGCAGCACCAGCTGGAGCAGTGGTTCTTTTGACTTGCAGCTTTGGTGGTTTTTTAGAAACCTCTGCTTTAGAATAGTCAGGCTTTTGAGGAACTGTGGGATCTTTCTTTCTTAATTGTTCCAACTTTTTGTAAGTAGCCCTGACCACATCTTCTTTCCATCTAGCAACTTGTCTTTTGTTTCCATAATCAGCAGCAACCAATTCCTCTTTCATTCTTTGCAGTTCTACCTGTTTGTCAGGTACATTCTTTCTAAACTTTGCCCAGACAGGAGGAGTGTGAGTGACCTTCCTTTTTATCATGTCTTGAATTCTTGCAGCTTCATCTTCAAGCTCAGGAACAGTCCACTCTTTGTACATGTATCTCTCTCCTTTATACTTCTTGTGAGCCATGATGCTTTCAATGTAGTCTTTCTTCAGAGTTTCAGCTGCTCTTTCAGAAATTTGTTGACTAACATTTTTTTGCAAATTGCTCTAGGGATCTGACTTGTGTGAGAAGATATTGATAATTTCTTGAAATTTCTTTGTCAGATTTCCCTTGTGTGTTTCTTTTTGAGATATCCTCTGCTTGCTTGGCTTTGATTTCCAAGTATTCATCAACATTTTTAGGCCAAGGATATCCCTTTATTGATGGCAAACTCCTTTTGGCAGGATCATCCTCATAGTAGAAGGATTTTATTTCATCTCTAACAGCTGCTAGTTCAAGAGGAAATTGAACACCTGCAGGAGGTAAGGGCTTGTACATTGGAACTGAAGAGAGAGGAACAGGTTTTGGTATTGTGACAAGAGCTGAAGATTTTGAAGATGTTTGTGGTGGTGAATTGTCATCATCTTTGAGAATTAGTCTTCTCCTTTTTGGTTTAGGAGAGACTGATGATGTTTTGAATGGAACAGTGGTGGTAGATGTAGTGGCAGTGGATTGTGATTGACTGACAGCTGTTGAAACAACTGGTGTTTCAACCACTATTATCATTACAACAGATGTTTTAACATCTGCTGTCTTCTGCTGTATGTCAGCAGGTGTTGTTTTTGGTGGTGATGATGGTAAAGCAGTGGATGTTGTGTGTGTTGAAGTGGTGTGTGTTGATGGAACAACTGTTTGGCAAGCAGTAGTTTTTGTAACTCCTGCTGCATCAGCTGTTTTGTATGGTGGTTTTTGAGCAGACTTTGAACGTCTGATAGGAATGGATTTGGGTTGCCTTACTTTTCTAGTAGGCCTCTTCTTTTCCTCAACAAGATTTTCATGATCCCTTGACCCAGAAGTACCCTGATCTGGATGATCCATTCTGTCCACCCTGGCTTTCCTTTTGGCCTCTCTATCTCTTTTTACACTTGCAACTGCTTCTGCTAGTGCATTCGTTGTCAAATCAATCTTCTTGCTGCCATCTGGCAAAGGGATCTTTTTGGTCATGTTTGAATTCTCTGGTTCAAGATAAAGACCATCTTCTATACCCTTCTTTTTCCACTCCTTAATTTTCTCCCCCTTTTTGGCATTATCTTCTGGGAGTTCATAAATATAGCGTACTTTTGGAGGAGCAGTGCCAGTGGTGTGCAAGATCTGAGTTTTGAGAGCCTTTAAATCAGCCTGAGTGTTCTTGAACCTTGACTCCATTGTATTTCTCAGCTGTTGTACATGTTTTTCATGTTGCTGATCTGCTAATTGGGCTTGATGTTGGAGAAAGGATTGAAATAGATTCCAGAGCTCATTTGTAGCAGGTGCCCTTTGTGGAGCAAGTGCTTGAGTTGGAACAGCAGTTGATTGTACCTTCTGAACTTGTAACACCTGTTGTAGCATATCTTTGAGTTCTGCAACAGAGTTATCAAGCTTTGCAATACGATCCGTCAATTTCTGGTACTTTAAACCATCACCCAAGTTAATGGGATCATCTGATTTCCCACTAGCAGTGGTTTTATCAGTGATAGATGTAGGGAGTATACTCCAAACATTAACCACTGATGCCCCTTTTTCTTGGTACTGGGGTCTTCTTCCTTCAACACTTGACAACCTTTTGATGTTGCCAGTAGGATAAATAAATCCACTGGTGGTTGGCAGAGGTGCTATAAAAGGAATTGCCTCCAAGGAAGTCTTATTAATGTAACCACTGTCCAACTGTAAACCTGTAGGTTCAACAGTTGTAGTGGCTGCTTCACTTGGATTACCACCAAGAGTTACTTGTAACTCATGGGGTGTAACCTCCTCAGGTTCTGTTGGTGGGTTAGCAAAGATTGATACATCAGACCCAGTCAGTTGTTGAGGTATATTCTCATTATCAGGTGATTGAGAAGGACTGGTTAATGCCTGGTTCAAATCAATTGCATCCAACAGTGGTTTTATTGATGAGGGAATTTGGGATGTGATGATTGGTGTAGAAAGAGGATGTGTCCCGGGCATTGGACTGTGGATGATAGAAACGAGTGTTTCCAGAGCATCATGATGTGGAGACCCTATTTGTACAACCTGTTCTTTTTGTGAAGAAACAGGAGGAGTTTCGGTTATGGGTTGAGATATTTGTACCAACTGCTGTGAGGAAGTAGCAGCAGTGGTTTCTTGTGACTTTTGTGTTGTCACTGGCAGAAGCTCTGGTATCTCATCCTCCAGAGATGCCTTTTTGATGGTTTTGGGGGGTTTTTGTGTTTTTCTTTTTGTTGGCTTTTTGGTGATTTTAGGTGTGGGTTTCAAAACAGTTGTGCTGCTGCTTTGATCACCTTGAGCAGTGGGCTCAGCAGCAGATACCTGAGGAGCAGTTGTAACTGCTAAAATCTGCTCAGGCACCTCTGCTTGTGTTTTGCAAGGTGCTAACATTCTTGAAAAAGTTTCAGTTGTTAAACTGTTTATTTGAATAGAATCACCTTGGTTTATTATAGCTAAATCATCCTTACTGAATTTCTTTGAAAAATAGTAACTTAAAAACCTTGGAAACAGTAAGAATGATTTTGTTTCAACATTATTAACCAAATCTTTGAAAATTTCCCGAGAATAGTTAAAATTTTCTTCTTGAAGAATTGCATATCCCAGATTTTGAATCTTTAAAGGGATTTCATTGAAAGAAGTGGTTTTGTTTGAAACACATAGGAGGAGGGTATGAAATAAAAATCTGGTTGCAGACGGAAAATAACCCTTTTTCTAAGGTAATTTTCTTCATCATTGTGGCTTCATACCCTCTCTCAATGAAGTCAGTTTGTAACTCGGTTTTAGTGAAAGAAATTTTACCTTCCTGATCACCGAGTTGAAAGACCTCTGAAATGGATTGTGGCGTGATTTGGACAGCTTTACCCTTTATAAGAGAGTTTATGGTGGTTGCAGTGTCTCCTTGTTTTTCAAGGGTTGCATTTTTCCAGAACTCCCTTTGGGTCGCCAAATAGATTGGTGCATCGGCAGTGAACAAAGTTTTGTACTTTGATTTTGCCATGAGATCAATGGTGGAATCGAAAACGTTGGTGGTTCCTGGTTTTGTGAGAAGACCCAGGAGATTGTGAGATGGTTTATGTGGAATTTCAGTGGAGATTGCCTTTTGAGAGGCTGTTTTCGATGATGATTTGGATGAGGGTTTTGAAGATTTCTTTGATTTTGTCATTTTGAGGATGATTGATCGAAGAAATTTGTGAAGAAATGAGATTAAAAACTGCTTTGAGAAGAGAATTTTTAAGAATTCAATTCGACAGTAAAACCCTGTTTTGGTGGTGAGTGGGGGATTTTATAGGGAAGAAAGTGAATGCTGAGGTGGCAGCCGTTACAAAAGGTCTGACCAATATGTACTGCCCACGTGACAACCCCTGATGAACGTGAAGGACAGTACTTTGTGTGATATGGACATATGAAGGCAGTGGTATGAAAGCAGTGGATGATTTTCACTATCAGTGGATAGCATATCAGTGGATAAGACACTGCTTTTGAACAACAGAGTTTATCAAAATAATGAGAGAGCAGGGGTTGACTTTCAGCAGTGGACAGACTTTTGAAAGAAGCAGACTTTTGAACAATCAGTGGTTGATGGCAGACTTTTAAGGATTTTAATGAAAAATTTTCATTTTTTTTAGCTATTTTTAAGGATGGAGTTTTGATTTTCTGAAAACATTTTGTTGCTTTTATTCATAGAAAAACAAGATGTTGCTTGTTATTCCATGTTTAGCATCCCAATTCTAGAGACCAATCTTTCAAAAGTGGATGTATCAAGTGCTTTTGTGAGCACATCAGCTAGCTGGTCTTTAGTTGGGACATGATGCAGAGAAATCAAACCTTTTTCATAGCAATCCCTCACAAAGTGATGTCTGATGTCGATGTGTTTGGTGGTTGAGTGGGAAACTGGATTTTTGATGATATTTTCTGCTGCCTGACTGTCCAACATGAGTGGTGTCTTTAAGGTAGTGATACCAAAATCCAGCAACTGATTCTGAAGCCACAAGAGTTGGGCTGTACAGCTTGCAGCAGCAATGTATTCAGCTTCAGCGGTGGATGTTGAAACAGCTGCTTGCTTTTTGCTTTGCCATGAAACTAAGCAATCACCTAGAAACTGGCACCCTCCTGATGTGGACTTCCTTGTTGTGTGACATCCAGCAAAGTCACTGTCTGAGAAACCTGAAAGCTTGATGTTCCCATTAGCTGGATACCAGATACCAAGTGTGGGAGCACCTTTTATGTATCTGAAGATCCTTTTTACAGCAATGAGATTTGATTTTCTGGGAGTTGATTGACTTCTTGCACAGACACATGTTGAAAACATGATGTCTGGTCTAGATGCAGTTAGGTACAATAAAGACCCAATCATGCTTCTATAAAGTGTTTGGTCAATTAGCTCATCCTTTTCATCAGACATGACCAGCTTATTTGTTGCCATGGGTGTGCTGCATGGTTTACAATCATTCATATCAAATTTGGTTAAAAGTTCTTTAGCATATTTGCTTTGATGAATGAAAGTTCCATTTTGCAATTGCTGTACTTGGAGACCAAGAAAGCATTGCAGCTCACCCATAGCACTCATTTCAAACTCAGCTATCATGAGTTCTCTAAACTCTTCACACATTGAGTTACATGTGCTTCCAAAAATAATGTCATCCACATAAATCTGGACAATCATTAAATCCTTCCCTCTCCATTTTAAAAACAGTGTTTTATCAATGGTACCTCTTTTGAAACCATTTGAGAGTAGGAGGTTGGAAAGAGTTTCATACCAGGCCCTTGGTGCTTGTTTCAGGCCATACAAAGCTTTGTTTAGCCTGTAGACATGATCTGGATAAAATGGATCCTCAAAACCTGGAGGTTGACAAACATACACCTCTTCTTGAATTGTACCATAGAGGAAAGCACTTTTGATATCCATTTGAAACACCTTCATGTTGTGGTTGACAGCAAAGGCCAGGAACAGTCTAATGGCTTCCAATCTTGCAACAGGGGCAAATGTTTCATCATAATCAATCCCCTCTTCCTGTCTGTAACCTTGAACCACAAGCCTGGCTTTATTCTTGACAACAATACCCCTTTCATCAGTTTTGTTCTTGAAGACCCACTTTGTGCCAATGGGACTAACCTCTTCTGGCAGTGGTACAAGCTCCCATACTTGTTGTCTTTTAAACTGTTGGAGCTCCTCTTGCATGGCTTCTACCCAGCTATTGTCTTTCAGTGCCTCTTGGTACTTGACTGGCTGATGGAGTGATAGAAAACCAGCAAAAAGACAAATGTTTTGGGTTTGGCTTCTTGTGAGCACCCCTTCATTTATGTTGCCAATGATTTGATCAGGTGGATGAGATCTCAAGAAGATTAAATCTCCTTGGTATGGTATGATGGCATTGGTTGGTGAAGGCTGCAAATGTGTATCATCTGAGCTAACCACTGCTGGGGACTTTGATGATCCAGCAGTGGCTTCAAAAGGTGGTGGTATAGGAGGTAATGAAGTGGACAACTGCTGACTTTTATCCACTGTTTGAGGACTTTTGTCAGCAGTGTTTGAGGATGTGGAAGCAGAGGTTGATGGGCTACTTTGGTCAACAACTGTTGAGGTAGCAGTGGTTGAGCTTTGACAACTGTTTTGAACAGCTGGTGCTTTTCCCTTTGTGGCAGACCTTTGAGGGATGATGATTTCATACCCATAGTCTGGTGTTGTATCCTCTGATGGACCTGCACTGTTAGTCTTGACAGCAGTATTTTCAAAAGTGATTTTTTCAAGATCAAACAGATCTGCAGGGTTTGCTGGGATTTTCATTGATGAAAGTTCATTGAACTTTACATTCAAGGTCTCCTCCACTGCCTTGGTCCGTGTATTGAACACTTTGTAGGCCTTGGCAGTGGTTGAGTATCCCAGATGATAACCACAATCAACTTTGGCTGCAAATTTTGAAATGGAATCTTTTAAGTTCAAAATAAAGCATGGGCAGCCAAACACTTTGAAGTATGAGATCAGTGGTTTAATTTTATACAGAATTTCATAGGCAGTCTTTTTGTGCCTGGGGTTTATTAAAACTCTGTTCTGAACATAGCAAGCAGTGTTTACTGCCTCTGCCCAGAAAGTTAATGGCAAACCTGAATCTGCAAGCATGGTTCTGGCAGCCTCAATCAGAGTTCTGTTCTTCCTTTCCACTACCCCATTCTGCTCTGGTGTTCTTGGGATGCTGTACTGCCTTACAATCCCTTTCTTCACACAGAAGGCATCCAACTCCCTATTTTTGAATTCTGTGCCATTGTCACTCCTAAAGCTTTTCACTGGAAGGTCAAATTGCTTTTCAACCTGTATTACAAAGTCTTGCAAAATGCCTGCAGTTTCATCTTTTGAGTGCAAAAAGAAAGTCCATGTGAACCAAGAAAAGTCATCAACAATAACCAAACAATATCTTTTCTTTTTGAGGCTCATGACTTGAACTGGGCCAAACAAATCCATGTGTAGCATTTGCAAACACTGGGTTGTTTTGGACTCTTCAATGGACTTGTAAGAACTTTTATGCTGTTTTCCTTTTAAACAGGAAATGCAATTTTCAGGACATGAAAACAATTTTTGTGGTAGGCCTCTCACCAAACCATTTTTTGAAATTTCTGTGATTGTCTTAAGATTTGTGTGTCCCAGCCTTCTGTGCCAAAGTTCTGTCTCTTTGTTAGAGGCAGCTGAGAACAGACAGGCATCAGCTCTGGGACACTCTTTTGACATGTCAACAACATAAACATTGCCACTTCTTTGAGCAACAAGTTTAGTTTGACCAGTTTTGATTATTGCTTCAATCTTTTTGACCATTTCTGGTCCAACAATCCTACAACAATCTTTTGTGAAGAATGACCCAAAACCCTTGTCACTCATTTGGGACACACTCAGAAGGTTGAATTTTAGATTGTCTATTAGATTGACATTTTCAAATTTTACTTTTCCAGACTCCACTGTACCCGACCCCAGAACTTTTCCTTTACTATTATTCCCAAAGGATATATCACCCCCTCCATGGATTTTAAAGTCTTTGAGGAGGGCTTTACATCCTGTCATGTGCCTGGAGCCTCCACTATCTACATACCAAAGACTATCAAAGCATGCAGAAGCTCCCTGCACATGAAGTAAAAGGATTAGTTCATTAAGGTCTCCAAAGCCAACAAGGCTTTGGATGGGGTCTCAACAGTGTCTGGGATGGATGCAGAATGATGGACAGTGGTTAGGTCAGGAGTTTGAACTGTTTTAGGACAGTGTTTCTCTAACCACTGTTGTGGGTCCTGTCCAATCATCTGCTGGTAACCAAAAGGATGCTTGTTCACTTTGGGTTTAGAAGGCCTTTTGTAGGCCTCATAAACGTGAGGAATCCTTTGGTAAGACTGTTTTTCTCTGCCTTTTCTGAACTGATTGGCAGGGGGTGCATCAGTAACCTGAACATCTCTTTTGACAGATGTTTGGTTCAGCTGTTTTGTAACAGCTGTTTGAACTGGCACAAACAGTGGTTGTTTCTTGGTGAATTTGACAGATGTTGATGATGATGATGGACTCAAGGATGTTTTAGCAATGTACTCATTCTTTTTAACATCAAAGTTTTTGAGATACACACATGCTTGAGTTTTGTGGTTTGTTTTACCACAGACAATGCAACCTTCAGCTGAAACAATGACACTTGTTCTGTTTAAATCATACGCTTTTAAGTGGAAACAATCTTTTGTAAGATGATTCCTTTTCTCACAGAATTCACAAAACAAGTTATCAATTTTTTCTTTCTTCTTTCTCTTTTCAGACTCCTTTGCAGCAGAGGTTTTAACCACTGCTGGGATGTCCTTGAGAGGTATGACTTTAGCTTTTGGAGCCTTGACACCATCAATTGATGTAAAGTCCATTGGCTTGAAATTTTCAAGAATGTCACACTCATCAGACCATTTTGGTTTAAACTGGTATTCTTCAAGCTCCTCAAAAGTAGAGGATTCCATTGGTCTGTCAAGTGTGATTTTGTTACCAAGTTTGTCAGTGATTTTCACTTCTTGGCCATTCTTGTTTTTGGGGATGAACTCAGTGGTTACATCAGTGGTTTGAACAGAGTTTTCAAAAGCAGTGTTTTCATCATCATGTTTTCTATACCCAACCCCAAACTTCACATTGCTTTTTCTCTGTTTTTCAAGCATAACCTCATATCCTTTGCAGGATTCCACCCATCTTTCACAAGTAATCTGGGCGGACTCCAACTCCTTTTTACAAACTTGGTATTTTTCTACCATAGTTTGAAGTTGGGTTTTGGTTATACTCTGCTCTTCTTTTAGACAGCTGTTCTCTTTTTCTTTTTCAGTCAATTTGTTTTTAAGTTCTTTTAAAGACCTTTCAAATTTGACCTCATCAGACAAGATTTTATCCCGAAGGTTTTCATTCACCTCTTTAATGTTAGCAAAAGCAATTATGCAATTGTCTGAACACAGTTTTTCAATAACTTGAGGAGATACCTTGGCAGCTGCCATCATTGCACAATCACATTGATGATCTTTTTCATCATCAGTTTTCACCTTCTTTTCACTAGCCTTTTCTTCTTTCTCTTCTTCTTTGTCATCTACGGACCATGGATCTGTCATTGGTTCAATCAGGGTACCTGAACTTTCTCCCAACAGTAATTCACCAGCCACAGCAGTAACCACTGCTTCAGTCACCTCTTCCACTGTTTCAAAGCACTGCTGTTCCTCCTCAGTTTCAACCCCCTCCTGTATTGACTCTAATACCATCAAACAAAACTCATTATGTGAAGAATCATTAGAAGCATAGAGTGCAAAATTTTCATCATTAAGATCTTCAGGCATACTACTCCAGTCAACAAACCCTTGTTGGAGCAGTGGTTTGAGGTGCAACAGGTTGCACTTGTACCTGTGGAGCAGGGGTTTGAACGTATTGGATTTGTGGAACAGTAGTTTGGACATAATGTACTGGCACAGGGGCAGCAGCATAGTGAGCAGTGTTCACTTGAGCTGCTGGGGCATATTGGGCATAGTGCACAGTGTTTTGGTTTTGAGGTCTAGGATTTGAGCTAGGATGAGTAATTATGGGACCAGTAGTTTGACTCCTACATTCCCTAGCGAAATGTCCCAACCTATTACACTTGTAGCACTTGATTTTCGATTTATCCAACCCAACCCTTAAATTTCCATGCAAACCTGGGAATTTTCGCCCTGTTCTTTTGTAAAACTTGCTAGTTCTAACACTTAGCAAAGCCAGTTGGTGCAGGATGTCCATTTCCTCTAAATCAGTGGGATCAAAATGTTGTAAATCATTTAGTTCAAAACTTAAATTGTCTGACATCTGGTTTTCATTTGCAGTGAATGCATAACTAGCAGAGTGAGGATCAGGGTTGTTAAAATTTGCACCAGCAGTTATGTCAATGAAGTGATCATAACCCTGATCCTTACCACTGCTCCCAGATTCTTCTTGACCCAGAAGAGCAGTGTTACCGAAAGTGTAGTCATCGGTAACTTTTCCTGACTCTTGTAACCTCCTTTTCTAGTTCAACTCCCTTTCGTAGGTCAGGAGTCGACCATGGAGTTGGGTCAAGGTCAGATCCTTGAATTCAGGTGAGTTTCGGGTGACAAAAGCTATGGTGTCCCATTTTTCTGGCAGTGATCTGAGGAACCTGCTATTTTGAGTTGAGTTTGTAAAAGTGGTGTTAACAAGCCTCAGTTCACTGATGAGACAACTGAAACGCTCAAATTGTTGCGTTAGTGATTCACCTTTAACGTAGCAAAATGTTTCATACTGTTGGTTCAGGATTTCCCTATTGTTTTCTATGACTTCCTCAGTTCCCCCAAACTGTTCCTTAAGTGCGTCCCATAACTCTTTGGCACTGTTACAGTGTAACAGTCCAGCATATATCTCATTGGGCAGCGCAGATGCTACAATGCTAAACGCTTTAGCATCTAGTTTGATCTTTTGAAAGTCGGTTTCGGTATAATTTTCAACTGGTTTTGGAACGAACTTTTTAGCATCTTCAGCACTTGGCACTGAAGGAACATGGGGACCATAAATGACAGATTTCCAACAACCTGTGCTTTGTTGAGCGAGGATGTGACCCATCCTCCTCTGCCAGATGTTGTACTCATTTCTTTTTAGCATAGGTGGTTTAAAAAGCGAGCCGATGTTGTTTTTATCATCCTGAGATTGTGACGTCATTCTTGTTGTTTTACAGACACTGAGAAATCAACTTTAATGGTGATTAATCCTTGCTCTGTTTTTCAACGGACGAACAAACGATCAGTATCAACTGTTATGAGCTGAACTATTTACGTCAAAATGATTGTTAAATCAAATTTGACTGTCCAAGCTCTGATACCAATTGTTGGATCTGAGTTTCTTTTTGATTGTATTTTTGTTTGAAATTAAGATGGAAATGAAAGAGTTGTGCAACGGAAATAAGATGAAAGCAAACTTTGCATACAATCAAATGAGAGTAATACTTTAATCAAACATCTTTACACAATGAATCGAAAGATTGAATCTATTTCAACAACGATTACAATGATTGATGTATGAATGCAAACTCCCCCTCAGCTAGAGCTCAGTAGTTTGTTCGTGCAAAGAAGACGATGTGATCAAAAGAGCTAATAGAACAGTACAAAGTACTGAACTATTTATAGGCACTTGCAAACCACTGAGCATCTTAGCTGACGTCACCATGAAAGTGACATCTAACCTCCTAACAAACTCTAACCTCTGATCTATACAAACACTGATGTACTAACTACTGCTATTACAATCTATTACATAAAAGACACTTAAACTGCTGCTGCATCCTTCCACTGCTGTGAACCCAGCAGTGCTTGTCCGGATCAGCAGTACTTGACTCAAGGCAGTAGATTGAGTCAGCAGAGCTTTGGTCTTCTATCAGTCTTTAACATTTGGCAGTAGATGCAAGGCAGCAGTTATGGATCAGCACTTGGTAAGATCAGTAGATAGGAGGTCAGCAGATACAAAGCCACTTTCAAGGGGAGAGATTTGCATGAACTATCTGTAATCATCTGCTTATTCTGGATCCACTGCTCTGATCCAGTTTTGGCTTTAATTATCTGTTCCTCTGATAGGGTTCAATCCCAACAATCTCCCCCTGGAACAGATAATGCCAAAACTCTTCATTATTTATGTAATTGATTTAATATAAACATTTGTAATAATAAATCAAATATAATTAATTAGTATAATTAAATAACATAATTAAATATAATGATTATTGGCCAAATATTGTACAAGTGATATAATTAATTTATAAAAATTATAAATTAATTTAGATGGTTTAAAATATATATTATTTGATAAATGATAAATATTTTGTTTAAAAGAATTAATATGATAATTACATGACTAATTATCAAAATAATTATATTAAATCTGAATAAGTAAAAATAACATTTTTAATTATTGAACTTGAATATTACTGATTTAAAATAATTATTATGGCCTTGGAATCATTTTAAATAAATAAAATGAATTAAATGGTTAAAATAACAATAAATAAGTTTATATAAGTTTAATTATCTAAATAATTAAATATAATAAAAATTCAGATTCTAAATTTATATAAACTCAGAATAATGCATATGTTGTCATAAAAATAATTTTGGATAAAATTTATATAGTTATATAATTTATATATATTAAATTAAACTATATTTATAAGTAATAAAACTGATTTAATTATATAAATATCAAAGTTATATAAAATACCAGTAAAAGTATTATTTTTGTAAAGTTTAGCATTTAAAATAATTAATCTGAAATTTTCAGTATTTATTTCTTAAAAATGTATTTATTATGAATTATTTAATAATAAACTGTTTTAATATTATAAAAAAATAGTTTTATAAATAATTTTACAGATTTTATATATAATAAAGTTATAAAAATTATGAAAAGGTTAAAAGGATTAAAAATAAAACGATTAAAAACAAATGCAGACCCCAAGGTTCGAACTTGGGTCTGTGTTGTAACCAAATAGAGTTTTAACCACTGGGCTAAGCTTCTATTTGTGTTGGGTTTAAGACTGCTAAACTTATAACCAAACAGGGTCTGGTCATCTTCTCCAAAGAGAAGTCAAAGTCAGAAGACCCGGTCAAACTAAAAGTCAAGCTCATGGTTTCTACGGGCAAACCTATGTTATATTTAAATTAAATCCTAGGAATCGTTCTATAGGCATAAACTAACTAATTAACACAAGAAAAAACTAGCCGGTATTGACGGATGATCGGATTGAAAAATTCCGGCTAAAAAGTGACTATTCCGGCGAGTTGCAGGTTTTAATCCGATGATTTCAGGTGTTTACGTGTTTGTAAATGGTGTGGAATGTTGCTAGGAATGTAAGGAACTTAAATACACGAAGTTTGGATCTCAGATTCGACAAGAATTAGTGGATTTGATCTACTTTAAATTTTTTATAAAAAGTTCCGATTTCCAGTTGTTATAGCACGAATTTGTGTCGTTTGAATGATTGGGATTAGTTGGGATGGGTTGGGTATCATGTGGGTAAGCTTTACAGGTCAAAAGAATGGATTAAAATCGGTTTTGGTGGATTTTTTTGTCGAAATCCGCGACCAGCGGTGCTGTGTAAATAATCAGATCTGATTTTAAAGTCAATATATATATTATACAATCTAGAACATAACACATGTGAGCTGGTTGACCAGCTGGTTGTTGCGTGTGGTTGAGAGCGGAGGGGTGCGGGTTCGAGTCCCGTTTCGGCCGGTTCTTTAAGGTTTAAAAACCTTTTTAATTTCTGAATTTATCTAATTAAATTATTAAAATCCTAAATTGTATATAAAAGGAATTAAATTCTAAATATATCAGCTCCTGTACAGGAGGATAAACTGGTTAAGACACTTCGCTTATAACGTAGAGACTCGAGTTCGATCCCTGGCAAGGGCCGGTCCGATACAGAAGGACCCCCTTTTGGCCGGGTTTTTGGATATCTACAATTTGGCCCCTGTAGTTTCATTTTTTTTTACAAAAATGGTCCCTCAAGTTTTCGAAATTTACAAAATCAGCCCCTGAACTTTCGAAAATATGCAACTATGGTCCCTGAAGTTTCGGAAAATGTCACAAATGGTCCCTGGTTTATTCAGTTAGTTAAACTAACTGGGTTAAGTTTTAAAGAAGAAAACCTTTACATGAGAGTTAACCTGGTTAGACTATTCAGTTAAAATGAGTTTAAGAAAATCAGCTTTACTCCCTAGAGTTTAAGTTTGAGAAAATGACCGATTGAACCTTAGACTTTTATTTCAAAAATATCTATTTATTTATTTTATAAAATAAGTTTCAAAAATTACTAAAAGAACCCTAAACTTGTAGTTTTCAATAATTGCGCTTTTAACCCTTGTATTTCTAAAGTTTCAAAGAATGACAAATAGGTCCCTTATTGTTTATGTAACCTTGTTTAATAGCATAAATCTCAACAAATTTGCAATTGTTTCATGTGTTTGTATTGGTATAAGCATGTATAAGCACAAAGCAAGTATGTTCAAATAAATTTCATTCCAAATACGGTATTTGTTACAATGCAAGTCAAAACAAAACATGTGTGGAAACCAGGATGGTTACAGTCTCCCATACTTTAGAAAATTTCGTCATGAAATTTATTCGAAAGAGACCGTAGAATGTAATTGTAATGATTAGAAAGATAAGCATGGCGTTAGTTTCTAGAGCATTGTTTGGTGTTGATAATTTTGAGGAATCTACGAGGATCATTGTATAGAAATTGTTTTGCATGGCACTTATGTTATGCTGAATTCGTAATGTAAATATTAGGCAAACAATTGGGTGTACAAATAAACAAATAATGGATAATCACATAACCACATAATGTTTTTATATGCCACAGTACTTAACAAGGCTTACAATGATTCTCATGCGTCGAACCTCGTAATTAAGTGTGCACCCATAATTATTCGTTTCGTCGCATGGTCCACATAGCACTTCTAGTTAAGTGTGGGAACAAATAAGGTCGAAGTAACATTTAAATCAAATAATTATTGTCACAACATTAATTGAATCAAAACGTGTTTCACACTAGCAATGATAGCATCGTTTGTTTTGCATACAACAAAAGTAGGTATTTTGTTCAAGTACAATGTCAATATATGATTCATTTCCGTAATGGATATTCTTCAGAAGCGAAAATGAATGGATAATTCATTTTTTCCGCAATGGATTCTTCGTCAGAAGTGGAAATGAAGGATAGATTATTCATTTCCCCGATGGATATTTCTTCGGAAGCGAAAATGAATGGATAATTCATTTTCCTCAATGGATACTTCGTCAGAAGTGGAAATGAAGGATTATGTATGGATTATTCATTTCCCAGTGGATATTTCTTCAGAAATGGAAATGAAGGATAGATTATTCATTTCCCCGATGGATATTTCTTCGGAAGCGAAAATGAATGGATAATTCATTTTCCTCAATGGATACTTCGTCAGAAGTGGAAATGAAGGATTATTTATGGATTATTCATTTCCCAGTGGATATTTCTTCAGAAATGGAAATGAATGATAGATTATTCATTTCCTTGATGGATATTTCTTCGAAAGCGAAAATGAATGGATAATTCATTTTCCTCAATGGATACTTCGTCAGAAGTGGAAATGAAGGATTATGTATGGATTATTCATTTCCCAGTGGATATTTCTTCAGAAATGGAAATGAAGGATAGATTATTCATTTCCCCGATGGATATTTCTTCGGAAGCGAAAATGAATGGATAATTCATTTTCCTCAATGGATACTTCGTCAGAAACGGAAATGAATATAGATGGCTTTTTGTTTCTTGTTTAAGTTAACACAAATGGGTCTGGGATAACATAAAATCCTCAAGTGATTTAAATAACGCTACGACAAATAATACAATAAGAACACTTATATATAGGAAGTACCAGCGGCGTATCCACCATGTTCTTATGATATTACAATTGCCTCGTTATCTAATCACTCTAGATTTTATGCCATCACACTTAACGGGACTCACTATGGTTTCCATGCATCGAAACTCATAATTACTTAACTCGTTGCATAGTCTGCATAGCTTATCTTGCCAAGTGATAAATTATGGACATGATAAAAAAAAGATGCTTTGTTTCAAAAATGGAAAATAATGAGTGCGTCTCACGTGTTTTACACTAGCCAACAAGACTATACGTGTTCCACGGATAGACGGGTTTATAGGTTTGGTAAAGAATGTGCAATCAAATTTGAGATATATTGTATTACGAGAGTTGTTTAATGAGAACTCCGCGTTTCGGTATATAGTCGCACAATACATGTATTTGCATAAACATATCAGTTTGTAAACGAAATATCCTTTTATCACAACTGGAAAGTGTACATGAGTCTTGGATAGCAAAAGAAATCGAAATGTAAAACCCTAGTTGTTTATAACTGCATCATTGTTGGTACGAGTCTCGTTAACTCCAGCGTTAAGAGTACGTCCTTAAGCGGGGTTGTTACCATCTTGGTTTTGTGTAGCAGCAACTCGGCAAACGTTAGCTGTATGACCAATAAGCCCACAATTTAAACACTTGCGGCATCGTACACTGGCATGATGATGAAGATTACATTGGTTGCACAGAGGTGCAGTTCCATTGTATGGTTTTCTAGCAGGGGGTTGTGCTGGTTGGTTGGGAGGTGCTTTACCATCATATGGTCGTTTTGCAGGCGGAGGAGGAGTCTGATTAACAGGAGCAGGTGTAGTGATAGCAAAATTCTGGGCTGACTATTGTTTCTTTGCGTTCCTCGAAGACTGAGCCCCAACGTTAACTGCCTTGGTTGAATCAGACGAACCCTTTGATGGTGTTTTCTTATCACCCTTGCGGGTTAAGTTCCCTTCCTTGACTTGAGCATCGGTCAAAATTGCGGAGAGTTCAATAGCATCACGAATTGTGGCCGGTTTGCTTCCAGTCACTATATGTTTGATGCAACTAGGAAGACCACCGATAAATTTCTCTATCAAGCGGTCGGGAGTCAATAACGATGTGCTAGAACAAAGGATGCACAATTCGTCAAATCGGTCGATGTAGGCGCGGTTTTCGCCACTATCTTGCACAAGGTCGTGAAATTCTTCTTCCAATGCTCGCATCTCATTGCTCGGGCAAAACTCCTTTTGCATGAGGGCCTTTAGTTCTTCCCAAGTCAAAGCCATTGCGACATCGGCACCGCGGTCTTTCATGATGCCATTCCACCATGTTAGTGCCCTCTTTTGGAAGACACTCGTTGCAAATTCCACTTTTCGTGCCACGTTACACTGACTATGGCGGAACGTGTTCTCCATACTCTCGAACCATTGCAGTAGTCTGGTTGCACCTTCATTTCCGGTGTATTTGACGGGATGACAAGAGTTAAACTGTTTGAAATTACAAGATGCATCGTGATTGTTGTTTCCGTGACCGTTTCCATTGATTCCATTTCCGTCGGTAGCTTGTGCGAGTTGAGTAACCAAATTAGGAAGAACCGTGGCAAATTGTTGAGTAATGAGGGCTGCCAATTCTGCGTTTGGGATTTCGTTTTGTGGTGCACGACGAGGAGGCATCTACAAGCGGTAGGGGAAAACATAAGATCATAGGAATTTAAAATGAAATGTTTTTGGTAGAATAATTTTACAAAATCAACGAGGGTAAAAACGTGATGGGATTGACATCATTTATTTTACGAATAAGCAACATCGGGGATAAGTCAAAGTAATTGGGTTCTTATAACTTAGTGAAGTCATGCTTTAGCCTATAAGTGGACACTCATCCCAAGAATTCCCAGGTAAGCACAATTGGTCCCTCAAGTTGGGATTTATACGAAGTGCTTGCCTTGACAGAAAATCTCGGAATACAGGCACCCACCCTTCCAGATTGCACGAGTTCATTATTAGAGCCCAAGACTTTGATAAGAATTAAAAAATCAGGGGAGGTTTTGAAAAATAATCACCTAAGGATAGATGATGAGCATTTATATAGGGTAAAGAGTCTAAAGGTAAAATACGCGGTGACGAAGCTTCAGTTTACGAAAGATAAGGATAATGATGAAGACAAAGGCAAAGGCAAAGATAACAGAAGAGTTTGCTAATGGAAAAGTGTCCTAGGTAGGTTATAGTCTAGGTCAAAAGTAATTTCTAATAACCTAAATCCCTGTAACCATGGCTCTGATACCAATCTGTAACACCCCGACCGGAGGCGGAAAAGCCAAAGGTGTCACGAAACTTGATAGAATGCAATTGAGCACATGGAGATTAGATTAAGTTGAAATATAGTTTAAGTTCAATTCAATAGATTGCATTCACATCTCAAATTATAAGAGTACATAAACAAATACAACATAAATTGTTTCACAAATGATAAATTCGGATTTAATCTAAGGCATAAGTCTTGATCAATCCTACGTAAAATATTCTTGCAAATCATGTCATCAAACATTGTCACCTGAAACATATGTTAGGGAAAATATTTGGGTCAACAAACGGTTGAGTGAATTCATAGGTTTTGTTAGGCAAAAATAACAATGTGATATGAAAAGGAGTTAACACTGTGGCATGCGATATGTCTTAAGCAAAAGAGTAATACAAGTAGTTACTTAATGGTACATTCAAACCTATGACGATACTCGGAAATATCATCCATCCTTCCTTGTATGTATGTATGTAGTGGTTCCAAACAAAAACAACAAAATTGCAAAGTTGGAAGTTTGGATGGGGTGTCAATCCTATAGCGCTATAATACAACCGATGGGCTTATGCAAGTTGATGAACGTAAACTTCTTAAAGCAAATGCAAAAACAATCGGGGGAACCACAAATAACAAATAAGTTTGTATCACATCGTATCATATGTTTCATCCCAAAAATAATTGTAAAAATGGACTATGAACTCACCTTGATTTCGGGTAAGTCTAAACAAGTATGCAAAGTGTGAGAGTTCTTGGAAATAAGATTCCACGTCACTCTAATTGATTGAACATGCAACAATATGGAATATGTATCAACAAATGTGTTTAATTGTATGAACGGAAATCCTAAATCTATAGGATTTGATAGGGTTTGGCTAAACCGTAACTATGTGGTTTGGATAACTTAATTGGGGACTCGGAAAATGAATATGATATAAGGGAATTATTTATGAAAAATATTAATTTAACATAAATAATAAAATTGCAAAAATATGTAATTGATTTAATATAAACATTTGTAATAATAAATCAAATATAATTAATTAGTATAATTAAATAACATAATTAAATATAATGATTATTGGCCAAATATTGTACAAGTGATATAATTAATTTATAAAAATTATAAATAAATTTAGATGGTTTAAAATATATATTATTTGATAAATGATAAATATTTTGTTTAAAAGAATTAATATGATAATTACATGACTAATTATCAAAATAATTATATTAAATCTGAATAAGTAAAAATAACATTTTTAATTATTGAACTTGAATATTACTGATTTAAAATAATTATTATGGCCTTGGAATCATTTTAAATAAATAAAATGAATTAAAATGGTTAAAATAACAATAAATAAGTTTATATAAGTTTAATTATCTAAATAATTAAATATAACAAAAATTCAGATTCTAAATTTATATAAACTCAGAATAATGCATATTTTGCCATAAAAATAATTTTGGATAAAATTTATATAGTTATATAATTTAAATATATTAAATTAAACTATATTTATAAGTAATAAAACTGATTTAATTATATAAATATCAAAATTATATAAAATACCAGTAAAAGTATTATTTTTGTAAAGTTTAGCATTTAAAATAATTAATCTGAAATTTTCAGTATTTATTTCTTAAAAATGGATTTATTATGAATTATTTAATAATAAACTGTTTTAATATTATAAAAAAATAGTTTTATAAATAACTTTACAGATTTTATATATAATAAAGTTATAAAAATTATGAAAAGGTTAAAAGGATTAAAAATAAAACGATTAAAAACAAATGCAGACCCCAAGGTTCGAACTTGGGTCTGTGTTGTAACCAAACAGAGTCTTAACCACTGGGCTAAGCTTCTGTTTGTGTTGGGTTTAGGACTGCTAAACTTATAACCAAACAGGGTCTGGTCATCTTCTCCAAAGAGAAGTCAAAGTCAGAAGACCCGGTCAAACTAAAACTCAAACTCATGGTTTCTACGGGCAAACCTATGTTATATTTAAATTAAATCCTAGGAATCCTTCTATAGGCATAAACTAACTAATTAACACAAGAAAAAACTATCCGGTATTGACGGATGATCGGATTGAAAAATTCCGGCTAAAAAGTGACTATTCCGGCGAGTTGCAGGTTTTAATCCGATGATTTCGGGTGTTTAAGTGTTTGTAAATGGTGTGGAATGTTGCTAGGAATGTAGGGAACTTAAATACACGAAGTTTGGATCTCAGATTCAACAAGAATTAGTGGATTTGATCTACTTTAATTTTTTTATAAAAAGTTCCGATTTCCAGTTGTTATAGCATGAATTTGTGTCGTTTGAATGATTGGGATTAGTTGGGATGGGTTGGGTATCATGTGGGTAAGCTTTACAGGTCAAAAGAATGGATTAAAATCGGTTTTGGTGGATTTTTTTGTCGAAATCCGCGACCTGCGGTGCTGTGTAAATAATCAGATCTGATTTTAAAGTCAATATCTATATATATATATATATTATACAATCTAGAACATAACACATGTGAGCTGGTAGACCAGCTGGTTGTTGCGCGTGGTTGAGAGCGGAGGGGCGCGGGTTCGAGTCCCGTTTTGGCCGGTTCTTTAAGGTTTAAAAACCCTTTTAATTTCTGAATTTATTTAATTAAATTATTAAAATCCTAAATTGTATATAAACGGAATTAAATTCTAAATATATAAGCTCCTGTACAGGAGGATAAACTGGTTAAGACACTTCGATTATAACGTAGAGACTCGAGTTCGATCCCCGGCAAGGGCCGGTCCGATACAGAAGGACCCCCTTTTGACCCGGTTTTTGGATATTTACAATTTGGCCCCTGTAGTTTCTTTTTTTTTACAAAAATGGTCCCTTAAGTTTCCGAAATTTACAAAATCAGCCCCTGAAGTTTCGGAAAATGTCACAAATGGTCCCTGGTTTATTCAGTTAGTTAAACTAACTGGGTTAAGTTTTAAAGAAGAAAACCTTTACATGAGAGTTAACCTGGTTAGACTATTCAGTTAAAATGAGTTTAAGAAAATCAGCTTTAGTCCTTAGAGTTTAAGTTTGAGAAAATGACCGATAGACTTTTATTTCAAAAATATCTATTTATTTCGAGTTAAATGCTTGGTTGGTCCCTGTGGTTTGCAAAAATTGCAGACTTGGTCCTAGTGGTTTACTAATTACACGCGTGGTCCCAAAACTTGTCAAAAATGAACTCGGTTGGTCCCCAGCCCTTACATCAGTTAAATTTCTCAGTTAACTATGTGTGAAATGACTATATTACCCTTGAGTTCACTGTACAAATTGAAACCTCTGCATCATCTTCATCACCATCATCATCTTCATCACCAACCCACCACCTCCGATTCGCACACAACACCCAACCTCTAAACAATTGCATCACTATCAATTTCCCATAACAACCCCAACTCATAATCCTTTTAACAACTGATAACCTTGAACCTGTTTGAACTTGGCTTACCGCCCAAAATAGCCACGAGGATGGAAAGATTTCATCTGATACTTCGGGATCTCGTCATCAAATGCAATCCTTTGTTCCCATGCTAGTAAATTCCGAATCTGGACCACAAACCCCATCTATTCAACCCTTAAAACATCTAGTACTGTTATAAAATCAAAACTTTGTACACAAGATCGGGTTTGTATGGAAACTGAATCAAAGTTGAAATATGATCTTGTTATGGTGCGAGTTGAATATAAATTCGACCCTCTGGACTTTTATCACTCTCAATCTTCACTCAAAACCAACCAAATCGCGTCCGCAATAGTCATTCCGATCACCGGAGATTCGCCGGAATTATTCAATCTCGCCGGAAAACACCTTTGACCTCGCAATCGGTACAATCTTTATACATCTTCCTCTTCTGTTTTTCATGAGGATCCAAAACCCCATGTTATTTTCATTGTTTGATACATGTATTGTTCAAATTTACGGGAAAAAGAGTTAGGGTTTTGGGTTCGGTTATGTATAAGGAAGATGATACAACAAGGGAATCATTTAAAGGTGGAGGTGAAGGAGGTGGTGGTGATGGTGGGTTGAAGGTGGAGGTGTTGGTGGTGGGTTAAAGAGAGAGAGTTAGGTTGGTTGATTCGCCGGAGAAACCGGACGGCCGACAGGTCGCCGGAGAAATAATCTGGTGACCAGATTTTGAGAGAGAGAAAGCAGAGACTTAGGGTGGGTTGGTGATGAAGATGATGCAGAGGTTTCAACTTGTACATTGAACTCAAGGGTAATATAGTCATTTCACACATAGTTAACTGAGAAATTTAACTGATGTTAGGGTTGGGGACCAACCGAGTTCATTTTTAACAAGTTTTGGGACCACTCGTGTAATTAGTAAACCACTAGGACCAAGTCTGCAATTTTTGCAAACCACAGGGACCAACCAAGCATTTAACTCATTTATTTCTTTTATAAAATAAGTTTCAAAAATTACTAAAAGAACCCTAAACTTGTAGTTTTCAATAATTGCGCTTTTAACCCTTGTATTTCTAAAGTTTCAAAGAATGACAAATAGGTCCCTTATTGTTTATGTAACCTTGTTTAATAGCATAAATCTCAACAAATTTGCAATTGTTTCACGTGTTTGTATTGGTATAAGCACAAAGCAAGTATGTTCAAATAAATTTCATTCCAAATACGGTATTTGTTACAATGCAAGTCAAAACAAAACATGTGTGGAAACCAGGATGGTTACAATTTTGATCTTACACAATCGTATTAAATTTATCGATGAGTGTTCTAGGTTTTTTGCATCAATATATTGATTTTGATTGATTAATTTTCAAAATGATGCGGTTGAGTGGTTAATTTTGTTTATTTTTAATGGTTATTAAGAATACAGAGTGAACGGTGAACTGAAACCGTTCGATGAGAGTGAGTTTTTGAGAAGTTGATGATTAAATTGATGATGATCAGATCTCGGTGGTTGGAGTTCCAGATGAGATTCCCGTCAAGTATATGGAGGGACTGACGGATGATGTTGAAAAATCAAATGAGATGGTCTAATTGATCTTTTTTTGTTGAAGATTGAAGATAGTTGCCCAGATTTGGTAACATCTGTTGAGGCTACCCAAATTCGGCTTCAAAACGAGCCTGCCTGTTAGGTAACATCTGTTTATGTTTCAGCTTCATTTGTGTTAACAGATTAGATCATTTCAGCTGGTTGACATATTAGATCTTGGCGGTGGCAGACGACAAAGGTCTTTACAAAGGTCCCTCTCGTCAGTATGCCCAGCGGAAGCTTCTAGAAGGGAATCAAGCACAATATGTAAAGGAATCTTCTCATGAAGATGTTTCAAAGAACCCTTCTGTTGGTCAAGGTGCAAGTTCTTCTAAACAAAAGGAGGCATCGGGTTAAACCCGTCTTCAGCAAATTCTACTAAAGTAGATAGTCAATCATTTGGGGTTATTGGTACAAAACCATATTCATCTGATCACATATACAGGCTGTTATCCTTTTATGTAATATTTTAATCCTTTTTTCCGGTTAATCGATAGACAAACATGGATTTGATGACTCTGATGAAGAGGGCACTCGCCGTTTCATGGTAAATGTTATCGAGCCACAATTCAATCTTCACTCTAAAGATGCCAATGTAAGTTGTTAAGGTGCTAGAACTGTGTTTCTTTAGCAAACTATATTAATTAATCATTTTTAATTGTTAACAGGGAATATTTTTGCTTGCTGCTATTAGTGGAAGGGTTTTAGCTCGGTCATTCCATGCAGTTCTTAATGTTCGTATATAGATGATCAAACAAGCGCTCGGGAGTGGAGACGTGAATAATCCGGAATCCCAACCTGAATTAACATGGAATTGTATGGAACTATCGGTGATGTTGGAACATGTGCAGGCTCATGATTTGACTTCATTTCATTTTTTATAAGACCGTGGGGTATGGTGGGGCGGGGGTTTGGGGCATGGGTTGACACGTGGATATGGGGCACTCAATACACAAACCCAAGTTTCATAGGGGTATGGTGGGCGTGGCTGGGCTGGCGTGGCCAAGCCACATCATTTTTTTTAAATTTAAAATAGCCCGCTATGCCCTAGCCAACAAGCCAATAAGAGCCGGCCACATAGGATCGCTAGCATGCCACACGCCCGGCCTTAAACTCCCGCCCAAGGGGCCATGCCCAAACCCAAGCCCACCCGGGGTGGTGACTTGGGCATTTCCCTCCAACCCACGCCCAAACCCCCGCCCCATACCCCATAGTCTAAGCTTTTTTCCTTTTTGTTTATTTTATTTACTACTGGATGAAGTTCAACTTAATTCTCAGGTGACTGACAAGGAGGAACCTACAAGAAGCAATATCCTGTCTGGTGAGGCCCATAAAAAACGTTTATATATACAATGAAATTCAATTAATTTGTATAAAGTTACAGTTGGCTCATTGATCTTTATTCAACTGTGGCAATAAAGGTCCTCAACCATGGGAGTAAGATATATGAACGTGTTGCTCTTGAAAGCCATTTTGCTCGAGAAGTTACTATGATGTTAAGAGTGAAACACTAAATATGTGAAGGTAAATTTACTTATTACAAGCTTTTAAATTATAAAAATGCAAGTGCTTTGTTTTTGTCCGAGTGCAGTTATATATGTATTTCTTTCTTGCAGACATATATGTTCTAAACGGGTTAACCTAAACGGGTTCGTGGGTTCATCCTGAAACTAACCCGAACCCATTTAGACTAAACCTACCCCGACCTAAATTACCTCCTTAAATTGCATTGATTTATCGTACATTCTACTATGGTTGTTAGGCCATATTCTAAATTTGGCATGTTAATCTTTCCCTTCAAAATTATATTTTTTATGGAAAATGTTACATAATGAACCTACAAAAATAATATAAGAATAAAAAATTTATTTTAAGTTACAAAATTTACTACAATACCCATGAAATCCAAAAGGAAAAGAATACTACTTTTTGTTTTCAACTTTGTTGTACAAGAGATCAATTAGATCATTGGAGTTTATATTTTCTTTTCAAAAAGTTTTTTATAATTGTTTTCAAGAATTTGACTCCTGGTATGTTTTAGCTTATTTATTTAGTGATTCTATTATCTAAATTGTAAGTGTTTATTGTTAATTATAAGTTTATTACTTTGTAGTGTTGTGCCTGCTTTCATCTTTCCCCTAAACAACAACAAGCAGTGGTGGCTTCTGCTTCCGTACGACCTGGTTCTTCTAAGTTTACAACCGGCAGAGCACCAGGTGGTTTGGGTGCTGCTTCAGGTGCTGCCAATTTAGCCTCAGTGAGTTCTTCGACAAATGCAGTTGCGCCTGAATTGACCTTTAAATACCTGTGTTCATCCATTTTACACCAATTTCAAGAGAGCTTATTTTATGATCTGTTATAATTTATTGTTGATGCTTCTACCAAACTCTCTTGTTCTGGTTGTTTGCATCTATTGTGATTCTTATTCAGACCCACATATATCACTAAAGATTTTACTTGTAATAATTTATGAAGGCAGCTTGACACCAACCAGAAGCGGTATAAGGAGTGGGTCAAACGAGTTGTGTAATTGCTAGAATGGGTAATCTTTTGGTATGGGCTAGGTTGACCCGTACATGTTTTAGTCCATTTTTAACTGGTGTTAAACATGATTACATTAACAGGAATATTACAATAATATATGTGAGGCGGTTTCGCCTCCTTTGGATATTCTGGATTATTATTTTTTGTTTTTTTTTGTGCTCATGAATGATATATAATTGGGTCAGCTGGATGTTTGGACAAACGAAAGAGAAGCTGTTGGATTAAAGGCCAACTTGACAACTTTAATCTCTGAAGTTCAATGTACAAAGTACCTGGAATTTTATTGGTTGTTTTTCAGTAGACACGTTACATGTTATTGACAATACATCTGTTCAATATAACTCCTATTTTCTTTTAGTGACTCTTTAATTACGTAAACTGATGAGTGTTGAATGACCAACCATTACCTATATTACTTATCTTGCAAATTTAACATGTGATAAAAGTTGTGCTAATAAAGTTAAAATTCATTTATTACTTGATCTCATTAATCTATACTATATTATATAGCATATTGCAAGAACAACTTAATGTAGGATCGTTTTCAGACCCGAATGAGTCGATCAGAAGAGTTTTTCTCAATACGAAAGGTGGAAACAGACGTATCGAGGCCAATTCAACTAGAATATAACTTTAACTGTCGATTTTATTGATTTGATGACGTTTTACAGCGAGACGACACTTCGGCAGCACTTCGTTGCTCTGACCGGAAAGTTACCAAATGACTAGACACTCAAGGTATTTATAGCCATGCTAATTTCGCTTGAACCAGCCTCAAGCGGAATCACATTCAAGCGAAATTAGTGATTTCGCTTGAACTGGACATGACATCTTCAAGCGGAATTAACACATATGATTTCATTTGAAATGTTTGTTAGTGCATACATCTGTCGTCTTCGTCTTATGTCGAGTCTCAGTTTCGTTGCGATTTTGATCAAGACATGATGTCATCTTACTCATTGATGACATCATGAAAATGACATGAATATGACATCATCAGTTGACATCATTACCACAAATGCACATGAAAACAGAATGTTATGTTTGTCAATTGATGTGTTTCGCTTGAAGTCAAAGATGTAGGTTTCGCTTGAACATGTAATGTGTCATTCAAGCGAAAGCTGACTACTATATATAGGTTAGTTGTCATTTCATTTGTAACAGTTCGTGAATTCCATACCGAGGTGCTGCCGGTGTGAAGACTGATTGTAATTGCTATTATATCAATCAAATCAGTGTTTAAAGTGATAAACAAGCTGTTTCAAAGTCAGTTTCTTATTTTCCGCATCTGAAACTGATAAAATCTCTTCTGAACGACTCGTTTGGGTCACAAACCGATCCTACAATGACTTTGTGTCATTTCAAGCGAAATTACCTTTAACCACAATTCCTTGATTTCCGTGCTCTAATCTAACTAATACAAGTACAAGACTCGATACAAGACGAAGTCGACAGACGCATGCACCAACAGACTCCCCCTCGAATGTTGACGAGTCTTAAAGTGTCGAGTCTACGCATCTTCAGTCTTTATCAGTCCTCTCGAACTCTTTGAAGTATCTGACACTGTAAGTATCCTCAAATCTTCTCTTCTCTTTTTGTCACCAACAAACTCTCCTTGAACAAATAATCAGCATCAGCATTCTCTAAATCAGAATCTGGCTCTTTGACATTCAGACTTCCCTCTCAGTAAACTGGAATCGTAATCTGTCTTTCACAGGTTCAAGATCATGACTTGACTCAAATTCTGTTCAGGATCGAAAGCTGGCTTTCATCTGATTATCCCAAGATCTGTTGCTGGCTCTATCATTAACTGCACAAAAACTCTACCTAAAAATAAATTTTCTGATGATCACTTGTAAAATCAATCTCACCACCTAATGAACACTAGTGGATAAGATATTCAAATAGAGATTTTACAATGTTAATCTTTGATGAACCATTTGCAGAAATTATCATTTTTTTTTTCAAAACACACTCTCCCAAACCATTTGTTCTTCATGTTTAGCACTTGGAATTTTGAAAATCAGCTCTCCAACACCAGTTGTCGAAAATCTTTTTGTATTTTTCAAAATTTATGCTAAAACACACTAAAATCTTTTTGGATTTTTGAGTAAAAAGAAATATAATAATGAAATATTTACAGACAATATTTTTGTGAGTTTGTGTAAGAGGATCATATCAGTTTTTGAAACAAATCACCAACACCGTTAAGCTTTAAACATTTTAAGTTCTAAACGATTCACTTAGATTGTCAGTATACTGATCCATTTAAATTCTCACACAAAGTTTAACTGTTTCGAGATACGAGATTAATGTTTTAAGCACTTAAACTTATTCGCGTGTCCCACCTCAGAATATACTCCCATATCCAGATCCCAATATTCAGTCTTACAGGTGAGTATACCACAGATGATATTTGTAAGGGGTTAAATGCGAAACCGTGAGAGCTCAGGTTAGAACTTCCGTTCAGCAGAGAGATGACGGCTCGACTTTTGGTGTGTCCCCTTTAGAGGATCTTTTCTTCAACAGCACATGATTTACATATTTTTCAATGTTTCATCATTTTTATGCTGAGGGTGAGCTATATTTCAAGCAAGCGTAAAGTATTCTCCGGGGACTAGGCCATTGCTTCCGCATTATCAGAAGTCCCGGGATAATACCCCAGATATCACTGAGCATAAAGACCTAGTATCTCAGAAAGAGGGACCTTTCAAACAAGATTTTGGGGGTTACCCATATATCCGAGAGATGTTCCCCCACGATATAAGCAAGTTTGAATTTAGGTTTATATCTCGTCACAATCTACTAAATGTGTAAAAATCTACTGGCACATCATCAATGAGACCGTTTATCACATTTTGACTTTTCAAATCATTAGCATGCTGTGATCATCCACTGATGTACTATCATTTCCTCTTCTTTGACACAAAACTCATTTTTCATTTTATCATGTTTTTGTCTTTTTCAAATTTTCAAATGTTTTTGGATTTTCTGAAAAATTCTTACTCCCCCTAAAATCCAAACACATTTAAAGAAATTTGAAAACAAACTGTACAAGTAAACTTGTTCAACTGATATCGAATCACTTCAATTCGCCATCCACTTGGCATAAACAATCAGAACTCTCCCTCACAACAAACTATTTTCCCATTGTGATTTCAAAACACTTAAGTTTGTTTTAATCAAATGGTTTTTCCAGAAAATAAGTTTTGTTGATTGATTTTACCATTAGAAGGTTAGGGGATTCATCACCTTGTTTTTCAACCACTTGTAAGATTTAACAAACAATCAATTGTAGAAAATCAAGTACAACTTAATATCCCTGATTTACCACTTGTAGGTGAAAACCTTTTTCAACAACTTGTAAGACGAAATCACTTTCATGAATTTCTCAAGAAAGATGCCGATACCTGCTCCTCGCTTACCAACCTGGGAGCTCCGGCAAGTCCAGATTTTTACTATTCATAATATGTTCCATCCCAGTCACAAACCTGGGACGAAACAACCTTACCTGGTTTCTTCGTTTTCTTCTCATAAAACTCCTTCACTCCTTTGACCTTCCTGTCAACCATTTTTCCAAAAATGTTATGAACTGTGGAGTTAAAGGCTTTTTCAACATCAAATTCTTTCTTTTCAGAAAAGAATTGATTTGAAATCTCAACTTTACCAATTTTCTTCTTAAAATTTTCAGCCTGAAGTGGTGGAAAATTCACATCACCCACAGTCAGCACTGATTTTTCACTTTTTGATTCAACATGTGGCTCATCTGACTTTGTGGAATCAGATTCATCGCCAGACAATAGCTCCTCTGATTTTGATAAATCAGAATCATTGCTAGAACTATCATCAGGCTTCTTAACAACCCATTTCTGGTTGTCAAGGTTTGCCCTTTTCTTGTAAAACCTGTTTGAACATTCACCAATCTCAAAAGTTGAATTTTTGAAAAGTTTAATTCTTTCAATTGGTGGTTCAAACACAACCTCTTTATCTTTCAGTTTACGAGACACTCCCTATTTTGATTGAATTACCTTGGAACAATTCTTGGCAATATGTCCAACAGTGTTACATTGGAAACAGGTTCTCGTTTCATTCATTTGATCAGCAGTCTTCATCTCTTCTTGCTTCTTCGCAAGGAATTCTCTGTTCGACTGATTTCTGAATAAATTTTCTTTCTCCTCTTCAGAAGATGTACCTGAAACAAATATCATTTTTGATTTAAAATCTCTAACATATTTTTCATTTTTCTGATTTTCTGTTGGAATAAATCCAAGTCCTTTCTTTTTGAAATTACCGTTATGGTTTGGTTTCTTTCGATAACCAGAACCAGAACTGTAACCCTTTTTCTTGTTTTCCCTTTGTTGAACTCTTGAGGTGTACTTTTTAGGTTTATCATTAAGATTTACATCTTTTATTTCAGAAATATTAATTTCTGTTAGTTTGAAAACCTTTTTGATCATTTCTGGTTTAACACCTCTTATTGGAAATTCCTCATCAGAATATAATTTGTCGGAATCATTCAATGTATATGCAACTTTGAATGTTTCTTCATTCAAAATAGATTTTGATAGAAGAAAATCTTTATTGTAAACTCTTTTGCCCTGTTTGACGGTTTGACTCGGAGTGCTTGACTCAAACTTTGACTCCGATATAGACTCTGACTTTGACTCCTCAGATTCATCTTTATCCAACACCTGATCGACCACTTTCTTTATTAACTCGGACTCATGATCAGTGTCAGATGACGTAAACGTGACATCAATATTATCTGGCAAGTTAACTAAAGACTCTGACTCCCATTGTAAATTTGTTGCCTTTTCGACTCTTTCTGAATTTGGATTTCTCGGAGAATATCCATTTTAAAGCGGGGGTGGACACTTGTTGTAACTGAAACCTTGTTTCTTACCAGAATCATTCACTTTAGTATCCTTCTTCTTTTCTTTCTTCTTTTCAGAAGTCTTTTCTTTAGATACCTTTTGTTCTTCAGTTACTTCATCATCCTCAAATGCCTTCATGCCTTCAACCGTTGGATAAATCCTGTCAATGACATAAGAAGTACATGAGTAACTTTTTAACAAACGGTTTACTCTTTCTGTTTCAATTCTTTGGGTTTCAAGTTTCTGTTCTAGCACAACACACTTCTCAATATAATTGTTGACGACTCTCTGCTTTGTCATGAAGGCTCCTTGAAGTGTTTTCAATGTTGTTGCTTGTTCTTCACTTGATTGATTATACTGATTCATGGCCTTGTTCAGAACATCGTAAGATTCTTTCAATCTGTTCATGTTATATACCAAAGTACTGTTCTGCTTCTTCACTGCTTCACAGTTTTCACGTGTCACATGACTCTCTCTAGCATTAGCTTCTGCTTCAACTTTGAACTCTGGAATATTTTTCACCTTTTTCCTTATCACTGGAACATCTTCATCATCACTGCTGACTGGTGTTTTGACCTTTTTCTTTTTAGCTTTTTCATCTTCACTATCACTTTCTGCCATCATTTTCAAATGAGCTTCCATTCTTCTTGCATAGTACTCTCTATCATCATCACTATCTTCTTCAATACGAGCAACAAACGCTTTGGCTTTTAGCATTTCTTTATCCGGACAGTAATCATCCCAATTGAAATTTTCCCAGCTAAAGCCTTCTGGCAATTTTTCATCATCTTGATTGATTAAGCATGCTTTGTTGTCGGCTGAAATATATTTATCCCAGTTGAAATCTTCTTGATTCACCATACATGCTCTCTTTGATGACTCCTCGATTACTTTCCTTCCGTGTGCCACTTGTGGTTCTTGTTGTTGTTGAGCAACTTGATGATAGATTGATTTTCGATAGTAATCATTGTTGTTGAACGGATTTTGAGCTCCACTTGCTTCGCGATTAGTGCACTCCCTCTTGAAGTGTCCTTTTTCCCTGCAACGAAAACAAGTAACTTTAGATTTATCAAATCCCAAATTAGAAACAAATGCATCACGGAAGTCATCTCTTCTTGTGATCTGTTTGAATTTCTCAGCTCGTCTCAACACACTAGCCAAACACCATTTTATATCCATCAATTCCATCTCCTCAGCATCGATCTGATCGTAATCCTCTCTTGTCAACATAGGATTTCCGATTCTACCTGCTACTAAACTTCCATACGACTCCAACACAGTTCCCAACAAAGACATATGGCTTTTTGCAACTTCTTCAGAATAACCCTGATCATTTTCCAGATTCAATACAATGTTGCATTGTAGCTTCTTGCCATTCTTAGTTGCGGAAATGTTCGGATCAAAGGATGGATATGATGAAAAACTCGTGTTGCTGTTTGATCCTTTGGATGAACTTCCAGATGAACTTTTTGCATTGAAAGCAGTTTCAATGTTCGGTGACATGTTGGTGGTTTTATCACTGACCCCACCTTTGTAATAAAGACCAATGTCTTGTTCACCGTCAAAATCTTTCATTCTTAAAACTTTTCTCTGTTCCATCTCCTGAGCCTCAAGTTTCTCAATGAACTTGCTCAAAGTCAGACTGCTAAAACCTTTCTTGTTCCTCAACATCATGAGATATGTACCCCAAGTCTCATGTGGCAATGCATCAGCCAATTTTTCGATCAACTCTTCATTATCTTTGTTGATGCTCAATCTCTTCATATTTGCTAGCAAATTGCAATATCTTTCTATGATTTGCTTTGTACTTTCATTTTTCAACCCACGAAACAGATCAAACTCTTTTTTCAAAAGTGATTTCTTGTTCTTGACCATCTCTTGGCTTCCATGAAACTTCGATCTTAATGCTTTCCAGATTGAATTAGAAGTTCCATTATGTTGCAATAGAACCAAGATATCTTCCTTCACAGCTTGTTGTAGTAGACTTAGCATCATTTTCTCATCTTTGTATTTCTTTCTATCTTCGGCACTTAGATCTTTAATTGCAACAATCTCTTCATCATCATTTGTCGGCCTAATATATTTCGTCTCAACACATTCCCAAGCATCTAAATAATTGGCTTGAACCCAGTTTTCAAAACGTCCTTCCCAACCTATACTCCTCGATGTTCATGAGCTTAGGCGGTTTTTGCATAGTCCCCGTTTCATTTTCCAACATTGTGTTCTGTGCAAGAGTGATCGGGGTAACCGGGGTAGCGAATGCGTTGTAAAATTCCTCTTCCATGTTTCGGTTTTCAAAGTTCACAAAACAGTTCTGTTCAAACGAAATTACAGTCTCAAGCGGAATCCCTTTTCAAACGGGATTACCCTGTACAAACGAAATCAGTAAGTTCAAGCGAAATCTCCTTTCAAGCGGAATACCTTTTTAAGCGAGATACCTAATTTCGCTTAAACTAACACCCTTTCAAACGGAATCACACAGTTGAAGTGGAATTTGCAAGTTTCAAGCGGAATCAACAAAACTTTTCAAGCGAAATACCGATTTCAAACGGAATTAAAAGCTAATTCCGTTTGAAATGCTGCTGATGTCATCAATTTCTCGCTGATTTTGAAATGGAATTACAATTTTTATCAGATTTTGATCGAATTAAAGTCTAATTTTCTCAAGGATTAGTTAAAACACAATTCCGAGTATGATGTATGAAAATCAAGACATTTTGACTGTAAAAAGTTGTTAAATTTTGAAAAGAAGGTGTAGAAATTAGAATTTTCAGCTGAATTGGTAAGAACTCTTCCTCCTGAGCTCTGATACCACTTGTAGGATCGTTTTCAGACCCGAACGAGTCGATCAGAAGAGTTTTTCTCAATACGAAAGGCGGAAACAGACGTATCGAGGGCAATTCAACTAGAATATCACTTTAACTGTCGATTTTATTGATTTGATGACGTTTTACAGCGAAACGACACTTCGGCAGCACTTCGTTGCTCTGACCGGAAAGTTACCAAATGACTAGACACTCAAGGTATTTATAGCCATGCTAATTTCGCTTGAACCAGCCTCAAGCGGAATCACTTTCAAGCGAAATTAGTTATTTCGCTTGAACTGGACATGACATCTTCAAGCGGAATTAACACATATGATTTCGTTTGAATTGACTTTGTGTCATTTCAAGCGAAATTACCTTTAACCACAATTCCTTGATTTCCGTGCTCTAATCTAACTAATACAAGTACAAGACTCGATACAAGACGAAGTCGACAGGCGCATGAACCAACACTTAAGATAATTTGTCATTTTACTTAAAACACATTTAAAGCATGATGTACAACTCTCTAAAGCACAATACACTTTACACCTTTCCAACGATACCCTTTATACCCTCAATCTCTTGTTTCGGATTTTTGGCTTTCAAACAATACCCTCAATTCTTGGGCGGGATTTTAAATTTCGAATGCCCTGAACATTTTTGGAAAACGTCAAGCTTCGCCACTGCCGAAGGCCTCATTGTAATGTCACTAATGATATGATTCATCATTCAAAACCGTTGATTTACCCACATCTTTAAAACCCCTCATAACATAACTAGAATCACACAATTTTCTTTGTTTTCTCCTGAAGCCGATAACCGGCCGTCGCACAATAACCACCAAACGCCATCACGAAACCATCAATCGCCACACACCGCTGATTCTCCGCTGCTGAAGAAGGCCACAACCGACCCTCGCGTTCTACTACACTGCCACCATCGTCGTCGCATGCCACATTGGAAACTTCCCTGTACATAGCCCTAAACTCACCAACCTAAGTGATATGTTTCCCGCCGCATCACGCGGGTAAACAGCTAGTATATATATATATGAATAACTCTGTTTGTAGCTTTTGATTTTGTCTTTCATTTGTTATTGTTTATTCAGATGCTTGCATTGTTGTACCATGTAATTACGAGTAGATTGATTTTGATATCTTTATAGTTTTTGTTTTTCACAATCCGTTTTGTTGGTTTATTCACCCATGTTAGTAATGTTGGATGCTCCTATGTTTCTTGATCCTCTGTTTTTATTCCAACATTCCCACTATTATTCTAGCAATCCAAGAAGAATATATAGATTTTATGCTTATTATTATTATTATTATTATTTTATAGACTTTGTTGATTAGAAGTAACCTCTGCCGGATGGTTGTTGGGGAGATGGAAATGTGAAGGAGAAGGACGGTAAATTCATTGTTGGATTGTTTATGTAATTAACTAAATTGAGTAGCTTTACTACTCAATTACAGAGGATTTTTTGAGATTGTTTTCACACTTTATTATTCTTGCAGCAATTTCCACTTCACTATTCATGTGGCAACTTTATATTTGCAGGCTCGTGAATTAAGGTTGGTTGTTACTTAATTTGTGTTTACTTTAGGGATTTTCAGTTTCATGAAGCCATTGTTTAGAAACTGATTTTGTTTTCAGGTCTGTTGACAGGTGATACCAGCCCAAAAGTTTAGGCTTCATCGCTTTTGACTATTCGGTATGCTACTCATTTACAGTCCCACTTTCAATGAGGTTGTTTTAGTCATGTATTTGATTTTTGCCCTTTTCTTTACATTTGGTCTGATTTATTTTTTGGTATTCGTAACATTTTGATTTACCATTTATTGATGCATTGATTCATTTGTAATCACTTGCAGATCACCCGTCGTCTGAAATTTATTGATGCATTGATTCATTTGTAATCACTTGCAGATCACCCGTCGTCTGAATTTCAGCAAATAAAGGGAGTTTTGTTAATCAGCACCGTAAGTTTCCTTCACTAATCTATCCATTGTTAATCTTTTAGGGTACTACAGGAACCACACACTTGGTTTTTTGTTCTTTCTTAGCTTAAGGATTTTTGTTAACGAAGTTTCGTTTTTTGTTTTTGCATATCATCGACGCATCTCCAATGATTCAACAATACTGATGTTTAAATCTTTAATTTTGCCATATAATTGTCGCATCATCTTTTTCTTTTCATCGCACAACACCAAGGTAACCTCATTTGTTCTGATTTATTTTTTGATTAACAAATAATAATTGATTCACCATTTATTGATGCTTTTGATTCATTTGTAATCCCTTACAGATCACCCTTCATTTCAATTTGAGTAATTTAATGGAGTTTTCTTAATCAGCACCGTAAGTTTCCTTCACTAATCTATGCATTGTTAATTCCACGTGTTTTTTTTATGCTTAATCATCGATTCGGTTTCAGGTATACTTTTTGCTGTTAGTTCCATGTGTTTTTTTTCAGATTAATTGTTGCTATATATATATATATATATTGGCTTTGTTTTGATGAAACGGGAAAACGTTCGAGACGATTGATCCAAGAACGGAGAAAAGATAGCAGATATTGCTGAAGGAGATAAAGATGATATTCATTTGGCTGTTGAAGCTGCACATTGATCCATAATAAGCACTGCCCATCTAAGTTTCCTCCAATGACAGTGGTTATAACAAGTTAATAAGGCAAAGCACTGATCTGCCTAACAACTGTTGGATATAAAGACTGTTGTACACAAAGACTGATGAAGATCATCCACTGTTGAAGACCAAAGCACTGTTGAAGACCAAAGCCCTGTTGAAGACAAGCACTGATGAACCAAAGTCCTGATCAACCAAAGGTGAACCACTGCCCAACAACAACAGTGGTTCAGCATTAACAACATATATTCTACCTTTGTTTTTTTTAACTATGTTTATATGTAACAGTATTTATCACATCAGTGTTTTATAGTATGTTAGGTTGTTAGATGTCATCACCTCAATGTTTATATGTAACAGTATTTATCACATCAGTGTTTATATGTAACAGTGTTTATCACAACACTGCTTATATGTAACAGTATTTATCACATCACCTCAGTGGTTTGATCTGTACTATAAATAGAACAGTGTTTTAATCTTTATACTAATAAATAAAAATGTAGTACACTTGGATGATTATTAAGCTCCTCATTTTGATTGTTTGGGTATAGTATTCTTGAAATTGGTCTTTTTTTGCAAACAAATGTTTATGGGCAAACATCTGTTTAAGGTCAAACATTTGTTTAAGGCTAAACATCTGTTTATGGCCAAACATCTGTTCATGGCCAAACATATGTTTAAGGTTAAACTTCTGTTTAAGTCCAAACAACTGATATATAAGGCCAAACATCTGTTTAAGCCCCAACATCTGTTTAAGTCTAAACAGATGTTTAACCAGATCCACTGTCTTCTCATATTTTAACACTCTTCAAAATAGTTAAAAATGATAGTTTTCATTAATCCTTAAAAGTCTGTTACAACCACTGTGTTGGTTCAAACATCTGATTGTTAAAAGTTATCCACTGCTGAAAGACAACCTCTGTTTCTTCATTCTTCATGTTGACAACTGACTGACCAAACATCAATGTTTCAATCACTGTTGGCTATCCACTGATAGTTAAAAAACAGCCACTACTCACATTTTTATTGATGACATCCACTGATATTGACCATCAGTGGTTTCCCTAAAAAACAGCCACTACTCACATTTTTATTGTTGATGTGGTTAATTAGTGATAGAATGAAATTATCAAATGAAACTAGAATTACAATGAAATTACCATTTTACCTAATCGTTACATTCCAATGAGATAAGAGCTCCTCCAACATTGTTTTCATGATAAAAATTACAGTTAAAATAAAAAATAAAAAAAACTCTTGATGACAATTTGTTGCAAATCAAATCAGTAATTAATGCTAATTTCTTGAGCTTTGGACATTGAAAATATGCAAAATGTGAGTTTCAAATTGACGATTATTATCTCTTAATTAAAGTTAAAATAAAAATTAGAAAAGTCACCATGACAATTTCTTTCAAATCAAATCAGTAATTACTGATAATATCAATAACTTTTGAAATTCGAAATATGCAAAATGGTAATTTAAAATTGACGTTCTATCTCTTTTTTTCCTACTTTGCATATCATTTCTAATATTTAATTACTTTAATAAAGCAGGATATAAAGATATGCACTACTTACCTTTGAAATCACATTAGCCATTGCATTCAATCTAAATTGTGAATGGAGAATCGGTAAGCTTAAATTCCAACCTTGATATTTTTTTTATGAACATCCATGCTAATTGTATTATCATATTACGTTTATCAATAGATATATTTTACTTATTCTTTTTTTTTATGTACAGTCTTCAAATGGAGGTTGCAAAGGTTAGCATGCTTAACGATCTTAATACATTCTCAAATAACTATTCGATCAGAGTGAAGACTGTTAGCATGTCGAGGAAGATGATGAATCAAAACAAAAAAGAAACATATCGCCTTGATATGATCTTCATGGATGAGATGGCACCGTATATATTTGTCTTATAATTTTTTTGGACATTTGAATACACAAATGTTATATAACATGTTTTTTATTTAATCAGATGTTTCATATGGTTAGGGAACTATGATACAAGCCAGCTGTCTGTATAAGATGATAGAAAGATTCAAAGACTTCCTTCAGCTGGATCAATGTCTTCTTATCACCAAACCATCTCTTGCTGCTAATAAGTCCTCTGCTAAGTATACCAACAGAAATGACAAAATATCTCTGTATTTCTATACTTCTGTTGAGAAATGCCTTGACTGGTCTGGACCGAAATACAATTTTAATTTCGTTAACCTCAAGGATGTTGTTCAAAATAAAATTGAAGTTAATACAGTTATTGGTATGTAAATCACTACATGATATATATGTATTGTTTTGTCTTATTGTTTTTTTTTTCATGTTATCGCTTTTAATGCTATTTTCTTTTAACAATATATTTTTGTTTATAGATTGGATTGGTTATGTGGAAGTATGTTTCAATCTAGAGGATACAACAAAGAAGGATGGGAGCAAGGGCAAGAGACTTAATCTTAGAGTTGAAGACCTTGAGTGAGTTCTTTTTTTTAAGTTGTTGCATTTTGACGTTTAAAGCATTACAAGGTTGCTTGATGTTATTATGGTTTATGTTAATATTTTAGAGGTCAAAAGTGTTTGGTTACTTTGTGGGATGCTTTTTCTATTCACATGTTTGCTTACATGAATGATAAGAAATGAGAGAAACATGTTGTTATCCTTTGTCATTTTGGTATGGTCAACCTTTACAAAGGTACAATTTAAACTTAATTAGTTTAATTTTTATTTATTTAGTACTTTATATTTATATGTTTTAATTTTGACGTTGTTTATATTGATCTACATTTGGTTTTATTTTTAAATTCAGGCAAGCGTGGAGTTGCAAACGGGTTTGAGCTTAGCAGACTTTTTATCGACACTGACATTGAAGAGATATTCTCTTTTAGGAAGAGGTATAGTTAGTAATATGCATATAAACATTAAACAATATTATTTTGATTTTACATTTACTTTTTACGTTTTAATTTGATCACATGAATCTGTTTAGGTATGTAGAGAAAATTTCTGCTTCATCTTCATCAAATGAGCATGTTGGTTCTTACGTTATCTCAAGTGTTGAAGATGTGTTTAACCGATCTTAATTCAAATCCTATCTTGCTACAAATATGATTTTAAACGTTTATTGATATACATTGAAGAAGGGTTTAGTTAGGTGTTTGAATCATTTGTTGAGAACATGTTAAAATAGTCATTATTTGCAGAAAATTTTTAACTCATACTCTGTTTCTATGATTAATTTCAGTAGATACCCTGTTAATACAAAAAGTTCATGTTCATCTTCGAAGCCAACTTTTTTATTTCAATCTTTTAACATCTTTGCTGATTCAGGTTATATCATGTATTCTACATTTGTAAAGTTTCTTGATAACCCAGAATCATTGAAAGTGGTATGACATGTTTTTATATACATAATTTGTTTTTATTGAAATATATATTTAACAGTTGTTATGGTTTATATTTTCTTACACTACTTAAAAATTATATACAGGATGTACCTTTAGCCTTTGCTAATCAAAAGTGGGGAGACTGTTGGGAAAAAAATAAGTTGCGAATCTATCATGAGTGTGGTAAAAAATGGGTTGTGAGGGTCAGAACACAAAATTCAACGCCGGTAATAACTGATGGTTAGGACAGTGTTGTTAAAGATCTTAATCTGCCGAGGGATACTTTTTTGGTTTTCAGACCATTAGGAGATTTTGGGCTTGAACTTTCATGTTTTGTGGATGGCATTTGTGGTGAATCTTATTTCACGTTTAATCGTTATGCAAGATTTGGTTTTACGGTATGACTATTGATCTTAACTTCAATTCTTTTGCACTTTAAACGTGTCAACACTTATTCTCATAAGTTACATACTTCACATATAGTATTCATTATTTTTAATTTTATATAGGTAATCGAAGATTGTTTCATTAAACAATTTTACGTAAACAACCCACCATGTGGCAAATATCAAATCTGTTATAAGGGTTCTTATTGGAATGTTGAGGTGTCTAAGTTTGATACCAACTTTGTATTTGCTAAAGGATGGCCGGAAATGTGTAACGATGTTGGGATACTGGAGGATGATTTGCTTATCTTTAGGAGAATTGATGATGTTGTTTTTGAGTTATTAGTTTTTCGAAAGGAGACTAAGATTTGCTTGTCGAAGAAACCTGAATCTGACGATGATAGTGTACTTGAGATATCCAAGGCTGATTATGTTGAGAATGTATTCAAGGTACGTATGTATTTAGCATTAGCCGTAAAATATTTATTAATTTTAGCATTTTATTAATTATTCCATTAATGTTGACCAGGACATCTATGAGGATGATAAAGTTGCATCTTTAGGTGAAGGAAAAACCGTTACTCAGCTACTTACTAAATTATTAAAATTATTTATTTTTAAATTAACACATATTAGAATTTAATGTTTTTACAATTATTAGTAATGCTGTTTACTGATGTTATATTTATCCAATAATGTAATATTTAGAAGAAGTTACCAACCAATGCTGAATGCATGTCGAAGAGACGCATGTCTTCATGATTGAACAAAACACAAGATGTAAGTTTACCATCTTAAAGATTGTTATATTACTATGGTTATTAAAGTTACTCTATGACAACAGGTTAAGAAGAAAGGTAAAGTTACTTCTGAGAGAATGGAGACAGTCAAGAATACAACTAAGGGAAATGCCACCTTACCTATCGACACAATTGATCATATTGGATGTTCTTCATCTGCTCATAAGGTTAAGGTATCTATACTCACCACTTAATTAGTATATGTTATATAAACTATTTTTTTTTGCGCATATATTCAACATTCCTTTAATTCACATGTATATGTTTACTTTTTCATCAAGGGGAAGAGAGCCGGCAATGTTCAGAAAAAGCGTAACTGTAGAAATAACAGTACAAAGACTGCAAAAAAACATTCTGGTCATCTTCTCGACCCTGAGTTCTTTCATTTTGTTCACAAAGGAGACTATAGGCTGGTATACAATTTTTTTATAACAAACTAATGATTTATGTTTATTTGTCTGACTATTATTTTTTTCCACACAATACATGTAGCGTCTTCCTGCTGAAGTTCCCAGACGAGCAGGTCTTTCTGTTGATCTTCATCCATTGAAAGTTCAAAATATGGTTGGAGTTGTGGATGTTTATGATGTGAAGACGGAGTTAAATGAATGCAAGCCACGTTACGCATTGGATGGTTGGCGGAAGTTCATGACTGAGAATAACTCGAGGATTGGTGATATGTTACACTTCACATACATGTCTTCACAGCAGAAGATCGTATTAAATGACGTTACTTCAGTTTAACAACGACCTTTAAGTATGTTCTGATATCAGATATTATAACTATGATTTTTTTTATGGTGATGTTGCATGGTTTTTTTTTTTTTGAACTTATTAACTTGATGTTTTGTTGATATGTATGGCTAAGATGATAAAACGCTGTTATTAGTACTTTGTGTTTTATATATAGATGATATCATGCTTCTTTTTGCTAATAGTAACTGCATTTAGTAGAAACTTGGTTTATTAATCGTAAATGTGACATTCTTCTACATTTATGGGTTTATGAATTCAGAATAATGGATGGATATATATGACTGTGTTTGGCATGATGATGTTGTGTTTCATGTTGTAAAAACCAGGGAATTGTCATATAATAGATTGCTTTGCCCGATTAGATTGGGTGTTAAATTATAGTTCTTTAAGTCATTGTTTCGTTTTCTTGAATTCTATGTAGTTTTGTAAAGAAGTACAATAACAAACAATGGTTTGAACATGTGTTTGACTTTTGGTCAACAGTTGATGGAAATCCATGTTAGGTTGAACAGTGTTTTGAAGAGGAAAATAGTGTGAGAAGACAGTAGATCTGGTTAAGTTAAACATCTGTTTAGGCTTAAACAGATATTTGGCCATCTATATCAGATGTTTGGCCTTCTATATCAAATGTTTGTACTTAAACAGATGTTTGGCCTAAAACAGATGTTTGGCCATAAACAGATGTTTAACCTTAAACAGATGTTTTGCTTTAAACAGATGTTTGGCCTTCTATATCAGATATTTCGACTTAAACAAATGTTTGACCTTAAACAAATGTTTGGCTATAAACAGATGTTTGGCCTTAATCCAAACATCTATTTAGGGTCAACATCTATTTGACTATTGGTCAACATCTGTTTGACTTTTGGTCAACATCTGTTTGAATTTTGGTCAACATCTCATTTAGTATTCAACAGAACTTTGAATAACTCAACATCTGTTTAATTCCTTGTTTCGTTTTCTTGAATTCTATGTAATTTTTTAAAAAAAGTGCAAGAACAAACATTTTTACAAAATCCCAAATCACCCGATCATGTAAGTGCATTGAAGTAAAAGTGCAAATTATGTTATTTATGTGGTCCTGTTGCGCTTTTATTTGACCTCTAATATGGGTTCATGATCTAATCTGGTGATGTGAAGACATTGTTGTTGAATCCAATGAGATGCTTGATATAATGAGGTCGTATTAATAACAAATAATAATTAATATAACTAAGTTTCCCGAGCCCGGGAAGCAATCCCGGGTAATAACCTAGTGTGTGTGTGTGTGTGTATATATATATATATATATGAAAAAGAGTAAATGTCGCAATGCTTGACGATTTTGATTAATCTGTTTGTTTGATTGTTTACATTAAATTTTATTCTGTGATATTAATACTTGATAATTGTTTGTAAATCCAGATGGACAACGAAGAAAATAAGGAAAACGAGAATAATGATAATAATGGAAACCAAATAGATAACAGTGTCATTCAACATATAGTAGCATAAGGAATTATAGATGCTATGCCATATATTATTAAATCTGTTAAAGAAGCAAAAAATAAAAGTGGAAGTAAACGACCACCTAGTGAACATAGTCATAGCGTGAATAATGGACCGCTACTCCAATTACCAATTTCAAAAAGAAGAAGAACCATGTCATATGGTTGCTCTTACAAAGAATTCTGGTCTTGCAAACCAATAGAATTCTCTGGCAATGAAGGAGCCATTGCAGCTTTACGTTGGATAGAAAAGACAGAGGCAGTCTTAAAAATAAGCAAATGTGCAGATGAAGATAAGATTATATTTGCCTCTAATATTTTTAAGAATGCAGCTTTAGAATGGTGGAATACTATTCTCCAGTCTAGGGGAAATGAAAGAGTTTATAATATGGAATGGACTGATTTTAAGGAAATGGTTGAAAGAAAATTTTGTCATCCCAATGAAAAAGAACAAATTGCCAATAAATTCTTAAACCTTAGAATGACTGGAATAGACTGCAAGGGTTACACTACCATATTCTTCGAATATGCTAGAATAGTGCCAACCTAAGCCTCCCCAGAACCAGTATTAATCTCCCGTTACATCTGGGGATTAATTAGTGAAATCAGACACGTAGTCAAGGCAGCTAGGCCACAAACTATAGAAGAAGCAGTAGAATTAGCCAATATCTTGACTAACGAATTGGTACGTACGCAAGAAGAGAACCAGAGAAGGAACCTAGCCCAGAAACTTACCCAAGAATTTCGTTATGGAAATAACTAGCGTGGGAAAAGTACAGGTTCTACCTCAGCACCTTACTCTAAGTCCTGTAAGAAGAAGCATTCAGGAAAATGCTCGACATACTACAACTTTTGAAAATGTCTAGACATAAGGAAGAAGACTACAGGAGGAAACCCAGCAACAAGCTATGCTTCAACTGTGGGGAGATGGGGCACATCAAGCCAAATTGTCTGAAACTAGCTCAGCAATAAACAACAAAACTGCCAAGAATGCCGGAGCATTTGTTCTGACAGCTGAAGAAGCCAAGATGATTCCGGATATGATTGCCGGTACGTTTTTAGTTAATGATATTTTTGCTAAAGTAATATTTGACTCCGGTGCGAACCAAAGTTTTATTAATACTTCATTATGCAAAATTCTCAATCAACCATTAACTAAAATTCAACAAGAATGTCTGGTAGAAACGGCAAATGGAGAATCCATTAAGATTACAGAAATCTTGCAGGGAGCAAGAATAGAAATTTTAAACCATGATTTTATTGCTAACTTGTATCCAATGAATCTTGCTGGATTTGATATTGTATTAGGAATGGATTGGTTAGTAGCCAATCATGCCAGTATTTTATGTGATCAAAAGTTAGTACAAGTAAGTTCACCAAAGGGGGAAAAGATCACAATTAAAGGAGATAAGCCAACTAGATCTACAAAATTCATCTCTGTGATGAAAACAGCAAGTTATGCAAGGAAAGGATCACTAGTGTATATGATTTCTATAATCATTAACACTAAAGGAAAATAATTAAAAGATATCCACGTAGTATCTAAATTCTCAGATGTTTTTCCAGAAAAGTTACCTGGATTACCTCAAGATAGAGAGGTTGAATTCAGAATTCACCTATTACCAGGGACAACATCGATTGCCAAATCACCTTATCATTTAGCACCAGCAGAGATGCAAGAACTGAAGAACCAATTGGACGAAATTCTGGAGAAAGGTTTCATACAGCCTAGTTCATCGCCATGGGGAGCACCAATCTTGTTTGTCAAGAAGAAGGACGGGTCGATGCGTATGTGCATTGATTACCGGGAATTGAACAAGGTTACAATTAAAAATCGGTACCCACTACCGAGAATCGTTGATCTGTTTGATCAACTGCAAGGTGCTTGATTCTTTTCTAAGATCGATCTACACTCAGGATATCATCAATTGAAAGTACAGGAAGAGGACATTCCTAAAACTGCTTTCATAACAAGGTATGGTCATTATGAATTTACAGTCATGCCATTTGGTTTAACCAATGCCCCAGCCGCATTTATGGACATGATGAACAGAATATGTAAACCATATCTGGATAAATTCATAATTGTCATTATAGATGATATTCTTATTTACTCTTAGATAAAGAGGATCATGCAGAGAATTTGTTTATACTTTTAAATTTGCTGAGAAAACAAAAGCTTTACGCTAAATTTTCAAAATGCAAATTTTGTTTAAAGGAAGTACAATTCCTAGGACACCTAGTTAATCATGAAGGAATTCATGTGGATCCCACCAAAATCGAGGCGATTACTAAGTGGAATCTCCCTGAATCACCGACAGAGGTGAGAAGTTTTCTTGGACTAGCAGGCTATTATAGACGTTTTATTCAAGATTTTTATAGAATAGCCATTCCCTTAACAAAATTGACCTGCAAATCAATTAAGTTTGAATGGGGACCAAAACAGGAGGAAGCTTTTAGGATTCTAAATCAAAAGTTAACCAACGCACCCATACTAGCATTACCGGAAGGAACTGAAGATTTGATAGTCTATTGTGATGCTTCTAAGATAGGTTAAGGATCTGTGTTGATGCAACGTCAAATGGTTATAGCCTATACCTCTAGACAACTTAAGAATCATGAAGAGAATTATACGACTCATGATCTAGAGTTAGGAGCTATAATTTTTGCCCTTAAGATTTGGAGACACTATCTTTATAGTAGTAAGTTTACTGTTTTCACCGATCATAAGAGTCTAAGATATGTTTTTGGGTAAAAGGAATTAAATATGAGACAGAGACGCTGGATGGAGATTCTTAGTGATTGTGATTGTAATATCCAGTATCATACAGGAAAGCCTAATGTAGTAGCTGATGCTTTAAGTCGAAAGTATCATGAAAAGCCAAGACGAGTACGTTCTCTTAAATTGAATCTGCAGATAGATTTAAATGAGCAAATTAGAGAAGTAAAGGAATCAGTAATCAAGGACGATACTGAAAAATTAAAAGGAATGATTAAGGAATTAGAATAAGGAACAGATGGAATTTGGAGATTCCATAAGAAAAGAGTGTGGATACCCAAACAAGGAAACCTACATCATCGAATTTTAGAAGAAGCTCATAAGTCTAAGTATACGATACATCCTGGTAATGAAAAAATGTATCAAGACTTAAGAAAGAATTTCTGGTGGATAGGAATGAAAAAGGATATAGCAGCCTATGTTGCTAAGTGTCTAACATGTTCACAGGTTAAAGCTGAACACCAGAAAGCCTCAAGTTTACTACAACAATTGGAAATGCCTATATAGAAATGGGAATTGATAACAATGGACTTTGTTACTAAATTACCCAAAACAAGAAAAGGTAATGATGCAATCTGGGTGATTGTAGACATATTAACTAAATCTGCTCATTTCTTACCTATGAGAGAAACTTTCAGCATGGAACAATTAGCTAAGTTATATGTAAATGAAGTAGTTTCATTACATGGAATTCCTTTGTCTATTGTTTCTGATAGAGATAGCCGTTTTACTTCTTATTTTTGGACTAGTTTCCAAAAAGCAATGGGAACCAAGTTAAAACTATGCACAGCTTATCATCCTTAAATGGACGGACAAAGCGAAAGGACAATCCAAACAATTGAGGATATGCTTAGAGCTTGTGTAAGTGATTTCGGAGGAAATTGGGACGATCATTTACCATTAATAGAATTTTCCTATAATTACAGCTATCATATCAGCATCAATGCTGCACCATTTGGAGCACTCTATGGACGAAAATGCCGAACTCCAGTCTGTTGGGCAGAAATTGGAGAAAACATCTGTCTGGACCAGAGATAGTACAAGAAATAACGGACAAGATTATTCAAGTCAAGGAAAGACTAAAAACAACACGCGATCGTCAAAAGAGTTATGTAGATAACAGACGAAAACCTTTGGAATTTTAGGTAGGAGACAAGGTATTATTAAAAGTTTCTCCGTGGAAAGGAGTGGTCAGATTTATCAAGAGAGGAAAGCTAAGCCCCAGGTATGTTGGACCTTTTGAGATTGTTAAAAGAATAGGACCAGTAGCTTATCAGCTACAACTGCCAGAGGAAATGGAAGAAACACATGATGTATTTCATGTATGTAATCTCAAGAAGTGTTTAGCAGATGAGATATTAGTGGTACCTCTTAAGGATATAGAGGTAAATGAGAAACTTAAGTTAATAGAGAAACCGCTACAGATCAAAGATAAAAAGATCAAAAATCTCAAACACAAGAGATTAGTTCTGGTCAAAGTGAAATGGGATTCCAAGAGAGGACCAGAATACACATGGGAGCTTGAAGCCGAGATGAAAAGAAAATATCCACACCTGTTCCAGTAGACCTCGAGGACGAGATCTAAAACAAGGTGGGGAGGATATAACAACTCTCCCAAAACCCTTAAAATATTCCTATACGTCCTAAAATACATCCCGTATGTGAAAAACGGATCCAAGATACCTTTATATAAACAAAAATCAATTTTTGTTGATTCTCGCGGGGTGCGACAAAGGCCAGGCAAGCCTGTCGTTGGCCGCAACAGGGTGGCACCAGGGGGCACACTAGCCTGCCACATGTCGCGTTGCGTGTCGAGGCTAGTTGTTGAATCAACAAAGCTAGTGCCTACCCTAGCGTCCTCGCAGGCCGCGAAGGCCCTGCCTTCTGTTTCTCGATGGGTGCAAGAACTCCCTGATCAGAACTATAAATAGGAGCTCGACGTTTCATTTCCAACTCGTTCAAAATTTCAATTCTCTCTCAAATTTCTTAATAGTAGAAATAATTCTCGGGCATAGACCCACTAAAAAGCGCAGCTCAGCCTCGTTGTGAGTATTATAACCCCCGGTTACCTATTAGTTACTCTGTTCGATTAATCTAGAGCTCTGTAACGCATGTCGAGGCTCTGCCTGACTCATTCGTTGGAGTTCTGTCTCGGGAGGGGGGTATAGCTAATGTAAATTGGGTTATTTTACTAACACGTGTGCATTGTTTAAGTTACTAGAAAGCTGTAGGGTTATCTAAAGTAGCAATGTGAGTACATTCACTTTTTGTAAACTGTTTTTATACAAACCTCAATTGTTTTAAAGTATAAATAACAGTGATTGAGTATTTGTGATTTTACAATTAATGTCGGTATGTTGGGGTTTTGTATACATTACTTGTTACTAATACTGTGAATAGTAACATGACCATAAGTCAGGATTGACAGTACCGTGTGTGGTAATTTGGTAGATATAAACAAATGTAATTGCGGATGCCCTAAATACTGTAAAGATATAAAATTGTTTTGATTAAATTGGGATGCACTCACCAGTATTTCCCAGTGACAAAACTTTTTAAAACGCGTTTCAGGTAACAAAATGTGAAAGCCAATTAGAAGCCAGCTGGAGAGCACCGAAGGCTTGAAAAAGTGGCTGTAAAAGTTACCTAAACAACAAAGAAGTTTTATTTGAATAAATTAGGGTTTATCCCAATAAACACTTTATATATGGAAACTTGGTTTTTCCCATGTATTTATTATTTATAAAAGTGTGGTGTTTTACTCTATTAAACTATTTCCTAACTACGGTCCTGATGTAATTTCCGTTGTCAAATTAATAAACAACGATACCACTAATCTGGATCTCGCGACACCGCTCTTGGGACAAGGGGTCGGGGGTTGTGATAGTTTGGCTCGGGTCAGATACGGTCAGGTCAGAGATGACCTCCTGCCGCTGAGCAGTGGTGGTTTTGTTGTCGGTTAAGGCTCGGTGGAGTCTCGGCTTAGTTTGGTTTAGTTGCGGGTCACATCAGTTGGTTCAGGCTTAGACAACATTAGTTAACCGGTCAGATTTTGTTTGGGTCAAAGTTGGTCAAAGGCGGTGAAAGCTGGTCAAAGGCAGTCAAACGCGGTCGGTTTTAGTTTTGGTTCGTTTTGGTCAGATTTGGTTTCGGGTCAAACCGAGTCAACTCGGTCAACCCGGGTCAAACAGGTCAACTCAGCCGACTCGGTCAACCCAAGTCAACTGGTCAACTCAGTCAACAAAATGGCACGAAGACTCGGTAAAAGATTAACGACACGATTATTATTTATGTTTTTTTATGTAGTTTTTACTAATTACGTGAAAACAAGCTCGAACCGATTTGATTAGAGTATAATTTATGTTTTGACATATTTGACGAAATTTGATATATTGTGATTGAATTTTGAAAATTATATCAACAACTTGCGTTGTCGGGGGCGTCCAAAAACAGAGGAAACTCTTCCTGTTTTTCGAGAAAATGCGTAAACGAAACATGTTCTACTATAAAACGAAAACTATCGTATTTAAATATTTTTTTATAAAATCAAATACAAACGTATATTTATTTTGATGGATATTACAACAATTACAAAAACACGTTTATAATGTTTCGATAAAAACCGTTTTACAAGATAACCAAACACAATAGTTTTATAAAATAAATATATTTAGTTATATTTATTTCAAAGATAAAAAATTCGGGCATTTTTTATAAATAAATATAATTATCTATGTTAGTTTAAACATAGAAAACTCGAAAATTCTATTATAAAATAAATATAATTATTATATTTATTTCAAGCCTCAAGAACTCAAAAACTTTATAAACTAAACATAACTTTTAAATTTACTTCAAACGCCGAAAACTCGATGATTCTTTTATAAAATAAATATGACTATTATATTTATTTTAAACCATAACAACTCGAAAACTCTATTAAATAAATATAACTTTTTATATTTATTTCAAACACTTAAACGATATATATGTGCGTTTTGACAATTGTCTATGAAACACGAAATCTCTATTGTGACTACGTGACCTTTCGGGACGACTAATACGATATCATAAATATATTTAATATTTTTATATAAATATTTATATACGCTAAACGTCTCAAAAACTTAGTATCTCCAAGACTTAGTAATTTTCACCGACATTAAACGAAACTTAACAAGTATATCTTTTTCGTTTCTTTCAAATTTACAACTTACCGTCGAATCGTTCGGTTAACGATTCAGTAGAACTTGTAGATGCATATGTCTGTAGCTTTCTTTTGTATCGAGTCTAAGTTTTACCTTTTTGTGGTCTATGTATAGTGTAAAGTATGTTTTCTATTGAATCCAGGATGAAACGAAGGTTTAGGATGTTTTGTAAGTCCATCCGGACAGATGGAGTCCATCCGGATGGATGGACATAACCCCATCCGGACGGATGGGCTAGGTAGTGTTCACCCGGATTAGCTTGCCTATAAATAGGGTGCATGGGTCTTCATTTGTAACAGTTCTTCTTGGCACCTTAGGCAAAGCTCTGTCGAATTCTCCCTGGATCTTGAACAATCTGTTATTATCAATGAGAATGAAGATGTTAAATGGTGTCTGCGTTATTTCTCTCTCTCCTACTACATTCTTGGATTCCGCACAAGCTTGTAGTTGCTAATCCAGTCTGAGCGCGTTCGAGTAACCAAACTCTCGGTCCTCACAAGTGGTATCACAGCTTGGAGGCCAGATTCGGAGGAGATTTACAATGATATACAAGAGATTCTTGCCATTTTCAGATCTACATTTCTAATTTCTACTCCATTTCTCATTTTTCTTAACTTTTTCATAGAAAAACATAAATTAAACACTAAATTCATGGACAAAATTACCTAAAATTTGGATATTATGTGCGTTGTGTGTTAGAGATTAATCTTATAAAGATTCAGAACATAATTCGGACTAAAACATATCAAAGTCATTGAAAAACTATGAACTTTCGAACAAGTTTTGGTGACATCATCATCCATACAGACAGATAGGTTAGCCCATCTGGACGGATAGATTTAGTTTGTTTGAAGTTTAGTTTACTGTTCTTGGCCATCTGGGCGGATAGACATCCATCCGGACATATTGTGTTTTTGTTCATCCGGAAGTTAGCCATCCGATAGAGTTCATACGGACACGTCCATCCGGACAGAGTTTATTCTTTGTTATTGTTCATCCAGAAACTAGTCCATTCGAACCAAGTTCATCTGGAAGATCAGTGTTATTTGCTCATCCGGACCACGACCATCCGGACAACCAGTGTTTATGTTCACTTTGTATTCAAACAAGTTTGACTTTTGTTGACTTCTCAGGTACCAATCATGGATGACGAATTCTTGAATCCGTTTTCTGACACATATGCTTACAATAGTACTGGAACAACTTCTACCGACGCAAATCCGAAAACCGCAACAAAGGCGATTTCTGAATCGCTTAGTATCGACAACACATACGGAACGTACATCAAACCGCCAAAGTTGATGAATATAGAAGATTATAACAGATGGGAAAAATTGTTTGACAACTGGTTGAGAAAGTTCGTGTATGACAGTTGGAATTTAGTTCAAGTGGGGTACACGACTACACACACAGTGTTTACAAATTTGGGTTCAGACAAGCAAGATGTTTATCGCCGAGCAGAAAGAAATCGCACTACTTCATCAATCAGTTTAGGATGACATCATTTCTCTACTTGATTACGAAACATCAAAAGAACTGTGGGAAGCTCTAAAGAAGAAGTGTACGGGAGGTGATGAAATCATGAAAAACAAGAAATCTCTAATCAAGAAGGAATTCGATCTCTTTGTGTGCATGAAGGGTGAAAGCGTTCGACAAATGATCGAGAGATTTTGCCATCTAAAGGTTGAGCTTGATAGGTTTGGGATCAACAATGATCAGGAAGAAATCGTCGAGAAGCTATTTGAGGCATTGCCAAATGAGCAAGATTGGCAATATTACGTGATTGTTCTAAAAATTACTAAATCAATGAAAGATATAACGCTAAATTGGCTAATCGAAAAGTTAGAATGTCACGAACTTGAAATCAAAAAGAAAAATAAAATGAACAATGCCACTTATCAACAAAAGGTGAACCTTTATTACCGTGGTAGCATGATCTCAAACCCTTCATCACCGAAAACAACATTCAGTGTTGAGAATTCCAACGATATATCTAAAGGTAACTCATGTGACAAATGGCCAATAACCGGAAATTCCGTACAGTCTAATCACTATTCTTAGTATATAATCTCATGCAATTAGCGTAATTTAATTACGTAACGGTGTCGTATATTAGACGAAAATGTTAGGACAAGAAAACACTAATAAGAAAACATATCTTACAAAGATATAAGACTTTCCGGTAGAACGTCCTATTCGCTAAATCGTCCGTTTCATTAAAAATAAGGCAATTTTAACTTGTCCAAAATAATAATTTAGCATTTCCGGGACTCCGAAAATATGACAAATGATGACAAACATATGGAAACAATATGAGGATATTAATGGGGTATTCGAAACATAAGCTCTCGACACTGCGTTGCAACCCCCACAACTTGTCCGTTTCTGCACCGACAAGCTAATAAACGACATTACCAACATCGAAAACAACCAAATGAAAGCTTTAGTGAACTAGTTAAGCTTATTTTGGGATTCAAAATAACTTCATACATCTTTTAAATGCGGAATGTCAACTTACGGCAAACTTCCGTCGGTACGCCACAAAAGTGCCGTAAACTAGCCAACGACGAAACGAAACAGTAATTATCTGAAAAACCCAAAAATAAATATTATTTGACATAAATAATATAATGGGTAGTAAAAACGACACAAAATCCGCAATCGAATCTGATTGCATTAAGCTGCATGGCTAGTTCAGTAAACTGCCAGTTAGCAAAGCCGGTACAGGAACCGTGTCAAAAATAATAAAAGTTTTAGTCCAAAAATTTGGATTAAATATTTGGATAATAAAACAAGTACAAAAATAATTTTTGTTATGTTTTTATCTATATAAAACACGGTGTCAGTATTTAACCCGGTACAGGACCTGAACCGATTTTTTTTACCCGATTTACACACTAAAAATTTCGGTGAACTAGTTTTACTTAGTGTCACACTACTTTAAAATATGAAGGCTTAAAACCTTGTAGATATTTTTATATAAATTGTCAAAGTTCGTAAAATACTTAAACAATTACTACATTTTACCAAGAAATGAACACTTAACACATGAAACAAATTCAAGACCCTTTTCCCCCCTCATGTTCACGTTGGTTTTAGTGGGTCCAACACCCCTTAATTACTTGCTAAATATCTTGATATTTTTAGTAAGTTACAAGTGGATGAAAAATGGATGATTAAAAATTACAACACTTAGCCACTAAGTTACTACACTTCATCACTTTCATCTTTCATTACACACCAAGAACACTTTAATCATCTTCATTTTTTTTTCACAAGAACACCTTCAAAAACCCAATTATTTTTATTACCTCCTTCATGATCAACATGGATTTCCAAGTAACATAAGGTGATCTAAAGCTAGTGGAAGTAAAAGGAAGGGTTTACATTCATACAAAAGTATTCTACCAACAAGATCATCATCTTCTTAGTCTTAATAATCTTCTAAGATCATCCCTAGCCTTGTGCTAGAAGTAAGCTTCTATAACTATTTTTTTTTTTACAAATATATTAAGTTTATGATTGTTATTATTGCTAATAATAACCAAGAGATCATACATAATAACATGAGAAAAATACAAAGAAGCAAAGATAAAAATCATGATGTATTTATGTTGATTATATTGTGATTTAAGACTTGTGATATGCTTATTTGATCTTGCTATGATGATGATGAGATAAATAAATGGTTAGAATATGTTTTAAGTTATGATCTAAAAATTATACATGTTTATGTTAAAGGGTTTTTAACATAAAGGATTAAATGGATGATCATAACTATTGTTCTTGTGAAAGTATTAAGGGTTTTTATTTAAAAACAAGACTTTTACAAGATTATAAAAAGTAACATACAACTAGAGATTTTTATAAAAGTTGTTAAAACTAGAATTAAACTTGGTTTTTGAACTAGTTAGCATATGTAATGATCATGTTTAAAACCCTACATGATTTGGAAATCATCTTGGTAAAATTTTATTTTATAAAAGTCTTATATGTTTAGTTAAGTTGTAGAGTAAATTGGTGGTGATTTGATAAAGAAAACGATATGTTTATAAAACATGGTTAGAATAAAATACAAAGGTTATATAACCATTTTTCATGAAAACTTTATTTTATAAAGTAACAACATTTTTGGTTGTTTTTAGACAAGAGAAATATATATTTTTTTTAGAAAAATATATATTTGGTGATTTAACAACTTATGTGCTATGTGATTATTTGATGGTATTAGTTATATATATCAAAGATAGGAAATTTATTACAATGGTAATAATGAACACATGATACATAATAATCAAAGTTTTACAAGACTTCACATAATTACGCCTTAAAACGAGTTACGGACGATTCGAATAATCGGACACCATTTATGGTCAAAATGAACGACGGACAACTACATAAGTGAATTGCCAATCCGAAGAGTTACTATGACGTTTAGGCGGTTTTTCGACACGAAATATAAGTATCCTATCGATAACAAATTTCGGATGTTTATAAACTTATAAAAACTAGTATGTTTTTATTTACCAAAAAGTATACTTAGTAAATTTTTATAAAAAGATTTTTATAAAAATGAAAGGCTTACTTATAACAAGTGGGCTTATTTTACCTAATGGGCTAACTTATAACAAGTGGGCTTATCCTACTTAATGGGCTATGTTTATACAAATGGACTATTTTCTATTACAAATGGGCTTAGTTTTCTTAATGGGCTTAACATAAATCCATGGGCTAAGCCCAAAACACCAAACATATGGGCCAAAGCCCAACACTATTGAAGCCCAATACTATTGAAGCCCAACACTATTGAAGCCCAACACTATTGAAGCCCAACACTATTCAAGCCCAACACTATTCAAGCCCAACACTATTGAGGCCCAACACTATTTGAGGCCCAACACTATTTGAGGCCCAACACTATTTGAGGCCCAACACTATTGAGGCCCAACACTATTTTAGGCCCAGCACTATTTAAGCCCAATAACTTGAAAACATGGGCTTGGCCCAATGATACTATTATTGGAAACACAACTATACAAGTGATACATATAAGACACGAGGTTCAGCGGACTAGATCCGACTATACAACTCATTCATCGAATACACAGTTAACGAACATTTGAACAACTCATTCATCGAATACACAGTTAACGAACATTTGAACAACTCATTCATCGAATACACAGTTAACGAACGTTTGAACAACTCATTCATCGAATACACAGTTAACGAACGTTTGAATAACTCATTCATCGAATACACAGTTAACGAACAGTAAAGACATACAAGTCTTACACATACTCAAGACAAAAGACTTGTACATGAGTCAATGCAAAGACCGTAGTGTCTAACAATTCTAGGACCTTTGTAGGTCGTGATACAATTCAAGGACAATGCAAGTGAGGTTACAATTACATACAGTTTACGGATGCAATTCTGTGAGTTCATGTTCCCCTATTCATTTAAATGTTTTACAACTTTACAACTATCGGGGAAGATACATGTTCAAAGTATGTTAAAGTTAGGTAATGAAACACCTAGATCATGTGCGAATTAGGGCCATACTATAAGCACCATTAATCCAGTTTGGACCAAGGAACAAAGGACTAGATCTATTGGGTTTTGGCGAGCCCCACTCTTGGTCGTGGACCCATACAGAAGAGTGCGTTTGTGTCCCAGTCGATAGGAATCGGCATAAAATCGTCTAGGGTTGGTTTGCTTCCTATTTCGTCACACATATTAATGTCCTCGCGAAACATTAATGATCAACGATTTCATTGACGCTTTACATACTACATCATACATACAAATACATTTTACATGCGGGTTTTGATACAAATACATTTCATACAGATAAAGCGCATGGTTTTGATACAAATACATTTCACGATTGACAGATACATCTTATACAACTAAACTGCATGAACTCGCTCAACTTTTGTTGATGTTTTCAAACTTAACATGTATTTCAGGAAATTAGTGGACCTGGCAGACATTTCAGTCAAGGAAAGCAAGTATCAATACTCCATGCCAACTATTGAAGGGTTTGCCTGTTATATACCGCCTCTTTGCGGTGATATAGTGGTCAAAGTCTTGACATTTTAAGACTTACATTTTGATGTATAAAACGATGACAACTTATTTTCATTTGATGGTTTGTAACCAATACATAACTTATGTTGCGATCTTTTGAACAATTATGACAATGGCATTGGAGCATGTTTTATTCATATAGTTTGTTCATGTACATCGATATTTATGCAATGAAAACCAGACAGATCACACCTTGCGTTTCCGCTACGAGCGGGTGTGACAGATTGGTATCAGAGCATCGATTGTAGTGAACCAGGATTCTTTCTCGAGTCTAAGTCTACAATCACTAGGGATCTCTCACGAAAACCTCTTGTTCATGTTGAACATATTATAAATAAAATTGGACAAGTCAAAAGGTTTTCATTGCATAAACATTTTTCAAGGTCCACTACAGCAAAAATTCATTTCACATAAATCAAGCGAGGACATTTCCATGGGTGAAGTCTATGAGAAACAGACACAATACATTAATAGACTATGTGCCTACAATACATTACATTATCAGTTTATGCATTATAAACAGTTCACAAATTCAGCTTATACAAGATAGAAATCCTTGATTGATAGGATTTTACATGATTATATATATAGGTGGTTCATATATATGTTGCATGAAATATTTTGCCAAGAACAAAATACCTTCGACTTCAAACTCTATTATTATTCTTTACTCACACGGTGAAAATATCGACCTCATGTCTACTGCGGAGCTTATGGCGAACATGATTCCTAAGTGAAATCTTAAACTTAATTCCGTAAAATATGGTTGCTTTCTCGCGAATGCTGAGAGGCCTGACCATGATAATGACGACGAGGCGAAGGTGGTAACCTTGGACAACAACTCCATTAGTGGGACGAGATCCATGTGACTCATACTAATCAAGGTGGATATACTCTTGTCCTTACAAGGAAGATGAAGTACTTATCTTGAAGGTGCCTCTTCAGTTGTTATTGTTACAGATTCTTTTCATTTCTATTTCACCTAACGTCGTACCGTTCTGTGAGTAATGACAACGAACGTTGACACGTGAGTTATCACGAAGGTCCCTCCTATGTTGAAGGTATATTGACAATAATGTTTCCTCTCTTATTGATCGGCAGCTTCGTACGAGAGAATGCTAGGGTGACCATGCAAGACAATTTATTATTACGGTGGCCAACGTAATAACAACTTGTAGTGCATGGAAATTCTGGTGGACTCTGTGGGTCAAGCTAATGATCACTATTCATTCAAAATTCTTAAGTTATTACTTGAGATTCAATTCTTCCTATCTAGTAGAACACGAACTGGGGTGGTTAGTATAACACCCTACAATACAATACAATACAATACAATACAATACAATACAATACAATACAATACAATACAATACAATACAATACAATACAATACAATACAATACAATACAATACAGGAAGACGACACGTATTTGTTCACACCTAACATTCGATCTATATCACAATTCAGATGAGATTAGTCATTTAAACAAACAAAACTTGTTAGCTACTCATGGAGGATTTTCCTCAACATTCTCGAAATTCTTGAACATGGGTTGGTTCCATGGTGTCTATGACACTTTACCCTACTTTACCTTACCTTACCTTATCATATTCATTGGAAATGATACAATAAATTCCGTCGCTTGACACTTGTCTTTTCCCAAGGAATGGTATGGCATGAGCCATGCTGCAACTCCCTCATTACATTCTATTCGACATCTTTGGAAATTCTAATAATTTTGCTAGAGCCCGTGAAACTCAAGCACTATTACCATAATTTTCACATGGACAAATAAGACAAAGGATTTTCTCTACTTAGGACGATCGAGGTCCATAGAGTAGGGAATACATATTATATGGACAAAGACCACTGGTTGGTTTCCCCTCTTCAACGAATTTTTTTTTCTCTTCCATTTAAACATATGACCAATACACGCAAGAGGCATTACACCTTTTGGTTTTGGTCATCCACATTATCATTTATTCAAACATGTATGAACAATATGGTCTTGAGGTTTCCATGACCGATTGATTGCATTCTTCATTCTTGGGCACATGATAGACTTTATTTATCCAAATACATGTCTAGATTCTTTTAATAGTGTGTATTAAAAAGATCATGGCGCCAAAAGAATCAATTGTTTAAGTTAAAAGTTATGTGTTGAAAACCATTGCTTTTACACAAGACATGTTTTATACATGACATTGTTACGCAAGACATTGTTATACATGTCATTTGACGTTGGTATACACAAGACATTTTTGGTGGTTATTTGTAAGTGATGAGACGTGTGTAATATGATAAAAGCATGGTGGATACGCCGCTGGTACTTCCTATATATAAGTGCTTATGTTATATTGCATATCGTGGTGTTATTCAAATCTCTTCGACAAAGACAAGACATGACATTTTTGCACAAGACGCGACATCTTCTACACAAGACATAATATTGTATTTCAAGACATGATATATTTATACACTACATTTTTATTGGTTATTTATTTAACCATACATCATTCTTTTATATCATCTGATTTTCATATCTATTTTCATATGATTTTATAAAAGAACTCGATCATAACTGGAGCCAATGTTGATGGTTACACTTGATGCTTTCACGGTCTCTCAAGGGTTGTTCCATACTGGGAAACACCCGAATTCAAACACACTAAGTGTTACGTTTCGGGTTTAGCTTCAGAGATCCGAAGCATGATCGGATCATCCCTCCCTACCTCAATCACTCAAACAATAACTCTCGCCATGAGAGAAATGAAGGCAACTGCTGCCATAAACGATTTTGGCACCAGGATGTATGCTGGTAACTTGCCAAAATCCTAAATGTGAATAAGTGTGTGTGTGGTTAGAACTATGAATACTCCACAAAATCCCAATGAAGTCATGAGTATGTACACTCTACGATCATCATGTATCAATTCTATTAATACCAACACCGAGCTTAACTAGCGTCTTTAGTTGTTATACATATACTCGAATTAGAGTCATATTGGAGACACATTACTATATCAAGTTAGCTAATGGGTAATTAGCTGAGACATATCAAATCATTAAGGGCCACCGGTATGTATCCTATTCGTCAACATTTCACATCCATGTTATTTTATACAATTGGCAATTTTAGCTTCATCTCAACATTTCACATACATGAGTTTCATGGCTAGGGACGGGATTGTCCTAGCTACAATTAGGGATTGGGTTATCCTACATCTAAACATATGGATTGGGTTATCCTGCATTTAAACATAGGGTTCCTAAAAACTATACAGTGAAGTCCTCGCCACACAGAATTTAAAATGTACTTGGCCTAGAGGCAAGTAAGCTAGACGTCTCCTCATTCTATAGAATTGGCAAAAAGTAAACTAGTCGAGTCTAGAGCTGAAATTCAATAGCGATCTCTTCCCCGTTCAGTTGAGTATTTTCGATGTAGTGGTTGGCATGGATTGGCTATCCAATACTCGAGCCGAAGTCTTCTGTCATGAGAAGATCATTCGCCTACCACTACTGAACGAAAAGACACTTGTGATACATGGAGAGAAGCGCGACACCCCATTGCGGATCATCAATGGCATGAAAGCACATAAATGCTTACGGAAAGGTTGTATTGCCTATCTAGCGCTTGTTGTCGACAAGAAGGCCGATGGGCCTCAGATGACAGATATTCCTGTGGTAAAAGAATTCCCTGAAGTCTTTCCTGAAGACTTGCCAGGACTACTACCATATCAACAAGTCGAGTTTCACATCGACTTGGTACCGGGAGCCGCACCCATAGCCAAATATCCATGTCGATCAGCACCTTCTGAACCTTGTAGTTGACCGAATAAGGATGTTGTGAGTTCATAACCCCCACTATTTACCACTATACATCTTTATAAAGGTTTTGGGTGTGGAAAGACATGCAAGTTTTGCAAAAATACACAACATTTTGATGAACGAAAATTCATATTTCTAAACCATGTTACAAATGAATTTCCAACTAACTCAAATGGTTTATGAAAGGTTCTAGCTTCTACTCTAAGATAGATTTACGATCGGAGTATCATCAGTTACGAATTCAATAGGAAAGCATACCGAAAACGGCTTTTAAGACTCGTTACGGTCATTACGAGTTTCTCGTTATGCCTTTTGGTTTAACAAATGCACCAGCGGTCTTCATGGATTTAATGAATCGTGTGTGCAAGCCGTATCTCGACAAATTCGTCATAGTGTCTATTGACGACATTTTGATATACTCTCGATCAACTGATGAACATGAGCAACATTTGGGAACAATTTTAGAGTTGTTAAAGACAATAAATTCGCCCCAATCGAAAAACAAGATATAGCATTACAACTTATTCTTAAGATTGGTGCATAGCATTTTACAATCTTATCATTATCCGACGATACAGATGACTTTGTTGTAAACTGTGATGCTTCGCATCAAGGATTGGGTTGTGTACCCATACAACGTGAAAAAGTTATCGTGTACACGGCACGCCAACTAAAAGTTCACGAGAAGAACTATACCACTCACGACCTTGAGTTAGGCGTGATGGTATTCGCTTTGAAATATGGCGACATTATTTATATGGTACTCAATGCACTATTCTCACGGATCATAAAAGCCTTCAACACATATTCAACCAAAAAGAATTAAATATACGTCAACGATGTTTGTTGAATTGTTGAACGACTATGATTGTGAAATAAAGTACCATCCGGGCAAGGCAAACGTTGTAGCAGATGCCATGAGCCGCAAGGAGCGAGTAAGAACACTGAGAGTTCAAGCATTAGAGAAGATGATTCACAAGCGCCCAAGGAAGAGAATATTCAAGCAGAAACACTTAGAGGCATGAAGGAACAATTAATGCCGAAAGAAGATGGAACTTTATACCTTATGGGTCGAAATTGGGTTCCATTCTTTGGCGGCCTTCGAGATGATATTTTGAGGAAGCACATAGGCCTAAGTATTGAAATAATACTACTGGTGACCTAACCTCAAAAGTAATATCGCGACTTATATCAGAGAATGCTTGACTTGCGCGAAAGTCAAAGTCGAGTTGCAAAATCCCTCGGACTTGTTACAACAACCCAAGATTTCCGTTTGGTAATGGGAACAAATATCGATGTGCTTCATTACGAAGTTACTCAGGACCTCAAGAGGTCACTACATGATATGTGTAATCATCGATAGACAAACAAAGTCCGCACACTTCTTACCGATTTGGGAGAAGGATAATACTGAGAAACTAGCGAAACTCTATCTCAAAGAAATAGTGGCTCGTCATAGAGTGCCTATTTCAATCATTTCAGAAAGAGACGGTCGTTTCATTTCTAGAATTTGGAAATCATTTTAACAGGCCTTTGGATCTCATTTGAATCCAAGTACGGCCTTTCATCCACAAACTGACGGCCAGAGAGAACGGACAATCCAAACACTCGAATATATGTTTCGCGCATGTGTTATGGATTTAGGCGGCACTTGGGATACTCATCTACCTTTAGTTGAGTTTTCCTACAATAACAGCTACCATACTAGTATACAAGCTGCACCGTTTGAAGCTCTTTATGGTCGAAAGTGTCGCTCTCTGCTATTTTGGGCAGAAACTGGCGATAGTCAATTAATTGGTCCGGAATTAGTCCAAGAGACTACGGATAAATATTTTCAGATCCGAGACCGTATCAAGGCGGCTCGCGATCAACAAAATAGCTACGCAGACAAGAGACATAAACCATTATCTTTCGAGGTCGGAGACAAAGTCTTATTGAAAGTCTCGACTTGGAAGGGCGTAGCGAGGTTCGGTAAACGTGGAAAGCTGAACCCATGTTACATTGGACCATTTGAAATCTTAGAAAAGATTGGCACTGTTGCCTACAAGTTGAAGTTACCAGATGAACTAAGTAGTGTACACGACACATTTCATGTGTCGAATCTTAAGAAGAGTCCAACACAAGAAACGGTTATCATCCCGACGGATGAAGTTCACATTGATGACAAACTACAATTCATAAAGCACCTGTTAAGGTCATGGACCGGAAGGTCCAGTAAATGCGAAGGAGTCGTAACATATTTGTAAAAATTCGTTGGAACTCTCGACACGGACCCGAATATATACTTGGGAACGTGCAGATCAAATCAAAACCAAAATACCCTCACCTGTTTGAGTAGTCTCCTGCAAAGGATGACTCAGTTTGAATTTCGGGACGAAATTCTCAATAACAGGGGGAGAATGTGACAAATGGCCAATAACCGGAAATTCCGTACAGTCTAATCACTATTCTTAGTATATAATCTCATGCAATTAGCGTAATTTAATTACGTAACGGTGTCGTATATTAGACGACAATGTTAGGACAAGAAAACACTAATACGAAAACATATCTTACAAAGATATAAGACTTTCCGGTACAACGTCCTATTCGCTAAATCGTCCGTTTCATTAAAAATAAGGCAATTTTAACTTGTCCAAAATAATAATTTAGCATTTCCGGGACTCCGAAAATATGACAAATGATGACAAACATATGGAAACAATATGAGGATATTAATGGGGTATTCGAAACATAAGCTCTCGACACTCCGTTGCAACCCCCACAACTTGTCCGTTTCTGCACCGACAAGCTAATAAACGACATTACCAACATCGAAAACAACCAAATGAAAGCTTTAGTGAACTAGTTAAGCTTATTTTGGGATTCAAAATAACTTCATACATCTTTTAAATGCGGAATGTCAACTTACGGCAAACTTCCGTCGGTACGCCACAAAAGTGCCGTAAACTAGCCAACGACGAAACGAAACAGTAATTATCTGAAAAACCCAAAAATAAATATTATTTGACATAAATAATATAATGGGTAGTAAAAACGACACAAAATCCGCAATCGAATCTGATTGCATTAAGCTGCATGGCTAGTTCAGTAAACTGCCAGTTAGCAAAGCCGGTACAGGAACCGTGTCAAAAATAATAAAAGTTTTAGTCCAAAAAGTTGGATTAAATATTTGGATAATAAAACAAGTACAAAAATAATTTTTGTTATGTTTTTATCTATATAAAACACGGTGTCAGTATTTAACCCGGTACAGGACCTGAACCGATTTTTTTTACCCGATTTACACACTAAAAATTTCGGTGAACTAGTTTTACTTAGTGTCACACTACTTTAAAATATGAAGGCTTAAAACCTTGTAGATATTTTTATATAAATTGTCAAAGTTCTTAAAATACTTAAACAATTACTACATTTTACCAAGAAATGAACACTTAACACATGAAACAAATTCAAGACCCTTTTCCCCCCTCATGTTCACGTTGGTTTTAGTGGGTCCAACACCCCTTAATTACTTGCTAAATATCTTGATATTTTTAGTAAGTTACAAGTGGATGAAAAATGGATGATTAAAAATTACAACACTTAGCCACTAAGTTACTACACTTCATCACTTTCATCTTTCATTACACACCAAGAACACTTTAATCATCTTCATTTTTTTTTTCACAAGAACACCTTCAAAAACCCAATTATTTTTATTACCTCCTTCATGATCAACATGGATTTCCAAGTAACATAAGGTGATCTAAAGCTAGTGGAAGTAAAAGGAAGGGTTTACATTCATACAAAAGTATTCTACCAACAAGATCATCATCTTCTTAGTCTTAATAATCTTCTAAGATCATCCCTAGCCTTGTGCTAGAAGTAAGCTTCTATAACTATTTTTTTTTATACAAATATATTAAGTTTATGATTGTTATTATTGCTAATAATAACCAAGAGATCATACATAATAACATGAGAAAAATACAAAGAAGCAAAGATAAAAATCATGATGTATTTATGTTGATTATATTGTGATTTAAGACTTGTGATATGCTTATTTGATCTTGCTATGATGATGATGAGATAAATAAATGGTTAGAATATGTTTTAAGTTATGATCTAAAAATTATACATGTTTATGTTAAAGGGTTTTTAACATAAAGGATTAAATGGATGATCATAACTATTGTTCTTGTGAAAGTATTAAGGGTTTTTATTTAAAAACAAGACTTTTACAAGATTATAAAAAGTAACATACAACTAGAGATTTTTATAAAAGTTGTTAAAACTAGAATTAAACTTGGTTTTTGAACTAGTTAGCATATGTAATGATCATGTTTAAAACCCTACATGATTTGGAAATCATCTTGGTAAAATTTTATTTTATAAAAGTCTTATATGTTTAGTTAAGTTGTAGAGTAAATTGGTGGTGATTTGATAAAGAAAACGATATGTTTATAAAACATGGTTAGAATAAAATACAAAGGTTATATAACCATTTTTCATGAAAACTTTATTTTATAAAGTAACAACATTTTTGGTTGTTTTTAGACAAGAGAAATATATATTTTTTTTAGAAAAATATATATTTGGTGATTTAACAACTTATGTGCTATGTGATTATTTGATGGTATTAGTTATATATATCAAAGATAGGAAATTTATTACAATGGTAATAATGAACACATGATACATAATAATCAAAGTTTTACAAGACTTCACATAATTACGCCTTAAAACGAGTTACGGACGATTCGAATAATCGGACACCATTTATGGTCAAAATGAACGACGGACAACTACATAAGTGAATTGCCAATCCGAAGAGTTACTATGACGTTTAGGCGGTTTTTCGACACGAAATATAAGTATCCTATCGATAACAAATTTCGGATGTTTATAAACTTATAAAAACTAGTATGTTTTTATTTACCAAAAAGTATACTTAGTAAATTTTTATAAAAAGATTTTTATAAAAATGAAAGGCTTACTTATAACAAGTGGGCTTATTTTACCTAATGGGCTAACTTATAACAAGTGGGCTTATCCTACTTAATGGGCTATGTTTATACAAATGGACTATTTTCTATTACAAATGGGCTTACTTACACTTAATGGACTATTGTATTACAAATGGGCTTAGTTTTCTTAATGGGCTTAACATCATAATGGGCTTAACATAAATCCATGGGCTAAGCCCAAAACACCAAACATATGGGCCAAAGCCCAACACTATTGAAGCCCAATACTATTGAAGCCCAACACTATTGAAGCCCAACACTATTGAAGCCTAACACTATTGAAGCCCAACACTATTCAAGCCCAACACTATTGAGGCCCAATACTATTTGAGGCCCAACACTATTTGAGGCCCAACACTATTGAGGCCCAACACTATTTTAGGCCCAGCACTATTTAATCCCAATAACTTGAAAACATGGGCTTGGCCCAATGATACTATTATTGGAAACACAACTATACAAGTGATACATATAAGACACGAGGTTCAGCGGACTAGATCCGACTATACAACTCATTCATCGAATACACAGTTAACGAACATTTGAACAACTCATTCATCGAATACACAGTTAACGAACATTTGAACAACTCATTCATTGAATACACAGTTAACGAACGTTTGAACAACTCATTCATCGAATACACAGTTAACGAACGTTTGAATAACTCATTCATCGAATACACAGTTAACGAACAGTAAAGACATACAAGTCTTACACATACTCAAGACAAAAGACTTGTACATGAGTCAATGCAAAGACCGTAGTGTCTAACAATTCTAGGACCTTTGTAGGTCGTGATACAATTCAAGGACAATGCAAGTGAGGTTACAATTACATACAGTTTACGGATGCAATTCTGTGAGTTCATGTTCCCCTATTCATTTAAATGTTTTACAACTTTACAACTATCGGGGAAGATACATGTTCAAAGTATGTTAAAGTTAGGTAATGAAACACCTAGATCATGTGCGAATTAGGGCCATACTATAAGCACCATTAATCCAGTTTGGACCAAGGAACAAAGGACTAGATCTATTGGGTTTTGGCGAGCCCCACTCTTGGTCGTGGACCCATACAGAAGAGTGCGTTTGTGTCCCAGTCGATAGGAATTGGCATAAAATCGTCTAGGGTTGGTTTGCTTCCTATTTCGTCACACATATTAATGTCCTCGCGAAACATTAATGATCAACGATTTCATTGACGCTTTACATACTACATCATACATACAAATACATTTTACATGCGGGTTTTGATACAAATACATTTCATACAGATAAAGCGCATGGTTTTGATACAAATACATTTCACGATTGACAGATACATCTTATACAACTAAACTGCATGAACTCGCTCAACTTTTGTTGATGTTTTCAAACTTAACATGTATTTCAGGAAATTAGTGGACCTGGCAGACATTTCAGTCAAGGAAAGCAAGTATCAATACTCCATGTCAACTATTGAAGGGTTTGCCTGTTATATACCGCCTCTTTGCGGTGATATAGTGGTCAAAGTCTTGACATTTTAAGACTTACATTTTGATGTATAAAACGATGACAACTTATTTTCATTTGATGGTTTGTAACCAATACATAACTTATGTTGCGATCTTTTGAACAATTATGACAATGGCATTGGAGCATGTTTTATTCATATAGTTTGTTCATGTACATCGATATTTATGCAATGAAAACCAGACAGATCACACCTTGCGTTTCCGCTACGAGCGGGTGTGACAACTCAGGTGGGGGATTAACGGGTATAAGTGGTTTTGGTTATCCGAGTTCGAGTTCAAGCACGCAAGCTCAGTCTACACCAAACTCGAATCAGAATCAAAGTGGCTCTAACCCTAATGTTATTTAATGTAATATCACGGTTAATCTCAACAATGCTCAAAACTTCAATGCTAAAACTGCAAAGCAACAAATGGTCTTTTTGGCTCCAATCCTCAAATCGTACGAGAGTTTAGTCACAGGAAATATTGGGAATACCAACCTGACCAAAGAGGATTACGACCAAATTGATCCTGAAGAGATGGAGCTAATCGACATTAGGTGTTGTATGGCCAGCGTCATTCGCCATGCTTAACGCTTCATGGAAATTACCGGGAGACAGTCTATTGGTGGGCCATCTACAAAGTTGGGCTTTGATAAATTGAAAGTGACTTTCTTTAAGTGCAAGTAAAAGGGCCATTTTAAAAGGAAATGCAAGAATTATGCTATTGATGAATCCGCCAATCCGTTTGAAGATGATTACTATCGAAAAGCAGTCTATCATCGGAACAGAGAGGAACCACCAAAGATGAGACAGATTGAAGAAAATCTGGTGAAAGAAAAATCGAGGGCGTTAGCAGTGATACAAGATGATGAAGGATTCAACTGGAATGTTCCAGATGTAGATCAGATAGGATCCACTTTCATGGCTAAAGTATCATCGGTAACTTTCAACAGAGAAAGAGAAATCGCACACGTGAGAATGAACAGAATTCATCGAGCATACAGAGAATCTGTAAAGGCAAAAAGATAGAATGCTGATAGACAGTGTTATCTGGATCCGAAGGGAAATGTTTGTACAAACCCGAAAACGATCGATTTTGATGCTCTAGTGAAGTCGATTCCTACTGTAGAAGAGGTGAGATTGAAGAGAGAGGCTAAAGAAAAGGCTGAGAAGGAGAGGAAAGAGAATTCTAAAAAGGTTGTTAAGGAAATGATTGATGTGAACGTAGAGATGACGGCCGACAACTTGAAGAAAATGGCTGATCAAGTTTTGATGGCAAAAGCGCTTGAGGTAGACACCAAATCCGCCTCTAAGTCTGAGTCATCTAGCAAGGTCAGTTCGGTCAGTCAAAAGGTTGAGACATGTAAGTCTCAGGATACTACAACTGAAAGTGATTGCAGAAATTGCATGAAGGCATGCAAAGTCTGTAACACGAATGAGTTTGTTTTAAAATCTAACATCCAGGACTTAACCGGTAAAATAAACAATTTGAAGAATGATATGGTTTTGGAAGACAGACTTGTTAAAAGTTCAAAAGAAAGAATTGATTAATTGATAGAAAAGATAAAAAATGATGAAAAAGATGTTGAGAATTTTCAAAAAGAAAATGAAAAACTTGTTCTTGAGGACAGAAAATTAACCGAGGCTTTTGAAAAATTAAAAAGAACAATTAAAGATTTAGATTCAAGAGATTTTAAAACTCGGCAAGAAAACATTCAATTGAAATCTGTCGTTCAAGAAAAGGAAAAACAAATTAACAATCAACTGGATGAGATCGTAAACTTAAAACTTCAGATTGAAGAAGTCAAGATTGAGAATGAAAGAATCAATCTGAAGTTGAAAAGTTATCATTTTGCCAGCTTTGTTCTCCAACATATTGTCCCAAAACCCACCGGGAAGAACAAATATGGTGAAGATGTTTATCAAACTGGAACTAGGGTCGGGTATCATATAGTTCCACCACCCATGAACAACAACTTTACTAACAAATAGTTTGGGGTGGAAAAAGAGCTAAATATGAATGAAAACGGTGAAGTTGACAACCTGCCTGAAAATATAGACATCACATTTAGTGAAGAGGTTGTGAAAAATGTGGTTGAAAATGTTTTGAAAACCGATAGTGACTCCATGGTTTCAAATGAGGATAATGATAGTTTTCTGAACAATAATCTTCCGAAATCTAAGTCCAAGAACAACTTAAAGGAAGAACCAACTCTGGTCATGTACCAGATGAGTGGTTCTGATAAGTTGTACTCGGATGAGGAATTTGCAATTGAAAATGTAAATGTGGATAAACTTGAGAAAGTTTTTAAACTTGTGGAGATCAATGTGTCAGAAGTTGAGAGGTTGTCAAGTTCAAAATGGTTTCTAAATTTTCAAAAAGATAAGTCTTACTATAACAAACCCAAAGTTCAACCACGTTTTCAAAACAACAATCAGAACAGAAGTTACAACGGGGAGTGGGCTAGTAAGCAACAACCAAAAAGAAACTTTCAAAAGTCGAAATTCGTTAAGAAAACAACATTTATGAGAAGTTCAAGTTCTATGAAAGAACAAGAGTTTGAAATCTTTTCGAAATCAAATGAAGAATTCTTTGCGAAGAAAGCATCACAAACACAGACTGAAGGTCCAAAACCAGTTACTGATAACCAGACATGCTTTAAATACAATAGATTGGACATATTGCACGAAAGTGCACCAACTCAAAGCCTAAGTCTGTGAATGTTGATGTCAAAAAGAAATCAAACAATGTAAAAGGCAAGGCTCCAGTGTTTGTGGAAAAAGAACATTCCAAAATCTGAAAATGTTAAAACCAATGTTAAACCACTAAAACAACCTGTGAAGAAAACTGATGAATCTTCAAACGATTTATACCAAAACAACAAACTTGGAAGGAAAAATCTCAAGCCAAAGCATCGGTTGAATCAAAGCCAAAGGTTTCTGTTTCTGCATCAAAAGAAAAACAAACTTCTTTAGCCAAACCGACTGAAAAGTTTGTTACTTTGGATTTCTCTTATAAATTGGAGAAACAAACTTCTTCGACCCCTCAGGTTAAGAAGTATGTTCCAAAATCTGTTCAACCAACCAAAGAGGAATTTTTCTTATACAAAGAGGTTGTGATTGGAACAGAAAAAGATTTGGAAGTCAATGATATGTATTTCCCAGCTCTTTACACTACCACAACTTGCCCAAACGTCAAGCTACCCTAATCTAAAGAGTCTTGGGTTTCTTCATTAAATTGATTACGTTTGAAACGTGCAGGAGCTCCCGATATCGATCTCTAAATGTATAATGGATAGTGGAGAGTCCAGGCACATGACGGGAAGAAAAACCCTGTTGTACAATGTACGTGGTTCTAATGGAGGTTATGTAGGTTTCACTGGTAACCAGGGAGGTAGAATAATCAAGGAATGGACTTTATCGAGTAGTCTAGTGTCTTTTGAAAGAGTAAACTACATTCCAGAGCTAGAGAACAATTTAGTTAGCATTTCGCAGATATGTGACACGATGTACACTACTCATTTCACCGATAAGGAATGTCTAATCCTAAAGCCGGGATTTGTCATCCCCGAGGAGTGGATCTTAATGCGAGCACCGAGAGAGAACGACTTATATGTTCTTGACATGAGCATAGCAACTACAACAAATGGTCAACCTCAATGTTTCATTTCTAAGGCTACCGAAAAAGAGTCGATTCTATGGCATCGCAAGATGGGCCATATACACTTACAGAAGATGAATCATTTGGTCCACAATGATTTAGTGAGAGGTGTAAACTTGAAGAGTTTCCACTTGGAAGGTGAGTTTATCAGTTGCAAGAAAGGTAAACAAACCAAGAAGTCTCACCCGAGGAAGCTTGAAAATTCAATCACTAAACCGTAAGAGTGGCTACACATGGATCTTTTCGGTCCTGTAAATGTGAAGAGTCATACTGGAGATGTTTGTTGCCTCGTGGTGACTAATGATTATTCGAGGTTCTCGTGGGTACCGTTTCTGAAGTCTAAAGATCAAACCTACATTAGTTTGCTGAGTTTGTTCCGAAAGTTAGAGAATCTGTACCATAGACCTATTTGTCGCATTCGAAGTGACAATGGTACAGAATTTAAGAACAACGAGATGTCAGAGTTCTGCAATAGAATAGGTATCTTGCAAGAATTCAGTGCTCCGTACACTTCGCAACAAAATGTAGTAGCAGAACGGAAAAATCGAACACTGATTGAAACAAGGCGCTATGTTGGTTGACTCAAAATTACCTGTGAATTTTTGGGCCGAAGCCGTATCAACTGCTTGCTATACCTTGAATCGAGTGACGACCGTGAAAAGATACAACAAGACATGTTTTGAGCTGCTTAACAATCGGAAGCCGAACCTGGAATATCTTGAGCTGTTCGGGTCGCCCTGCACGGTGATAGATCCTGACGGGAAATTCGGTGCTAAATGCTTAGAGGAATTCTTTGTGGGATACTCTACTCCGCTTAGACGAGTTTATCTTCCAAGTCTTAAGAAAGTGATTGAAGCTCAGCATGTAGAGTGCCAAGGTTATAGAATGCCATTGCAAAAACCTGGTGATTCATGGTTGTTTGACTATGAGATGATGTGGGAGTCTGTAGATGAATATGTCTATAGCTTTCATCTGTATTAATGGGAATCAGTGTATCAAAACAATAACGGAAGCGGTTTATATAATTTACTAAAAGCTGATTATATAAAGTTGATTTATTAATCCGATTAATAAATATTCCCAAACAGGATCAAGGTTATACGCGTATAAGCAAATAAAACGAATAAACAACCATAGAGGGTTTTAGTAATCAACCTTTGATGACTACACCGGAATTGTAACATGCGGGTTACAATGAATCCTCACTAGTAGGAAGTTCACAACCGAGCACAAGATACCCAAGAGTAGAACCGGCCAAAATGAAGGCGGCGACGATGCTTGGTCGACGGCCAGTGGGTGGCGGCCAAGCTTAAGAGGGTGGCTAGGGTTTTGTGATTTTATAAAAGTCTGTCTAGGGTTTCTACCTTAATCATCCTTTTATAAAACCCAATCTTACATGAAGGCCCTTTAAGATTATACAATTATAATCCTCTTAATAATAATCTAATTAGTATTAAGTCCCTCGGGTTTAAACTATTATTATTTCACAAATAATAATGTACCTACTCTTGAACATATACGATTCGTCTACCAACGTGTAACTCTTCGGATCGTACTGAGTTAGTTACGTTGACTTTAATTACGGTCGGACGTACATATATCTAATAGAGTTCGATTTCTCCGTTCAGACACACCATTAAGTTGTGGCGTTCCAGGTGGAGTGAGCAGTGAAACTATTCCACAATCCTTTATATGGTCGATGAATTCCCGACTGAGATATTCACCGCCTCGATCTGATCGAAGCGTCTTAATAGTTCTATTTAGCTGATTCTCTACTTCGTTTTAGTACTCCTTGAACTTTTCAAATGTCTCATGTTTATGCTTCATAAGATAAACATAACCATATCTACTGAAATCATCAGTGAATGTAACAAAGTATCTTTCTCTATGTCTTGACGTTGTTCTGAATGGACCATATACATCTGTATGTACAATCCCCAACAGATCATTAGCTCTTTCTTCAGCATTTGAAAAAGGTGCTTTTGTTAACTTTCCACTTAAGCATGATTCGCATTTGCCAAACGTTTCCGAACCCTTAGAATCTAAGATTCCTACGGTTTTAAGTTGTTTAATACGGTTCTCGCTTATGTGATCAAGTCTACAATGCTGCATATATGTATCGTTAAAGTGCAACTTATTACGTTTATGGGAGATGTTGCATAATATGTTATTGTTTTGGATTTCTATCTCATAGATTCCATTGTTTGGTTTTGCATCAAAGTAAAATACATCATTAAAATAAGTAGAAATAAATTCACCATTAAAACGATAATTGAAACCTTGTCCATGCAAAGCAGAAACCGAAACAATATTTCTAGTAACACTAGGAATAAAATAAACAAAATTCAAAACAAGTTCTAAACCAGAAGGAAGTAAAAGAACATATTCTCCAATCGCCTTCACATCAACTCTTTGTCAATTGCCAACATGGACCTCCAAGTCGCCTTGTTTCAGCTTCTTAATCTTTCTTAGTCCCTGCAAAGCATTACAAATGTGAAAACCACATCCTGTGTCAAACACCCATGTTTTTTCCAGAAAAAGAAAAGATTTCAATAACATATATACCTGAGGGCTCTCCTCCTGAAGCCTTGGCTTGCTTCAGTTCAGCTAAATAATTAGCACAGTTCCTCTTCCAGTGCCCAATTTCATTATAATGAAAACACTTGGCATCCTTCTAAGGCTTCTTGTTTGCAACTAATTTGCCTTTGCCCTTCCCTTTGCCCTAATTTCCCCTTTTCTTGGTGTTAGGTTTCTTAACATGACCCTCCTTGATCATCAGCACTGGTGCAGTCTTGCTGGGTATATTCACCTCAGCAGTTTTAAGCATCTGATGCAGCTCTGCAAGTGTCTTCTCCATCCCATTCATATTGTAGTTCATAGTGAACTGATCATATGACTTCAACAATGAGTTGAGGATGATATCCCCAGCTAATTCATCACTAAAGGGGGATTCCAGGCGAGCCAAGTGATAAACATATGCCTTCATTTTTAGCACATGAGCGCTAACTGATGTACCCTCTTGCCTGCGAGTGGTTATGAGTGATCTCATCATATCAAACCTCTCATGACGAGCCTTCTGTTGGAACATTTCAACCAGGTGCTCATTCATCTCATATGCCATCTTGTTATCCATGCTCCTTTGAATTTCAGGAATCATAGATGCTAACATTATACATGAGACTATCATAGAGTCAACAAAGTGCTTTGCATAGTTTCTATATGCAACAATTTGCTTATTGATGGGTTCATCAGGGACTGGCATTTCAAGAACATACAGTTTGTTCTCCGCCTTGAGAACAGTTTTCAAGTTGCAGTGCCAGTCCATGAAGTTGGAGTGGTTCAGTTTGTCCTTCTCTAAGATGGACTTGAGAGAGAATTGGGAGGAATTGTTTTCAGTTGACATCTACAAAATTCAAAATTAATTAATTAGTATTTTATGTTTTCAATATCTTAATTTAATTTTATGACCTAAAAACAAAATTTTAATTAAGATGAGATCCAGATACATCATATGATAGTGAATTGGCTTAAGCACTATCCACTGGTATGATTATGTAGGTAAATAATGATTGTTAATTGTGTCCACTACACAACTCTCCATTTGGGGTTATCGCTTAAAACGATGTATGTTTAACCCCAACTATGCCCACTTGATGAACAAGCGATGTTTTGTCCTTTACTTGTTAACTGTAACACCGGCCTATGTTACACAGGAAACACGATGATTACCTTCTTTCATGATGGACGCCCAGATGCAGGGTATAGCACTAACATTTGGGTTCGATTTAGAATGAAGTGTTAACTCGTTAAGGGTGGCATAAAACAACAATTTAAAATTTAGGATTTATTTTTAATATTTGCCAAAAATATTTTGAATAACTCGTAGCATGAGGCGAGTTACACAATAGTTTATAAAATCCGAATTTATATAACTCGTGATAATAGAAACTCATTTCCATGCTCGCATGATATAGTTTTAAATACCCTATTAAACTATGTCGGTCGTTTTATCGCAAATGATCTTGTTTTAAATATTAATAAAAACCTTTTATTAAGTAGACTTTTCAGTTTCATAAAACTTGTTTTAATAAAACCGTTGTCTTGATTGTGAAAATTTTAAATATTTTGGGTTATCTAGATTATTTACAATAAATAAAACAAAACCACAAAACACAATAATAAAAATCGAATCGAGCCCCTAATAGGTTGGCCGTTTCGTTTTAGCTAGAAACGAAACGAACTAGTCAAAAGGGTTTCAAAAGCTAATTTTTGAAAGCTCCCACTTGACCTTCGATCTCTATCTTCATGGCACGTGTTCGCCATTTATCTTGATCTTGTACTCGAAGGATTACAATAATAAATTTGAAAATACAATGAAACCAAATTTATTCTAATCCTATATATTACATCAGATCCAATATCCGCAACAAAATACAAATAAATAATACTATTACATCAGATCCAATATCCGAAGAAAAAATACAAATCAAAACAAAACCATAACCAACACAACCTTGACAAAGTTCATAACCTAGGGCTTGATTCACATCACAATCTATAGACAACCAAAAACTTTTGATCTTTTGTCAAAATAAATAATTTTTTGACAAATAAGACATTGATCAAAATTATAACTTTACCATCTATACGCGTGTAACCGTGGCTCTGATACCACTGATGGGAATCCGTGTATCAAAACAATAGCAGAAACGGTTTATATAATTTACTAAAATCCGATTATATAAATTTGATTTATTAATCCGATTAATAAATATTCCCAATCAGGATTAAGGTTATACGCGTATAAACAAATAAAAAGAATAAACAACCATAGAGGGTTTTAGTAATTAACCTTTGACGACTACACCGGAATTGTAACACGCGGGTTACAACGAATCGTCGCTAGTAGGAAGTTCACAACCAAACACAAGATGCCAGAGAGTAAAACTGGCCAAGAAGAAGGCGGCGGCGATGCTTGGTCGACGGCAAGTGGGTTGCGGCCAAGCTTATGAGGGTGGCTAGGGTTTTGTGATTTTATAAAAGTGTGTCTTGGGTTTCCACCTTTATCATCGTTTTATAAAACCCAATCTTACATTAAGGCCCTTTAAGATTATACAATTATAATCCTCTGAATAATAATCTAATTAATATTAAGTCCCTCGGGTTTAAACTATTATTATTTCACAAATAATAATCTACCTACTCGTGAACATATACGATTCGTGTACCAACGTGTAACTCTTTGGATCGTACCGAGTTAGTTACGTTGACTTTAATTACGGTCGGACATACATATATCCAACACGTATCGAGTCTTAGTTTTACCTGTTTGTGGTCTATGTATAGTTTAAAGTATGTTTTGTATCGAATCCGTGATGAAACGATGGTTTAGGATGTTTTATAAGTCCATCCAGATGGATGAACATAACCCCATCTGGACGGATGGGCTAGGTAGTGTTCACCCAGATGAGCTTGCCTATAAATAGGGTGCATGGGTCTTCATTTGTAACAGTTCTTCTTGGCACCTTAGGCGAAGCTCTATCGAATTCTCTCTGGATCTTGTACAAGCTATTATTATCAATGAGAATGAAGATGTTAAATGGTCTCTGCGTTGTTTCTCTCTTTCCTACTACATTCTTGGATTCTGCATGAGCTTGTAGTTGCTAATCCGATCTGAGCGCGTTCGAGTAACCGAACTCCCGGTCCTTACAAAAACAGTCTTCTTGAAGAACCGTCATTTGTCGATCAGATATGGTTGTATCAGGATTATGAGGCTACTCAGGTGAATAAAGGTCCGACCAAGGTTTCTAAACGTCAGTAGAGTGCTAATGATCATGAAGCAACTGTTGGTGCATAATGTATATAGTCTACGTCTAAAGTCTAGGTCATGTCGGTAGCTTGTATAGGGGTCAAAAATGTCAAATATGTATAGTTTGTGTTTGTTTATAGTAATTTCGCACGAAAGTACATAATGTAATTTCGCACGAAATTATGTTGTGGTAATTTCGCATGAACTGTCATGTGTAATTCCATGCGAAATTAGATGCCTATAAATAGGCATGTGGTGCTTCTCATTTGGTACGAAATTAGCTGAAGTGTAACGAAGTGCTGTCAGATTTTCACTGTGTTTTCAAGTCAATTATCAATGACAAGCTTGTTTTAAGTATCTACTCTGTTTCTGCACATTTCTACACTGATTCTAGGCTGTTTGTTTGTTTCCGCCTCTCAAACAGTTGTGTATTGCCTCTGATCGACTCATTTGGTCGTGAACACGATCCTACAAGTGGTATCAGAGCTCAGGATGAGTCAATACACTTGAATCAATGCTTTTTCTTCTCATTTTTGGACTTCTGGACAAATTCATGGACAAAATGGACTGATCTTTTGATATTGTGTGTAAAATACAGTTTTACCATCATCGTGAAGATAATCATCGACTTTCTCTTCATTTGACGCTTTAGAAACTTTAATACCAGAAGTACCCTGATCGTCATCATTACCATCATCACTATGACTGCTTGCAGAAAATACATCGTCTGCATCATCTGTCTTATCTTCATCATCATCCTCTTCATCATCTTCCTCTTCAACATCATCATCCTCCTCAACTTCTTCCTCACCATCAATAACATCATCAATCAACACGTCCTCTTCAAAAATAGCAGAAATTGCAGAGATAGGACGACGATTCTGAATAGGTGATTCAGGAACAGTAGATAGAACAATTGCTCTCTCAGAAACACCTTCAACACCTTTACCATTGTCTTTCATTCAATCTTCTAAATCAGCTGTACGTTTTGCTCTAACTTCCCCAATCTTTATTTCATCGAATTTCTGTTCAACAGTCTTTCCAAGCAACTTTTCTAAAACTTTATTCATCATGTACATCTCGTGTTCTTTCATTGCTTTAGCAGCTTCCAATTCTTTGTTCTTTAACTCAAAGTACTTGTTCTGCTCATCTCTGCGTGCTTTCTCTTCTTCCAGCTCTGCAACTTTAACTTTGAGAATATCAATCTCTGTCTGATCAGCTTCAACTTTCTTTAACAATGAAGAATTTTCAGCTTCCACAGACTTAACATGCTTTTCCAATTTCTTCGCACGATCAACCAACTTTTTGTTTTCAACCAACACTTCCTCTACCTTCTTTTCCAACCTTTTTACTTGCTCTTCATTCACAAAACTAAAATCCCCAATATCTTCAAGAGGAATATTTGGAACGTTTGGAAAATTTTTGAAACCAGAAGATTCAGGAGTTGATTGTACTTGTGGTTGTGAAGATGGTGGTGTTTGGAAAATATGTTGTGAAGTAATTTGAATTTGTTGTGGTGGTGATTGTGGTAGTTGTTGTGGTGGTGATTGATGTGGTGGTGAAATATGTGGTGGAGGTGATGATGGTGATGTAGGTTGTTTTGGTGGTGTATGTGGTTTACTAGGTTCTTTGATTAGTTTCTTCTTTAACAAAACTTTCAACCTTGGTGCTGCCTTTGGAGTTACAGTTCTCTTTCTTGCGGTAACTTTCTTCTTGCCACTAGATGATGGAGGTGTCTAAGATTCTATAACATTCTTAGGAGATGGATTGTATAATTCATCATCTTTATCTTCTTTCCTCTTTCTCTTAAGCTGTTTTTCTTTTTCAATCTCAGCTTTAATTCTCTTTGCACGTTCTGTTTCATCAATTTCTTCATCAGACGAACTTGATGAACTTTTATCTACATTATCTCCTTCTTCATCACCGGCTGTCTTTTCTGATTCAACATTAAACTCATTAAGAGATTTCAATAACTTTGCAGATTCAGGAGATAAACAAACATCTCCTTCAACATCAACTTCAGCTTCAGCTTCATCTTCCTCCTCAGATTCATCAACAAGCATAGTCTCAACACTTTTCTTTTGACGCTTTTTCTTTGGTTGAGATGATGAACCCTCCTCTACTTGAACTTTCGGAAGTGCTGTCGGATTTTCACTGTGTTTTCAAGTCAATTATCAATGAGAAGCTTGTTTTAAGTATCATACTCTGTTTCTACTCATTTCTACACTGATTTTAAGCTGTTTGTTTGTTTCCGCCTCTCAAACAGTTGTGTATTGTCTCTGATCGACTAATTTGGTCGTGAATACGATCCTACAAGTGGTATCAGAGCTAGGTTGAGTCAATACACTTGAATCAGTGATTTTTCTACTCATTTTTTTGGACTTCTGGACAAATTCATGGACAAAATGGACTGATCTTTTGATATTGTGTGTAAAATACAGTTTTAACAAACCCTTTAAAGAATTAGACCTTAATTCTGACTAAAAGTGACAAAAATGGGCCAAACAGTTGATTTCGTTTGAACGAGCATCTTATTTCGTTTGAAAAAGTTGAGGTAATTTCACACGAAATTACTAATTTCGTTTGAAATACATCTGATTTCGTTTGAAAGGTAATTCCGTTTGGCTAATTTCGCACGAAATTAATTTCTGATTAATTTCGTACGAAATAACACTTGATTTCGCTTGAAGGTGTTATTTCGTTTGAAAGTTGATTTCGTGTGAAAGTTGATTTCAAATAAAAGTTTGATTTCGTGTGAAAGTCCATTTAGTTTGTAATTTCGTTCGAAAGTTTATCTCGTGTAGTAAGTATTTTCGCTTGAAAGTGACCTGTTTTCAAAACTTAAATTTTTTTTTCCGTAAACTGTTTTCGTAAAATGGATAACCAAGAGTTTTACAACTTCTTTGCCGGTGGGGGAATGACGGCAACACAAACACCAGCCAGTATAGTGCAAAATGTGAACATGGCAAATGAACTCGGTACTATGCAGAAACCACCGAAGTTGATGAACATTGACGAGTATGCTGGGTGGTCGAAAAGGTTTAAGACTTGGGTGCAAGCAAACCATTTTAAATGCTGGATGAAAATCGAGTCTAAATATGTTCCTCCAAAGAATGGTTCGGGAATTGGGAAAAAGATCGGCAGTTTGACTCCAATTGAACAAGATGATTTCAAAGCAGAAAAGAAAATGATGAGTATTCTACAACAAGCCATCAAAGAGGATATCTTAGTTCTGCTGCAACATCAGGGTGATTCACAGTCCATTTGGAATTCTTTGAAAGTAAAGTTTCTTGGAAGCGTGTCTATGATAAAAAGCAAAACTGCTTTGATGAAGAAGGAGTTTGATATCTTTACGGGTATTAAGGGTGAAACAACAAAGCAGTTGATTGAAAGATATTGCCATCTGGTTGTTGAGATGAAGAGATTGGGCATAACCAAAACGGATGAGGAATGGGTTGATAAATTGGCGGATGCATTGCCATACGATGAATGGGGCACTTATCTGTTGGTATTGAAGAATAATTTGGAGTATGTGGGATTCAACCTTAGCACATTCATTGAAAAGATTGAGTCACACGAGCTTGAGTTGACAAAGATTAGAAAGATGAAGTCTTCAAGTGTTCAACAAGATGTTTCACTGTATTACAAAGGAAGTACTCCAGCAACATCGAGTCTAAGTCCAAAAGTGCAGACATCTTTTAGTGCAGATTCAACATCCGGAGTATCATCTGTTAAAACAAGCAATAACAACTCACCATTTGCAAGTTTTGAACCAAATCCAAAGGTTCAAAATTCACCTGATCAATCTTACACTCAAAGTTCGTCAGGATCAAACAGTCAAAGTCAAGGTCCGGGAATTCTGTGCAACATAGCAGTAAACATTAAGAATGCTCAAGACTTTACTGAATCATCAGCGAAACAGCACATAACACTTCTTGCGTCGGTGCTTGAATCGTATGAAAGCTTGGTTGCAGGTAGAATTGGGAACCCTGATATGACAAAGGAAGACTATGATCAGATCAATCCAGAGGAGCTGGAGTTGATCGACATCAAATTGGGAATGGCAAGCTTGGTGAGGAGAGCTCAAAGATTTATGGAGATAACTGGTCGGAACAGTCTTTCAGGACCTGATCAAAAGCTTGGGTTTGATAAATCAAAAGTCACATGTTTCAAATGTAAAGAGAAGGGACATTTCAAGCGTGAGTGTCCAAACAGGGAGGTCAACAACCATCAAAACCTGTTCTCAAATGATTATTACAAACAAGCGATCTATCATAAGACAAATCAACAACCATTCACCCAAAGACCTCAGATCGAAAACAAGCTGGAGAAGGCTCTCTTAGTCAATTAAGATGATGAGAAGGTTGCTGAAGGTTTTAGTTGGGATAAGTATATCCCTGGTAGTGAGGGTATGGCCATGATGGCAGAGATTGTGGAAGAACCAGAATGCGTTGTTGAAACAGAAGAAGCCAGTGAAGTCATGTCTGAAGAAAGTCTGGCAGAATTGGAAGAAGTAGCTGTAGAAGTTTACTACTATCAATCTGAACAGGAGATTATTGCTAGGTCTTTCAAATTAATAATGCCTCCTAATATGTTTGAATCTTTTGCAAGTTTCTTTAGTGAGCCAACTACTGGTCTTTGTCCAAGATATGATGTTAAACCAGCTCCAGTTGAAGAGATAATAGATGTTTCAAAAGAAATGAATGAAGAAACTCTAAAAGAGATTGCTGACAAAGTGTTGACGGGCAAGCTAAAAGAGGTAGAAACAGAATCTGTTGAAACGGTGTCGGTCGAAATAGAGTCAGTTGAAAACGTGTCTGTCAAAATGGAGTCAGTCAAAAAGGAGTCTGACGAGAATTCAGAAAATGAGGAGATCAAATCAGCAGAAAAGTCAGAGTCAGAGTATGATGGGTTTGGTAAAACGGATGCTAAAATTGATAATGAAGAAAAGGTTTCTGAGAAAGTTGATTCGATTCTTGAAATTCCATGCAAAAACTGTTCAAAATCATGCATGGATTGTCTTGAAAAAGACAAGCAATTTCAAGAATTGAAGAAATTTACTGATGAAGTAAAATTTGATCTCAGTGAGATAAAAGAAGCATATGACACTTTGGCACGATCAATCAAAATGATTAAAAAGGAAAGTTTTGAAAATGATAAAGCCACGAAATTGCTAAAATCTATTGTCATGGATAAACAAATGGAGATTAACATCCATTTAGACACAATTGCTTCTTTGAAAAAAGAACTTGAGTTAATGAGAATTGAAACTGAGAAAATTGATAAGAAACTGATGAGTTATGATGCTTCATCATATGTGATTGATCAAATTCTTCCGCGACATGATGCAAAATCTGTTTTCAAAAGTGTTCCACCCCCAATGTGGAATCATTACACTCAAAAGTATCCAGATGGGGCGGGATCTGCATTGAATCTCAAATTGAGAACCGTGGAGAATGAGTTGCCTGAGAATATTGATGTTACATTTTCTCCATCTGACACTGACAACGAGTCACAGGTGATCAAAACCGTTTTTGACCAAGTGTTAGATGAAGAAAGTGATAACTCGGAGTTTGATACTGTGAAAACTCATTTTGAAAACTCCATTTCTGATTCTGAAGAATATGGTAACTTCTTGGACAAGTTCATACCAAAATCAGACACAGTTGCGAATGATGATTCGATCTTTGTGGTTTACACAATTAACGGAACTGACAAACTCTATTCTGATTTTGAGTATCCAATCCAGAACGCGAACATGCAAAATGTTGAAAAAGTGTTTAAGCTTGTGGAGATTGACATTTCTGAGGTTAACAATAACGAGTTTCTTTCAAAACCTAAAAAGTCTTTTGTGAAACAACAATCGAACAACCCTAGGAAAAATAATTGGGTGGGTAAAAATGGGTCTAACAAAAGAAATGGTAACAACTTCAAAAACAAAGGTGTTGGATTTGAAAAGAAAATGGCTAAGAACACTGTCAAGCCAAAAGAAATGATGAGTGATATTTTTGTTGCTGGTCCTAGTGTTGATGCTGAAAAAGATTATATTTTCAGTCAAAAAGCAATTGACGATTTCAATGCGGCTAAAAAGTTAAGAGAAGAGACTTACAAATCAACTTTTGTCGAGTATGATAAAAGAATTTGTTACCACTGCAATGAAATTGGTCACATGGCCAAGCAGTGTATGAAGAAGTTTGAAAAACCTGTTTTCCAAAAACCCAATCTTAAAAATTCAAATGATGTTAAGGGTAAAACTCCAACTGATGTTAAGGGTAAAACACAAATGGTTTCCCCCATTCGAATTTTGAAAAGAGGTAAATCTTTAAAGACCGAGGATAAGCCGAAATCAACATTTGAAATTGGTGAATCTTCGAAAACCCAAAAGACTTCAAAGGTTTATCCAAAAACGAAAATCTTCGAAAACCAATCATGGGTGGCAAAATCAAAACAATCAGTTGAAGAGAAGAAGATGGAAAATGTTTTAAAATCTGAATCAAAAGTTTTTGAAAATGATGTTGAAAAACTGGGATTTGAATTAGACAAGTTATTAGAGGAATTTCCACCAATTAAGAAGGAAGATGTTAAATCAAAACCTAAATCTGTTGTTCCAAACGTCATTTTTAACATTCCGAAAGTTGATGTGAATTGTGATCTTGTGTTTGGTAGTGTTCCAAAGGTAAAGAAATCATGGGCTTCATTGTTTGAATGAATTTCTTTGATGTATGCAGGGGCTTCCGAGGTCAATAATCTCGAAGTGGATCATGGACAGCGGAGCTACAAGGCATATGACGGGAATGTTGGCTTTGCTCTATGATGTCAAATCTATCAACGGAGGATATGTTGGATTTGCAGGGAATCAGGGTGGCAGAATTGTTGGTGAAGGAACTCTAACAAATGGAGTTGTGTCGTTTGAAAAAGTGAACTATATCATCGAACTTGAAAACAATCTGTTGAGCATTTCACAGATCTGTGACAAGTCTTTTACAGTACACTTTACTAAAAATGAGTGTTTAATCATAAAACCTGGTTTTAAAATTCCTGAGGACATGGTGTTGATGCGCGCTCCACGGGAAAATGATTTATATGTCCTCGATATGAGTGTCGCAACAACAACAGATCATCAGAAACAATGTTTTGTGACAAAATCAAAAGCGACTGAAAAAGAGTCCAGAATGTGGCATCGAAAGATGGGCCACATTCATGTCAGAAAAATGAATTTCCTGGTACACAATGATCTTGTTGAAGGTGTAAATCTTAAAAATTTTCATTTGAATGATGATTGAGTAGAGTGCAAGAAGGGAAAACAAACAAAGAAGACACACCCACAGAAGCTCTTAAACTCAATCAGGGTACCGCTTGAGAGACTCCACATGGATCTCTTTGGACCAGTTAATGTGCAGAGCATTAGTGGAGACTTGTACTGTTTGGTGGTCACTGACGACTTCACTAGATTTTCTTGGGTGATGTGTCTGGAGAGAAAAGATCAAACATTTGATTCACTGATGATCCTATTCAAGAAGATGGAAACGCTGTATAAATTGCCGATCAGGAGAATACGAAGTGATAATGGAACAGAGTTCAAGAATAATCGCATGCTCGAGTTTTGTAATGAAAAAGGGATTCTTCATGAATTTAGTGCACCATACACTCCACAGCAAAATGGTGTAGCTGAAAGAAAGAATCGCACCTTGATTGAAACAGCTCGAACAATGCTCGCCGATTCCAAGTTGCCAATATTTTTCTGGAGTGAAGCAGTTGCAGCAGCGTGCTATACACTGAATCGTGTTCTCACAGTGAAAAAATACAAGAAAACTTGTTTTGAACTTCTTCATCGTTATAAGCCAAATTTGAATTTTTTAGAACCGTTTGGATCACCTTGTACTTTTATAGATCCAGATGGTAAGTTTGGTGCTAAAAGTAATGAGGGTTTCTTTGTAGGATATGCGAGTCCGCTTAAGAGGGTGTTCGTTCCATGCCTGGGAAAGGTAATTCAAGTTCAGCATGTTGATTGTCAGAAGCATACTACTCCATCTCAACTTCCCGGACAAAGATTGTTGTTTGACTATGATAAACTCTGGGAGTCTTTCCAACTTCCGACTCAGCCAAGTGAAGAGGAACTAGCATTATTGTACCAATATCAGCAGTCTATGTCACAAGAACAAGTGCCAAGACCGCTAGTAGTTTCTCCACCCACCGAGGGTTCTAACAATCATGAGGCCGGTCCAAGTGGAACTGCTCAAGAACCTCCAGAGGAACCAGCTCCAACATTTGATAACTCCGACGACTCAGAATCGGAAGACGGTCCGACTTTTGACGAGGAACCAAATGTTGATACTACAGAAGCTGAGGATCACACCGGTGATCAAGACATAACAAACTTGCAATCGGAAGTGAATGTGCCTGACACTGTAATGCTGAGAACTTTGTCTTATCATCCTTCAGGGAAAATAATTGGAGATCTTCAGAGTGGAATAAAAACGCGGGATCAGATCAACAGAGCACTTACATGTTTTTATACATCTGTTGCTTCTTTACAAGTTGATTTTTCACTAAAATGTTTCATCTCGCAGGTTGAACCAAGAACATATAAAGAAGCTTTAACTGAAGAAAGATGGGTAAACGCTATGCAAGAAGAGCTGAAGCAGTTTGAGAAGCTAGGAGTATGGAGATTGGTAGATCTTCCTGAAAATCAGAAGCTGATAAAGACTAAGTGGGTCTTTAAATGTAAAAGAGATGATAGAGGAGTGATCGTAAGAAATAAAGCACGTTTGGTAGTACAGGGATTCTGTCAGCAAGAAGGCATTGATTTTACCGAAGTGTATGCGCCTGTTGCTAGACTTGAGGCTATAAGAATCTTCCTGGCATTCGCGTCCTGGAAAGGATTCAAAGTATACCAGCTAGATGTGAAATCTACATTCCTTTATGGCAAAATCAAAGAAGAAGTTTATGTTGGACAACCGCCGGGGTTCACAGATCCAGTACACAAAAAAAAAGTCTATCTTCTGGATAAAGCGCTCTACGGACTTCACCAGGCCCCGAGAGCCTGGTATGAGACGCTTTCCCAACATCTGTTGGCCAACGGGTTCACCAGAGGGACGGTTGATAGCACTCTGTTTACAAAAGAGGTTGCAGGACATCTTTTAATCGTGCAGATCTACGTTGATGATATCATCTTTGGTTCGACAAATGAAGATTTGTGTAAAGATTTTGAGAACGTTATGAAGAAAAAGTTTGAGATGAGTTCGATGGGGGAGATGAAGTTCTTCCTAGGGCGACAGGTTGAACAAATGCCCGAAGGAATCTTCATTCATCAAACCAAATACGTGAACGATGTTCTGGACAAGTTCAACATGTCTGAATCTACTCCAACATCGACTCCCTTAGCTCAGAATCACGGAATCTGTCCAGATGAAAGTGGAGAGAAAGTGGATGAGACATATTATCGGTCGATAATTGGATCCTTGATGTATCTGACTGCTTCTCGCCCCGACATCATGTATCCGACTTGCTTATGTGCTCGATATCAGTCCAGTCCAAGACAGTCACACATGGCGATCGTAAAATGAATATTACGATATTTGAAAGGCTGCCCAAGCACCGGCTTGTGGTATCCTAAGTCTGGTGACTTCTCTCTTTCTGGTTTTGCTGATTCTGATTTTGGTAGCTGCAAGCAAAATGCGAAGTCCACCACTGCAGGTTATCAGTTCTTTGGAACTCAACTTGTCACCTGGCAGTGCAAGAAACAAACCTCAGTCGCTCTCTCTACATGCGAGGCTGAATACGTTTCGGCCTCCAGCTATTGCTCTCAGATCCTCTGGATCTAGCAGCAGATGAGGGACTTTGGTTTGCAATTCTTGGATACACCCATTTATGTGGACAATGAGGCAGCGATAAACATTACTAAAAACCCGGTTCACCATTCTAAAACAAAACATATTGAAATTCGGCATCATTTCATCCGTGATTGTTACGAGAAGAAATTGATTCGAATTGAACATATACATACCGATGATCAGAAAGCTGATTTTTACACAAAACCTTTTGATAAAAAGAGATTTAACTATCTTTTGAAATTAAATGGGTTGAAAAATTTGTTTTCTGGGAGGGTTGTTGAATGTGAAGCCGAGGAGGACAGCGATCTGATGTGATCCACGTCGTGTTGTCAAGTTTTTATACAGTTTATTTTCTGCTTTTGATAAAACCAAAAAACAAAAATATGTTTTTGTTTTTAGGGGGAGAAAGTTTGCAGAAAATCCAAAAACATGATAAAATGTCAAAATCCAAAAACATTGAAAAACTGAAAAAGATTTTGTGTAAAAAGGGGAAATGATAGTACATCAGCTAGACAGATGCAATACGCTAAAGAAATGTAAAGTTTAAAAAGTGTTAAGCAGTCTTGCAGATGATATGTTGAAAGGTTTTTACACATTTAGTAGGTTTGTTCGGGATATAAACCTAAATCATTACTTGCTTTTACGTGGGGAACATCTCCAGGATATATAGGTAACCCCTAAAATCTTGTTTGAAAGATCCCTCTTTCTGAGATACTAGGTCTTTATACTTAGTGATATCTGGGGTATTATCCCGGGACTTCTGATTTTGCGGAAGCAATGGTCTAGTCACCAGAGAATACTTTACACTGCTTGAAATATAAGCCTCCCCTCAGCATAAAAAAATGATGAAACATTGAAAATGCTAATCATGTGCTGTTGAAAAAGAAGATCCCCAAAGGGGACACACAGAAAGTCGAAGCCGTCACCTCTCTGATTTTGTAGAAGCAATAGCCTAAGCTCTCACGGCCCTCACATTTAACCCCTTCCAAATATCATCTAGGTATACTCACCTGTAAGACTGAATATTGGGATCTAGATACAGGAGTATATTCTGAGGTGGGACACATGTAAAAGTTAAGACTTAAAACACTAAATTCGTATCCTGAACAGATTGAAAATTGTGTGAAAATTTAAGAGGATCAGTATATCGGCAATCAATGTGAATTGTTTAATGCTGAATATGAAATCAAAGCTTAACGGTACTTGTATCTTGTCGAAAGCTGATATGATTCCCTAACACGCTCACCAAAAATATTGTATGTACAGTTTGTTGCTTATAAAAAATCCTAAAAGATTGTCTGTTTGTTTAGCATTTTATAAAATCCAAAAAGATTTGTTTTTCATCTTATTTTCGACAAAGGACGTTGGGGATCTGATGATCAAAGTCTTATGTGCTGAACAAGTCTGGATCATGAGGGTTGGGTAAGCAGAAATTTGAGAAAAAGTGTTGGTTATTGCTTGAAAGTTCAAAAGTTCATTAATTTGAACTTAAACCTGTTTCAGAAAGTCAGCAACTTCATAATTTGGTCAGTCAAGGTCATTAACTTGGACTTGGCAGGCTAAACAGTTGACCAGGGTCATTAACTTGGACTTGGTTAACTGGGTGTCTCGGTAAAATATCAAAAAGTTAAAAAAAATGAAAAATTAATAAGTAATTTCGTTTGAAACAGATGATTTCGCTTGAACTGGTAATTTCGTTTTAAAACATGATTCCGTTTGAAACATGATTTCGCTTGAACATGTCATATTGCCTATTTCACACGAAATTAGGCTGTCTACAAATAGAGGAGGTATTTCGCTTGAACAAGTCAGTCTTCTGATTTCGTTTCAAAACCACTGTTAGAGCAATTTCACGCGAAATCACAAAATCGTTGATTTCCAGCCATTATTCTGTCTGATTGTTGTTTGAAATCCTGGTTTTAGTTGGTTTACTCAACTATAATCATGGGAAAGGTGAGTTTGTTGGCTGATTTAACCCAGATTTGACTGATTTCGTTTGGTCGGTGATAAACAGGAACAAAAACTTAGATCTAGGGTTGATTTTTGATGTTTAATGAACAATAATCATACTATTGAACTCGGATTGTGTAGTAAATAAGATCTAGGGCTCCAATTTGATGTTGATAACTTGATTCCGTTTGAAAACGGTAGATCTGAAAGTTTGAACTCAGATCTAGATCGTTTTGTGGTCAAAATTGAGAATGAAACATATCCTTATGCTCGGAATTCATTAAAGAACAAACCCAGATGATTAATTTCATCATCAGAAATGTTTTTGATTAATTTCGTTTGAAACTTGTTAATTCCGCTTCAGATGTCATTTCGTTTCAACATGGTATTCCATGTGAATTGTGATTTCCTTCCAAACTGTGATTTCGCATAAGATGTGATTTTGTTTGTATAAGTGATTTTGTATCAAACTGTTATTTCGTATGAATGTTATATTTCGTTTGAATTGCTTATTTCGTTTAGAATAATTTCACATGAATGATGTGTTTGTGATGAAAAATTCTAAGTGTTTGATTTGTTTATATGTTGTTATTTTTCAGGCTTCGAATGTGCTATTTGATCCACTACACAACATATGTTGTGTTTACGATAAGGAGATACCAAAGATGGCTGAATTCACAGGGATTCTAGAGTTCATGAAAAGGTTTCCGATTCAGAAAGCGTTGACAAATCAACATTTGGTTTTCAGATCTCATATTGAACGTTTTTGGGAGAATGCCACTTATGATGAGGAAAACAAGACAATAAATTAAATTGTTTGTCTGAATGGCCAAGATAAACCAATCATCATTACTGAACAGCTTGTACGAGAGGTGATAGACTTTCCAGATGATGTAGATTCTCCTACAAAGTTCCCAGAAAAGATGGTCAAAGGTTGCATGTTGCGGATGGGTTACAATGGTCCTCTAAACAAGGCCAACTACTTGAAAGCATGTTTTCCAAAGTCTTACAAGTTTGTTATACATTCAGTATTGCATGCACTCAGCCACAGGAAAGGAGGTTACGATGTGATGAGAGACTATCAAATGAACATGGTGACAGCTCTTGTGTTAAACAAAAAGTATAATTTTTCGAAGATTGTGTTTCATTATATGGTTGAAAACATTACTTCAAAGAGCAAGACTTGGGTATATCCACGATTTGTTCAGATGATGATAGATCACGCTTATCCTGATTTAGAGAGAGATGAAAACAATGATCAAGGTGGTTCTGGTATTAAAGTTACTGAAGCTTCGAATGAAGAGAATGTTGACGATTACCTTCATGATGATGCTAATGAAGAGCCTGAGGATGCTACAGGTGAGGGGGAGAACGTTGATGATGAGAACGTTGATAAAAGTGAAAAGTTGATATTGCATCTAGAGCTTGAAGTTGAGGAAGGAGAAATTAGGCATACTTATACCATGGCTGATATTATTGAGATGACGCGTATTGATGATCCTAACTTCAAGTTTTACTTTGAAGAAGAGTTGAATGCATTCGATATCAACCAACAACCTGAATATCAGTATAAGTATGTGGAAGAGGCAGATAATTATGATCAAGTTGAGGTTGAAGACTGCAGCGACGAAGAAAATGAAAATGTTGATACATCAAACTTTTCGACGCTTGTTGAGTTTTTCAATCAAGAAAATGTAGAGGAGTTGAGAAGGAAAGTCGCAGAATGTCTGAAAGATAAGAACTTTGATGGTACAACGAAAGATGCACAGCGCGAAGAACGCAAGAAGTGGTTTAGAAAAGACACAGAAAGAAAGTTTAAAAGGCCATTGAAGTTTTATAAGAGAGACAGGGATGTGTCACTGGGGGATATTATCAGTTGGGGCTTTCTGCCACAAGTGAAAATGTATGCAGTAAGAAGAGAATTTGGTGTGCAATATTTTGAGTACATTCAGGATATCATGTCCCTACCTTGGTGGGATGTTGAAGAGTTATCGAAGGTTAGAACTCTGGATTATCCAGTTAGAAAGCATGATGTACCCATCTGGGGTTTGATGAAATTTGAAGCTTTCAGAGACTTCAAACACTGGAAGCCACATCAACCGAAGAAAGTGAAAAGGGTTGATCCAGTGACTGGTATTGAAGAGACGATCTTGAAAATCAAAAAGCCAAGAGTAATAAAGAATATTCCTTTTCCAAAGATGGAGCAAGAGTTTTACAAAGGTTTCTTGTGCTGGGTGTATAGCTGCTTGTCAACAGAAGCTGTGATCACATACAAGGTGGAAAATGAAGTTAGACATATCCACTTGTATGATCCTTTATGGTTGGTGAACTGTTCAGCTAAAGACATTGAATGTTTGTTCGTTAACAAGATCTGTTATAAAGCTGAAGACAAAGAGCAGGCGATGCAATTTCAGAAAGTGGTTTCTATTTGTTTTCAAAAAGGAATCAATGCTGAAAGTAAATGGTCGTCTAAGTGGCGAGTGATTGAGAAAGAGGAAGCGTTGAAGGCTGAAAAAGAAAGAAAGGCTTGTGAAGATAGAGATAATATGCTAAGGCATACAGTTGTACAAAGAATGGCTGCTGAAGAGAAGAAAAAGGTTGACGAGAACGAGAAGCTTAGGAAGCTGTTGATGAAAAAGCCTAAGCCGAGGGAAGAAAAGTTCAAGTCGGTGTGAAGAAAGTGCTGAAGACCTGACTGAAGACTCCGGCAATATCCAAGGGGGAGTTTGTTGGTGCATAATGTCTATAGCCTACGTCTAAAGTCTAGGTCATGTCGGTAGCTTGTATAGGGGTCAAAAATGTCAAATATGTATAGTTTGTGTTTGTTTATAGTAATTTCGCACGAAATTACATAATGTAATTTCGCACGAAATTATGTTGTGGTAATTTCGCATGAACTGTCATGTGTAATTCCATGTGAAATTAGATGCCTATAAATAGGCATGTGGTGCTTCTCATTTGGTACGAAATTAGCTGAAGTGTAACGAAGTGCTGTCGGATTTTCACTGTGTTTTCAAGTCAATTATCAATGAGAAGCTTGTTTTAAGTATCTACTCTATTTCTACACATTTCTACACTGATTCTAGGCTGTTTGTTTGTTTCCGCCTCTCAAACAGTTTTGTATTGTCTCTGATCGACTCATTTGGTCGTGAACATGATCCTACAACAGCTCCGAGTTTCAATAGTCAAGATGATGCTAAAGTTCAGCAAACTCAGACGACTTCAGAACAAGAACCTGTTCAGGATAATCAAACAGCAGTGTTCGATGAATCAGAATCTGACTCAGATGGTCCTACCTTTGATAGAGGAGATTTAGAGTCTGAGGGGGAGCAAATCCAGTCTATAGGTCAGACAAACCAAGTTGATGATCAAGTTGCTGAACAGAATGTTACTAATCTGGATAGCAAGGTGATTGTATCTGGTGAGGTAATGCCAAAGACGCTATCTTACCACCCCGGGGATTTAATCATAGGAGAGCTGCAAACGGGAGTCAGAACTTGATGCCAGATTGACCAAGACTTTTCTTGCTTTTATTCACAAGTTGCTTCGTTACAAAACGTTTTTTCTCTCAGTTGTTTCATTTCACAGGTTGAACCAAGAACCTAAAAAGAGGCACTGACTGAGGAATTGTGGGTGAACGCAATTCAAGAAGAGCTCAGCTAATTCGAAAAACTTGGTGTGCGTAAGCTTGTAGATCTGCCAGACGGACACAGAAAGATCAACACAAAATGGGTGTTTAAGTGCAAGCGAGATGATCGACGAGTGGTTGTGTGTAATAAAGCTTTCATGGTCGTTCAGGGCTTCAGTCAACAAGAGGAAATAGATTTCATAGAAGTGTATGCCCCAGTTTCTCGACTTGAAGCTATTCGAATCTTTCTCGAATTTGCATCGTGCAAAGGATTTAAAGTATATCGGCTAGATGTAAAGTCGGTGTTCCTATACGGAAAGGTGAAAGAGGAGGTTTACGCCGGTCAGCCATCGGGCTTCACTAACCCAATTCACAAAGATAAAGTCTATCTTCTCGAAAAACCCTTGTACGGGTTGCACCAAGCCCCGAGAGCCTGGTATGAGACTCTTTCTCAACACCTGTTATCCAAAGGCTTCATACGAGGGAAGGTAGATGCCACTCTCTTCACAAAGGAAGTCGCTAGTCATCTTATGATAGTACAAATTTACGTTGATGACATTATTTTCGGGTCTACCAATGAAGAACTCTCCAAAGAATTTGAGAAAGTTATGAAGCAGAAGTTCGAGATGCTTTCCATGGGTGAGATGAAGTTTTTCCTCGGCCTGCAGGTCGATCAACTGCCATAGGTGTGACATCTGTGCCTCCATGACCATCAAACAAATACCAAATCAACGAAATATTGTATTTCATACTTGGGATTTGTATAAATATGTGTATCATTTGCACATATCAATTCTTGTTCAATTTCGAGCTCTAAATCACTTTCTAGAAAGTTATACGCGAATTGGTGCGTAAACGTAATCAGTTTAATGCGACGAACACTCTGGAATAGTGATATAGGTTTAACATACCTTAAATAACCTTTACATAACTTAGAAATAAGTTTTGGAGGGTTTGGTGTGTCGAAATCAAGTTTATTCGCTTACAGGGACTAATTTCGACAAACTGCGAAAGTATGCCGATTCGTACTGTAACGAACATTCCAGAACTTGATCATAAGTTAAACATACCCTAAATATCCTTTACATAACTTAGAAATAGGCTTTGAGGGGTTCGATGTCACACCCCCAAAATACCACAAGCGGAAACCCCCGCGAGGTGTGTGACGTACCAGGATCTAGCCACCAATTATATTGAACTCATAGGTGTATTTGAATAAAACTTTCATTTATTAACATTAAGTATTACAACATTACAAATAAATTACAGTGTACAGCGGAAGTATAATTCATTCATTAAGTGTTTATAAACCACAAGTAAAATCCATTAGTCTTGTGTTGCGATTCCATGTATCTCGACCCATGACCACTCCAGCTTCCCAGATAGCAAGTTCCAACAATATGCACCTAGAGGCCTGCAAGGCATGTAACAACGAATCAACAACAAAGTTGAGCGAGTTCACAGTTGGGTGTTCGTTTTAAGTTGTTTCCGAAAACATAGTTTGTCTTTAGCTGGCTTACTAGCCGTGGGGGTTACCCCAGTGTTGAAAATATGATTAACCAGTTCCTTCTTTCCCAAACCATAACCAGTGGGGGCTTCCCCATGTGAACCACTAGACCCGTTTACCATATCGACCACTGACTAAAGTAAGTTGGTGCCCTGACGTCAATGTCTATCATCATTGACTAGTGCCCAGATCCATTAGTTCACGCCCGTCCTCTGCGGCACGGTGTGAGGCTTGTCAAACCTAAATAGCGCGATCTAACTAATGACCCGCTCGCCATTGGCCCAACGATTAAGTCGATATAAAAAGGAGAGACTTCATGATAGAGATTTTGGTCTAGTATCCGTGTTGTCACCCTTCAATAAAGAGGGTGTGTACGTAATCCCCAAACCAGGAGATTACGCAGGTTCCGATTATATTATTATCACGTGTTGTCACCCTTCAATAAAGAGGGTGTGTACGTGTCCCAAACCAGGAGATCACGCAGTTTCAGTTTCAATCCTTTACCCATTCCCAACCCTTGGGAATCCCATGCCTTGTGGAAAGTGTGAACTCACCTTGGTTTGCTCGGTATGACTAGTTACTTGTTTATCAATTGAGTACACACGTCCTATCATAGTTACCGACACAATCAGTTTCAGGTGCACATAATCCACATATTACATGTACAAATAGTTCATGCATCCCTTATTCACATAGTATACCATTAAGTTACATATAGCACACACGTGTAATTCATGTCATAATAGTTAACCTATCAACCCAGTGTCACCAAATAATCACTTAGCATGAACTTGGTTCATAAAGGAATTCATCTCGTAGTTTTATATTTACAAGACATTTAGCACATAACTCCACAACACAAGTACATGCCAATTAATCAAGTTAATAATGCGCAGATTAATATTCCACTTAGGCTTGGTGCGGCCCAAGTACAATTCGGGTATTATTGTGTGTGTGTGTGGCCCATACATGAGTCATTTTCGTGCCATATGCGGCCCATAATTACCAAGTCTAAATCAACAATTAAAGTCCATATCACAACCTCAAAATATTAGCCGACTATCAGGTAACCTAGAATCATGCATTGACAGTTCGAATCAAGTAACAAAACATCTTTGGTTAGACATCATAAATCCAATTCTAAATCAACATTAGTTAATCCGATTCATGCTATCACACTATTACCTTTATTCTATACTAACATCATGCATGAAATACATAAATGATCATCATCTCAATCAAATAGTTATCCTTTCATGACCCACAATTCTATAGGTTTCAACTAATAAGTATTGCAGCCATGTTTATCACAATTCTGATCAACCAAACATTCTATCATTTACTCATACCCAATTTTATACTAATAGAAAACAAACTGAATGAAGAGTGATTTCAATATATATTAATTAAATGAATAGTGATTTCAACATATATTAATTAAAACAAATGAATAGTGATTTTAACCTATATTAACTAGTGCTTTCAACCCGGCGCATTGCGCCTAGGGATTAGCAGGGTTCGATTCGGTTCATTGCGAGTCGTGGTGGTGTGGACACTCTTTAAATTAAAATACATATATTGTACAAATCTATTAAATTAAATTGTTACAAATACATAACTTCTAAATAGTTACAAATACAGTAACTTCTAAATTGTTACCAGCTCCATCAAACACCACCTACCTTACCTATGACCAAATCATTTAACTTCCTTGTTATGCTTTTCCAATGGTTGGCCAACGACAACTTCTAACCACTCGCGAAGCGTCTTTAAGGCGCCAATGCATGCCCATATAATTTTTGATATCGTAACTACAATCAAACAATAAACTTAGAACTTCTCATATATAAAAGCGAGTGTTATTACCATGATAATGGTACATAGGTGACTTAATGACTTGAAACACATATCATACAACAATTATGATACGCTTAGTTCAGACAAAACCTTAGTGTGTTGCTACATTGGGGGATACCTTATTAAATATGTGTTTTATTTTTATTTTATTTTTTTGCTTTAAAATGGTTGAGGGGTCATGAACCTAATTATTAAACAGGTTAGATAATACACAATTGGCGGGTTGGCCTTATTAAATATATATTTTATTTATTGCTGCGAACACGCCCCCTTAAACTAAACAGGTCAACCCGAACATCACATGTTTATTAAACGGGCTAGAAATGACAACCCAAAACATGATTACTCTCATTGTGAATCATGTCAAGAACATTCGAAGTTGAATTATAGTTAAGGGTTATCGAGGACATGTTTTGTACCCGAGATCCTGGATTCGAGCTTTCCGAATCCAAGGCCATGTCAAACTGAGTTACAGGAAGATGTGGAGTATTGAAATGTCAAGAACATTCGAAGTTGAATTATAGTTAAGGGTTATCAAGGACATGTTTTGTACCCGAGATCCTGGATTCGAGCTTTCTGAATTCAAGGCCATGCAAACTGAGTTATATGAAGATGTGGAGTATTGAAGTTGCCCTATTGCATGTCAATAACCTGCAAATACTCATGATTATCAACCATTTCTTAAATCAGAATAAATAAATGCAAAAGAAAAAGAAAAAGAAAAAGAAAGAACCATTTCTCCAAATTTGTTTTTGTCTACTCCTCCATTGGGAACAAACTGAGCTGACTCAACATAAACAGCATTAGTAGCTAACCCCATTGTAACAGCAGCTACACAATCCCTGTTGTAATATCTCTCACATGACAGATCCCCCAATGTAGCATCTACTTGCCATAATTCATTAAAATGAAAAAAAAAAACATTTTTAGGGTATCATACTTAGTAGATTTAAGAATCACCACCAGCCTTTGTAGCCTATGTGCTACTTGTTGTCATAAAGGACAACCCACAGCCACGCTGTCCGTTTTGGATTAATAATTACAAGTCAAAATCTGCAAAAAATAAAAGATCCAGAATATGTCCACACAATATAGAAAATAAATAAACCAAATAATTATAGGTTGTCTGTGGGTTCAACGATTTTAACACGTCAACACGCCAATCCAACATGATTAACAACCCTACCTTAGTTAACGATGGAACTAATTATTTTATGTTTAAACTATAACTTGGTTATGAAAAAGTGCTCCCATACTTTAATTCCATCCTTTTATTGCCTAATATAAGGTTTAAACAAAAATAAGGCAAGTTTGGCCATCATTATTTTATTGAAGAGCTCAGTGTCGCCCCAAAATGTAACTAAAATCAGATTAACGTTGAAATCAATAAATAATTATGATTGGGTTGTTGCCAAGAGTTGGGACATACAGAGTTTTATATTTGTGATAAGCCAAAAGTGAATCGAGAAATTGAGAACGTTCTAATTTATAGTAGAAACCTTGGAGATCTAGCATATATGGTCTTCAAACTCCCAACTTGCTGTTTGCATTCAAGGCTATCACACAGTTGATCATTTCTAGGAGCTGCCATAATAATAATAAGATCCATGAAGTTTTTTCACAAATGAGGATTAAACCCGTCTGATCATTCTTTAGTAGATAGAGAAAATACTAAAAATCTAAGTTGGAAATTTATGCAATAGACAGCGGTTCGACTTCAAATTGTAAGAAGACTTAATTTAAATACCAAAACTAAAGAAACTTAAAAACCTAACCTGAGGCATAATAATGAACCGAGAACTCTCATCACCACCCGCTACGACTCTTTAATACAAGAAATTAAACCTCAATCAACAATTGCAGAAGCCATCCTCATCTCAACAACCACCGACACTACAATCGCCATAATATTGTACAAAACACAGCCTTCGAAACCCTTCTCGGTCATCTATAAATTACCAAAAGTTATAAAACCCTTATCCACCCCAGCCAGCGGGAGAGATCATCTATAAACTTACCAAAAGTTATAAACCCGCCGCTCTCAACCAACGGCAAAGAGACAAGAATGCTTTCAATCCGAGCTCAAGTTTTAAGACCGAATGTTGTTCTTCGATCATACACCTTTTATTTGTTCAAAAGGTTATAATCAAATGATAGTAAAAGATAAATAATAATTAATAATAATAAGTTAATAGCAATAAGTATGTCAAAAGTGTGTACCAAATTGAATTCCACATAACGGCCCCTTCTCAGTTGCTACCATGCCTTGTGTTTATCAGTGAATGGCATATCCTTTCTCCTTAGTAAGTACAAACATGTTCAATCATCATCTCAACATTCAAACACAGTAGTAAGTTCGAATCAGATGAAAAACAACTTCAAAATCAAAAGTTACCTGGAGAGACAACTAAATATTCTTCACAAAATATTTCTTCTAAAATAACGGACACAGGGGAAAAATTACGCAAGGGGAAACGATCGAAGAGGAAATTTGAACAACTAAGAAAGAAAATAAAGAGGCAAAATAACGCACCTGAACTCCGGCAATGACTTGCGTTGTCGCATTCCGGCGGCCAGTTCGCGAAGCAACCCTAACGTCGCCGCTTTGGGGCTTGGCCAGAGATAAAATGGAACCAATGGCCATGTAAATCGCCGCTTTGATTTGAGACGGTGGCATTTGTGGAAATCGTCGTTTTGATCTAAAAGGGTGGTGGTTGTCATCTGATGCTAAGGTATGGAGAGAGAAGAACAACTTTTTTTAATGAGATTTTTTAGTTGATGATAATCTCATCAACACGTGGCTATTGGTTCGGTGATGAGGCCACCACCTCCAAAAGGCCCAATTAGCCCTCACCACTACATGAAGCAAGGTGCCAGGCAAGTCCTGGCACTATTCATTCGGTTTGATTATTATCATATGTTAATTAAAACAAACTAAATCAATAGTGATCTAGGAAATATAAGAATATGGGGTATGGGGCGGGGGTTGTGACGTGCGTTGGGTACAAACGCCCAAGTCACCACCCCGGGTGGGCTTGGGTTTCGGCGTGGCCCCTTGGGCGGGGGTTTCAGCCAGGACGTTGGGCGGGGCTATCAAGATGACATGGCGGGATCTCATTGGCCAAGACAAGTAGCCATTTGGGCTAGCCGTTGGCCAACGGCTATGTGTTTAAAAAAAAGATATAGGAAATATTAGAATATGGGGTATGGGGCGGGGGTTGTGGCGTGGGTTGGGTACAAACGCCCAAGTCACCACCCCGGGTGGGCTTGGGTTTCGGCGGGGGTTTCAGCCCGGGCGTTGGGCGGGGCTATCAAGATGACATGGCGGGATCTCATTGGCCAAGACAAGTAGCCGTTTGGGCTAGCCGTTTGCCAACGGCTATGTGTTAAAAAAAATAGATCTAGGAAATATTATCACCACCCCGGGTGGGCTTGGGTTTCGGCGGGGGTTTCAGCCCGGGCGTTGGGCGGGGCTATCAAGATGACATGGCGGGATCTCATTGGCCAAGACAAGTAGCCGTTTGGGCTAGCCGTTTGCCAACGGCTATGTGTTAAAAAAAATAGATCTAGGAAATATTAGAATATGGGGTATGGGGCGGTGGTTGTGGCGTGGGTTGGGTACAAACGCCCAAGTCACCACCCCGGGTGGGCTTGGGTTTCGGCGTGGCCTCTTGGGCGGGGGTTTCAGCCCGGGCGTTGGGCGGGGCTATCAAGATGACATGGCGGGATCTCATTGGCCAAGACAAGTAGCCGTTTGGGCTAGCCGTTGGCCAACGGCTATGTGTTTAAAAAAAAGATCTAGGAAATATTAGAATATGGGGTATGGGGCGGGGGTTGTGGCGTGGGTTGGGTACAAATGCCCAAGTCACCACCCCGGGTGGGCTTGGGTTTCAGCGTGGCCCCTTGGGCGGGGGTTTCAGCCCGGGCGTTGAGCGGGGCTATCAAGATGACATGGCGAGATCTCATTGGCCAAGACAAGTAGCCGTTTGGGCTTAGCCGTTGGCCAACGGCTATGTGTTTAAAAAAAAATTATCTATTTACTATAAATACTCACACTTCTATTCATTTTTTACCACAACTACTCCACCTCTTCTATAATGATCTCTATCTTATTTAAAAAAAAAAAAAATCCTCATCCAACCACAATACGAAAAACGAATCCTCATAATCGTGGTTTTGACCCGAACAATCCGTGGGCATTCCAAGAAACACCTAGCCCAGCATCCAATCGTCCAATTGCTCCCTTTTTAATGCACTCCACGATGCCGGATATGACTGGTTACGCATCGTTTATCTCGAATCGTTTGAAGAATAATGTCGGTCAGTTTACTTACTGTGTGTATAAAAGGTAATCTAAACTGTGCAATTACTTGCATTGCTACAGGATTTTATGAGCTCGGTACCAATCGGTACCGAAAATACCGTTACCGAAATCCCCAAAAGTATGTACCGGTATCGAATATACCTGGTACGGTACGGTTCGGTACCGGTTGGTACTGGTACAACACCGGTATTTGAGGGTAAAAATCGATGAATACCGGTGCCGAACCCGTACCGAAAATACGTTACGTTTTAGTTCGAGCTACTTTTTGTTATTTGGCATGTTTTGTCATTCTAATAGAACGATTTGGTTTAGCGCGCCGCAACGCGCGCATGGTAAACAACTAGTTAGTCAATTATACATAAATTTAATCACCCAATCATTACTTAATGATCAACACATGTGTACCCTAAGTCACACAAGAGTCATGGCCGTACAACCAATTAAATTGATAAGTTATCCAACACCCCCATGTGCAACCCAATATTAATAGATAATATAGAATAATACGAAAGCATAACAAATCACCCCTAATCAGTTTATATTACTACAATTCATCACAATCCAACACCCATTACATGCTTCAATAAATACATAACTCGTTACATCAGATTGCACGTATACAAGGTCAACAAATAAGGATCATTATAAACGAGAATCAGTCACATAAACACAAAAATCAAAGCACGAATTTACTAACCATAATCAATAAACTGGGATGATGTCTTCGAGGGGGGGTCTACTGTCGCCACGATCATTAAAGGGGTGTAGGGTTTGCTTTTAGTTTAGAGTTTTATCAAATCAATTATCAATATTACGTACATATACAATATGAGGGTTTTGGGGCGGTTTGGGGCTTTGACCGAATTGGGCTTATACCCATGCAAGTGGGCTGCCATCAATTCCAAAATACGAATAAGGGTGCTCAAGGTTTGTTTGTTATTTGTATGTTATAAGAACATAAATCTACATTCATACACTATGGGGCTGTTTGGCAAAATCTGAATGGTTAAGTGCTGAACCAGTAAGAGGTCTGAACCATTAAGTGCTTAACCAGCAAGAGGTCTCAACCATTAAGAGGCTGTATAATGCTTAACCGTTCAGAGGCAAATGCCTGACCAATTCAGATTAGAGGTCTTAACCATTCAGACTCTGTATAAATCTTAACCATTCAGAGGCAAATGTCTGAACCATTAAGACATCTGCTCGTGAAACAAACAGTCTGAACCATTAAGTGTTGAACCAGTAAGAGGTCTGAACCATTAAGAGCCTTATTAAGAGGTAAACAAACAGCCCCTAAGGGTATATATGCACCAAGATATAATAGGCAAAACAGGCTTCTACGTGGGTTTGTTTTGGGCTGCGAACTAAAAGGTAGCAATAGGAGGTATACTTGGGCCGATGACTTAATGTGTGGCCAAATGTGTAAATAACTTGATGACCGGCCCAATGTAGAGTGTGTATAAGTTAAACATTCAGCCCAAGTACATGGTGTCACACCCTGACCACGTAAAACAACAAAGCGTGGCGGAAACGTCGGGGAGTGTTGCAACAGAATTATCGTTTCATAACCATGGATACAAAAAGTGTTTCGTTTTATTGATAATATTAAACATTAACATTGTCTTAACATAGAACAAACAAGTTTTATATCGTCTATCATAGTTATATGTCACTAAGGCCTCGTCCAGATCCTATGTGACGCATGCATCCTAGAACGTCAATCAAGCAACAACACCTGAAACATATGTAAAAACAAAGTCAGCAAAGAAATGCTGGCGAGTACATAGGTTTTATAAGAGTATCGGAATCATGGCTTGTTTTCATATATTACGATACCTCGAAAACCTTGTTTTTTTTTAAAAAGTGTATAATATTGCAACATGATTAACCAACTCAAATCAAGATGGTTATAATTTATAAAATTTCGTAGCCATGATTCTTAACCCAAAAGCATTTTGTTTTTAGAAAACCAGCTTGTAAAACATCTCGTATATTCTCGTTAATAAGACTCGTATATTATTTCGAAAACATCATTGAGAGACATCGTTTCAATATCGTTTACCCAAGTGAACTAAATAACGCCACGGTATGTAATATGTTGAAAACACTTATATATAAGAAGTACCAGCGGCGTATCTACCATGTTTTCACCACATTACACCCGTCCCGTTATCTAAACACTAGCCCAGAAGCCAATCGTTTACCCAAATCGTTTAACATCGTTTCCAAATCGTTTCCAAATCGTTCCCAAATCGTTTACTCGTTTAGATCGTTTAAATCGTCCTCGTTTTAATTGTGAAAACTTATATATGGTCGTCTCGTTAATAACATTCAAACCTTTGTGACTCGTTCATCGTTCAACTCGTTCTTGCATTAACAAACCTCCAAAGGGTAAGTTAACAATCATCAGATTCAGTCGTTACCCACAACACCCACACATAACCATGGGTATAGTGCAATAACGGGATTTGCCATATCCTATGGTACCATAACCTAATACTGGTCGGCTTGATCAATGCTAATGAATGTCGTTCGTTATGTAACTACAACCAACAAGTTCGTTCACATTATCAAAATCGTTAATAGTTTAGTATAAATCGTTCTATTCATTTTTGAAATCATCGTTTAAACCTTGAAAACATTTTTGTACATATGAATCACCCCAAAACAATTGAAAACAGTAAAATAGGGGAACTATGTACTCACATGTAGTGCAAGGTATCTTCAATCAATAGTACTTCAACAAACTCGAGTAAACCAGAGAAATCAAGTAGTACCTAGTAATCGAATCACTAGTCAAACAATAGACACCTAAATCGGAAGATCGGACAGAATGAGGTCTTGTAAACCAAATGAGTGTTGGAACTCATGTGATATGGTTTAACAAAGCCTACATCCTAAATTAAACCTAACCTAAGTGCTTTCGACCCATCGCGACCCATTAAGGTAGCTTACGCTACTTTAACGCGTCGTGCGCGCAAAGCGCGTTCGAGACGTCTAACTAGTCCTATGACAAGTATTATATGCCATTACATGTTTAATCATGTTGTATAATCAGTTATGTGACAAAAGTTTAGGTTACATAAGCTTAATTACCAATTATACATGAAAAGGGTATTTTGGTAATTTACCTAAGGCATATAAACTACTTATCATACAACTACCTAAACTAGGTGACCATAAGGTATAACCTCGGAAGGTTATTCCCTATGCTACTATGGTCACTAAACATGTTTGGTCGGATCCTAATGATCGACTAAACGGGTCGTGTTTGAAAGTCTAAGCGGTTGTTTAGATCGCTTACCTTTACGACCCTAGACAAGCACAAAACTAAAACTGACGAGCTAAGCATGTTAAAACATGCTTAACTAAGTTAGAAAACAAGTTTGGTATAAAAAAAACGGTTTTGATACCTAAGAGTAGTTTGGTTACAAAATACGCAAGAATACGCATTTTGGCCGAAACTATGACTCGTCACTGAGCCTAGATAACGTGGTAATCAGTAGGTATAGTCACTAGGTACTATAACCATCGTGATTACGCTCACGTTATGAAGTTCAAACGAACTTCACATTGACCATAAACTGGTCAATGCAGAAAGTCAAACGCAGTTTGACTTTAACGCTAAAACGAATGAAAAGAACGAAAGAACACTTACAGAAGGTCCCCGCAAGATTTGATTCCGATTTTTCTCTCAGGTAGGAAGCATATACTTCCACTTAGAGAGCATAAATCAGATTTCAAATTGTGGGTTTTGAAGTGAAATGGATGGGGTATATATAGGATTTCGAGAACCGTTAAGATCGTTCCTCGAAAACTGAGCTTTGATCTGGACCTTACATGTGTGCCCATGGTTTTCTAAAACCATGGGAGCCCCTAATATGGACTATGTTCATTGAATACCAGCCCATGGTTTTGCAAAACCATGGGTGAAAACCATCACACTTCAAAATGGACTAGGTTCATTGAATCTGCCAGCAATTTTAAAAATGGTCCCTGCACTTGTAAAACTTGATTTTTTTGGCACTTTTAAGCCCCGTTAACCCCATTTCAAGGCTCTAAAATAAAGTTAAAGTATAGGAAACTTAAAATATGCTCAAAAACATCTTGGATGTCGGTTCGTTTGGTCGTACGGTTGCGTTATTCGCTTAATTACGACGGAAGTCATAACGAACGCAAAACGATCCGAATTAAGCGACGAATGGAATTTTATCATGCCAAACACTAAAATAAAATATTTTAATTCTTACATAAATTTTTTTGGATGTCCGGATGTATTCAGAACATAACTTATGCGCGAAAATGCAAACTTATGCACTTTTAGTCCCTGAATGAGCATAAAGTTTATTTTAGCATACCGAACCCCTCAAAGCCTATTTCTAAGCTATGTAAATGTTATTTAGGGTATGTTTAACTTATGATCAAGTTCCGGAATGTTCGTTACTATACAAATCAGCATAGTTTCGCAGTTTGACACAGATAGTCCCTGCGATCGAACAAAGTTGATTTCGACACACCAAACCATTCAAAACTTATTTCTAAGTTATGTGGAGGTTATTTAAGGTATGTTAAGCCTATGTCACTATTCCGAAGTGTTTTTCGCATTATACTGACTGCGTTTAAGCACCAGTTTGCGTATAACCTTCCAGAAAGCGATTTAGAGCTTGAAATTGGAATCGAATCAAATTGTAAAATCACTAAACAAAATTACACATATAATAACACCAAAACACATATAAAAACACCAAAGCACATTGTTTTATTAAAAAACATCATTGTTTTATACATCGATTACCGAACACAGTTGTCACACATGGAATACCAAGGACGGCCCAATCACCAAGATAGCCCAATAGCTCGCTCAAGTATAACCCGACACGTTTACGTTTAGCAATTAATCTAAGAAAGCGCGTGTAAGAGAAGCAACAGGGAACCAGGATTACAAAACTAACTTTGGAAGTTCAGGTTGTCACATCATCCCCAACTTGAAAGAAATTTCGTCTCGAAATTTAGCACGTAGTTACTGAGGAAGCTAGTTAAGTTGTGTAGTTTTCCTGGGGTGTCACATTCGGTATGCCAAAACAAACTTTATTGATCAATAGAGACTAAAAGCATCAAAAAGTGCATAAGTTTGCATTTTCACGCATATCTCGCGTTCTGAATATATCCGGACATCCAAAACTTTATGTAATCATTAAAATATTTTATTTTAGTGATTGGCATGATAAAATTCCATTCGTCGCGTAATTTGGATCGTTTTTCGCATTCGTTCGTGTTTCGTCGTAATTAACCGAACAACGCAACCGTACGACCAAACGAACCGACATCCGAGATATTTTTGAGCATGTTTTGAGTTCCCTATACTTTAACTTCATTTTAGAGCTTTGAAATGAGGTTAACGGGGCTTAAACGTGTCAAAAATGAGCCGAAATGCAAGATTCTGAAGTTCAGGGACCAAAATTGTCATTTTGCCATAGTTATCTTAGGAAGGGACCAAAATGAAAAATCTAAATTCCAGCTTGTTCCAGCTGTTCCCCTCATTTGCACATGGTTTTAATGAAACTATGGGCTCCCATGGTTTCACAAAACCATGGACACATGTGTACGGATGAGATCGAAGCTCGTTTTACGATGAACGATCCTAACGGTTCTAGTTTTCCTATAAATAGCTACCCCCATTCACTTGCAAAACCCACATTGATCTGATTTTGGCCCTCTAAGTTGGAGTGAACACTTCATACCTGAGGGTAAATCGGATCAAAGCTTGCGGGGACCTTTTGTAAGTATTCTTTCGTTCTTTTATCGCTTTTCGAGTCTGAAAGTCAAACTGCGTTTAACTTTCTGCATTGACCAGTTTATGGTCAATGCGAAGTTCGTTTGAACTTCATAACGTGAGCATAATCACGATGGTTATAGTCCCTAGTGACTATACCTACTGATTACCACGTTATCTAGGTGTAGTGACGAGTCGTAGTTTCGGCCAAAATGCGCATTCTTGCGTATTTTGTAACCAAACTGCTTATAGGTATCAAAACCGTTTTTTTATACCAAACCAATTTTCTAACTTAGTTAAACATGTTTCGACATGTTTAGCTTGTCACTTTTTAGATTAGTGCTTGTGTAGAGTCGTAAGTCAAGCAGACTAAACACCCGCTTAGACTTTCGAACATGACCCGTTTGGTCGATCATTATGATCCGACCAAGAATGTTTAGTGACCATAGTTGTATAGGGAATAACCTTCCAAGGTTATACCTTATGGTCACTTAGGTTAATTAGTTGTGTGATAGGTAATTTATATGCCTTAGGTAAATGACCAAAATGCCCTTTTTATACATAATTGGTAATTAAGCATATGAAACATAAACTTTTGTCACGTAACTGATTATGTAACATATTTAAACATGTTTAGGCATATAATACTTGTCATAGGACTAGTTAGACGTCTCAAACGCGCTTTGCGCGAACGACACGTTAAAGTAGTGTAAGCTACCTTAATGGGTCACAATGGGCCGAAAGCACTTAGGTTAGGGTTCAAGTTAGAATGTAGACTTTGTTAAACCATGTCATATGAGTTCCAATACTCATTTGGTTTACAAAACCTCATCCTATCCGATCTTCCGACTTAGGTCCGGTTTATTTATATAGTTATTAGGTTGCCGATTGATTCCGTGCTCCCTCTAGCTTGCTTGGTTGTTGTCTAAGACCTCTAAGAATTCTCAGGTGAGTACATAGTTCCCCTCTTTTACTGTTTTCAATTGTTTTGGGGTGATTCATATGTGCTAAATGTTTTCGAGGTTTTAACGATGGTTTTCAAAACGATTTTTGATATTATAACAATGGTTTCAAAAACGATTAAAATGGTTTATATTAAATTAATAACGATTTCGATTAAATGAACAAACTTGTTGGTTGTATTTACATAACGAATAATATCCATTAATTTTGGCCGAACCGACCAGTATTAGGTTATGGTACCATAGGATCTGACAAATCCTGTTATCAGACTGCGCCCATGGTTATGTGTGGGTTAGGTGGGTAACGACTGAATCTGTGATTGTTAATTTACCCTTTGGTGGTTTATTAATGCGAGAAGCGATAGGCGAGTTGCCAAGGTTTGGATGTTATTAGCGAGACAATCAAAAGTAGTTTACGATTAAGACGAGAATGATTTAAACGACTAAAGCGATTTTTAACGAATTAAACGATTTGGGTAAACGATTGGTTTTTGGTTAGTGTTTAGATAACGGGACGGGTGTAATGTGATGAAAGCATGGTGGATACGCCGCTGGTACTTCCTATATATAAGTGTTTTCATCTTATTACATACCGTGACGTTATTTAGTACACTAGGGTAAACGATTTTGAAACGATGTCACACAAACGAGGTTTTCGAAATGATATAAACCATACGAGTTTTATTAACGAGATTTATTAACGAGTTTTATTAATGAGATTTATTAACGAGTTTTATTAACGAGATTTATTAACGAGTTTTATTAACGAAATTTATTAACGAGTTTTATTAACGAGATTTATTAACGAGAATCATTAACAAGTTTTTACGAAATGTTTTACAATTTGATTTAAATGAATAAATGTTTTAGGTTAAGAATCATGGCTACGAGATTTTATAAATTATAACCCACTTGATTTTTTGAGTTGGTTAATTATGTCGCAATACTACACTTTTCAAAACAAGGTTTTTTATTTTTTATTTAGTATTGCAACATGTAAACTAGCCATGAATCCGACACTCTCAAAAAAACCTATGTACTCGCCAGCATTTCTTTGCTGACTTTATTTTCACATATGTTTCAGGTGTTGTTGAATGATGTTGACTGCTAGGATGCATGCTCACATAGGACTGGACGAGGCCTTAGTGACTTAATAATAATGATAGACTACGTTTAAATTGTTTATTTAGATTTCCAGACGATGTAAATATTTAATGTTTAATAAAACGAAACTTCAAATTTCCGTGTGTTTTGAAACAATGATTCTGTTACAACACTCCCCGATGATTCCGCCGCGATTTATTGTTTTACGCGGTTGGGGTGTGACAGAAAAGTTGGTATCAGAGCTCATGGTTATAGGGAATTAGGTTATTAGTAATGCTTTGACCTATTCTATAACCTTCCTAGGACCCTAACACGAGTTTACTTGCGTTTAGTCATAAAACAATACCGTCACCTATCATCTGTTCTAAGATGATTGATTACTGGGTTTTGAACCCTCTAAGTTTTCAAAATCTCGTCAAAGTTTGGGTCTTATAATGTGAACATGTGCAAACTGGAAGGGTGAAGGCCTGTACCCTGAGTTTTCTGTCTAAGGCTAGAGTGTTCGTACAAATCCGCAGTATCGGACCAGTCACTCTTACCTGGGAACTCTTGGGGTGAGTGTTCACTTATAGGCGAGCATGTCTTCAGTGATATATTAATATGACCCGCTTACTTTGATTAATCACCGTCTCATTTGTTTGCCTTAGGTAACAAACAAATGATCGCAATTTCTATGCGTTGTCGATCTGTTTTAATTATCCGATAACATTTCACTTGTTTTCTCCTATGTCTTTCATTTCCTCTAGAATGTCTCTTCATCGCAACGACACTCAAATGTCCGAGCAAACTGCCAAATTTGCCCAGCGAATAGGCGAAGTAATCCTGAAGACTGTGGATTTAGGTATCGCCATGTCTCGTCTCAATAATGAAGCCACCCAAGAAGCATCGAAAGAAGCACAAGCCGAGCCTTTGAAAAAGTCAAAGAAGCGTAAAGCTCCAAAGGATCCCGTAGCCGTTACACCAATTCAAGCAAAACCTAGCCAGGTGGCAGCACCACCAGCCAAGAAGCCGTACTTAGGAACTGCTCCTCTGTGCAATCAGTGTAACCTCCACCACTATGCCAGTGTCAAATGTCGGAAATGTTTCAACTGTGGACTCATTGGTCATTTGGCACGAGACTGTCGTTCAGTCACTGTGCTAAACCAAGCTTTTCAGAACCCTGTTCAATTTCAAGCAGATCCAGCACATGCTCATTTTCCTCCTGGTATTTGCTACACCTATGACGAGATGGGTTATGTCAGGGATAGATACCCAAAGATTTTCAATACAAATCCGACCCACGGATGAGCATTTGGCCGATTAGAAGAAGCTGCTGCTTTGAATAATCTGAATCTTATGTTTATGTTTCTAGTGTTTTCCTTTGAACTCGGAAACAATCGATTTTGTTTATAAATAATTTTTTTTTTGCAATTCTGTTGTACAAATATAGTTGCATGTGTGTATGGCATACCCCTACGATACCTACACCAAAGAACCGTATTTGTAGTTCTCTCGTTCATATGATCGCTCATGATTACCTCAAAAATTCTAAGTGCTCGTTTCATTCTAAGAAACGAAGTGGCAATTTGAGTAATCATCTTTTTTCCTTTTGACCTCACATCGATGCAACTTGGGAGTTTCGACATTATCATAGGGATGGATTGGTTAACCAAACATCATGCTGAGGTGATTTGTTTCGATAAGATTGTTCGCATTCCTCTTTCGTCTGGCGATGTTCTGGAAGTTCGTGGCGAGAAACCTTCTGGTGGATTAAAGCTCATGTCGTGTACGAAGGCCCAAAGTTAATTACGAAAAGGATATGTTGCTTTTCTGGCACATGTCACCGAGGAGAAAGGCAAGAGCAAGAGTATTCAGGATATTCCGATTGTTCAGGATTATCCAGAGGTGTTTCCTAATGAACTGCCTGGTTTGCCTCTAGTTCGTCAAGTCGAGTTTCATTTTGACCTTGTACCCAATGCCAACCCAATTGCGAAAGCACCTTGTCGTCTTGCACCGTCTGAGATGCAAGAATTATCGAAACAGCTTCAAGAGTTATCTGATAAAGGATTCATCCGATCAAATTATTCACCCTGGGGGAGCTCCTGTCCTCTTTGTGAAGAAGAAAGATGGATCTTTTCGAATGTGTATCGATTATCGTAAGCTTAATAAGCTTACCATCAAGGATCGATATCCCCTACCTCGAATCGATGATCTCTTTGATCAGCTGCAAGGTGCTACCTGTTTTTCCAAGATCGATCTGCGTTCTGGGTATCATCAGCTTTGTGTATTCGAAGAAGATATTCCCAAGACTACTTTCCGCACAAGATAAGGGCATTACGAGTTCACTGTCATGCCTTTTGGTTTGACGAATGCCCCAGCTACCTTCATGGACTTAATGAATAAGGTCTGTAAACCTTATTTAGATAAGTTCATTATTGTGTTCATCAACGATATCCTTGATTATTCGAAGTCTCGAGCCGATCACGAGCAACACCTTCGTTTGACTTTGGAACTCCTAAAGAAGGAACAAACTTTTCGCTAAATTCACCAAGTGTGAATTTTGGCTTAAAGAAGTTCAGTTTTTGGGTCATGTAGTCAACGAGTAAGGTATTCATGTGGATCCATCCAAGTTTGCTGCAATTAAGGATTGGAATACCCCAACGACACCTACAGAAATTTGTTCTTTTCTTGGTCTCGCTGGTTATTATCGTCGTTTTATTTCGAACTCCTTGAAGATCGCGGTGCCACTCACTGCTTTGACTCAGAAGAATAAGCCTTTGGAGTGGGGATCTAAGCAAGAAGAAGCGTTCCAAACGCTGAAACAGAAGCTATGTGATGCTCATGTTTTGTCCTTGTCCCATGGAAACGATGATTTCGTTGTCTTTTGTGACGCGTCGAATCTAGGCCTTAGTTGTGTTCTTATGCAATGAGGTAATGTCATAGCATATGCGTCAAGACAGTTGAAAGTTCACGAGAAGAACTACACAACTCATGATCTTGAGTTAGGTGTTGTGGTATTTGCTCTCAAAATCTGGTGACACTACCTCTATGGAACGAAGTGTGTGGTTTTCACAAGACCACAAAAGTCTCCAGCACATTCTTAATTAGAAGGAGCTAAACATGAGGCAGCGACAATGGGTTGAGCTCTTGAACGATTACGATTTCGAGATTCGCTACCTTCCTGGTAAGGCGAATGTCGTAGCCAATGCGCTTGGTCGAAAGGAGCGAGTCAAGCTTCATTTTGTTCAAACTCTATCTGATATTCAATCTCGTGTCCTTCAAGCACAACGATTTTGTGTAAACGAAGGCTTATTGAAATATGAGCTACCACTTCAACTCGAGCTTAAACTCGAAACGAAAGGGCGATGGGTTGCTCTATTTTAAGAATCCTTGTGGATGATTATCGCCCAAATCGGAGCCCTGATTGGATTCCTTGTACACCTTAATATGTACATTACAACTCAATAAGGACAAACCGAATTCCTATTAAGATCTTCCTATCTTCATAGTTAGATTCTTGAAAATATTTAAAGTGCCAAATGAAATCTACGGATTGGATTCCTGGTATGCTTTAAATACCCGTGTCCAAAGATAACAAATTAAAGGTCAAGTTAAACGATTAATGCGATTATGTGTTTATGTGTTCTCTTTTATTATGTGATCTGATTCTCGTTATTCAAATCCTCGTAGAATCTTCCATATCTTCATATGAGGGATTCATAGTTGGATATTCAAAAGGTACTACCCTAAATCCTTAATGGGCTTCTACGTGGTAGTTAAGACCCTTGGAATATATAGTACCATTCCATGATTCGAAGGAGACCCCTTGAGTGGTCTAGTTAAAGATTGATTCAGAATCTGGTTAAGAATGGCATGTGATGATACAGCTGAAAGGACCCTATGGTGGTCCAGTCACACTCATCACAGGTTCATTCATATGGTTTTCCCCTACACATTATCAAATGCACTGTGTGGACTATGCAAGGAATTACGTAATTATGGACGCGTACATAATTATAAAAATTCAGTGCACGGAAACCACAGTAAGATTTATCATGTGTAAGAACCAATAGAGACAACAATAACGAAACGTGAACAATGTAATGGAGGTACGGTGGACGCACCAATGGCGCTTCATATACTTGTATATAAGTGCCCCTCTTACATTGCAAGCATAATGTTATTGAAAGTTACTATAAGTTCGGAACTCTAACCAGTGTTGTTTTATCTTTTCGACTTCATGTTTCAAGCTCTCACAAGTTTCCTCTAAATAAATTTCGGGATGAAATTTCCTGAAGTAGGGGAGACTGTGACATCTGTGCCTCCACGACCATCAACCAAATACCAAATCAATGAAATATTGTATTTCATACTTGGGATTTGTATAAATATGTGTATCATTTGCACATATCAATTCTTGTTCGATTTCGAGCTCTAAATCACTTTCTGGAAAGTTATACGCGAACTGGTGCATAAACGTAATCAGTTTAATGCGATGAACACTCCAAAATAGTGACATAGGCTTAACATACCTTAAATAACCTTTACATAACTTAGAAATAAGTTTTGGAGGGTTTGGTGTGTCGAAATCAAGTTTATTCGCTTACAGGGACTAATTTTGACAAACTGCGAAAGTATGCCGATTCGTACTGTAATGAACATTCCGGAACTTGATCATAAGTTAAACATACCCTAAATATCCTTTACATAGCTTAGAAATTGTAACATCTATGTCTGAAATCATTGTAAACAATTCAGTTATCAATAAAACAATGTTATTTGATCCCAATGTTTGTTTGGTTGTGTTTTACATTTTTCATGTTTTGACTTTTATTCAATTTCAAACTCTATATCGCTTTCTGGAGAGTTATACGCAAACTAATGCGTAAACGTAATCAGTTTAATGCGACAAATACTCCGGAACATCAACATATACTTAACATACCTTAAATAACCTTTACATAACTTAGAAATAAGTTTTGAAGGCTTTGGTATGGCAAAAACAAGTTAATTCGCTTACAGGGACTAAACTTGACAAACTGCGAAAGTATGCCAATTTGAACTGTAACGAACATTCCGGAACATGACCATAAGTGAAACATACCATAAATATCCTTTACATAGCTTAGAAATAGGCTTTGAGGGGTTCGGTACATCCAAAAATTTATGTAAGCACTAAAATATTTTATTTTAGTGTTTGGCATAAGAAAAATCCATTCGTCACGCAATTTGGATCGTTTTTCACGCTTATGCGCATTCCGTCGTAATTAAGCGAACATCGCGATCGTACGACCAAACGAACCAACATCCGACATATTTTTGAGCATGTTTCATGTCCACAATGTTTAGGCATCATATTAGGGCCTTAAAGTTGGCTTAACGGGCCTTAAACAAGTCGGAAATGGCCTTAAACCAAAACAGGGACCTAAACTGCCATTTCTGAAAGTTGCTTCTGATCAGGACACCCAGGCGGCCCGCGTAAGCCCAGGGTGATCCTTTACGCGGCCCGCGTCAGGCTCCCAGACCAGATTCAATGTATTAACAGCCTGTTAACAGCCCTTCAACCCCCCAAAGGCCAATGCCACTTGTCAATCTCTGGTGGTGGGGGGGGGGGGGGAAATGAGTTACCACAACATTCCGACAAGTGTACGGGTGAGATCATGTCACACCCCGACCACGTGTAACATACAAAACGTGGCGGAAAACGTCGGGGAGTGTTGTAACAGAATTAATTGTCTCATAACCATGGCATTCAAAGTTGTATTTTATTTATAAACATAAGAGTTACATTGTTTTAAACAGGAAATAAAGAGTTCAGAACATAATTAAACTAAGTCTATCTTCATTTTATGTCTCTAAGGCACAGGTCCGCCCTAGTGTCACGATCATCATCCTACGAAAAAGCTCCTGAAAACACATGTGAAAATAGGTACGTCAGCATAAAAATGCCTGTGAGATACATAGGTTTGTGAAAATAAGATTCATGACTTATAAGTTTAGGAAAAGTGTTTAATAACAGTCAGTCATGAACCTTGTAATTTGATTTGTTTTGTAAATTCGCTTGAAAAACAATAAGTGCAGATGATATGTATAAGTAAAAGAATAATGTATGGTTAAATGAATAACCATGTAAAATGAGTTGTATAAAATAAACCGTATTGTAAAACAAAGTATTGTGAAAACATGTTACTTGTGTAAAATGTATAAGTCCAAAATGAATGATTTAAATAACGCTATGATATGTAATATAATACAAACACTTATATATAGGAAGTACCAGCGGCGTATCCACCATGCTTGTATCATATTACTCACATTTCGTTACTTAAGTCACTTAACCAACCAACAATGTATAATGTCTATGTTTAAACCAATTGTCAAAAGTCCTTGTATAAACCATGTCAAATATTGACCGTCCAAAAGTAGTCAAGTAATGTGTAACAAATGTTATGTCTTGTAAGTAAAGTATTGTCAAATAGTCCAAATGTAGAAATGTACAAAACAAAGTAATTCGAATATATAAAAAAGTTATGTTTTGTAAAGTAATGCATGTTACATTGATACAAACATTTATGTGGTAAGTTAACGCATACATTCAAGCCTTGAGACAGTCGGATAACCCTTTCAGTCAAGGTTATCAAAAGAAATGTTTTCGGATTCAGTCATTCCTTACATCCAAACAAAACCCGGGATGTCAGGAATGGGATTTGTCAAGTCCTATGGTACCAGTACTTACTACCGAGCGGCGTAGCTAATTTTAATGAACATATAATAGTCTCGTTTGTGCAAACCAAATGTCATAGAAAAAGTGAACATGTTATATGAAAACAATGTACTAAGTATGCTAAGTTAACATACAAAGCAGAAAAGTCTTGTAAATCAATGTGCTAGCATGCTATCAGTCAACATACATACCAGAAATGTAATGTAAAACAATATACTAAGTATGCACACAATGGACATACATAGCATGAAATGTAATGAAATCATGTACTATAATGTACTAACAAACATAGTCGGTATATGATGTGAAAACAGGAAAGCATGAAAGTAACAAGTAGGCACATGTGTTCCACCCCAAAACGTTTGGAAAACAGTAAAAGAGGGGTCTATGTACTCACATGAGATGGCTTAGAAGTCCTAAGATAACCACCAAGCAATGCTAGAGATCTCGGAATATCAAACGGCACCTAATATAGGTAACTACATTAATAAACCGGACCTAAATTGGAAGATCGGATAGAATGAGGGCTCGTAAACCAAATGAGTATGGAAACTCATGTAGTATGGTTTAACAAAGCCTACATTCTAAATGAAACCTAACCTAAGTGCTTACGACCCATTACGACCCGTTTAGCTGGTTTATGCTACTTTAACGCGTCGTTCGCGAAAAACGCGTTCGGACCGCCTAACTAGTCCTATGACAAGTAACATATGCCTTAACATGTCTAATATTGTTGTCAAATCAGTTTAGATGTCAAAAGTTATGTTACATATGTTTAAAATGAATTTCGGCATCAAAGGGGTATTTTGGTAATTTACCTAAGGCATATAAACTACTTATCATACAACTACTTAAACGAAGCGACCATAAGGTATAACCTCGGAAGGTTATTCCCTATATACTATGGTCACCTAAAGTGTTTGGTCGGATCCTGATGATCGACCAAATGGGTAGGGTTCGAAAGTATAAGCGATTGATTAGATCGCTTACCTTTACGACCCTAGACAAGCACAAAACTAAAAGTGACGAGCTAAGCATGTTAAAACATGCTTAACTAAGTTTAGAAATCAGGTTTGGTATCAAAACAAACGGTTTTGATACCCATAAGTAGTTTGGTTACAAAATACGCAAGAATACGTATTCTGACCGAAACTACGGCTCGTCACTGAGCCTAGATAACGTGGTAATCAGTAGGTATAGTCACTAGGGACTATAACCATCGTGATCACGCTCACGTTATGAAGTTCAAACGAACTTCGCATCGACCATAAACTGGTCAATGCAGAAAGTCAAACAAAGTTTGACTTTCGGACTCGAAAAGCAATAAAAGAACGAAGGAACACTTACGAAGGGTCCCCGAATGCTAATCTAGATCAAAATAGCTCAGGTATGAAACAAATGTTTCAACTTAGAGCACAAATGATCAGATTCTTGTGAGAAATGAAGTGAAATGGGTTGGGTATTTATAGTTTTCGGTTCACCGTTAGGATCGTTTCTTGGAGAAGAGGGAATGATCTAGCCCGTACACTTGTCGGAATGTTGTGGTGACTGATTTTGGCCACCTCAAGAGTTTAACAAGTGGCACTTGACCTTTGGAGAATGTTTAGGGGCAGATAACAGTAGCCAAAAACGATTTGCTGCATCTGGACACTGCTTGCGCACCGTAACAAATAAACCCTTACGGTGCGCAAGGGCCAAGTTTGGCAGATTTACAATTTTGGTCCCTGTTGTGATATAAGGTCATTTCCGACGCGTTTTAGGCCCGTTAACCCCATTTCAAAGCTCAAAAATGAAGTTAAAGTATAGGGAACTTAAAATGTGCTCAAAAATATCTCGGATGTCGGTTCGTTTAGCCGTACGATTGCGTTGTTCGGTTAATTACGACGGAATGCGCATAAGCGCGAATAACGATCCAAATGGCGTGACGAATGGATTTTTCTTATGCCGAACACTAAAATAAAATGTTTTAGTGCTTGCATAAATTTTTGGATGTTCGGATGTATTCAGGACGTAAGTTATGCGCGAAAATGCAAACTTGTGCACTTTTTGACGCTTTTAGTCCCTGAATGACCCAAAAGTTTATTTTAGCACACCGAACCCCTCAAAGCCTATTTCTAAGCTATGTAAAGGATATTTATGGTATGTTTAACTTATGGCCATGTTCCGGAATGTCTGTTACAGTTCAAATTGGCATACTTTCGCAGTTTGTCAAGTTTAGTCCCTGTAAGTGATTAAACTTGATTTTTTGCCATACCAAAGCCTTCAAAAACTTATTTCTAAGTTATGTAAAGCTTATTTAAGGTATGTTAAGCCTATTTCACTATTCCAGAGTGTTCGTTGCATTAAACTGGTTATATCTACGCATCAGTGCGCGTATAACCTTCCAGAAAGCGATTTAGAGCTTGAAATCGAACAAGAGTTGATATGTGCAAACGATACACATATTTTTACAAATCCCAAGTATGAAATACAATATTTCATTGGTTTGGCATTTGTTTGATGGTTGAAGTGACACAGGTGTCACAGTCTCCCCTACTTTAGGAAATTTCGTCCCGAAATTTATTTGTAGGAGCATGTCTGTGACTTTGTGTTAAATGACCATCAAGGATAAGGCATATCCTGACATTCCTCTTTAACGAATATTTTCAGAAATGGAAAAGAAGGAAGAATCAGGAATATTCATTTTCCTTCGATGGAAAATTTTCAGAAACGAAAAATACACGGGATGAGTTATTTTCCTTAATGGGTATCCTTTAGAAACGAAAATAAACGGAACGAGTCATTTTCCACAATTCCTCCAGAAACAAAAATGAACGGATTGAGTCATTTTCCACAATTTCTTCAGGAACGAAAATGAACGGAATGAGTCATTTTCCATGATATGAAAATGAACGGAATGAGTCATTTTCCACGATTTCTTCAGGAATGAAAATGAACGGAATGAGTCATTTTCCACCATTTCTTCAGAAACGAAAATGAACGGAATGAGTCATTTTCCACGATTTCTTCAGGAATGAAAATGAACGGAATGAGTCATTTTCCACGATTTCTTCAGGAATGAAAATGAACGGAATGAGTCATTTTCCACGATTTCTTCAGAAACGAAAATGAACGGAATGAGTCATTTTCCATGATTTCTTCAGGAACGAAAATGAACGGAATGAGTCATTTTCCACAACCTCTTTAGAAACAAAAATGAACGGAATGAGTCATTTTTCACAATTTCTTCAGAAACGAAAATGAACGGAATGAGTCATTTTCCACAATTTCTTCAGAAACAAAAATGAACGGAATGAGTCATTTTTCACAATTTTTTCAGAAACGAAAATGAACGGAATGAGTCATTTTCCACAATTTCTTCAGAAACAAAAATGAACGAATCAACTCTAGACACATGACAAAACTCGCTGTGGTTTCTGTGCACTGAATTCCATAATTATGTATGCATCCATAATTACGTAATTCCTTGCATAGTTCGCACAGTTTGTCTTGTAATGTTTAAGGGAGGAAAATCAAACCTGTGATGAGTGTGACTAGACTACCATAGGGTCCTTTTAATTAGATCGACAAATGATCCTTTTAATTAGGCCACCAAGGAGTCCTTTCAGCTATATCATCGCATGATGTTCCTAACCAGATTTTTGGATCGATCTGTTTAACTAGACCACTCATGGGGTCTAAGTATTGAGTAGTACTTTATGATCCAAGGGACTTAACTACAACGTAGAAGTCCATTTAAGGATCTTAGGTAGTACCTTTGGGTATCCTACTACGAATCCCTCATATGAAGATACGAAAGGTTCTACGAGGATTTGGATAACAAAACTTGGATTACACCAAAAACATAAAAGGGAACACATAAGCACATAATCACATAGTTGTTTAACTTGGTTATTAATTTGTTATTAACTCGTTATTGATTAAATATGGATATGGAAACCAGTCGATGAACTTCAATGTCCTCTGGGATCTATCTGAAAAGATAGGAAGATCTCCCAAAAATTCGATTTTGTTTTCAAAGAAACGTAATATTCGAATTAAGGAACATAAAAATTTTAGGATTTACGGAAATACCCTTAGGTACCCTATTAAGGATTTATAGTGGTACTTTGGGTATTCGTCCAGTGTTGTAACTTGCGCCTTGTACTTCGTTTTTCTTGGAAGAAACGGGTACTTAGGAATTTCGTGGAAAACGCAAGAGATCATAAAATAGAATAATTATTTGTGGGTAGTTTGCTTTCCAAGGAATACGATTCCTTGATTGTCGGTATTGTAGGGGATATGTTGTTTATACATATAACCACATAAATACATTGCAATGTAAATAAAAGATTTATTTATAAACAATGATAACAACTGTTTTATGGACCTTGACAACAAAAGAAAATAATACATAAGACATGATTATTTCTAAAGGGTGTTGTCTTCTAGTCGGTCAGATGCTCATCCCTGCACTGGATTAGCATTTGCAAGCTTTGGGCAATTTCTTCGGAAATGACCCATCTCGCCACAACTGTAGCAAGAACCTGGTGGAAAGCGAGCTTGAGCAGGGTTGTTGTCAGCTTGATTTGGTGCAACTGCTGCTCGACAAACTTTTGCTGTATGACCTTTAAGTCCACAAATTTGGCATTCGCGACACTTCACATTAGCATGATGATGAAGGTTACATTGGTTGCACAAGGGTGAAGTCCCGTTGTATGGCTTCCTAGCAGGGGGTTGAGCAGGTTGGTTGGGGACGGCTTGATCATTGTGAGTAACCATGGCGAAGTTCTGAGAAGCCTTTCGCTTCTTTGACCTCTTAGGGGATACAGATTGTTCATCCATGGTCTTTGATTCCTCGATTGGTTTCATGTCACCCTTTCGGAAAAGCTTACGTTTCCTGATCTGAGATTCAGTCAAGGTTGCAGATAGCTCAATGGCCTGCCTAACCGTAGTGGGGTTACTACCAGTAACAATGTCTTGAACTGTGTCAGGGAGACCATCAATGTATTTTTTGATCGCCTTATCCAAAGGCGTAACCATGGTAGGACACAACAGACTCAGCTCCTCATATCGATCAGTGTATGCTCGATGTTCACCGCTGTCTTGCTTAAGATCGTCGAATTCCCTTTCCAAGGCCCTGATCTCGTGACGAGGACAGAATTCCTTCATCATCAGTGCTCTAAGTTCTTCCCATGTTTGAGCCAGTGCCACTTCGGCACCCCTATCTCTCACAACACCGTTCCACCACGTCAAAGCTCGTTTCTCGAAGACACTAGATGCGAAATCTACCTTTCGCTCGTTTGGACATTGAACATGCCTGAAGGTGCTCTCTAGACTCTCGAACCATTGCAGAAGTGCAGTCGCTCCTTGAGACCCAGAAAACTTTGATGGCTTAGCCGAGTTGAACGTCTTGAAGTTGCAGAGGGCATTATTGTTGTTGAGAGCTTGGTGACATTGGGCAACGATGTTCGGGATTGCAGCAGTTATTTGCTGTGTAATGACAGCTGCCAAGTCTTCAATAGATACCGGATTTTCGCGTCGTGGAGGCATTCTAAAAGGGGAAACATGAAATGAAACGAGTGAGAGAATTAGACAAAAAGAATGAGATGAACAATTCTGATGAAAGCAAGGATAGTGGTCATTTGTTTGTTACTACAAAGCAACAAACAACCCCGGTGATTAATCAAAGTAATTAGGTCAAAAATAATGTATCGTGAAGACATGCTCGCCTATAAGTGAACACTCATCCCAAGAATTCCCAGGTAAGCACAACTGGTCTCGCGTCTGATGAGATATATACGAAGTGCTTGCCTAGACAGAAAACCCAGAATACAGGCATTCACGCTTCCAGTTTGCACGTGTTCACATCATTTAAAACCCAAAACCTAGACGAGATTTTTGAAAACTCAAAGGGGTTCAAAACCTTATAATAGAGGGTTCAAAACCTAGTAATCAATCATCCTAGAACAGATGATTAGTTTTCAAAGCGGTTTTGAAATTTATGTTCTTGTTGTGGTCGTCGCCTAAGGATAGGTGACGGTATTGTTTTATGACTAAACGCAAGTAAACTCGCGTTAGGGTCCTAAGAAGGTTATAGACTAGGTCAAAGCATTACTAATAACCTAATTCCCTATAACCATTGGCTCTGATACCATCTCTTCTGTCACACCCCGACCACGTGTAACATACAAAACGTGGCGGAAAACGTCGGGGAGTGTTGTAACAGAATTAATTGTCTCATAACCATGGCATTCAAAGTTGTATTTTATTTATAAACATAAGAGTTACATTGTTTTAAACAGGAAATAAAGAGTTCAGAACATAATTAAACTAAGTCTATCTTCATTTTATGTCTCTAAGGCACAGGTCCGCCCTAGTGCCACGATCATCATCCTACGGAAAAGCTCCTGAAAACACATGTGAAAATAGGTACGTCAGCATAAAAATGCCTGTGAGATACATAGGTTTGTGAAAATAAGATTCATGACTTATAAGTTTAGGAAAAGTGTTTAATAACAGTCAGTCATGAACCTTGTAATTTGATTTGTTTTGTAAATTCGCTTGAAAAACAATAAGTTCAGATGATATGTATAAGTAAAAGAATAATGTATGGTTAAATGAATAACCATGTAAAATGAGTTGTATAAAATAAACCGTATTGTAAAACAAAGTATTGTGAAAACATGTTACTTGTGTAAAATGTATAAGTCCAAAATGAATGATTTAAATAACGCTATGATATGTAATATAATACAAACACTTATATATAGGAAGTACCAGTGGCGTATCCACCATGCTTGTATCATATTACTCACATTTCGTTACTTAAGTCACTTAACCAACCAACAATGTATAATGTCTATGTTTAAACCAATTGTCAAAAGTCCTTGTATAAACCATGTCAAATATTAACAGTCCAAAAGTAGTCAAGTAATGTGTAACAAATGTTATGTCTTGTAAGTAAAGTATTGTCAAATAGTCCAAATGTAGAAATGTACAAAACAAAGTAATTTGAATATATAAAAAAGTTATGTTTTGTAAAGTAATGCATGTTACATTGATACAAACATTTATGTGGTAAGTTAACGCATACATTCAAGCCTTGAGACAGTCGGATAACCCTTTCAGTCAAGGTTATCAAAAGAAATGTTTTCGGATTCAGTCATTCCTTACATCCAAACAAAACCCGGGATGTCAGGAATGGGATTTGTCAAGTCCTATGGTACCAGTACTTACTACCGAGCGGCGTAGCTAATGTTAATGAACATATAATAGTCTCGTTTGTGCAAACCAAATGTCATAGCAAAAGTGAACATGTTATATGAAAACAATGTACTAAGTATGCTAAGTTAACATACAAAGCAGAAAAGTCTTGTAAATCAATGTGCTAGCATGCTATCAGTCAACATACATAGCAGAAATGTAATGTAAAACAATGTACTAAGTATGCACACAATGGACATACATAGCATGAAATGTAATGAAATCATGTACTATAATGTACTAACAAACATAGTCGGTATATGATGTGAAAACAGGAAAGCATGAAAGTAACAAGTAGGCACATGTGTTCCACCCCAAAACGTTTGGAAAACAGTAAAAGAGGGGTCTATGTACTCACATGAGATGACTTAGAAGTCCTAAGATAACCACCAAGCAATGCTAGAGATCTCGGAATATCAAACGGCACCTAATATAGGTAACTACATTAATAAACCGGACCTAAATTGGAAGATCGGATAGAATGAGGGCTCGTAAACCAAATGAGTATGGAAACTCATGTAGTATGGTTTAACAAAGCCTACATGCTAAATGAAACCTAACCTAAGTGCTTACGACCCATTACGACCCGTTTAGGTAGCTTATGCTACTTTAACGCGTCGTTCGCGTAAAACGCGTTCGGACCGCCTAACTAGTCCTATGACAAGTAACATATTCCTTAACATGTCTAATATTGTTGTCAAATCAGTTTAGATGTCAAAAGTTATATTACATATGTTTAAAATGAATTTCGGCATCAAAGGGGTATTTTGGTAATTTACCTAAGGCATATAAACTACTTATCATACAACAACTTAAACGAAGCGACCATAAGGTATAACCTCGGAAGGTTATTCCCTATATACTATGGTCACCTAAAGTGTTTGGTCGGATCCTAATGATCGACCAAATGGGTCGGGTTCGAAAGTATAAGCGATTGATTAGATCGCTTACCTTTACGACCCTAGACAAGCACAAAACTAAAAGTGACGAGCTAAGCATGTTAAAACATGCTTAACTAAGTTTAGAAAACAGGTTTGGTATCAAAACAAACGGTTTTGATACCCATAAGTAGTTTGGTTACAAAATACGCAAGAATACGTATTCTGACCGAAACTACGGCTCGTCACTGAGCCTAGATAACGTGGTAATCAGTAGGTATAGTCACTAGGGACTATAACCATCGTGATCACGCTCACGTTATGAAGTTCAAACGAACTTCGCATCGACCATAAACTGGTCAATGCAGAAAGTCAAACAAAGTTTGACTTTCGGACTCGAAAAGCAATAAAAGAACGAAGGAACACTTACGAAGGGTCCCTGAATGCTAATCTAGATCAAAATAGCTCAGGTATGAAACAAATGTTTCAACTTAGAGCACAAATGATCAGATTCTTGTGAGAAATGAAGTGAAATAGGTTGGGTATTTATAGTTTTCGGTTCACCGTTAGGATCGTTTCTTGTTGAAGAGGGAATGATCTAGCCCGTACACTTGTCGGAATGTTGTGGTGACTGATTTTGGCCACCACAAGAGTTTAACAAGTGGCACTTGACCTTTGGAGAATGTTTAGGGGTAGATAACAGCAGCCAAAAACGATTTGCTGCATCTGGACACTGCTTGCGCACCGTAACAAATAAACCCTTACGGTGCGCAAGGGCCAAGTTTGGCAGATTTACAATTTTGGTCCCTGTTGTGATATAAGGTCATTTCCGACGCGTTTTAGGCCCGTTAACCCCATTTCAAAGCTCAAAAATGAAGTTAAAGTATAGGGAACTTAAAATGTGCTCAAAAATATCTCGGATGTCGGTTCGTTTAGCCGTACGATTGCGTTGTTCGGTTAATTACGACGGAATGGGCATAAGCGCGAAAAACGATCCAAATGGCGTGACGAATGGATTTTTCTTATGCCGAACACTAAAATAAAATGTTTTAGTGCTTGCATAAATTTTTGGATGTCCGGATGTATTCAGGACGTAAGTTATGCGCGAAAATGCAAACTTGTACACTTTTTGACGCTTTTAGTCCCTGAATGACCCAAAAGTTTATTTTAGCACACCGAACCCCTCAAAGCCTATTTCTAAGCTATGTAAAGGATATTTATGGTATGTTTAACTTATGGCCATGTTCCGGAATGTCTGTTACAGTTCAAATTGGCATACTTTCGTAGTTTGTCAAGTTTAGTCCCTGTAAGTGATTAAACTTGATTTTTGCCACACCAAAGCCTTCAAAAACTTATTTCTAAGTTATGTAAAGGTTATTTAAGGTATGTTAAGCCTATTTCACTATTCCAGAGTGTTCGTTGCATTAAACTGGTTATATCTACGCATCAGTGCGCGTATAACCTTACAGAAAGCGATTTAGAGCTTGAAATCGAACAAGAGTTGATATGTGCAAACGATACACATATTTTTACAAATCCCAAGTATGAAATAAAATATTTCATTGGTTTGGCATTTGTTTGATGGTTGAAGTGACACAGGTGTCACAGATCAAGGCACGATATTCAAGAAACGATCCTAACGGTTCGAAGAATTCTATAAATACCCACCACATTTTCACCTCATTCCTCACAAATCTGATCAAAAGTGCTCTAAGTTAAAGCAATCAATTCATACCTGAGCTATTCGATCAAGATTTACTAGCGGAGACCCTTTGTAAGTGTTCCTTCATTCTTTTATCGCTTTTCTAGCCCGAAAGTCGAACTACGTTTGACTTTCTGCGTTGACCAGTTTATGGTCAACACGAAGTTCATTTGAACTTCATAACGTGAGCGTGATAACGATGGTTATAGTCCCTAGTGACTATACCTACTGATTACCACGTTATCTAGGCTCAGTGACGAGTCGTAGTTTCGGCCAAAATGCGTATTCTTGCGTATTTTGTAACCAAACTACTCTTAGGTATCAAAACCGTTTGTTTTGATACCAAACATGTTTTCTAAACTTAGTTAAGCATGTTTTAACATGCTTAGCACGTCACTTTTAGTTTAGTGCTTATATAGGGTCGTAAGGTAAGCGATCTAAACAATCGCTTATACTTTCGAACCCGACCCATTTGGTCGATCATTAGGATCCGACCAAACACATTAGGTGACCATAGTATATAGGGAATAACCTTCCGAGGTTATACCTTATGGTCACGATGTTTAGTTAGTTGTATGATAGGTAGTATATATGCCTTAGTTAAATTACCAAAATACCCCTTTTACGCCAAAATTCATTTTAAGCATATGTAACATAACTTTTGGTATCTAAACTGATTTGGTAACAATATTAGACATGTTAAGGAATATTTTACTTATCATAGGGCTAGTTAGGCGTTCCGAATGCGTTTTACGCGAACGACGCGTTAAAGTAGCATAAGCTACCTAAACGGGTCGTAATGGGTCGTAAGCACTTAGGTTAGGTTTCATTTAGTATGAAGGCTTTGTTAAACCATACTACATGAGTTCCCATACTCATTTGGTTTACAAGCCCTTATTCTATCCGATCTTCCAATTTAGGTCCGGTTTATTAATGTAGTTACCTATATTAGGTGCCGTTTGATATCCGTGATCTCTAGCATTGCTTGGTGGTTATCTTAGGACTTCTGAGCAATCTCAAGTGAGTACATAGACCCCTCTTTTACTGTTTTCCAAACATTTTGGGGTGAAACACATGTGCCTACTTGTTACTTTCATGCTTTTCCATGTTTTCATATCATATGCTTGTTATGTTCAATAGTACACTTATAGTACATGATTTCATTGTGTTCATGCTATGTATGCCCATTGTGTGCATATGTAGTACATTGTTTTACATTACATTTCATGCTATGTATGCCCATTGTGTGCATATTTAGTACATTCTTTTACATTACATTTCATGCTATGTATGCCCATTGTGTGCATATTTAGTACATTGTTCTACATTACATTTCATGCTATGTATGTCCATTGTGTGCATACTTAGTACATTGTTTTACATTACATTTCACGCTATGTATGTTCATTTGATTACATACTTAGTGCATTGTTTTCACATGCTTACATTTTGGTATGACATTTGGTTTGTTCAAATGGGACAATATACATTCATTAACATTAGCTACGCCGTTCGTTAGTAGGTAGTGGTACCATAGGAATTGACAACTCCCGTTCCTGACATCCTAGGTATGTTTGGATGGAAGGAATGACCGAATTCGATACACATAACTTAGATAAACCTTTAATTTGTTTAAAGGCCTATCACCACAGTCACAAGGCTTGGATGTATGCATTATAACAATACCGCATAGATGTTTGTATCAGTATAGCATGCATTTATTCCACAAAACATAACTTTGACTTAAACTATGTTTAATTCAATACCCTGTTTTTGTGCATTTCACCTATGGTTTAGTTGATATATTTCACATGCCATACATGATATTTTTGGATAACATTATATGATTTACATTAAACATAAACATTTTGACATTGATATACACATTTGGTGATTTACATTAGACATGGACATTCTGATATGGTTTACACAATAACACTTGACAATTGATTTATACATGAACAATTTACATTGGTGGTTGGTTTGGTTAAATGGTTTGAGTAACGAGGCGTGTGTAATATGATACAAACATGGTGGATACGCCGCTGATACTTCCGATATATAAGTGTTTGTATAATATTACATATCGTAGCGTTATTTAAATCATTTCAGTATAGACATATTACATTTTACACAAATAACATTTTTTTCACAAGACATTGTTTTACAAAACAGTTTATTTTATATAAACCCATTTTACTTGGTTATTTCATTAACCATACACCTTTCTTTTATATAATCCGATTTCTTATCAAGTTTTCATATGATTTATAAAAGAAAACACTTAACAAGATTCATGACTAATTTTTATTAAACTTTTTTTTAAAATCCAAGTCATGAATCCTATTTTCACAAAACCTATGTATCTCACAGGCATTTTTATGCTAACATACCTATTTTCACATGTGTTTCAGGAGCAGGTGCATAGGTTTGATCGGGATACACTAGGGTGGACTCGGGCCTTATTGACAATAAAAGAAGCAAGATTAGTTTAATTACGTTATGTACTCTTTGTTTCCTGTTTAAGACAATGTAACTCTTATGTTGATAAATAAAATACAGCTTTGAATGCCATGGTTATGAAACAATTAATTATGTTACAACACTCCCAGACGTTTTCCGCCACGTTTTGTATGTTATACGTGGTCGGGGTGTGACATAAGAGTTGGTATCAGAGCCAATGGTTATAGGGAATTAGGTTATTAGTAATGCTTTGACCTAGACTATAACCTTTCTAGGACCCTAACACAAGTTATCTTGTGTTTAGATCTTAAAACATGCACAACACCTATCCTTAGGTGATTATCAAAACAAAAACCAAATTTTCCGAAACGATTTTTGAAAAACAATCATCTGTTTTTGGATGATTTATTACAAGGTTTTGAACCCTCTATTGTAAGGTTTTGAACCCTCTGTTATAAGGTTTTGAACCCCTTTGAGTTTTCAAAATCTCGTCAAGGTTTTGGGTTTTAAATAGTGTGAAAACGTGCAAACTGGAAGAGTGAATGCCTGTACCCTGGGTTTTCTGTCTAAGGCTAGAGTGTTCGTACAAATCCACATAATCGGACCAGTCACTCTTACCTGGGAACTCTTGGGGTGAGTGTTCACTTATAGGCGAGCATGTCTTCGCGATACATTATTTTTGACCCATTTACTTTGATTAGTCACAATGTGTCGTTTGTTTACCTTGTGGTAACAAAAAAATGACCACCATCTTTACCATTATCAGTTTTTGCATCATCTCATTCTTTTCACCCAAACATCTCACTCGTTTCCTTTCATGTTTCCTCTTTTAGAATGCCTCCTCGACGCGAAAATCAGATAGCGACTGCCGAACTGGCAGAAATCATTGCGCAGCAAATGGCTGCTCAATTCCCGAACCTCTTTGCTCAATGGAACCAAGCCAACAACAACAACAATGCTCCTTGCAATTTCAAGAGTTTTAACTAGGCTAAACCACTCAAGTTTAGTGGTACGGAAGGAGCAACTGGGCTCCTTCAGTGGTTCGAGAGCACGGAGAGCACATTTCGTCATGTTCAGTGTCTGGATAATCGCAAGGTCGAGTTTTCTTCAAGTGTGTTTCAGAAGAGGGCTCTCACATGGTGGAACAGGGTTATGAGAGACCGTGGTGCAGAAGTTTCTCTAGCACAAAATTGGGCCGAACTTAGGGCCCTTATGATGAGGGAGTTTTGTCCTCGTCATGAACAGCGAGCTTTGGAGAGAGAGTTTGATGACTTGAAACAAGATAGTGGTGAGCATCGGGCGTATACTGATAGGTTTGAGGAGTTGAGTCTGCTATGCCCAACAATGGTTACCCCACTCGACAAGGCTATCGAAAGGTATATTGATGGTCTACCTAACTCAGTACAAGACATCATTACTGGTAGTAACCCTGCCACACTCCGTCAGGCGATCGAGTTAGCAGCGACATTGACTGAGTCGCAGGTTCGAAAGGGAAAGCTGCATAAAAAGGGTGACAAGGGTAAGAAGCAGGCGTCTGACAAGGAAGATAGCAAGAAAGGTCAAAACAAGAAGGGAAAGAATTCTGGTTCCTCAAAGGGTTCTAGGAAGCGAAAGGCTTCCCAAAATTTTGCTGTCACTGCCCAAGCTAACCAGGCAGCTCCTAACCAACCCGCACAGCCTCCAGCGAAGAAGCCCTATACAGGGAATGCACCTTTGTGCAATAGATGCAACAGTCACCATCAGCCTCATCATCCATGCCGTTTCTGTACAAACTATGGGAAGTCAGGTCATCTTGCCGATGTTTGTCGGTTTGCTCAGAATCGGGCAGTTCAGAACCCGGCTCAACGAGTTGCTCAGCCTCCTGCTCAGCAACAAGGTCAAGCTGCACGACCACACTACCCTCCAGGTTCTTGTTACAACTGTGGGGATCTGACCCACTACCGTAATCAGTGTCCAAGATTGGTGAATGCTAATCCAAATCAGAATCAGGCTCAGGCTCGAGGTCGAGTCTTCAACATGAATGCGCAAGAGGCACAAGCGGACAATGAAGTGGTGAACGGTACGTTCTTTATTAATAATCAGCCTGCATCTGTTCTTTTTGATTCGGGTGCCGATAAGAGTTTTGTGTCATTATCTTTTGAGCCATTATTTCGCGTGTCTAGAACGAAACTAGGTAAACCTTTGACAGTAGAGGTTGCTAATGGTGAACCCATTGTTCTTGATTCTGTTCTTCGCAACTGCCAGTTGAACCTTAACGACCATCTTTTTCCTATTAACCTCACGCCTATGCAACTTGGAAGCTTCGACGTTATAGTAGGTATGGATTGGTTATCCAAGCATCGCGCAGAGGTAGTTTGTTTTGAGAAGATTATTCGTGTGCCACTTTCGACAGGCGAGATCCTACAAGTTCATGGTGAGAAACCTGCCGGTGGTCTCAAACTCATGTCTTGTTTTAATGCTCGGAAGTATCTGCGAAAGAATTATGTGGCCTTCTTGGCACATGTCACAGCAGATAAAGGCAAAGGTAAGTCTATTCAAGATATTCCTATTGTTCGGGATTATTCTGAAGTATTCCCTGAAGATTTACCTGGTCTACCCCCAGCACGCCAAGTCGAGTTCCGTATTGATCTCGTACTTGGTGCAAATCCCATTGCCAGAGCTCCATACCGTCTTGCACCGTCTGAGATGCAAGAGTTGTCTAAGCAGCTTCAGGAACTCTCTGACAAAGGTTTTATCCATCCTAGCTTTTCACCTTGGGGTGCTCCCGTTCTTTTTGTCAAGAAGAATGATGGATCTTTTAGGATGTGTATCGATTATCGTGAGCTTAACAAGCTTACCATCAAAAATCGATATCCCCTACCTCGCATCGATGATCTCTTTGATCAGTTACAGGGCGCTTCTTATTTTTCGAAGATCGATCTGCGATCTGGATATCATCAACTTCGTGTGCATGAAGAAGATATTCCCAAGACAGCGTTCCGCACTCGTTATGGGCATTATGAGTTCACAGTCATGCCATTTGGTTTGACTAATGCTCCTGCTGTTTTCATGGACTTAATGAATAGGGTCTGCAAGCCTTATTTGGATCAGTTCGTCATTGTTTTTATTGATGACATCTTGATATACTCTAAGACGCGAGCTGATCACGAGCAACATCTTCGTCTTACTCTGGAACTCCTAAAGAAAGAGCAACTTTTCACCAAATTCTCCAAGTGTGAATTATGGCTTAAAGAAGTTCAATTCTTAGGACATATTGTCAACGAACAAGGCATTCATGTAGATCCCTCCAAGATCAGTGCGATTAAGGATTGGGATACGCCTACTACTCCTACTGAAGTTCGTTCTTTTCTTGGTCTAGCGGGTTATTACCGCCGCTTCATTGAGAACTTCTCAAAGATTGCAGTTCCTCTAACTGCTCTAACTCAGAAGAACAAGCCCTTTGATTGGGGAGTTAAACAAGAGGAAGCGTTTCTGACTTTGAAACAAAAACTTTGCGACGCGCCTGTTCTGACTTTGCCTGAGGGCAATGATGATTTCGTCGTTTATTGCGATGCATCTAAATTGGGTCTTGGCTGTGTTCTGATGCAAAGGAACAAAGTTATAGCATATGCATCGAGGCAGTTGAAGATACATGAGAAAAACTACACCACTCATGATCTTGAGTTGGGTGCAGTTGTCTTCGCTCTTAAGATCTGGAGACACTATTTGTACGGAACAAAATGTGTGGTTTTCACGGACCACAAAAGTCTTCAACATATCTTCAATCAGAAAGAACTCAACATGAGGCAACGACATTGGGTCGAGCTTCTAAACGACTATGACTGCGAAATTCGCTACCATCCTGGTAAGGCGAATGTCGTAGCCGATGCATTGAGTCGTAAGGAACGTACTAAGCTTCATTGTGTTCATGTTCAATCTGTTATTCAAGCTCAATCCGATATCCAAGCACGCATTTCTCAGGCTCAACAATCTTGTGTTTCACAAGGTTTAATGGATAAGGAATTTCCCTATCACATAACACCTGATCTGGAACTGAAGGACAATGGATCGTATTACTTCATGGACCGTTTGTGGGTCCCAAGCCAAGATAACCTTCGCACCTTGCTTATGGATGAAGCCCATAAGTCTCGTTATTCTGTTCATCCTGGCTCAGATAAAATGTATAAGGATCTTCGTATTCAGTATTGGTGGCCTGGTATGAAGAAAGACATTGCCTTATATGTATCAAAATGCCTTACTTGTCTTAAGGTTAAGGCTGAACATCAGCGTCCTTCTGGTTTATTGGTGCAACCAGAGATCCCAGTTTGGAAAAGGGAAAACATTACTATGGATCTCATTACTAAACTTCCGCGCACAAAGAAAGGTCATGATGCCATCTGGGTAGTTGTTGACCGTCTTACTAAGTCAGCGCATTTCTTGCCAATCCGTGAGGATTTTTCTGCTGACAAGCTTTCAAAAATCTATGTGGATGAAATTGTAGCTCGACATGGTGTTCCTTTGAACATCATTTCTGACAGAGACGCTCGTTTCACTTCTCATTTTTGGAGAACCATGCAATCTGCTATGGGGACTTAACTTAATCTGAGCATAGCTTATCATCCGCAGACGGATGGTCAATCTGAAAGAACAATCCAGACTCTGGAGGATATGCTTAGAGCTTGTGTGATCGATTTTGGTGGTAGTTGGGATTCACATCTTCCGTTGATCGAATTCTCCTACAACAACAGTTATCACGCCAGCATCAAAATGGCTCCTTTTGAGGCTCTCTATGGTCGAAAATGTCGTTCACCAGTCTGCTGCAATGAGATCGGCGAGGCTCAGCTTACTGGACCTGCCCTCATTTTAGAGACAACTGACAAGATTAAGAAAGTTCGTGATAACCTTCAGACAGCTAGAAGCCGTCAAAAGAGTTACGCGGACCCAAAACACAAGCCCTTGGAATTTCAAGTCGGTGATCGAGTATTACTTAAGGTCTCACTTTGGAAAGGTGTGATCAGATTTGGAAAGAAAGGAAAACTTGCACCTAGATACGTTGGACCATTCAAGATCGCCGAAAGAATCGGTAAGGTAGCCTACAGACTTGAGTTACCTCCTGAACTTGGAAATGTTCATCCAACCTTTCACGTGTCCAATCTCAAGAGGTGTTTAGCTGATGAGAACCTCCACATACCGCTTGACGAAATTCGTGTTGATAAAACACTGAAATTTGTTGAGAAGCCAGTGGAAATCATGGAACGTGAAGTCAAGTGGCTCAAACGCAAGCGCATTCCTTTGGTCAAGGTTCACTGGGAATCTAAACGTGGACCCGAGTTTACTTGGGAACGCGAAGATCAAATGAAGGCGAAATATCCGCATCTTTTCCCACGAGTTTCCTCTAAATAAATTTCGGGACGAAATTTACACAAGTAGGGGAGACTGTAACATCTGTGTCTGAAATCATTGTAAACAATTCAGTTATTAATAAAAAAATGTTATTTGATCCCAATGTTTGTTTGGTTGTGTTTTACATTTTTCATGTTTTGACTTTTATTCAATTTCAAACTCTATATCGCTTTCTGGAGAGTTATACGCAAACTAATGCGTAAACGTAATCATTTTAATGCGAAAAATACTCTGGAACATCAACATATACTTAACATACCTTAAATAACCTTTACATAACTTAGAAATAAGTTTTGAAGGCTTTGGTATTGCAAAAACAAGTTAATTCGCTTACAGGGACTAAACTTGACAAACTGCGAAAGTATGCCAATTTGAACTGTAACGAACATTTTGGAACATGACCATAAGTTAAACATACCATAAATATCCTTTACATAGCTTAGAAATAGGCTTTGAGGGGTTCGGTGTGCTAAAATAAACTTCTGGGTCATTCAGGGACTAAAAGCGTCAAAAAGTGCATAAGTTTGCTCTTTCGCGCATAACTTACGTTCTGAATACATACGGACATCCAAAAATTTATGTAAGCACTAAAATATTTTATTTTAGTGTTTGGTATAAGAAAAATCCATTCGTCACGCAATTTGTATCGTTTTTCGCGCTTATGCGCATTCCGTCGTAATTAAGCGAACATCGCGATCGTACGACCAAACGAACCAACATCCGACATATTTTTGAGCATGTTTGATGTCCAAAATGTTTAGGCATCATTTTAGGGCCTTAAAGTTGGCTTAACGGGCCTTAAACATGTCGGAAATGGCCTTAAACCACAACAGGGACCTAAACTGCCATTTCTGAAAGTTGTTTCTGATCAGGACACCCAGGCGGCCCGCGTAAGCCCAGGGTGATCTTTTATGCGGCCCGTGTCAGGCTCCCAGACCAGATTCAATGTATTAACAGCCTGTTAACAGCCCTTCAACCCCCCAAAGGCCAATGCCACTTGTCAATCTCTGGTGGTGGGGGGCAAAATGAGTTACCACAACATTCCGAAAAGTGTACGGGTGAGATCAAGGCATGATATTCAAGAAACGATCCTAACGGTTCGAAGAATTCTATAAATACCCACCACATTTTCACCTCATTCCTCACAAATCTTATCAAAAGTGCTCTAAGTTGAAGCAATCATTTCATACCTGAGCTATTCGATCAAGATTTACTAGCGGGGACCCTTTGTAAGTGTTCCTTCGTTCTTTTATCGCTTTTCTAGCCCGAAAGTCGAACTACGTTCGACTTTCTGCGTTGACCAGTTTATGGTCAACACGAAGTTCATTTGAACTTCATAACGTGAGCGTGATCACGATGGTTATAGTCCCTAGTGACTATACCTACTGATTACCACGTTATCTAGGCTCAGTGACGAGTAGTAGTTTCGGCCAAAATGCGTATTCTTGCGTATTTTGTAACCAAACTACTCTTAGGTATCAAAACCGTTTGTTTTGATACCAAACCTGTTTTCTAAACTTAGTTAAGCATGTTTTAACATGCTTAGCTCGTCACTTTTAGTTTAGTGCTTATATAGGGTCACAAGGTAAGCGATCTAAACAATCGCTTATACTTTCGAACCCGACCCATTTGGTCGATCATTAGGATCCGACCAAACACATTAGGTGACCATAATATATAGGGAATAACCTTCCGAGGTTATACCTTATGGTCACGATGTTTAGTTAGTTGTATGATAGGTAGTATATATGCCTTAGGTAAATTACCAAAATACCCCTTTTATGTCAAAATTCATTTTAAGCATATGTAACATAACTTTTGGTATCTAAACTGATTTGGTAACAATATTAGACATGTTAAGGCATATTTTACTTATCATAGGGCTAGTTAGGCGTTCCGAACGCGTTTTACGCGAACGACGCGTTAAAGTAGCATAAGCTACCTAAACGGGTCGTAATGGGTCGTAAGCACTTAGGTTAGGTTTCATTTAGTATGAAGGCTTTGTTAAACCATACTACATGAGTTCCCATACTCATTTGGTTTACAAGCCCTTATTCTATCCGATCTTCCGATTTAGGTCCGGTTTATTAATGTAGTTACCTATATTAGGTGCCGTTTGATATCCGTGATCTCTAGCATTGCTTGGTGGTTATCTTAGGACTTCTGAGCAATCTCAAGTGAGTACATAGACCCCTCTTTTATTGTTTTCCAAACATTTTGGGGTGAAACACATGTGCCTACTTGTTACTTTCATGCTTTTCCATGTTTTCATATCATATGCTTGTTATGTTCAATAGTACACTTATAGTACATGATTTCATTGTGTTCATGCTATGTATGCCCATTGTGTGCATATGTAGTACATTGTTTTACATTACATTTCATGCTATGTATGCCCATTGTGTGCATATTTAGTACATTGTTCTACATTACATTTCATGCTATGTATGTCCATTGTGTGCATACTTAGTACATTGTTTTACATTACATTTCACGCTATGTATGTTCATTTGATTACATACTTAGTGCATTGTTTTCACATGCTTACATTTTGGTATGACATTTGGTTTGTTCAAATGGGACAATATACATTCATTAACATTAGCTACGCCGTTCGTTAGTAGGTAGTGGTACCATAGGAATTGACAACTCCCGTTCCTGACATCCTAGGTATGTTTGGATGGAAGGAATGACCGAATTCGATACACATAACTTAGATAAACCTTTAATTTGTTTAAAGGCCTATCGCCACAGTCACAAGGCTTGGATGTATGCATTATAACAATACCGCATAGATGTTTGTATCAGTATAGCATGCATTTGTTCCACAAAACATAACTTTGACTTAAACTATGTTTAATTCAATACCCTGTTTTTATGCATTTCACCTATGGTTTAGTTGATATATTTCACATGCCATACATGATATTTTTGGATAACATTATATGATTTACATTAAACATAAACATTTTGACATTGATATACACATTTGGTGATTTACATTAGACATGGACATTCTGATATGGTTTACACAATAACACTTGACAATTGATTTATACATGAACAATTTACATTGGTGGTTGGTTTGGTTAAATGGTTTGAGTAACGAGGCGTGTGTAATATGATACAAACATGGTGGATACGCCGCTGGTACTTCCTATATATAAGTGTTTGTATAATATTACATATCGTAGCGTTATTTAAATCATTTCAGTATAGACATATTACATTTTACACAAATAACATATTTTTCACAAGACATTGTTCTACAAAATAGTTTATTTTATATAAACCCATTTTACTTGGTTATTTCATTAACCATACACCTTTCTTTTATATAATCCGATTTCTTATCAAGTTTTCATATGATTTATAAAAGAAAACACTTAACAAGATTCATGACTAATTTTTATTAAACCTTTCTTTTAAAATCCAAGTAATGAATCCTATTTTCACAAAACCTATGTATCTCACAGGCATTTTTATGATGACGTACCTATTTTCACATGTGTTTCAGGAGCAGGTGCATAGGTTTGATCGGGATACACTAGGGTGGACTCGGGCCTTAGTGACAATAAAAGAAGCAAGATTAGTTTAATTACGTTATGTACTCTTTGTTTCCTGTTTAAGACAATGTAACTCTTATGTTGATAAATAAAATACAACTTTTAATGCCATGGTTATGAAACAATTAATTCTGTTACAACACTCCCCGACGTTTTCCGCCATGTTTTGTATGTTATACGTGGTCGGGGTGTGACAGAAATAGGCTTTGAGGGGTTCGGTATGCTAAAAGAAACTTTATTGATCAATAGGGACTAAAAGCGTCAAAAAGTGCATAAGTTTGCATTTTCGCGCATATCTCGCGTTCTGAATATATCCGGACATCCAAAAATTTATGTAATCATTAAAATATTTTATTTTAGTGATTGGCATGATAAAATTCCATTCGTCGCGTAATTTGGATCGTTTTTCGCATTCGTTCGTGTTTCGTCGTAATTAACCGAACAACGCAACCGTACGACCAAACGAACCGACATCCGAGATATTTTTGAGCATTTTTTGAGTTCCCTATACTTTAACTTCATTTTAGAGCTTTGAAATGAGGTTAACGGGGCTTAAACGTGTCAAAATGAGCCAAAATGCAAGATTCTGAAGTTCAGTGACCAAAATTGTCATTTTGCCATAGTTATCTTAGGAAGGGACCAAAATGAAAAATCTAAATTCCAGCTTGTTCCAGCTGTTCCCCTCATTTTCACATGGTTTTAATGAAACTATGGGCTCCCATGGTTTCACAAAACCATGGGCACATGTGTACGGATGAGATCGAAGCTCGTTTTACGATGAACGATCCTAACGGTTCTAGTTTTCCTATAAATAGCTACCCCCATTCACTTGCAAAACCCACATTGATCTGATTTTGGCCCTCTAAGTTGGAGTGAACACTTCATACCTGAGGGTAAATCGGATCAAAGCTTGCGGGGACCTTTTGTAAGTATTCTTTCGTTCTTTTTCGCTTTTCGAGTCTGAAAGTCAAACTGCGTTTGACTTTCTGCATTAACCAGTTTATGGTCAATGCGAAGTTCGTTTGAACTTCATAACGTGAGCATAATCACGATGGTTATAGTCCCTAGTGACTATACCTACTGATTACCACGTTATCTAGGTGTAGTGACGAGTTGTAGTTTCGGCCAAAATGCGCATTCTTGCGTATTTTGTAACCAAACTACTTATAGGTATCAAAACTGTTTGTTTTGATACCAAACCTATTTTCTAACTTAGTTAAACATGTTTCGACATGTTTAGCTCGTCACTTTTTAGATTAGTGCTTGTGTAGAGTCGTAAGTCAAGCGGACTAAACACCCGCTTAGACTTTCGAACACGACCCGTTTGGTCGATCATTAGGATCCGACCAAGGATGTTTAGTGACCATAGTTGTATAGGGAATAACCTTCCAAGGTTATACCTTATGGTCACTTAGGTTAATTAGTTGTATGATAGGTAATTTATATGCCTTAGGTAAATGACCAAAATGCCATTTTCATACATAATTGGTAATTAAGCATATGAAACATAAACTTTTGTCACGTAACTGATTATGTAACATATTTAAACATGTTTAGGCATATAATACTTGTCATAGGACTAGTTAGACGTCTCGAACGCCCTTTGCGCGAACGACACGTTAAAGTAGCGTAAGGTACCTTAACGGGTCACAATGGGCCGAAAGCACTTAGGTTAGGTTTCGATTTAGAATGTAGACTTTGTTAAACCATGTCATATGAGTTCCAATACTCATTTGGTTTACAAAACCTCATCCTATCCGATCTTCCGACTTAGGTCCGGTTTATTTATATAGTTATTAGGTTGCCGATTGATTCCGTGCTCCCTCTAGCTTGCTTGGTTGTTGTCCAAGAACTCTAAGAATTCTCAGGTGAGTACATAGTTCCCCTATTTTACTGTTTTCAATTGTTTTGGGGTGATTCAGATGTGCTAAATGTTTTCGAGGTTTTAATGATGGTTTTCAAAACGATTTTCGATATTATAACAATGGTTTCAAAAACGATTAAAATGGTTTATATTAAATTAATAACGATTTCGATTAAATGAACAAACTTGTTGGTTGTATTTACATAACGAATAATATCCATTAATTTTGGCCGAACCGACCAGTATTAGGTTATAGTACCATAGGATCTGAAAAATCCCGTTATTTGACTGCGCCCATGGTTATGTGTGGGTTAGGTGGGTAACGACTGAATCTGTGATTGTTAATTTACCCTTTGGTGGTTTATTAATGCGAGAGGCGATAGGCGAGTTGCGAAGGTTTGGATGTTATTAGCGAGACAATCAAAAGTAGTTTACGATTAAGATGAGAATGATTTAAACGACTAAAGCGATTTTTAACGAATTAAACGATTTGGGTAAACGATTGGTTTTTGGTTAGTGTTTAGATAACGGGATGGGTGTAATGTGATGAAAGCATGGTGGATACGCCACTGGTGTGACACCTGTGTCACTGCGACCATCAAACAAATACCAAACCAATGAAATATTATATTTCATACTTGGGATTTGTAAAAATATGTGTATCATTTGCACATACCAATTCTTGTTCGATTTCAAGCTCTAAATCACTTTCTGGAAGGTTATACGCGCACTAATGCGTAGATATAACCAGTTTAATGCAACGAACACTCCGGAATAGTGAAATAGGCTTAACATACCTTAAATAACCTTTACATAACTTAGATATAAGTTTTGGAAGGTTTGGTGTGGTGAAATCAAAGTTTATTCGCTTACAGGGACTAAATTTGACAAACTGCGAAAGTATGCCAATTTGAACTGTAACAGACATTCCGGAACATGGCCATAAGTTAAACACACCATAAATATCCTTTACATAGCTTAGAAATAGGCTTTGAGGGGTTCGGTGTGCTAAAATAATCTTTTGTGTCATTCAGGGACTAAAAGCGTCAAAAAGTGCACAAGTTTGCATTTTCACGCATAACTTACGTTCTGAATACATCCGGACATCCAAAAATTTATGTAAGCACTAAAACATTTTATTTTAGTGTTTGGCATAAGAAAAATCCATTCGTCGCGCATTTTGGATCGTTTTTCGCGCTTGTGCGCATTCCGTCGTAATTAAGCGAACATCGCGTTCGTACGACCAAACGAACCAACATCCGACATATTTTTGAGCATGTTTCATGTCCACAATGTTTAGGCATCACTTTAGGGCCTTAAAGTTGGCTTTACGGGCCTTAGAAGTGTCGAAAATGGCTTAAACACGTGCAGGGACTGAAACTGCCATTTTGTAAACTTGTTTCTGATCTGTGCAGGCTAGGCGGCCCGCGTGAGATCCTTGTGTCCTTTACGCGGCCCGTGTACGCCTCCCTGATCAGATTAGATCGAACAGTCAGCGTATTCCAGCTGTTTTATCCACGACCACACCTTTCCCACTTGCCTAGTCAGCTGATAAGGATCAACTTTTAGCCACCATAAGGTTCCGACACTTGTACGGTTGCGATTAAAGCACGGTTTCCATGAAACGATCTTAACGGTGGACCGAAAACTATAAATACCCCACCCCCCATTGCTTAAAAACCACTAGAATCTGATCTTAAAGACTCTAAGTTGAAACCATTGTTTCATACCTGAGTTATTTCGATCTAGATTAGCATTCGGGGACCCTTCGTAAGTATTCTTTCGTTCTTTTCCTTATTTTATTGCTTTTCTAGTCAGAAAGTCAAACTTTGTTTGACTTTCAGCGTTGACCAGCTTATGGTCAATGCGAAGTTCGTTTGAACTTCGCAACGTGAGTGTAATCACGTTGGTTATAGTCCCTTGGGACTATGCCTACTGATTACCACGTTGTCTAGGGTCGTAGGGTAAGCGATCTAATAAATCGCTTATACCTTCGAACCCGACCCAGTTTGGTCGATCATTAGGATCCGACCAAATACATTAGGTGACCATAGTATATAGGGAATAACCTTCCGAGGTTATACCTTATGGTCACATCGTTTGAGTAGTTGTATGATAGGTAGTTTATATGCCTTAGGTAAATTACCAGAATACCCTTTTCATGTATAATTGGTAATTAAGCATATGTAACCTAAACTTTTGTCACATAACTGATTATGTAACATGTTTAGGCATATAACCCTTGTCATAGGACTAGTTAGGCGGTCCGAACGCGTTTCACGCGAACGACGCGTTAAAGTAGCATAAGCTACCTAAACGGGTCGTAATGGGTCGTAAGCTATTAGATTAAGGTTTCAATTAGTATGTAGGCTTTGTTAAACCATATGACCCGAGTGTCTATACTCGTTTGGTTTACAAACCCTCATTCTATCTAAATCCTCCGATTTAGGTCCGGTTTATTAACATAGTTACCTATATTAGGTGCCGTTTGATATCAGCGATCTCTAGCATTACTTGGTGGTTATCTTTAGACATCTGAGCAATCTCAAGTGAGTACATAGACCCCTCTTTTACTGTTTTCCAAACTGTTTTGGGGTGAAACACATGTGCCTACTTGTTACTTTCATGATTTCCTGTTTTCACATCATATACCTGCTATGTTCGTTAGTACATTATAGTACATGATTTTATTACATCTTATGCTAGGTATGCCCATTGTGTGCATTACTTAGTTCATTGTTTTACATTACATTATATGCTACGTATGTCTATTGTTGTATACGTAGTACAGGTCACATGCTACGTATGTCTATTGTTGTATACGTAGTACAGGTCACATGCTACGTATGTCTATTGTTGTATACGTAGTACAGGTCACATGCTACGTATGTCTATTGTTGTATACGTAGTACAGGTCACATGCTACGTATGTCTATTGTTGCATACTTAGTACAGGTCACATGCTACGTATGTCTATTATCGCGTACTTAGTACATTTGTTATTCATCACAGGCTTACATTTTGGATACATATTACATGATTTACATTGATCATGCATTTTCACAGGACATAACTTTGATTTAAACCAAGTTTTACTTCAATATTATGTTCTTGTGCATATGGTTTAGTTGATGCATTTCACTAGCCATACATATCATTTTGGTTATACATTACATGACTTACATCTTGACATAAACATTTTGACATATTATTCAATACATCTGGAAGTTGGTTTAAACATAGACATCTTACATTGTTTGGTTTGGTTTGGTTTGAGTAAGTGATTAAGTAACGAGGCGTGTGTAATATGATACAAGCATGGTGGATACGCCGCTGGTACTTCCTATATATAAGTGTTTGTATGGTATTACATATCGTAGCGTTATTTGAATCATTTCAGTTTGAGACATAGAACATTTTATACAAATAACATACTTTTCACAAGACATTGATTTATAAACAACTTATCTTATACAAACACATTTTACATGGTTATTCATTTAACCTTACATTTATTTATACATATCATCTGATATTATCGTTTTTCAAATGATTTACAAGACAAAGCAAATTACAAGGTTCATGACTAAACATTTTCTCAAACATAAGTCATGAATCCTATTTTCACAAAACCTATGTATCTCACAGGCATTTTTATGCTGACGTACCTATTTTCACATGTGTTTTCAGGAGATGATGCATAGGATTTATCAAGACATACTTAGGCGGACTCGTGCCTTAGCGACTTAAAACGAGACAATAACTAGTTAACTTATGTTATGTACTCTTTGTTTCTTGTTTAAACAATGTAAACTTTCATGTTTATTTAATAAAACGAAACTTAAATTGCCATGGATTTGAAACATTAATTCTGTTACAACACTCCCCGACATTTCCGCCACGTTTTGTATGTTCTACGTGGTCGGGGTGTGACAGAAAAGATGGTATCAGAGCCAATGGTTATAGGGAATTAGGTTATTAGTAATGCTTTGACCTAGTCTATAACCTTCTTAGGACCCTAACGCGAGTTTACATGCGTTTAGTCATAAAACAATACCGTCACCTATCCTTAGGCGACTACCACAACAAGAACATAAATTTCAAAACCGCTTTGAAAACTAATCATCTGTTCTAGGATGATTGATTTCTAGGTTTTGAACCCTCTATTGTAAGGTTTTGAACCCTCTGTTATATGGTTTTGAACCCCTTTGAATTTTCAAAATCTCGTCAAGGTTTTGGGTTTTAAATAATGTGAACACGTGCAAACTAGAAGGGTGAATGCCTGTATTCTGGGTTTTCTGTCTAGGCAAGCACTTCGTATACATCTCATCAGACGCGAGACCAGTTGTGCTTACCTGGGAATTCTTGGGATGAGTGTTCACTTATAGGCGAGCATGTCTTCGCGATACATTATTTTTGACCTATTTACTTTGATTAATCACCGAGGTCGTTTGTTGCTTTGTAGTAACAAACAAATGACCACTATCCTTGCTTTCATCAGATTTGTTTCATCTCATTCTTTTCGTCTAATTCTCTCACTCGTTTCCTTTCATGTTTCCTCTTTTAGAATGCCTCCTCGACGCGAAAGCCAGATAGCGACTGCCGAACTGGCAGAAATCATCGCGCAGCAAATGGCTGCTGCCTTCCCAAATCTTTATGCTCAAATGATGCAAGCCATCAACAACAACAATGCTCCATGCAACTTCAAGAGTTTCAACTCGGCTAAACCGCTCAAGTTTAGTGGTTCTGAGGGAGCAACTGGGCTTCTTCAATGGTTCGAGAGCATTGAGAATACGTTCCGTCATGTTCAGTGTCCTGAAAATCGCAAGGTCGAGTTTTCTTCGAGCGTGTTTCAGAAGAGGGCTCTTACGTGGTGGAACGGGATTATGAGAGACCGGGGTGCTGAAATTGCACTAGCACAGACTTGGGCCGAGCTTAGAGCTCTTATGATGAGGGAGTTCTGTCCTCGTCATGAACTGCGAGCGTTGGAGAAAGAATTTGATGATTTGAAGCAAGACAGTGGGGAACATCGAGCCTATACTGACCGCTATGAGGAATTGAGCTTGTTATGCCCTACTATGGTTACGCCTCTGGATAAGGCGATTGAGAAATATATAGATGGTCTTCCTGACCTAGTTCAGGATATTGTTACTGGCAGTAACCCTACTACTGTCAGACAAGCCATTGAACTGTCTGCTACCCTAACAGAATCCCACATCAGGAAGAATAAACTTTTTCGGAAAGGCGACAAGAAACCAGAAGCTAATGTTCAGGAGGAAACCAAGGAAAGCAAAACCGAACCTTCTAAGAAACGTAAGGCTTCGCAGAATTTTGTGATTTCTGCTCAACCCAACCAAAACATCCGCCACCAACCAGCTCAGCCTCCTGCAAGGAAACCTTATGCCGGTACTGCACCGATATGCGACAAATGTAATGCACACCACTTAGCTCACCTACAGTGTCGTTTGTGTGCATCATGTGGGCGACTCGGTCACCTGGCAAATGCTTGTCGTTTTACCTCGAACCAAGCTGGTCCAAACCAACCTCAAGTAAATCCTGCTCAAGCTCGTCTTCCACGAGGTCCTTGCTTCAACTGTGGCGAGATGAGCCATTTCCGAAGAAATTGCCCAAAGATTGCTTATGCGAATCCAGCGCAGGGATGAGCATCGGACCAACTAGAAGACAATGTTGTTTGGAAATAATCAAGCCTTATGTATTATTTTCTTTTGTTGTCAAGGTCCATGAAACATTTGTTGTTGTTTATAAATAAATCTTTTTATTTTGCATTGCAATGTACAAATATGATGGCATGTATAAACAACGTATCCCCTACAATACCGACAATCAAGGAATCGTATTCCTTGAAGAACAGACTACCCCGTAATTTCTTCCATTTTATTATCTCTTGCGTTTCCACGGAAATCCTTAGTACCCGTCTCTTGCAAAGAAACGAAGTACAAGGCGCAAGTTACAACTCTGTATGAATACCCAACGTACCACTATAAATTCTTAATAGGGTACCTAAGGGTATTTCCGTATCTTCAAATTTTTGTGTTCCTTAATTCGAATATTGTGTTTTCTTGAAAACGAAATCGAATTTTTGGAAGATCTTGCTATCTTCATAGTTAGATTCTTGCTAATGTTTAAAGTACCGAATGAAATCCATGAAATGGATTCCTAGTGTGCTTTAAATACATGTACGTAATTAACAAAACAAAACTTACAAATTAAAGATCTAGATAATCAATTTTGTGGTTATGTGACTATGTGTTTATGCATCTTGTCTTTCCTTTTAAGCATTTTGTGTTTTTGTATACTCTGGATATTCGCTATCCAAATCCTCATAGAATCTTTCTTATCTTCATATGAAGGATTCGTAGTAGGATATTCAAAAAGGTACTATCTTAAATCCTTAATGGACTTCTACGTTGTAGTTAAGTCCCTTGGATTATAAAGTACTATTCCAAAGTTTAAGGGCAACATGTGTTGATAAGTTAAGTAGATTGGTCCGACAATCTAGTTAAATACATCCTACGTCGATGTAGTTAAATATTCCCCGTAGGTAATTTAGTTAAAGAGATCCTACGTCGATCTAAGTTAAATAGATTGGTCCGACAATCTAGTTAAATACATCCTACGTCGATGTAGTTAAATATTCCCCGTAGGTAATTTAGTTAAAGAGATCCTACGTCGATCTAAGTTAAGTAGATTGGTCCGACAATCTAGTTAAATACATCCTACGTCGATGTAGTTAAATATTCCCCGTGGGTAGCTTAGTTAAAGAGATCCTACGTCGATCTAAGTTAAATAGATTGGTTTGACAATCTAGTTAAATATATCATGTGTTTATGTAGTTAAATAGGCCCTCGGGTGGTCTAAGTCAAGAGATTGTTCGTTAATCTAATCCTTTGGTGACCTAGTTAAAGAGACTCTATTGCATTCCAGTTAAATCACCACAGGATTATTCGTTTGATTTTTCCCCATACGCATTATGAAATGAACTGTGCGGACTGTGCAAGGAACTACGTAATTATGGAGGCCTACATAATTATGGAATTCAGTGCATAGAAACCACAGGAAGTTTTGTCATGTGTTAAGACCAACAGTGGCAAGAGTAATGATACGGGAGAAGTCTTGGACTTCGACCAATGTCATTTATTCTCACACTCCCCAATTCTGATCTCAATCACATACACAGTTTCCTATGATAAGTCTTCATAAGAAACGTTCTTCTGTCCGTAGTTCAAAACTCCATGTTTTGTTACTACAAGGACTTCACTTTGAGGGTTGACATTTTCGCTAAGAATCCTAACATGGCCCAGAGTTTTACTTAAGGGTTTAATGGATCTATTAGAACGCAAAACCGTCACAGCTGTCTTCACAAGTTTCCTCTAGAAATTAATTTCGGGACGAAATTTCCTAAAGTAGGGGAGACTGTGACACCTGTGTCACTGCGACCATCAAACAAATACCAAACCAATGAAATATTATATTTCATACTTGGGATTTGTAAAAATATGTGTATCATTTGCACATACCAATTCTTGTTCGATTTCAAGCTCTAAATCACTTTCTGGAAGGTTATACGCGCACTAATGCGTAGAAATAACCAGTTTAATGCAATGAACACTCCGGAATAGTGAAATAGGCTTAACATACCTTAAATAACCTTTACATAACTTAGATATAAGTTTTGGAAGGTTTGGTGTGGTGAAATCAAAGTTTATTCGCTTACAGGGACTAAATTTGACACACTGCGAAAGTATGCCAATTTGAACTGTAACAGACATTCCGGAACATGGCCATAAGTTAAACACACCTTAAATATCCTTTACATAGCTTTGAAATAGGCTTTGAGGGGTTCGGTGTGCTAAAATAAACTTTTGTGTCATTCAGGGACTAAAAGCGTCAAAAAGTGCACAAGTTTGCATTTTCGCGCATAACTTACGTTCTGAATACATCCGGACATCCAAAAATTTATGTAAGCACTAAAACATTTTATTTTAGTGTTTGGCATAAGAAAAATCCATTCGTCGCGCATTTTGTATCGTTTTTCGCGCTTGTGCGCATTCCGTCGTAATTAAGCGAACATCGCGTTCGTACGACCAAACGAACCAACATCCGACATATTTTTGAGCATGTTTCATGTCCACAATGTTTAGGAATCACTTTAGGGCCTTAAAGTTGGCTTTACGGGCCTTAGAAGTGTCGAAAATGGCTTAAACACGTGCAGGGACTGAAACTGCCATTTTGTAAACTTGTTTCTGATCTGTGCAGGCCAGGCGGCCCGCGTGAGATCCTTGTGTCCTTTACGCGGCCCGCGTACGCCTCCCTGATCAGATTAGATCGAACAGTCAGCGTTTTCCAGCTGTTTTATCCACCACCACACCTTTCCCACTTGCCTAGTCAGCTGATAAGGATCAACTTTTAGCCACCATAAGGTTCCGACACTTGTACGGTTGCGATTAAAGCACGGTTTCCATGAAACGATCTTAACGGTGGACCGAAAACTATAAATACCCCACCCCTCCATTGCTTAAAAACCACTAGAATCTGATCTTAAAGACTCTAAGTTGAAACCATTGTTTCATACCTGAGTTATTTCGATCTAGATTAGCATTCGGGGACCCTTCGTAAGTATTCTTTCGTTCTTTTCCTTATTTTATTGCTTTTCGAGTCAGAAAGTCAAACTTTGTTTGACTTTCAGCGTTGACCAGCTTATGGTCAATGCGAAGTTCGTTTGAACTTCGCAACGTGAGTGTAATCACGTTGGTTATAGTCCCTTGGGACTATGCCTACTAATTACCACGTTGTCTAGGGTCGTAGGGTAAGCGATCTAATAAATCGCTTATACCTTCGAACCCGACCCAGTTTGGTCGATCATTAGGATCCGACCAAATACATTAGGTGACCATAGTATATAGGGAATAACCTTCCGAGGTTATACCTTATGGTCACATCGTTTGAGTAGTTGTATGATAGGTAGTTTATATGCCTTAGGTAAATTACCAGAATACCCTTTTCATGTATAATTGGTAATTAAGCATATGTAACCTAAACTTTTGTCAGATAACTGATTATGTAACATGTTTAGGCATATAACCCTTGTCATAGGACTAGTTAGGCGGTCCGAACGCATTTCACGCGAACGACTCGATAAAGTAGCATAAGCTACCTAAACGGGTCGTAATGGGTCGTAAGCTATTAGATTAAGGTTTCAATTAGTATGTAGGCTTTGTTAAACCATATGACCCGAGTGTCTATACTCGTTTGGTTTACAAACCCTCATTCTATCTAAATCCTCCGATTTAGGTCCGGTTTATTAACATAGTTACCTATATTAGGTGCCGTTTGATATCAGCGATCTCTAGCATTACTTGGTGGTTATCTTTAGACATCTGAGCAATCTCAAGTGAGTACATAGACCCCTATTTTACTGTTTTCCAAACTGTTTTGGGGTGAAACACATGTGCCTACTTGTTACTTTCATGCTTTCCTGTTTTCACATCATATACCTGCTATGTTCGTTAGTACATTATAGTACATGATTTTATTACATCTTATGCTAGGTATGCCCATTGTGTGCATTACTTAGTTCATTGTTTTACATTACATTACATGCTACGTATGTCTATTGTTGTATACGTAGTACAGGTCACATGCTACGTATGTCTATTGTTGTATACGTAGTACAGGTCACATGCTACGTATGTCTATTGTTGTATACGTAGTACGGGTCACATGCTACGTATGTCTATTGTTGCATACTTAGTACAGGTCACATGCTACGTATGTCTATTATCGCGTACTTAGTACATTTGTTATTCATCACAGGCTTACATTTTGGATACATATTACATGATTTACATTGATCATGCATTTTCACAGGATATAACTTTGATTTAAACCAAGTTTAACTTCAATATTATGTTCTTGTGCATATGGTTTAGTTGATGCATTTCACTAGCCATACATATCATTTTGGTTATACATTACATGACTTACAACTTGACATAAACATTTTGACATATTATTCAATACATCTGGAAGTTGGTTTAAACATAGACATCTTACATTGTTTGGTTTGGTTTGAGTAAGTGATTAAGTAACGAGGCGTGTGTAATATGATACAAGCATGGTGGATACGCCGCTGGTACTTCCTATATATAAGTGTTTGTATGGTATTACATATCGTAGCGTTATTTGAATCATTTCAGTTTGAGACATAGAACATTTTATACAAATAACATACTTTTCACAAGACATTGATTTATAAACAACTTATCTTATACAAACACATTTTACATGGTTATTCATTTAACCTTACATTTATTTATACATATCATATGATATTATCGTTTTTCAAATGATTTACAAGACAAAGCAAATTACAAGGTTCATGACTAAACATTTTCTCAAACATAAGTCATGAATCCTATTTTCACAAAACCTATGTATCTCACAAGCATTTTTATGCTGACGTACCTATTTTCACATGTGTTTTCAGGAGATGATGCATAGGATTTATCAAGACATACTTAGGCGGACTCGTGCCTTAGCGACTTAAAACGAGACAATAACTAGTTAACTTATGTTATGTACTCTTTGTTTCTTGTTTAAACAATGTAAACTTTCATGTTTATTTAATAAAACGAAACTTAAATTGCCATGGATTTGAAACATTAATTCTGTTACAACACTCCCCGACATTTCCGCCACGTTTTGTATGTTCTACGTGGTCGGGGTGTGACAGAAAAGATGGTATCAGAGCCAATGGTTATAGGGAATTAGGTTATTAGTAATGCTTTGACCTAGTCTATAACCTTCTTAGGACCCTAACGCGAGTTTACATGCGTTTAGTCATAAAACAATACCGTCACCTATCCTTAGGCGACTACCACAACAAGAACATAAATTTCAAAACCGCTTTGAAAACTAATCATCTGTTCTAGGATGATTGATTTCTAGGTTTTGAACCCTCTATTGTAAGGTTTTGAACCCTCTGTTATATGGTTTTGAACCCCTTTGAATTTTCAAAATCTCGTCAAGGTTTTGGGTTTTAAATAATGTGAACACGTGCAAACTGGAAGGGTGAATGCCTGTATTCTGGGTTTTCTGTCTAGGCAAGCACTTCGTATACATCTCATCAGACGCGAGACCAGTTGTGCTTACCTGGGAATTCTTGGGATGAGTGTTCACTTATAGGCGAGCATGTCTTCGCGATACATTATTTTTGACCTATTGACTTTGATTAATCACCGAGGTCGTTTGTTGCTTTGTAGTAACAAACAAATGACCACTATCCTTGCTTTCATCAGATTTGTTTCATCTCATTCTTTTCGTCTAATTCTCTCACTCGTTTCCTTTCATGTTTCCTCTTTTAGAATGCCTCCTCGACGCGAAAGCCAGATAGCGACTGCCGAACTGGCAGAAATCATCGCGCAGCAAATGGCTGCTACCTTCCCAAATCTTTATGCTCAAATGATGCAAGCCATCAACAACAACAATGCTCCATGCAACTTCAAGAGTTTCAACTCGGCTAAACCGCTCAAGTTTAGTGGTTCTGAGGGAGCAACTGGGCTTCTTCAATGGTTCGAGAGCATTGAGAATACGTTCCGTCATGTTCAGTGTCCTGAAAATCGCAAGGTCGAGTTTTCTGTGACAACCCGTACTCTCTTCGTCGAGAGAAGGGTATTTTAGTGATATTTATTATTATTATTATTATTATTATTATTATTATTATTATTATTATTTATCAAATAATAATAACGCGCGACAAGAGGAACCAACCATTTAAACCCGAGTCGAACATATTCACTTTATATATATATACACAATTTTCGTTAAATTTAATTATCAATTAAACGGGCTAGTTCATTAGATAAGACACACGGTATCCTTCGGATCCATGTGCATGAGCCCGAGCCCAAGCCCAACCAACTCACCTAAACCCTACCCTATATAATTGTCATAAACACCCCACCCCCCCTCATTTTTAGAAACCCTAAACTTTCATACACTCCTAAACTACTGCCGCACACCCCTCTTGTCCGATCAGAACTTCCGGTGATTGCACAGTGACTTCGGTCACACACCCACCTAAAAATCCTAGCTCACCCTCTACCCTCTTCCCTTTTCTCTCATGTCTGGCAGAATACTCTGGCGACACAGCAAGAGCCGACGGCGGCACCGGCAATGGAAGCCGCACCAGCAACGACGGCGACGATTGAAGCTGATAAAGACATTGGCGGTGGTGTTGCAGCTCCGGCGGCTGGCGAAGCAAACCCGATTCCACTCTGGTTCGTGATTTCGGGTGAAGGTCCGGTCGAGACAGAGGTGGCTGTGGTTCGGTTCGGTTCTAGCGGGTGACGACAGCGTCGCGGTGGTCGAAGACAGAGGACAGTGAGGACTGATGATGGTGGCAGCAGACACCAGCTTGTTCATAGTTCACCGGTTAGTAAGTTGTTAACATCAATTGTCTCGGAATCTCTGTGGTTTTTAAATATATATACAAGTTTGTAGACTTTGTTCCCATATTGTTGACTGATTGAGTGCTATAGAAATAGGGGTTTCCATATCACTAGACGTATAGATGATTTGGGTAATTTATGTTGATGATTATTTGTGAGATGATAAAATGTGGGCTGTATAATGGGGTTCTCAATGAGGGTATTAATAACATAATCTAAATCACAGATTCAGGTGGACAAATTCTTTATGTTGATTCAGTATATTGAAAAGATTAATGATTAATAATTAATTAAAACTAAAATTCTTGGGAATCCTGAATCTGATTTGTGTATTGGTCAACCAATGTTAAAATGGGGTGTAGGATATTAAGCTTGAGCCTGTATTGATGATGAGAATGAAGATGGGGTTCTTAATGAAATTCGTTTTATTACATACTATATCTGATACTTGTTGATTTGTTTAGTTCCAATGTTTTTGATAAAAGTCATGACTACAGTATTGTTATGAAAACAATATGATAATATGAATGCTGAGTGGATAATGACAAACTGATTAACGAATCCGATTACATGATAACTTTTGATGAAACAGTAATGGACATTGTTATGTTTTGATAAAATATTAGTAAAACCCCACTGATGAACTGCTTGAATGATATGAAAATATTTGAAATTATTGTGTTGATCCATTTTGGTAATTGTACGGTATATGAAAGCATGTTAAGAAAAGATGATTGGCTTGTTCAAAATGGATAAGGTTCTAGAAAGAATTCCATAGCGGTTGTGAGTCGAGATCAAGCGGTTTCGACTTGAGACCACTTAGTGACCACTCGAAACCAGACAAACAACAGGGAACTCGAGATCGGGTAGGTTGCGACTCAAGACCTCCTGGTTTCGACTCAAGCCGGACTCGAGACCTCATAGTCTCGACTCGAGTATGCACTACTCGAAATCTTCGGTTGCGACTCGAAAACGCTAAGTTGCGACTCGAGACCTCATAGTCTCGAGTCGAGACTACCTAGTTTCGACTGGACTACTTCACTTGGTTATTGGGCCGAACAAAATAGGTGTTATGGACTATATACGAATGTTGTTGTTTGACTGTTGATGTCTAATTAATGTTGATTAATTGTTCATGCGTAGAATAGGCCCAATAACATACCTGCTGGTATGATATGTGTTACTGTACATTATGCAAAGTATGTGTATTATATGAAATGAGAATTTACGTGCTACGTGTTAGATACGTGTAGTTTATACGTGACGTTACTTGCACACGAACCTAATAAATATGTATAACCATAATAGGGTATGGTTGACCAACCTAACACGAGTAAATTAACTACCGAGCAAAGCAAAGGTGAGTTCACTACTTTTTACTTAAAGCATGCGTTCCCGGTGGTTGGGAAACGGAACAAAACACTTCTCCTGGTTTGGGATTGCTTACTATCTCCTTGTGCGGGATACGGTATTTCTATCTCCTCGTGTGGGATACGGGTAACAACGCTATCTCCTTGTGAGGGATACAAACTTACTTTTCTTCCCTTGTTATTGGGAACAAACTTACTTACTTCCCTTGTTACTGGGAACTTTTAGTTAATTACTGTTTATACTGGATGCAACAAGCAACACTAAACAAAACTCTATCACTCAAGTCCTCACTTCTTAATACCAATTAGTCGCCGGGGTCAGGCGAACGGGTTATTAGTTGATAGCGCTATTTAGGTCTCACCAACCTCACACCGTGCCCGCGTATGGGATCGGGCGTGAACTAATGTACTCTGGCAACCGTCAATGATGATAGAACACTGACAAACGGGGCACTCTACGGAAACGTACGGATGAATAGTATTCGGTATTGTAAAAACAGTTTAGTCGCTTACTTATGGGGTAGCTCCCCATCGCATGTATAAACGGATAAATTAACTGGTTAAAACAAGTTTTTGGAATTAAAAACTGGAAAACTACAAACACGTGAACTCGCCAACGTTATGTTGACACTCTACTGCATGCTTTGCAGGTTGCTCGATACAGCTCTGGACGGACGTTGCAATCGGATGGAGTGCGTGGTTCGTAAGTTTCGTATGAACAACTTGTGGGTTTAAATTACGATGTGTTCTTCTTTCCTTTCCGCTGCCAACTCAAGCTATGTTTTGAAAAATTTAAAATTGGTCGCTAATTATACCATTATTTGTAATAATAACTAAACGGTTCAAAATAATTAGTGGCTAAGATCCTGGTCGTCACACGCCTCGCGGTAATACTCCGCGTGTGGATTTTGAGGGTGTGACAGATTGGTATCAGAGCCATTGGTTATAGCGAACTAGGTTTTAAATATAAAATATTTTTGGCTTGAGAAATAAAAATATTTTTATATGGAAACCAGACTATAACCGTTCTTTAGTGTAAACCACAACGACACCACACTCTGGATTGCAAGGTTCGTCAACCTCAGATGCTCACCTGGTAATGGTAGACTAACGACCTTTACTTGTGCATAACTTATGTGTGTGAATACGCATGTGCGTATGTATGTAATTAGCATATATGTGTTAGTATGTATTAGTATATTTAGTATTTAACACAGTGGGTCATACGAAGGCTAGGCTAGCGTGTTACGTGTTAAACAGGAGCGAGTCCTCCTAAACCTGGTTCGAAACCACAATACACTAAGGACAGGGAACCCATTTATTCCAAGCCCTCGTCCACGTATTTCCTGATATCATCCCTGGACTGCCAATTGACGCGAGGGACGTCCACTCGATAGAACTGCCCAGGGAAGGCCTGCTACGAAGCACATGGAGAAGTTACGAGAACGAATCGACGAAGGGGAGCCACCCTTATATCATGGGATATTAGAAAGAACGACGACGTCATTCACATCCTTTTTACTTACGTATTTCTTTTCTCGACTTAAGTGGTGAGACTCATTCCCTCATCCGACCGATCACCTGGATTCTTGAAGCATTCTAGTAAGTCTACACTTTTTCGGGTTTCTGTTTGCACATCTCGAACATGAGAAGCGTGCGCGGCGTATGTTTCTCATAGTTGTGCCAACAATCGTATCACCCTTCCATCGCCCACAAGGTCATTTCCCCTAATTCCTCGTTACATGGTAAATCCTTATTCAAGTTCAACCTTATACCTTAGCACGCCCCAAAACCCAGCAAAGTGATATCTTTCCCACAAACAGGCGTATCTGAAGGCGTGACAACATGAATATACGAGCCATTCAACCCACCGACGAGTACGGTAACCTAGATGCTTGCCTTATCCTTCATTCGCCAGAACCGCTATTCTTTGACAACTTTTCTGATTTCTGTGGATCCTTTCGCTAGCTTTGGTACGAATTCGCGTTACTTGCTCAAGATGGTATCCCCGCTTCTATCATTTCTTTATCATGACGACCACGTTTCTTCGTATAGAAACTATGACCAAATCCCTCTTCAGTTTGGTGAATTCAACAAACTCGACCTTTAGTCAACAAACTTTTAGCCCTTGAAATTCAGCAACGTGTTACTTCAATCGTACTTTCTCAAAAACCTATTTTCGCAGCTTCACATCAAACCCCCCCCCCCTCGACGACGCAAAAGCGACTACGAACCCATTCACACAACTTAGAACCATCCACTCGAGCTTGATTTCCTACCCGTTTGAGGAATTACATCCTACCAGACATCTTAGTAGATCCTAAAATCTAAAGACCCGCACGACGGCCATCCCTCTCTGACTGCTTCTTATGGTGCTAACCACATCGACGAAACACTCCTTATTGACGAGCGCTGTTCTTTAATTCTAACTGCATACAACGTGTGTACGACCAGCTACCTCGTCGACATCAAATGAATCCTTAATTTCCGATTCCAAAGCCCTCATGCTTTGCCTCGAGTTTGAACGCATCGATTGCGACCATCCTTCTTGCAAATTCTCGCTACTTGCATTATGTTTCACGGATTCCATGATCCTTATCCTACTCTACCCTGCACAAATCTCCGTTTGGATGAATTACTTCCTACGAATGTTACTCGTTGGAGCAACGGGCCAAGGATACCCCGAGGGTAACGGGTATCGCAAGCACTGTTCTTCGAACTCGATACGATCAACGCCTAGTTACGACACTCGGATGTATTCCATCCTGTCAAAATTCGACACTTGTTTCTTTCGATGACGTCCGAACCTATTCCGAAAACCAGTGGGAATCAGGACGACTCCTACGCTCTACCCTGGTACTTCTACGATGCAAACTGCCTTACGCTAAGTTCTCAACACGCGACTTTGGGCATCGCGAAGCCCGCATTTCTCGACCGTATACGCAACCCCTCACGATTTGAACTCGGAAGGGCATCACCTAGCATTCGAAAGATACTCAAATATCCGCAACTCCAACAATTGGAAGATGATCTACGAGGTGCTTCTATCTTATTCTATCATGTCCAAGGCATTGACGAAATGTCTGCCAGTAACGGCACGCGACCAAAGAAACCGACAAGTTTTCGAACTTACAACCATCCACTTGATGGAAGTAGATGCTGGGCAAGGAGTGCCAACTTCTTCCACTTTTGATCGAAACCCACGTCTTGCATCCGATTCGACACAGGCTGTGCACAAAATCCTTTGGCTGTTAGTCAGGCAGGAACATCGATTATCACCCGCTGATGGGTGGTCAAACTGAACGCATGCCCCGAAACCCTTGAAAGCATGTTGGGAGCATATGTTACCAACTTTGGGAAAACGAGAGACACTTGACTTTTGTAGAAATCTCTTCCCACTAGCATTTAGGCGACACCATTTGAGGCATTGCACGGACACAGATGCCGGTCACCTCTGTGATGGGCGGAAGCCAAATTACCGGCCCAGAACTTGCACTTGACCCAACGGGTAGGATTGCCCAGAATAGACAACGCATGGCGGCAACTCTGGACCGTTAGAAAGGCTACGCGGATACGCGTAGGAAACCTCTAGAACTCCTAGTCGGAGATTGGGTTCTACTTAAAGTTCACCCTTGAAGGGTGTGGTACGTTTTGGCTAATGGGATGAACTTAATCCGCGATATGTTGGACCGTTTGAAATTACCGAAAGGATCGATAAGGTAGCCTTGCAGACTAAACCTGCCTGAAGAGCTGAGTGCGGTACACGTCTTTCATGTGCCTAATCTGGAAGTGTCTGCCAGGTGAAGCATTTGTTCTTTTTTTAGGAACTTGTGATCAGCAACAAACAACGCTTCGTTGAGGAACCGGTTGAGATCAAGGATCAAGACATCAAAACCCTCTAGCACAGTGTAACCAACAGACCGAGTTCGTTGGAACTCATGTATCCCCAGTTGTTTACAAACGATACTTCCAGCACTGAGGCTACAACTGGATTTTGAAAGAAAATTCAAACCAACAGGGGGATGATGAGTCACCTCACGAAAACATTTAAACACACTAGCCTGTCAGTGACTGCACTCTAAATTTCGGGACGAAATTTCTTGAACTTGGGGATAATGTGACACTTCGAGTCTTCCTGTGCATTTCTTGGATGTCATAATTAGATTTGTGAAATTCTATACTATAAGAAATACGTATAAACTCTGTGGATCTTGTGCTGCGTGATTTTTTTTCGTGCTATGTGATTTTATGTGCTTTGTGACTTACGTGTTAGTTTTGTAGATTTTCGTGAAACTGCTTGTACCTACGTATGGTAATGGAGTCTATATATGCATATAGAGCGTAGTATGTGACTGTTACTTAAATTTCGAGGACGAAATTCCTGTAACATGGGGAGAATGTGACAACCCGTACTCTCTTCGTCGAGAGAAGGGTATTTTAGTGATATTTATTATTATTATTATTATTATTATTATTATTATTATTATTATTTATCAAATAATAATAACGCGCGACAAGAGGAACCAACCATTTAAACCCGAGTCAAACATATTCACTTTATATATATATATACACAATTTTCGTTAAATTTAATTATCAATTAAACGGGCTAGTTCGTTAGATAAGACACACGGTATCCTTCGGATCCATGCGCATGAGCCCGAGCCCAAGCCCAACCAACTCACCTAAACCCTACCCTATATAATTGTCATAAACACCTCACCCCCCCTCATTTTTAGAAACCCTAAACTTTCATACACTCCTAAACTACTGCCGCACACCCCTCTTGTCCGATCAGAACTTCCGGTGATTGCACAGTGACTTCGGTCACACACCCACCTAAAAATCCTAGCTCACCCTCTACCCTCTTCCCTTTTCTCTCATGTCTGGCAGAATACTCTGGCGACACAGCAAGAGCCGACGGCGGCACCGGCAATGGAAGCCGCACCAGCAACGACGGCGACGATTGAAGCTGATAAAGACATTGGCGGTGGTGTTGCAGCTCCGGCGTCTGGCGAAGCAAACCCGATTCCACTCTGGTTCGTGATTTCGGGTGAAGGTCCGGTCGAGACAGAGGTGGCTGTGGTTCGGTTCGGTTCTAGCGGGTGACGACAGCGTCGCGGTGGTCGAAGACAGAGGACAGTGAGGACTGATGATGGTGGCAGCAGACACCAGCTTGTTCATAGTTCACCGGTTAGTAAGTTGTTAACATCAATTGTCTCGGAATCTCTGTGGTTTTTAAATATATATACAAGTTTGTAGACTTTGTTCCCATATTGTTGACTGATTGAGTGCTATAGAAATAGGGGTTTCCATATCACTACACGTATAGATGATTTGGGTAATTTATGTTGATGATTATTTGTGAGATGATAAAATGTGGGCTGTATAATGGGGTTCTCAATGAGGGTATTAATAACATAATCTAAATCACAGATTCAGGTGGACAAATTCTTTATGTTGATTCAGTATATTGAAAAGATTAATGATTAATAATTAATTAAAACTAAAATTCTTGGGAATCCTGAATCTGATTTGTGTATTGGTCAACCAATGTTAAAATGGGGTGTAGGATATTAAGCTTGAGCCTGTATTGATGATGAGAATGAAGATGGGGTTCTTAATGAAATTCGTTTTATTACATACTATATCTGATACTTGTTGATTTGTTTAGTTCCAATGTTTTTGATAAAAGTCATGACTACAGTATTGTTATGAAAACAATATGATAATATGAATGCTGAGTGGATAATGACAAACTGATTAACGAATCCGATTACATGATAACTTTTGATGAAACAGTAATGGACATTGTTATGTTTTGATAAAATATTAGTAAAACCCCACTGATGAACTGCTTGAATGATATGAAAATATTTGAAATTATTGTGTTGATCCATTTTGGTAATTGTACGGTATATGAAAGCATGTTAAGAAAAGATGATTGGCTTGTTCAAAATGGATAAGGTTCTAGAAAGAATTCCATAGCGGTTGTGAGTCGAGATCAAGCGGTTTCGACTTGAGACCACTTAGTGACCACTCGAAACCAGACAAACAACAGGGAACTCGAGATCGGGTAGGTTGCGACTCAAGACCTCCTGGTTTCGACTCAAGCCGGACTCGAGACCTCATAGTCTCGACTCGAGTATGCACTACTCGAAATCTTCGGTTGCGACTCGAAAACGCTAAGTTGCGACTCGAGACCTCATAGTCTCGAGTCGAGACTACCTAGTTTCGACTGGACTACTTCACTTGGTTATTGGGCCGAACAAAATGGGTGTTATGGACTATATACGAATGTTGTTGTTTGACTGTTGATGTCTAATTAATGTTGATTAATTGTTCATGCGTAGAATAGGCCCAATAACATACCTGCTGGTATGATATGTGTTACTGTACATTATGCAAAGTATGTGTATTATATGAAATGAGAATTTACGTGCTACGTGTTAGATACGTGTAGTTTATACGTGACGTTACATGCACACGAACCTAATAAATATGTATAACCATAATAGGGTATGGTTGACCAACCTAACACGAGTAAATTAACTACCGAGCAAAGCAAAGGTGAGTTCACTACTTTTTACTTAAAGCATGCGTTCCCGGTGGTTGGGAAACGGAACAAAACACTTCTCCTGGTTTGGGATTGCTTACTATCTCCTTGTGCGGGATACGGTATTTCTATCTCCTCGTGTGGGATACGGGTAACAACGCTATCTCCTTGTGAGGGATACAAACTTACTTTTCTTCCCTTGTTATTGGGAACAAACTTACTTACTTCCCTTGTTACTGGGAACTTTTAGTTAATTACTGTTTATACTGGATGCAACAAGCAACACTAAACAAAACTCTATCACTCAAGTCCTCACTTCTTAATACCGATTAGTCGCCGGGGTCAGGCGAACGGGTTATTAGTTGATAGCGCTATTTAGGTCTCACCAACCTCACACCGTGCCCGCGTATGGGATCGGGCGTGAACTAATGTACTCTGGCAACCGTCAATGATGATAGAACACTGACAAACGGGGCACTCTACGGAAACGTACGGATGAATAGTATTCAGTATTGTAAAGACAGTTTAGTCGCTTACTTATGGGGTAGCTCCCCATCGCATGTATAAACGGATAAATTAACTGGTTAAAACAAGTTTTTGGAATTAAAAACTGGAAAACTACAAACACGTGAACTCGCCAACGTTATGTTGACACTCTACTGCATGCTTTGCAGGTTGCTCGATACAGCTCTGGACGGACGTTGCAATCGGATGGAGTGCGTGGTTCGTAAGTTTCGTATGAACAACTTGTGGGTTTAAATTACGATGTGTTCTTCTTTCCTTTCCGCTGCCAACTCAAGCTATGTTTTGAAAAATTTAAAATTGGTCGCTAATTATACCATTATTTGTAATAATAACTAAACGGTTCAAAATAATTAGTGGCTAAGATCCTGGTCGTCACACGCCTCGCGGTAATACTCCGCGTGTGGATTTTGAGGGTGTGACATTTTCTTCGAGCGTGTTTCAGAAGAGGGCTCTTACGTGGTGGAACGGGATTATGAGAGACCGGGGTGCTGAAATTGCACTAGCACAGACTTGGGCCGAGCTTAGAGCTCTTATGATGAGGGAGTTCTGTCCTCGTCATGAACTGCGAGCGTTGGAGAAAGAATTTGATGATTTGAAGCAAGACAGTGGGGAACATCGAGCCTATACTGACCGCTATGAGGAATTGAGCTTGTTATGCCCTACTATGGTTACGCCTCTGGATAAGGCGATTGAGAAATATATAGATGGTCTTCCTGACCTAGTTCAGGATATTGTTACTGGCAGTAACCCTACTACTGTCAGACAAGCCATTGAACTGTCTGCTACCCTAACAGAATCCCACATCAGGAAGAATAAACTTTTTCGGAAAGGCGACAAGAAACCAGAAGCTAATGTTCAGGAGGAAACCAAGGAAAGCAAAACCGAACCTTCTAAGAAACGTAAGGCTTCACAGAATTTTGTGATTTCTGCTCAACCCAACCAAATAATCCGCCACCAACCAGCTCAGCCTCCTGCAAGGAAACCTTATGCCGGTACTGCACCGATATGCGACAAATGTAATGCACACCACTTAGCTCACCTACAGTGTGGTTTGTGTGCATCATGTGGGCGACTCGGTCACCTGGTAAATGCTTGTCGTTTTACCCCGAACCAAGCTGGTCCAAACCAACCTCAAGTAAATCGTGCTCAAGCTCGTCTTCCACGAGGTCCTTGCTTCAACTGTGGCGAGATGAGCCATTTCCGAAGAAATTGCCCAAAGATTGCTAATGCGAATCCAGCGCAGGGATGAGCATCGGACCAACTAGAAGACAATGTTGTTTGGAAATAATCAAGCCTTATGTATTATTTTCTTTTGTTGTCAAGGTCCATGAAACAGTTGTTGTTGTTTATAAATAAATCTTTTTATTTTGCATTGCAATGTACAAATATGATGGCATGTATAAACAACATATCCCCTACAATACCGACAATCAAGGAATCGTATTCCTTGAAGAACATACTACCCCGTAATTTCTTCCATTTTATTATCTCTTGCATTTCCACGGAAATCCTTAGTACCCGTCTCTTGCAAAGAAACGAAGTACAAGGCGCAAGTTACAACTCTGTATGAATACCCAATGTACCACTATAAATTCTTAATAGGGTACCTAAGGGTATTTCCGTGTCTTTAAATTTTTGTGTTCCTTAATTCGAATATTGTGTTTTCTTGAAAACGAAATCGAATTTTTGGAAGATCTTGCTATCTTTATAGTTAGATTCTTGCTAATGTTTAAAGTACCGAATGAAATCCATGAAATGGATTCCTAGTGTGCTTTAAATACATGTACGTAATTAACAAAACAAAACTTACAAATTAAAGATCTAGATAATCAATTTTGTGGTTAGGTGACTATGTGTTTATGCATCTTGTCTTTCCTTTTAAGCATTTTGTGTTTTTGTATACTCTGGATATTCGCTATCCAAATCCTCATAGAATCTTTCTTATCTTCATATGAAGGATTCGTAGTAGGATATTCAAAAAGGTACTATCTTAAATCCTTAATGGACTTCTACGTTGTAGTTTACTGCATCTCGACCCGATATAATGTACCCAACTTGCCTCGCGGCTCGATATCAGTCGAGTCCAAGATCTTCTCATATGGTCATTGTCAAGCGGATTCCACTCTACCTGAAAGGAACTCCAAGCTTGGGGTTCCGGTATCCAAAAGATGGTGATTTCAGAGTTGAGGGCTATTCAGACTCAGATTTCGGATGCTGCAAACTGAATTCAAAATCTACAACTTCAGGCTGCCAGTTCTTCGGTCCACGACTGGTAACTTGCCAATGTAAGAAACAAACCACAATCACACTCTCCACCTGCGAAGCTGAGTATGTCTCAGCTAGCAGTTGCTGTTCACATATTCTATGGATTCAGCATTAGATGAGGGATTATGGTTTGCAATTTCTTACCTCGCCTTATTTTATAGATAACGAGGCAACAATTAACATTACTAAAAACCCAGTTCATCACGCTAAAACAAAACATATTGAAATTCGACATCATTTCATCCGTGACTGTTATGAGAAGAAGTTGATTCGAATAGAAAAAATCCACACCGACGAACAAAAGGCTAACCTTCACACAAAACCTTTTGATAAAAACCGTTTTCATTATCTTTTGAAATTAAACGGGATGAAGCTTTTGTCGTCAAGGGGAGATGTTATTGGCGTTGATGAAGAATCCAAAGAAGGGAATGTTGGGAATCAATCTGCTCTGGTTTGTCGCATTTTTAAATGTTTTGGTCTTTATGGGGAGAAAGCTTTATAGAAAATATAAAAACATTAAAAATGTAAAAATACAAAAACAATAGAAAATTCAAAAATGTAAAAAACATAGAAAAACCCAAAATAAGTTAGTGTAAAAAGAGAAAATGATAGTACATCAGCTAGACTGTCATGGTACGCTAAAGATTTGGAAAGTTTAAAAGCGTTAAATGGTATCACTGATGATGTGTCGATAGGTTTTTGCACGTTTAGTAAATTAAATTTTGGGATATAAACATAAAAACTATATCTTCCTTATTTCGTGGGGAACATCTCTTGGATTTATAAGTAACCCCTGAAATTTTGTTTGAAAGATTTCCTAATTCTGAGATACTAGGTTTTTATACTTAGTGGTATCTGGGGTATTATACCAGGACTTCTGATATTGTGGAAACAATGACCTAGTACTCGTATAAAACTTTACGTGCTTTAAATAAAGTTTTCCCTCGGCATAAAAATTGATGAATATCGAAAGATACATATCAAGTGCTGTTATAAAGAACTTCTAACCTGAGCCATCATCTCTCTGTCTGAACGGAAGTTCTAACCTGAGCTCTCATGGTCTCGCACTACCCAGAGAACATATACCATTATAGTATATTCACCTGTAAGACTGAATATGGGGAATCTGGATACGAGAGTATATTCTGAGGTGGGACACACGAATAAGTTAAGTGCTCAAAACATTAATCCTGTATCCTGAATCAGTTGAACTTTGTGTGAGAATTTAAGTGTGTAATTAGCTCAACGGTGAATTGTTTAAAACTTAGTGTGTAATTAGCTCAACGGTGCTTGTGACTCATCGATAGCTGATATGATCCTCTAACACAACTCACAAAAATATGTTTGTAAATAGCTTGTTGTTTCTTTTTCAGATTTAAAACCCAAAAAGATTTTCAGTGTGTTTTAGCATACAGTTTCTAAAATAAAAAAAATATTTTATTTCTGCATTATTTTTGACAAACCAGTGTTGGAAAGCTGATCTTTGGAATCTCAGATGGAGAGAAAGATCTTGAATGACTGGGTTGGAGCTAATCTGAGTATGTTGGGAAACTGAAAAGCTATTTAAGTTCATTAAGTTGAACCTTGTATTTTTTGAAAAAGTTGAAAAATTTGATCAAAAATGTAAGATGCTTCGTAATTGGGTCAACCAAGGTCATTAACTTGGACTTCGTCGACATATTGAGTAACCAGAGTCATTAACTTGGACTTGGATACTTGAGTGGATCTTAAAATCTGATAAAATTGGTAAAAAGTTTGAAAAATTGAAAATTTTGAGATTAGAAAGCCCATCCGGATGGATGGACATAACCCATCCGGACGGATGGAGGAAAAGTCCATCAGGAGCATAGCTTATCCGGACGGATGGACTTGGGCAAAGTATAAAAGGCCATCCGGACCTCAGAAGGATCATTCGAACCATTTATCCATCCCGAACACATACCTTTTCTCTCAAATTTTTATCACAATATCTAGCCGTTACTCTGCCCAAATTTAGTCCTGAGGGTGTTAGCGGGCTCAACATCCATCATGGTGAAGGTTAGATTTCTAAATTTCATCGTTTATTTCTTTAATTGTTCATTCGATTAGCCGACACCTTAAACCTTTTGATTTAGGGATTTTTAGGTTGTTTTAGATGAAATTGAACATATATTGTTGTAAATCGGCCATAGTTTTAAGAGAAATTGCCTTCAATTTAATAAAATCTAACAAAATTAGGTTTGATTCATATGAATGTTCTTCATGTTCTTCATCCGGATGATGTTCCGGATGAGTCCATCCGGACATATGTGGTCTTTTCATCTCAATAGTGTCTTGTTAGAGTCCATCCGGATGAAGGAGTCCATCCGGAGAGTCCATTCGGACTGTGTACATTTAATGTCCATCCGGATGAAGTCCATCCAGACCATATATTGTGCTTATTCATCCGGACCATGTCCATCCGGATGGAATGAATGTGTTGAAAGTTAGAAATTTTTTCTAAATGTTGGTATACTGTCAGTGTGACTTCTTTGTCCATCCGGACAATGTCCATCCTGATGGAATGTATAGTATTGAAAAATGTGAAAAGTTTTCTAAGTGTTAAAAAAAATTTCAATGTTTACTATGTGTCTTGATATACGTGCAGGTTCTTATAATGCTATTTTTACAGGCTAAGGGTTCTGATTTCCATAACAAACACAACCTTTGTTGTGTCTTGGATGAGAAGCTTCCAAAGATGGATTCGTCAAGGAGGTACTGAAGTTTATCAAAGATAGTAGAATTCATAAAGCACTAACGGATCAACATAAGTGCTACGGGTCACACGTGAGGACATTTTCGAACAGTGCACGCTATGAAAAAGCTGATAAGTCTATCTATTCTGCTTTGAAAATAAAGGACGAAAATGGAAAATATATAGATGTGGAGGTCAAGATTACAGTTGGCGATGTTCGAAGGGCCTTGGATTTCAAAGACAATGATGAAGATCCAATTATCGTTTCCGAAAAATTATGCAAGGGGCTTTGGATGAGAATGGGATACACTGGGTTCATTAATGATCCATCATATACAAAGTCGAAGCTTTCGAGACCGTACAAATTTTTGGTTCATTATGTGATATACGCACTAGGTCACAGGAAAGGTGCTTTCGATGAATCTTAAGATTATATTATGTATTATCACTTGTCTGATTCTTAACAGGCCCTACAATATATCACAAGTGATTTTCAATCATATGTTAGACAATATTAAAGGTGAACTCTTTTTCAATATCCAATGTTCGTGCAGATGTTACTTGATGAGCAAATTAAAAATTTGCCAAAGGTTGATAGTGATGAGTTGAAGCTGGAACATATGGATAATGAGATGTTAAAGAGGTTAGATGTGTATAGAGGAGTTGAGAAAGGAAAGGAACCGAATTTTAGAAAGAAATTTGCTACATTCGAGAAAGCTGATTATCAAGCTCCTGAAGACGACAAATGGAGGCATGAAAACAGTGGTTCGGATGATGAAACGAAGAAAATGGGGTTGTTTATACCCAAGAAAACCAGAGGGTGGGTAAAGAAAGATGAGAAGTCGAAAAAGAGAACTCCTAAAGTTACAACTCCTAATGTTGCTCCAAAGAGTACACCAAAGAAAAAGAAATCACAACCGATGTTGGTCGATGAACCAATTGAACTTCCTCCTGAATATGTTGATGTTTCTATTGCAGGTGATCATGAAATCTTTTCTGGAGAGATTGCAGATATCATAGCAAATCAAGATGCTGCAAAGGCTGCTAAGAATGTTGAAACTACAGTTGGTTGTGAAATAATGAAAGAAACGTTAGTCGAAGGTGAGGTGGACACTGATTCTAGTGAAACTGAAAGCGACACTGAAGTTACAAAGATAGCACCTAATTCATACGTCAGTGGAAAGTTTAGATTGAAAACAACTCCAAAGAAGAAGAAAGCTTCAGATGAAGAAGATGCCACTTATGAACCTTGAAAAAGTAAAGTTGAAAAAGAAAGGTATTCGAAAGCGTAAAGCTCATCCAATTGGTGATGTTCCAAGGAGACAGAAAGCTAGAAAGGTCACGACTTCTATTCCTGAACAAATTCCAAAGATTGAAAGGGTAGAAAGTGTAGAAGTGGAGATTCCAGTTCAGAGTGAGTTCAGAATGCCAACACCTCCAACTACTCCGATTCAACAATCAGTTCCTATTCCAGATGAAGTTCATGAGAAAACAACTGAACAACCTCCAAAGATAGTAGAAGAACCTAGTTCAACGACAAAGAAATTTCCAACTCCACAAAGCTCGAGTCATGGTTTTCCTAAGGTTCCTTCTAATCTTGGTGCTGGTCCAACTTGTTTAGAAGATTTTGGAGATTTCGTCAATGATGCAAAGGTGAATGCACTGTCAAGGAAAGTTGGTTTGCTAGAGAAAGCTAAAGTTGAATACGAAGCAGAACTTAAAGCAACAAAAGAAAAGCTAAAGTGTGTTGAAGCAGAGAATGTCATGCTAAGGAATGAAATTCTAGCATTGAATGAAAAGATTCTAGACATTGATTCTCGCTATAAGCCAGTGAATGAGTCACATGATATCATGTTATCTATGCATTGTGATCTGGAGGTATCACTAACCAATGGAAATGAGATCTTGAAGAAAGATGTAGCAGACTTGAAAGCAAACAAAGAAATCAAGGATGAACAGATCAAGATGTTATCTGTAGTGATAGAAGATCGTCTTGGAATTAATGTTCATGCGGAATCTGATGACTTAGAAATCTAAAGAGCTGAGGCTCGGAGGATGGAGAAAGAAATGATAGATGCTGAGGAAGCTGTTGAAGCATTAAAAGATAAAGGAAAGGGTGTTGTGGTTGATACTGAAGAAATTCTTGGATCCTCTAGCCAACCAAAGCAGTCACAACCTGATGATGAGGTAAATGTTTCGAATGTTGAAGCTAATGCTGCTGATGTTAAAATGAAAGATGCAGAGGTTGAGGTTAACGCTGCAGAGATAGAGGTGAATGTTGCTGAGGATGATGTTGGTAAATGTTTCAAATGTTGAAGCTAATGCTGCTGATGTTGAAATGAAAGATGCAGAGGTTGAGGTTAACGCTGCAGAGATAGAGGTGAATGTTGCTGAGGATGATGTGAACAATGATCTTGCTTTAGTTCCTGCACAGTTATTTACTCCGATTGGTAAATCAAAGGAAGTGTTTTACAGCAAAGAAGTTAGGGTCGTTTGGCAACATCTGAATGGTTAAGTGCTGAACCAGTAAGAGGTCTGAACCATTAGGTGTTGAACCAGTAAGAGGTCTGAATCATTAAGAGCCTGTATAATGCTTAACCATTCAGAGACATACGTCTGACCAATTCAGATTAGAGGTCTTAACCATTCAGACTCTGTATAATTCTTAACCATTCAGAGGCAAATGTCTGAACTATTCAGACATCTGCTTGTGAAACAAACAGTCTGAACCATTAAGTGCTGAACCAGTAAGAGGTCTGAACCATTAAGAGCCTCATTAAGAGGTAAACAAACAGCCCCTTAGTCTATGAAGAATTGAGGTTGAGAATCAACGTCTAAAGGCCAAGTTAAGAAAGTTTGAAGATGATGATGACGATGATGAAGAGATAAAAGAATGGTTTGGTGATGATGATGATGATGATCACCATGATGATAAAGGTGATGATAAAGGTGACGATGATGATTAAGATGGTGCTAGTGGTACTTTGATCGTGAGAACATCAGGTACTAGTCAAGTTGATGATTATATGAATGATGAGCAGAATGAGGAGCGAGATGAAGCTCAACATTAGGGGGAGTCTACTTCTGGATCTAAACATGTTGATTTTCATAAGGTATTCTCTAACACTCCAAAAGTTATTTACCTTAATCATAATGTTGAAGAGGGAGTGTTAGTAGAAAATTGGATCAGGGAGTCTATGTTGGAAACTTTGGATAGAGATGATGAGAATCTCAAGTTTGATATTGAAGAAGAAATTCCAGCGACTCCAGATCATGAATATGTGTTTAAAATGGTGGATAAGGCAGATAATTTTGATGATGTAATTATTGAAGAGGGATCAGATTCTAACCAGGATGTTCCATTCCATTATACTGGTCTAGATGATGATTTTTCTACTTTTGATGAACTGTTTCGATCACAAAATGAAGATGAACTTAGAAGAAAAGTGGCTGAGAAGATCTCTACAGATGGTATTCCAAAAACAATTTCAAAAGAAGATCTTCGTGAAGAAAGAAAGAAATGGTTTAGGCAAATGCCGGAAGAGAGGAAGTTCAAAAGGCCGTTAAATTTCTTCACTAGACATCCAGACAAATCACTTAGAGACATTTTGTCTTGGGGCTATTTTGAAGATTTGAAACTATATGCAATCAAGCGTGAGTATGGAGTACAATACTTTGAATTTCTTCAAGATTTGAAAACTCTTCCATGGTGGGATATTGAAGAGTTGGTGAAGACGAAGAATATAAAGCAGTACTGGTATGGTCTAGAAGTGAAATTTCATGAGCAAAGGTTGGTGGGTTATATCAAGAAGCAAGCTGAGTTAAACTTTCCAGATTGGAAACCTCAACAACTAAAACATATAGTATAGATTGATCCAGTTACCGGAGAGAAGGATATCACGTTACACATCAAACGACCAAGATGTTTGAGGAACATGCCTTTGAGAGAAATGGAACAAGATTTCTACCAAGATTTCAAAGGCTGGATCTTTAATCCAAGTACGTGTGAAGCGGTGATAACATTGTTAGATGGGAAAACAGGCAAATGGAGTCACATTCTCATTCTTGATCTGATGTGGCTTGTTAATTGTTTGAAGAAGGATATCAAATGCCTCTTCTTCATCAAGATTGTGTATAATGAATTAGACAACGAGCAAGCACAAAGATACCAGAAGCTGGTGAATGTTTGTTTTGAAAAAGATATCAACTCTGGTCGTTATTGGGAATCTAAGTGGAGAGATCTTGAGTTAGAAGAATTTCTCAAGAAAGAACGTTATAATGAAAATATGGAATAGAAAATGGCAGACGCTGCTAAGCATGCTAGTTGGAGATTGGGTTTGGAGAAGCCTGTAACTGACCAAACGCCAATAGAGAAAGAAGAACGAAAGATTCCAAGGTGGTCAAAGGCTAGAGATAGTGATAGAGAATACAGAGAATGGTGGATCAATGTGGGAAGACACAAGAGACGGAGAATGTTGGAAGAGCGTAAAGAAGAAAGAAGAAGGAAGTACAAAGAATGAAGACGCAACAGGAAGGTGTGATCAAGACTATACAAGAAGAAAGACTGCAGCTACATCTAAGGGGGAGTCTGTAGATGCATATGTCTGTAGCTTTCTTCTATATCGAGTCTCAGTTTTACCTATTTGTGGTCTATGTATAGTTTAAAGTATGTTTTGTATTGAATCCGGGATGAAACAAAGGTTTAGGATGTTTTGTAAGTCCATTCAGACGGATGGACATAACCCCATCCGGACGGATGGGCTAGGTAGTGTTCACCCGGATGAGCTTCCCTATAAATAGGGTGCATGGGTCTTCATTTGTAAGAGTTCTTCTTGGCACCTTAGGTGAAGCTCTGTCGCATTCTCTCTGGATCTTATACAAGTTATTATTATCAATGAGAATGAAGATTTTAAACGGTGTCTGCGTTGTTTCTCTCTCTCCTACTACATTCTTAGATTCCGCACAAGCTTGTAGTTGCTAATCCGGTCTGAGCGCGTTCGAGTAACTGAACTCCCGATCCTCACAAAGCTCGGTGACATGTAGTTTAGCTACATTATTTTATTAGGAACTTATAGTTATTCCATGTAAGAAATGTTATAGATTGCACGCTTGCGAGTCACGTCTGGAAATGACATTATGGATGCACATTTAGCTAACTTTGCACAAGGATATCAAGGTGAGTTCATAACCCCACCTCTTTATGGTTTTACATTTCTATAAATGTTTTCGGGGTGGAAAGATATGCAAGTTTTGCAAAAGCACACAAGGTTTTTGATGAACATACATTACATATCTCTAAACCATGCTTCTAACCAAGTTTTAACTAATACAAATGTTTTGTGAATATCAATAAACACAAATGGTTTACGAAAGGTTTATTTCAACTATACAGGTTTTCTAGTTTTCTAAACATCGGGGAAAATACACGTACAAATGGTATGTTAAACTAAGGAATGATACAATAGATCATGTCACGAATAGGGTGAAACTTAAGCACCATTAATCACATGTACAACTAGACCGAGGAGTAAAAGGTTTGATCTAACGGGTATTGGCAGCCACACTCTTATTTTTAGACCCCCGTGGAAGAGTGCTTTTGGGTCCCAGTTGTGAATCGATGGAAAAATCGCCTAGGTTTGGATGCTTACTATGTTGTCACACATGTTAATGTCCTAGCTAAACATTAGCGATCTCGATTTCCTTACATTTACAACTCACAAACTTACATCTTATAGTTTACAACTTACATCTACATACCATGTTTTATACAAATACAACTCAAAGGTTCATGCATGCATGTTGTCATTGTCAGGTGCGTACATTGACGGTTACACAAGTTTTACAGACACAACATTTTACTAATACAAAGTTTTACGAACTTAACGCGTTACACATACGAAGTTTACAAATACACAGTTTTCATATAACATGCCGAAGAAAATGATTTTTATTTCGTTTTCTCAACAATATTTAATAAAAACAGGTTATTCAAAAAGATTCATTTCAAATCTTTTTCAAAACAAACTATGAACTTGCCAACTTTATGTTGATTTTTCGCATGTTCTTTCTCAGGTTACTTTTTCAAGTTATTGCACGTTTGGAATAGGAGAAGCATGTGATTCAAGTACTTAGTGGACGTTCGCTTTTTAGGAATTCTTAGCATTATTCGCTTCTGCTGTGCAATGAAGATACCAGTCAGATAATGCCCACTTTGATTTTAGCGGGTGTGACAAGAACGAAGCATATCCTCTAGAGTTTGGATAGTACGCTCGGTTTGACCGTTGGATTGAGGATGAAAAGCGGTACTAAGATTGAGATGAGTACCAAGAGCGGATTGAAACTTTTGCCAAAGGCGGGGGGTGAAACGACCATCACGGTCTGAAATGATGTCAATGGGAATACCATGACGACAAATGACTTCATTCGTGTAGATACGAGCCAATTTCTCGACATTGTAATCTTCACGAATGAGGAGAAAGTGAGCAAATTTGGTCAATCGATCAATGATCACCCAAATATTGTTATGACTAGAGGAGGTACGCGGAAGCTTAGTAATGAAGTCCATCGCAATACTCTCCCATTTCCAGACAAGAACTTCTCGTTGTTCGAGTAATCCAGAGGGACGTTGGTGTTCAGCTTTGACTTTAGAACAAGTGAGAAACTTGGAAATGAAGGTGGCGATATATTTCTTCATTCCAGGCCACCAATAAGATGTACCCATATTGTGATACATCCTATCAGCACCAGGGTGAATATAATACTTTGATTTGTGTGCCTCCTTCATTAGAAGTTCTCGAAGGTTATCACGAGTAGGAACCCAAATGCGATAAAGATATTATAGAATACCATTGGATTTGGTTACAAGACTTTCTTCTGCACCATATTGCATCTCGTTGTAGATATTACCCTTATTAACTGATATGGCTTTCTCGAATGCGGTTTTGAAGGTCGTCCATGAGTTGGAAGCAACAAACACTCTTAACACGAGTTTTATGACTAAGGCGTCGGCCATGACATTTGCTTTACCTGGATGGTAGCGAATTTCGCAGTCGTAGTCGTTTAACAATTCTACCCAGCGACGCTGGCGCATGTTCAGTTCCTTTTGATTGAAGATGTGTTGAAGGCTTTTATGGTCGGTGAAGACCACACACTTAGTACCATAAAGGTAGTGTCTCCATATCTTCAAAGCAAAAACAACTTCAGCAAGTTCAAGATCATGCATAGTGTAGTTTTTCTCATGTATTTTGAGTTCTCTCGACGCGTAAGCAATAACCTTGTCCCGTTGCATGAGAACGCAACCAAGACCTAGGTTTGAAGCATCACAATACATGACGAGGTTATCGTTACCACGGGAAGAGCAAGGATATGAGCATTGCAAAGCATGTCCTTGAGTGTTTGGAAAGACTCCTCTTGTTCGGGACCCCAAACAAAAGGTTTATCTTTTTGGGACAAGGAAGTGAGAGGAACGACGATTTTAGAGAAGTTCGAAATGAAACGACGATAGTAACCAGCTAGACCAAGAAATGAGCGGATTTCAGACGAAGACTTAGGAGCAATCCAATTCTTCACAGCTTTGATTTTCGTGGGGTCAACATAGATACCAAGTTCGTTGACGGTGTGACCAAGGAATTGAACCTTAACACGCAAAAGCTAAAGGACAAGACGCAAGTGTCACTCATGCTCTTCTTGTGTCTTGGAATAGATGAGGATATCGTCGATGAAGATGATCAGGAAACGGTCGAGATAAGTGTTGGTACACTTTATGTGGACGCGACTCGACTCGGTTCGATTCGGTTCGACTCGGTAAGTTTCGGCTCAAGCCCGACGTCACGACATTCCTCCGTCGTGCGCCCCAGAGTTTGACACGCGAAGCACAGAGCGCCGCAAATCAAGTCCCGATGACACATCACCATGACATCATAATTGTGATGTCATGATGATGTAATGGCCATTGAAATTATGAAATATTCCAAGGAAATCTTAACATATGTCGTAGCTTCTCATGTTGGGCCGAATGATCAATTGGGCTTTGACTTCCTTTTGGGCCAAACCACATATCGACGAAACCCCCTTCAATTTACATATTGATTATGTGACGAAACACTTTTGGTTTTGTCACTTTTAATGTTTCGTCGTGCCATCTTTGTGTTTCGTCATGGTCTGTGTCTTGTACCCTATAAATACCCCTCATAGTTTCTGTGTGAAACTGATGAGTATGAGAGAGCTGTGAGACTTACTGAGAGTCTGTAAACATTGTTTGTATATGTTTGTGGTTGTACTCATCCCTAATCAATAGATATTGAATCTTTGGTTACGCGTGTGTTTTACACTGTGTTTGGTTTGCACCATCACGGGGATTCCGCACCCGTTACCGTGTTTGTGATAAACAAGGATAGGTTTTCGTATCGGATCCACCGAGAAAAACGGGACCTACAATTGGTATCAGAGCCTTGGCTCTTTTCCTTGTTTAAAACCAAACATTGTTTTGTTTTATCAAGCTTGTTTTAAGTGATTTGTAGAAACTGTTGTTTTGAAAAGTTCATATTTTATGAAAAATAGTTCAAAAAAAATCAGTTGACATTGTGTTGTTTTTGCTGTAAGTTTTAGTGAAAACCCTTTTTTATTGCATGCTTGTATGTTATTGTGGGTTTTTGTTGATAGTTTAAGCAAAATCTTGTTTCCGAAAATTTATCCGGTGAAATTTTGGTCGAAAACTTCATAAGTGTTCATCTGATATTCATATAGTTCATAAGCTATCTTCAAACTGTTCTTCATAATATATGAGTGTTTGATCCGAATTCTTGTTTGAATTAAAGTGTTAGTTGAGTATTATATATTATGTTGACATTTTGTGTACTTTGTAATGATGTTTTGTTGAAAAAGGAGAAAGCACTCTGTCTTTGAAAAGAAGGAAAGTAGTGTGTATTTTGAAAAGGAGTGTGTTTGTCAAAAGAGATAAGGATTATTTGAAAATATCTCACCAACTACTATCTTATCTTGACTAAAGAAACAATCGACGAAACCCACTGGATATCATCATAGAGTTTCGCCGATCCATAACAAAGTTTAAATTAAAAAAAAGGTTTCGTCATCACATTGATTATTCTGACATTTCATGTGATAAATTGATTATTCATAAACATTTTAAAACAATTCTGATTGGGCCATGAAAGTGGATATTTTGTCAAAATATGTATTTCATCAAAATACATAGTCACATGAAGTAGATTGGGCCAAATTATAAAACAAATTGATTGGGCCAAATTATCCACTTTCAAAGTATTAACAGCTGGGCCGACATTTTTTTAATTAATTAGATCATTCATCTTTAAGGGTTTCGTTATTTATTAGAAGTTTCTTCGAACATTTAGAAGCTTTGTCCAACTTCATGTTTCGTCATTTTGGTATTTAATCAGATTGTTTCGTCACATAGGAGTTTCGCCAAAATTTGAGCTTCGTCGAAACTTGTTAAAGTGTTTTCAAGTGTGTGATCAGGAACTTTATTCAATACATCAATTATGAGTTGTACTGAAATGTCACACCCCGATTTCCACGTGTCACCGGTGGGCCCGGTGGGGGAGTATCGTGATGTGGTTGGCAACATAATAGTCAAACAACACAACAATTATTATGCACAGCGGAAGCAAATTTAAAAATATGATACAACCGAATTTATTTATTGTAATATCAATGTCACAATATTCGGATGTTTATCCACAATAGGATCGAAATTTAAAATATGAAACTATGGTTCAACAGACTTCAGGCATCTTAAGCTTGCGAGACTTCTAATGATGCTAAGGAGAAATCCCAGCCAATTTCGCTTAGTACCCGCATTTAATCTTTTTGGGAAAATACGTCAGTTTACACTGGTAAATACAATCAACTGACTCATTTTGGAAAAATGATTGAAAATTGGTTTGGATGCACATGGCATAAACATTTTTATTTAAATTGAGAGAATTATTTAATATTATAATCTTGTGAACGATTTACATGTTCCTTGTGCGTTCAGTAGCCCGGATCTTGTCCGGGTTAAAGATCAATAGACACACCACATTACAGAGTTATACACTGACGGGTGTACGCCTACACCCCGTGCTCAGGTCGTGGCCATCTCGTAAGATGATGCCAAGGATATCCGGGACATGGTCATTAACCCCCCAAAGGCTTTAAGTAACAAGACTGTTTAAACGAGCCGATCAAATTATTCAACTACCCACTTAATAGTGGAGATTTGATGCCCGATCAAGCGGTATGCTATATACCGTAACCCAAGCCCGTATAGGGAAAATAAGTAAAAGTATTTACCTGAGCAAGTATTAATCACAATAAGCAAAATGCACGTAGCTTTTACTGGTCCTCCTAATTTGGAACGAAGGTTTATAATAACCTATTAGAATCCTAACGGGTCTTTAATTAAGCTTAAGCTTAGACCGGCTAGTTTCAAAGATACGGTTCGTACGCACGATTAAGCGAAGACCGGATAGAATGTGATTTAGACCCGAAAAGTTTGAAGACTTGTTTAATATGGGTTTATTATTCACATTCTGGATTTTGAGATAAAACCGTTAAGGTTTGAGCCGTTTCGGCTAATTTATGTAAACTTGTTACATAAACCGAACCGTACGCGTAATAAGCGTAACGGGTATCCGTAAGAGCCATATACAGGTTTCCTAAGTTAATATGCTTCAAATATGTTGTGACATCAGTAAGATGTCTTTTATTATGCCCGAAACGATTTTAAACACAAACTATGCCCCGTAGGGGTAGTTTGGTCATTTTAAAGGTTGTAAAAGAGTTTAAGTGTTAACCTGAGTTACAGGCCTGCTGTAATCAGCAAATATACTTAATTTGCCAAGTTATATCAGTAGGTTAAAGTACCTATGTGAAATTTGTCAATTATAACCAAACTATGCACCGTAGGGGCATTTTGGTAATTTCACATAATCTGAAAAGTTCAAAACCGAAGTCTGAGTTCATCAACCTTCGCTTACTGTTAAAATATTCTAATTTGCCTAAAATATCAGTAGGTATCAACCCGGGTATGTTCAATATAATTTTATTACATACTATGCGTTAAAAACGCTAAGTATGGCGATTAAAGGCCATTTCCGGGTTCGATACTTAAATCTGATATTCTTATATTTCCAGAAGGCTTAAAATAATTTATTTATCATATGTGATCAGTAGCAAAAGGTTTGGAGTCGTTTAGATGTGTAAAACTCGTTTTATGGCCCGTTAGGGCAAAATCGACAATTACCGGCTTAAGCCTACGACTACTAGTTATGCTCAACCTAAAATTAATTAAAAATCTTTAAAAATCCCAAAATAATATATTACATCAGTGGGTATTAAGTTTGGTACCAAAAAGTAGGCTTAACTAGGCTATACGCTAATTACGCCATTTTATTAACATAAAGCTTTAAATTTGCGATAATGAGCATAACTCTTGATCTACAAGTCAAACTGATGTCAAACTTTGCATACAAGTTTATATATTAGTAACTAAGGTTTCTACACTTTTACATTTTCATAAATCACGTTTTAAGGTAATAAGGGCATAATGGTCAACATATGAGCAATTAACGGAAACATGCATATTAATTGGATAACTAATGAACCAAGGTGTATAATCACAGAGGGTTGTACTAACAAGTAACCCAATCCAATTAAAGCTCTGAGGCATTTTTAAAACATGCCTAAACGGGTCAGAACTGAAAGTCAAAGTGAAAGTCAAACTATGCGACTTTCGGCTCCGAACCGGGTCTAAACAGGAAATTGTCGGGTTGAACATGTTTAGACATGTTCTTACACTTATTACCAAGTTATAACAATGATCCAACAGGTTGCATATGATCTATAATGTTAATTATGCATAAATAGCATTTTAAGCTTCCTGTTGACTTTTTAAATATAAGTTTGACCCGACTTTTGACCTGGTTAGAGTGATGATCAGGGGAAACCCTTTTGAGGTTTTATTACCCACATAAATACCAACTCATAACTACTTTTGATTCGAGATATGACTGAGCCATTAATACTTAATCTCGAAGTCAAACCGTAATTACGTCGGTTTGACTTTTAGCTAAATAACTAAGCTAAAGTTAATTAAAGAAAGACTAGCAGACTTACAAGAGTCCTATGCATGAGATATGATGCTTAGAGAAGTTCCTTAGCTCCAGAAAATGATCAGATGGCTTGAAAGAATGTGTGAAGAATGTTTGCAAGTCTTGGCCCTTTTATAGTGACTTTAATCACCACAACATGTTGACAACAAAGTCTACAAGTGACCACAATTGTCCCACAAGTGTCCCTGGGGTCTAGGAACATTTTAGGGGTCGCCCATGAGTGAGAAATACCAGTGGGATCGGTCATAATCGCGCAAAACAGGCTGCAGCCCGTTTTCTGGTTGCTGGGTACTGCTTGCGCACCGTAACAATTATTTGTTGCGGTGCGCAACAATTCATCAGGGACCAAAATGTTGGCTTTTCAATGATTTGAAGGGGCAACTAAGTTTAAACGATTCTTGGCCGTTTTTTATCAATATGGGGCCTCAAATTTGGGTCATGTATAGTATGCACCACCATGTTATGTTATGTGAAAGTCTTGGAGTCTTTTAGAAAGTGCCGAACAATAAGGTTTACCGTGCAAATTTCTTCGTAGGAGTCCACCAATTAAATTATGAATCATTCATTGCTATAATTCACTGAACTTGAACATATACTACATGTTTTTAATATGATTTGAGTCTTGGGATTTATAACGAGGTCGTTCAGAGGTGCAAAAGTTAACATGATGACACTTTTAAATCCTGTCAAACATTTTTAATAAATCCGAGTTTATAATGCTTTTTGTCTTACACGACACGTGTCGTTATTTTATTTAACACGAATTTTCGAGGTGTTACATGAAATGTACCTACCTGGTTTTGCTCCTTCAGCTCCACCTTCGGTTTCCGATCCGAGTGCCTATCTTCCGCCAGCGCATTTGAGTGCTCAAGCTCAGGCTTTTTCTAGACCTCAATTTGGTAGTGCTTATATTCCTTTTACACCTCAAGTTACCACTACTCAACCTCAACCTTTCGGTTTGATACCATCGATTACTTACAGTCCACTTCAACCTCGCTTTGCTACACCTCAAGCTCAACCTCAACAAGGCAACCAAAATCCTTTCATAAATCAAACAAGTACATCCACGTCCAACTCAAATAAAGCCGATGACTCCTGGTCTGTACAATTTGGAGGTGGAGATCAAGGAGGAACTGTGTTTTATGATGAAATTGTCAAGAATGTTAATGATGGTAAATCTTTAAGAAATGATAACAGTTCAGGATATAGTGGCACTGATAAAGATGGCTCAGGTGTGAGTGATTACAGTTCAGAATCGAACGTCAAGGACGGAATGGATTCTGAAGCTGATAGTTTGTCGAATGGTGCCAAGGAGATGAAATGTCAAAATTCTGACTTGATCAAGAAAGCTGATGCTACATCAGAAGAAATGGAGAAAATTCTCACTGAAGATGGATCTTTCTCTTCTCAGACTGCCTTTATGGCTAATGTCACAGCTTCTACAAGTCAGGTAAAATCTGAAACTCCTAGCATATGTAGTGTTTGTGCTGATATGAAGCATGAATGTGCTGAATTGAAACATGAATCTAAAACAGTTCATAGTCACAATCAGAGTTTGGTTATTGAACTGTCAAAGTGCAAAGAGGCAAATATGGCTTTAGCTAGAAATGAAAAGGATTTTAAATCTGTTATTGAAACCTTGAAGAAAAGTGTTTCCGAATTGACCAAAACTGTTTATCATAAACAAGTTAGTATTAATGATTACATTAACATCGTTGAGGAAACCAAAAAGGAACTAGCCATTTCCAAATGCGAGCATGATGCAATCAAGCTCAAGTTGGAGAGTTATTCTAACTCCCGATTTGTGCTCGATCACATCATTGACGTTCAACAACTGAAAGGAAACAAGAAAGGTATTGGGTATAGGAAGTGTCCGCCCCCTTTGAGACACAACTATACTCGAATGCCCGATGAGGAGGAAATGCCACGTTTTGAGCCAACTGTACCTCTTGATTATGAGGACGTTACAACTGGCTTAGGGTTCAAAACGGACAATTCATCGAAGGGCTCATCTGATAGCAAGGAAAAGTCATCATGTGCTTCAAATCAAAGTCCTCCAACCATTGAGGACTATGATTCTTCGGATGATGAGTCAGATGTGAGTGATGAGGATAAATCTCTTGACGATAGAAAAGGAGTAGAAGTGCCTTTTGAGAATCACATTCTATGTGATCCCCCTACTCCTGCTGTGCAATCAACTGGTGCTAAACAAGAGATAGATCCTATCACTGAGACAGTGTCTACCATTAAAAGTGATAACGTGTTGTATACTTTGGTCGGTGATAGTAAAATTTATTCAGACAAAGATTTTCCAATTAAAAACGTCAATCAATCCTTGATTGATAAAGTGTTTGAAGATAATACAACTAAGTTTTTGGGAAAAGCGATCCCGAGAGTTTCAGTAACTCAGTGTGATCCTATTCCAAAAGCTGAAGTTAGAAAACAGCATGGAAATCAAAAATCACCAACAAAGCCACAACCTGTTGCTTTTAAGGGTAAACAACAACAACGAGCTCAAAAGCCTAAGGTTACACAACCAAAGGCTGAATCAAAAGGAGCTCGTTACAAGAAGAAAGCAAAAGACGTTAAGTTTGTGGCCTCCAAAGGTACTGATAAAGTGGAGACTTTTGAAAATAAGTCAACTACCGATTTTGTTCAAAAAGTCAACATTTTCAAATGTGGGAAGTTTGGGCACATCATTAAAGACTGCACAAACTCGTCCAAACCAAATTTTGTTGAAAGAGCCCCCTCTGAACAAGGTCACTCACAACGTCGTCCTGTTTCTCCAAAACATGATAAATGCACTATTAAAGAACAAGAAACAAAACAACGACGTAAAAATGTGAAGGTGATCGAAAAGGCTTTAAAAACTGAAGTAAAATCTGTTAAAAGGAAACCTAGTTTGTCACAACCATTAAAACCAGAAATTGTACATAATACACAATCTGGTAAACGGAAACAAGCTTGGAGACCTAAAACGGATAAATTTCAGGGGGAGCATCATCAGTTCTAGATCATCGAGAAGTTGAGATAACTTACGTCGATGAACATGGGCGACGTAAGTCTGTTAAGGCTTGGGTCCCCCTCTCCATCTAATCTCTGAGTGAGTGTGCAGGATGTTCCAGGAGGAACTTTCGATAGTCATAGGATTGTTGATAGTGGGGCGTCCATGCACAAGATCGGCGATATTAGACTCCGAAACATCATCATATCTAGGAGTTGTTGCCTTTGATGGAGAGAGAAAAAGAAAAGAAGAAATGTCTGATGAAGAGATTGAAAGCTTCAACAAAATGAAAATCATTTCAAAGTTTGATTGTTAAAAGGCTTTAATCGGGTCCCCAGGGTAGATTCAAATCAAAATGTACGCACCTGCAGCACGTCTGAAGTTCAAAATCAACAAAATGAACGTGCAGTGTACATTTCTTCGCTGTGTAATTGAAGAAAATGTGTTGTTGAACAAACCAACCGGGTGTGCGGATGCCTTGGCGTGGATTGAACAACCGCACACTACTTCTCAAAGAGAAAGTCAAAGACCTTCGCTGGTGCAATGTGGAAGACCAGCCGGACCCAATGGTCTATGATCTTGTTGCTGTGAAGAATTTTCTCGGATTAATTGAAGTAGTTACAAAAATCGACTTTGAAGTCCACACCGGGTGGATATCCAGTTTGGGAGAGCCATCAGATTCCTTGCAATGCACGAAGCAGTTGCAGGATATGGTTTTAAATTTCTAATCTCTCCTATACTTGTCGATATTTAAGCTGCTTTATGAATTTTTATCATCTTGTACATCACTCTTTGACCTGACACGTTGAACTCGAATATCACCTCACACGTGATCGTTTTACTATGAAACTCGTCAATGTTGTCATAGTCCGCACCGCTTACCGACGTGCCAACTGATTTTTCCAAAATTCGATAAATCATTTCTGATTAAAATTAATTTTGGTAAACGGCATTAAGGTAAAACATGAGTTAAACCAACATCGGAAAATCATTTTTTTGTAAATACCTTTGTGTTGTTAAAATTTATCATAGTTTGTTGCATTTTAGGGGGAGTAAATCCAAAATTTGAAAATTCAAAAACATCGAAAAATTTCAAAACGCAAAAACAATAAAAAAACAAAAATGAGTTTCCTGGCGAGAAAAAGAGAAAATGATAGTACATCAGTGGTATGTTGAAACATCTTTAAACTGAAATGAAAAATGAAAAACGATAAGCAGCTCTATATAAGATGTATCGGTAGGCTCACAATCATTTTAAAGTGTGCAGGGTGATATAAACCTAACAGACTTCAAGTCAGGTGGGAACCATTCATTGGCATATGTTCTTAGCACTGAAATTTCGTTTGATTGATTGCCGAGGTTCTGAGATATTCGGTCTTTATGTTGTCTTATCATCTGGGTATCATGGTTGTATCTTTATGTTGTCTTATCATCTGAGATATTCGGTCTTTATGTTGTCTTATCATCTGGGTATCATGGTTGTATCTAGATCTTCCATGATACTATACATACGTGTACATATTGCATACGACCTCAATAAGTGATCAACAATCACATGTCCAAACAAATAAGTGATAATATATCACATTTATTCGGGAGTCAAGTTCGTCTCTCTGCTGTACGAAAGTACTGATCTGTTCACGGACTTGCTCCTGTGCCTCATGCATATGAAAATCAAGTTCCTCATCAATAAGTGATTCTATCACATAGGGCTTGTTTTCAAACCAAAATAAGTGAGTTTCTCACATCTTTTATACGGTCAAACAGATGATAAACGGTATACTCACCAGTAAGATGAACTCTCGCGCATACCTTGATACGGGAATGTGTCGTGTGTGGATGAACACCGGTCGGTAAGTATAAATCATACCTTAACGTATCCCCTCGCCATGATTACATCTGATAAGTTGAGCTTATGTGGACAACAATACCGATAATTGTTATAGGATGCTTATCTAATTGTTAACTATAAGAACAACAAGAGCGTTTTGGCATGACCGTACACTGATATGATTCTCTTACCCTCGAAACTCGCAAAAAGAATGTCTGTAAATATTTGTTTACTGCTTTCATTTCTGCATCTTTGTATATATTTATTTATTGCTTTCCGTCTTTACATTTGAAAAATGAAAAATTCCAAAAAGATTTCAGGTGTGTTTTAATATAAACTTTATAAAATCCAAAAAGATTTTGCTTCTAGTTTATTTTAGATTGACCGATGTTGGAACTCGAGTCTATCCTACCCAAAATCCTGATTGTAAGCTGGAAAACAATTGCATCTTCATAAACAGTCGAAGTTAACAAGTTTTGAAAGTTAAAGGATTAAAATTGATCATTTTCTAAACTTTCAAACTGTTGTCGGTCGGTGATTGATTGAGATTTGATCTCATGTGAGTCGTGTGTTTATATTGTTAAAAGTCAATTCTTAGTGAGGTTTTCGTTTGAAAACTTTCAAAGAATGACTATATTCCAAGCCGTTGTTCTCATTACATGTTTAGCTTTCTTGTATGTGCAGATGCGACAACAGAATCAGCTAAAGGCGAAGAGAACATGATAGAAAACGAGCTCTGGAATGAAGACACGACATGGAGGCACTCAAAGGATAAAGATGATCGAGGTGCCGCTGACCCTTCATCAACACCACATGGATCTAAAGTTTTGAAGTTCAAAAGATTCACGAGCAACATTCAAGGGGGAGTTTGTTGATACACTCCCTGATTTTGTCACGTGAAGACCTTTGAAGATCCTCCGACATGAAAGACATGGAAGACGAACCATCACGAGTAGCGTCCAAGGGGGAGTTTGTTGGTACACTTTATGTGGACGCGACTCGACTCGGTTCGATTCGGTTCGACTCGGTAAGTTTCGGCTCTAGCCCGACGTCACGACATTCCTCCGTCGTGCGCCCCAGAGTTCGACACGCAAAGCACGGAGCACCGCAAATCAAGTCCCGATGACACATCACCATGACATCATCATTGTGATGTCATGATGATGTAATGGCCATTGAAATTATGAAATATTCCAAGGAAATCTTAACATATGTCGTAGCTTCTCATGTTGGGCCGAATGATCAATTGGGCTTTGACTTCCTTTTGGGCCAAACCACATATCGACGAAACCCCCTTCAATTTACATATTGATTATGTGACGAAACACTTTTGGTTTCGTCACTTTTAATGTTTCGTCGTGCCATCTTTGTGTTTCGTCATGGTCTGTGTCTTTTACCCTATAAATACCACTCATAGTTTCTGTGTGAAACTGATGAGTATGAGAGAGCTGTGAGACTTACTGAGAGTCTGTAAACATTGTTTGTGGTTGTACTCATCCCTAATAAATAGATATTGAATCTTTGGTTACGCATGTGTTTTACACTGTGTTTGGTTTGCACCATCACGGGGATTCCGCACCCGTTACCGTGTTTGTGATAAACAAGGATAGGTTTTCGTATCGGATCCACCGAGAAAAACGGGACCTACAATAAGCCTTGCACACACGGTTCATCAAGTCCATGAAAACCGTAGGTGCGTTGATCAAGCCAAAGGGTATAACCATGAACTCATAGTGACCATAACGTGTATGAAATGCGGTATTGGGTATATCTTCTTCGAGGACTCGAAGTTGATGATAAACAGAACGGAGATCAATCTTGGATAAGCATGTCACGCCTTGTAATTGATCGAAGAGATCGTCGATGTGAGGAAGGGGATATCGGTTTTTACTGTAAGCATTTTGAGCTCACGATAGTCAATACACATCCGAAATGATCCATCTTTCTTCTTGACGAATAGAACACGAGCGCCCCAAGGAGAAGTACTAGGGCGTATGAAGCCTTTATTAAGAAGCTCTTGAAGTTGGCTAGATAGCTCTTGCATTTCCGAGGGTGCTAGATGATAAGGAGACTTAGCATCAGGTGTAGTGCCAGGCACTAAATTGATACGAAAGTCGACAGAACGAGGAGGTGGAGAACGTCAGGAAAGTCACAAACAACGGGAACATTACTCATTCTTGGGCCTTTGCGCAAGTACTTGTTTGCTTGAATACACGACATAAACTTGAGACCTTTAGAAGGTTTCTCGCCATAGATGTGTAGAGGATCACTGTTAGGAAGAGGAAGACGAATGAATTTTTCTTAACAAATGACTTTAGCATGAACTCGCCTAAGCCATTCCATGCCTACTATGATATCGAAACTACCCATTTGCATAGGTATGAGGTCAATTGAAAACATATGATCCTTAAGATTCAAGGAACACTTGAGAAGAACAGAATCAACAGAGACAGAGTTACCGTTAGCAAATTCGACAGTGAATGGTTTAGGCAACTTAGAATCTCTACACTTAAGCATGTGACAACCCGAGATTTCAAGGTCTTTCCTTCGCACACCACTAACTTCACAATCTTGTTTATCTGAATGTTTATTGTTTTATGTATAATATTTGGTTGTTAATAGTGTAGTGTTAAGAATAATTTAATTAAGGTTATTTATTAAGTTTTTCGCCACAAGTGTTATCGACGAAAGATAGGATCTTTCGTCAAGTCTAGTACGACGAAAGAGGGGACTTTCGTCGAAGGATGTTGTTTCGCCATAGCAGCCCTCGGCCCAGAGAGGTTTGCGGCCCAACTCCTTTATATTACAACCTCTTGTAATCAGTTACACATAAAACACACAAAACCCTAGAGTCTCTTCTCCCTTGTTGTTATCTGTGCGATGACAGAAGGAACATCGAAGCATTCTTTTTCATCTCGATTCATATAAGCCTTTCGGTATCACGGTTAGTGTATAACCCTACTGTTCAATGTAATAATGATGTGGTGATTTGTGTGTATGATTAGGGTTTTCATAAACATTGTGAATCTAGAACTGTTATGCTAAGAATTCGATGATTTGTATGTGGTATTGTTCATATGAGGGTGTGATAGATTTTGTACAATGAATTGATAGCATGGTCAATGATTTATATGCTTAAATGATGAAACTGTTATGATTGAACCAATTCGAATGATGTTAATTGTTATGATAGTAATAATGATGTGAACATGTGGATTGTTAATGCCTTTTTGCGTGTTAATGATAATTGGAAACTTGATGATTGGTCGTTGATCATGTTGAAATCGCTGATGATAATTAGGGTGCTAGGAAAACGTGAAATCGTAACTGATTGAATCTGTAACTGTTTGCTCGACGAAACAGGATAGACTTTTGTCATACTGTATCTCAACGAAACATGATGTGTTTCGCCATAGTTCATCTCGACGAAACATAACGTGTTTTGCCATAGTTCATCTCGACGAAACATGATGTGTTTCGTCACACCTTAGCTCGACGAAACCTAGGGTTCTTCGTCGGACGATTATTCGCCGAAGAATAATCCATTAACTGTTGTGTGTTATATATGGGATATGGACACATGTATGAACTGAGTATACGTTATGTGATGCATGGCAGTGCTTGTAATGAATGTGATCTCTGATTTACATGGCATAATTGATAAATCGTGAAACTAATTGTTATTGGTAACCTCGGTAGGGTTGACTGATTAACTGGGTGGTAACTTAGCATACCGAGCAATCCAAGGTGAGTTCACTACTCTTGAGCATGCGTCCCGGTGGTTGGGACAGTTAGTGGGTATCCCCAGGAGGGATAAGTCTTTTGGGTAAAAACTGGAATGTTGGATAATACTCTCACCCTATCACTCTTAAGTCCCATCTTTTGCTACCGGAGAGGTAACAGGGTATTAGTTGGTAGCGCTACTTAGGTTTGTCACCCTCACCCCGTACCGGAGAGGACATGTGTGAACTAATGACCCAGTCATGCCTAGTGTTTTGATAGGGGAACTGGGGAATAAACAAAACATACTTTAGGAGCCATCTTGTTCAGTATCGAGATATTATCAACACTACTTTCGGATTTGTTAACTAACTGGAATAAACACTTGGTAACTAACGTTTTCGAAAAGCTGTGAACTCACCAGCATTGTCTGATACACTTGTTTCATGATCGCAGGTCGTTAGGTACTTTGGGAAAGGAACTTGCTGTCTGGATGGCTGGAGTGGTTATGGGTCGCAGTGCTTGGATACGCGTGCCTTGTTTATTGAATTATTATACATTGGGTTTTGAAACATCTAAACAATGAATTATTATTTGCTTCTGCTGACACTATTTAACTTGAAATATGTTTTATGAATGTTTTACTTAATGAATGGTAATTTTGTTAAATACCTCATGGTTGGTTCAATGTGATTGGTGGCTAGATCCTGGTACGCCACATGCCTAGTGGGGTTACCGCATGTGAGATTTTGGGGGTGTGATAGTTTGGTATCAGAGCCACTGGTTATAGTGAACTAGGTTTTAAAATGTTTTTATAAAACCAGACTATAACCGAACAGTTCAGAAAGTGACCATGACACTCAGCTCCGGATTACAAGGTTCGTCTCTCATTTATTTACTGTCTAGTATATTTGGTGTACACTTATGTATGATGTTGCATGCGATTGCACACACTTAGCATTCCAGACTAGATTCATGTGTATTTACCTGAACTATGTGATTGATAGAGTCATAGTGCGATATCCCATTAGTTGTTCGTGGTTTATGTTGTGGTGTTTTGTCTGGTTGCGAGAACTTGTGGAACCTTTTAGCATGAGTTGGGAGGAGCTGAGATAAACATGCAAATCGCATTATTATTATGGGTGCACACATAATAATAATGAGGGGTGTATGCGAGTCCCAGTGAGATTTAACGAGTGTGAAAGGGGTTCCGCTTTGTTGACTAATGTACTTTGCAATCTGTAGAAATTGTTGTGAGTTTGGTTCCTACCTTATTTCGACTCTTAATCTATTCCCTTTTCTCATATATAATCATGAGCGGATGAGGTCATGGACGTGGTCACATTGCGAAGACCCAGGCTGAGCTGACAAATTTGATTAACACACGTGTGGCTGAGGCTTTGGCAGCCTACCAAGCTGGTACGATATGTGCCAATTACCCTTTATTCTTGTGTCGCTTACACAACTCTTACCCGTGTGCTGTGTTTATTTTCGCCTTTAGGTCAGCAAGCTAATCCGAATCAAAACAATCCACCTGCTTACATGTTTAAGACGTTCATAGATTGTAGGCCACAGACGTTCAGTGGGACTGAAGGGGCTGTGGGGCTACGGCGTTGGTTTGAAAAGGAGGAGTCAGTATTCGTGATGTGTAACTGTCCTGCTTGGGACAGAGTGAAGTATGCTACAGGAACACTCGAGGACGGTGCCTTGACTTGGTGGAATGCCCAAGTCCAGATGCTGGGCATTGAGATGGCGAATGCCACCACTTGGGACGATTTTAAGGAGCTGATGCGTGAAGAATACTGTCCTCGTGATGAAATTCAGAAACTTGAGAATGTGTACTATAATCTGAAGATGGAGGGTTCCGACATTGAAGCATTCACGAAGAGGTCTCATGAGCTAGCAAATTTGTGCCCTAACTTATCTCGACCCCTACCTCGAAGAATTGAGTTGTATATCAAGGGCCTAGCACCAGCAGTAAAGGGTTTGGTTACTGCAGCGAACCTCAACAACCTAGCTCAGATTGTCCGCTTAGCTCACAAGATCACAGACCAGGAGGTGGAGCGTGGCTCGCTACCACCGCGTGTATCTACTACTGCCACTATAGCCACAGCTATTACACCCGTTACTGATAGCAAGCGGAAATGAAATGATGTAGATAAGGTGGCAAACTCAAATCAGTCACAGAAACAACCAGACAATAGCAGCAATCGCAGTTTCAGCCAGTCATCCTCCGTTAATCAAAGCCAGGGCAACAGTTCGGGTCAGGGTTCTTATGCGGGGAAACAACCAAAGTGCAATAAGTGCAACTATCACCATCGGGGGCCGTGTACCCGAGTTTGTCACAGGTGCAACAAAGTGGGGCATATGGACAGGGATTGTAGGGTTTCACTTCCGAACCAGCAGCAACAGCACACCCCGCAATAGTAACAGCCACAGCAATAGGAAAGGCAACAACCCCAGCAAAACCGTGGAAATCGTAAGGGATGCTTTCAATGTGGAGCCGAGGGTCACATCAGGCGAGACTGCCCTTAACTAAATCAGAATGCTGGTGGTAACAACAATGGGAACAATAACAACGGAAACAACAACAATGGGAGTAATGGTGGAAATGGTGCGCACGGGCGGGTGTTCACTATTGGCGCTGGGGAAGCCAGAAATGATGGCAACATGGTGACTGATACATTCTCCATAAACAACATATTTACTTCTGTTTTATTCGACTCTGGTTCCGATTGGAGTTATGTGTCTTTGGGGTTCAGTCGTCAGTTAGGGTTGACTCCCACACCTCTTGTAAATAAGCATGTAGTAAAATTAACTGATGGTAAATGGACTGAAGCTTCTCATGTCCTTTTTGGTTGTAAACTTGATCTCGTGGGTCAAGTGTTCGACATTGACCTACTCCATGTTACTCTTGGAAGTTTTGATGTGGTCGTTGGCATGGATTGGTTGTCTAAGCATCAAGCGGAAATTCTCTATAAAGAGAAAATCGTACGTATCCCTCTCCCCAGTGGGGAATCTTTGCCGATGAAGGGTCATCATAGTGGTGCCATGGTCGGCATCATCTCGGTCAGGAAAGCCCAAAAGTGTCTGCGAAAGGGCTACCCTGCTATCCTAGCTCTTGTTACCGACTCACAATCTGGAGAAAGGAAGATCGAGGACCTTCCAGTTGTTCGTGAGTTTTCTGATGTGTTTCCTGAAGAGTTACCTGGTTTACCTCCGCATCACCAGGTGGAATTTCAGATTGACCTTATGCCAGGAACAGCTCCAATTGCTCGTGCTCCTTACCGTCTTGCACCAGGAGAGTTGCAAGAACTGTCAAACCAACTTTAAGAACTGTTGGATAGAGGTTTTATCCGACCTAGTTCTTCGCCTTGGGGAGCCCCGGTTTTGTTTGTGAAGAAGAAAGATGGGTCCTTTCGTATGTGTATAGATTATCGAGAACTCAACAAGGTAACAGTCAAGAACCGTTATCCTTTACCGCGTATTGACAACCTGTTTAACCAATTGCAGGGGTCAAGTTTCTACTCAAATATCGATTTGAGATCGGGCTATCATCAGATGAGAGTTCGAGAGGAGGATGTTCCTAAAACGGCTTTTCGAACGCGGTATGGGCATTATGAGTTTCTGGTTATGCCATTTGGGTTGACGAACGCAACAACGGTCTTCATGGATCTCATGAACCGTGTGTGCAAGCCGTATCTTGACGATTTCGTTATAGTGTTCATCGACGACACTTTGATCTACTCAAAGAGCAAGGAGGACCACGAACGACACTTGCGTCTTATTTTGGAACTCCTTAGGAAGGAGCAACTCTACGTGAAGTTTTCTAAGTGTGACTTCTGGATACGAGAAGTGCACTTCCTTGGTCACATTGTGAATGAATCGGGGATACACGTTGATCCTGCTAAGATTGATGCTATCAGGAATTGGGCGGCACCAAAGAATCCTTCGGAGGTGCGATAATTTCTTGGTCTCGCTGGGTATTATCGAAGATTTATCAAGGATTTCTCGAAAATCGCTCAACCTCTTACCTCGTTGACACAGAAAGGCATTGTATATTCTTGGGGAAACAAGCAGGAGGATGCTTTTCAATTTTTGAAACAGAAACTCTACAGTGCACCAATCTTGTCTCTACCTGAAGGTACCGAGGATTTCGTGGTATATTGCGATGCTTCTATTCAGGGTCTCGGTTGCGTGTTGATGCAACGCGAGAAGGTGATAGCCTATGCTTCTCGACAACTGAAGGTGCATGAGAAGAATTACACAACTCATGACTTGGAGCTGGGAGCCGTAGTTTTCACGTTGAAAATCTGGAGGCACTATCTGTACGGTACCAAATGCACTATCTACACCGATCACAGAAGCCTCCAGCATATTTTCGACCAGAAGGAATTGAATATGCGACATCGTCATTGGGTAGAACTCTTAAACGACTACGATTTTGCCATCAAGTATCACCCAGGTAAAGCTAACGTTGTAGCAGATGCCCTTAGTCGAAAGGAGATGAAACCTAAGCGTGTGCGAGCTTTACAGCTCACTATTCACACGAATATTCGCGAATAGATTCGTTTGGCTCAGACATAAGCATTGAAGGAAGAAAATATTAAAGCTGAGTACTTGCGGGGCATGGAGAAATGACTTGTGGAAAGATCTGACGGCATATACTATTTTATGGAACGGGTATGGATTCCTTTGTTTGGTAATCTTAGAGAGCTTAGGGTGGATGAAGCACACAAGTCTCGATACTCTGTTCACTCGGGTTCAGATAAGATGTACCAAGATCTCAAGCTTCTGTATTGGTGGCCGAAGATGAAAGCTAACATTGGGACGTATGTGAGTAAATGTCTGACTTGTGCAAAAGGTAGAGTATCAGAAACCCTCAGGCCTGCTACAACAACCAGAAATACCCATGTGGAAATGGGAGCAAATTGCTATGGATTTCGTCACTGGTCTGCCAAGGACTCAAAGTGGAAACGATACCATCTGGGTGATCGTTGATCGTCTCACGAAGTCAGCGCATTTTCTAGCGATCAAGGAAACGGATAAGTTTTCACAACTTGCTGCTGTTTATCTGAAAGAAGTGGTTTCTAGGAACGGGGTGCCAACCTCTATTATCTCTGACCGTGATCCGCGTTTCATATCTGATTTATGGCAGTCGATGCATAAATCGTTCGGCTCACGCCTTGACATGAGTACTGCGTATCACCCACAGACGGATGGTCAAAGCGAGCGAACCATCCAGACGCTTGAAGATATGCTACGGGCATGTGTGATCGATTTTGCGAAAGGGTGGGAGAAACACTTGTCGCTAATCGAGTTCTCCTACAACAACAGTTACCACACTAGCATCCAGGCAGCTCCGTTTGAAGCGTTATACGGCCGGAAATGTTGTTTTCCTCTTTGTTGGGCTGAGGTGGGTGACAGCCAAGTCACAGGTCCAGAACCTGTTATCGAAACCTCTGAAAAGATTGTCCAGATCAGAAACCGTATGGCGGCAGCGCGTGGCCGTCAGAAAAGCTACGCTGACAAGCGTAGGAAACCTTTGGAGTTCCCCGTAGGCGATCGTGTTATGTTGAAAGTCTCACCCTGGAAGGGTGTGGTGCGCTTTGGGAAGCACAACAAGCTTAATCCACGCTATGTTGGGCCATTCAAAGTTTCGGAGTGTATTGGTAAAGTGGCCTACAAGCTCGAATTACTTGCTGAGTTGGGTAACGTCCATGATGTATTCCATGTTTCGCAATTGAAGAAGTGTTTGTCTGATGAAACACTAGTGGTACTGTTTCAAGAGCTGAGAATTGACGACAAGTTGTAGTTTGTCGAGGAACCAATAGAAATTATGGATCGGGAAGTCAAGGTCCGTAAGCATAGTCGGATTCCAATCGTGAGAGTCCGTTGGAACTCAAGACGTGGAGCGGAGTTCACGTGGGAGCGCGAGGATCAGATGAAGCTCAAGTATCCTCATTTATTCCCAACTGACCAATCTAAATCAGAGGAAACTGGCGAATTTCAGGGCGAAATTCCCATTCAAGTTGGGGATGATGTGGTACCCGCGGAAAATCCACAGTCATCCTAAGTTAACTTCTTGCGGTTTTAGATTACTTGTCAAATTTCGGGATGAAATTTCTTTAAAGTTGGGGATGATGTGACAACCCGAGATTTCAAGGTCTTTCCTTCGCACACCACTAACTTCACAATCTTGTTTATCTGAATGTTTATTGTTTTATGTATAATGTTTGGTTGTTAATGGTGTAGTGTTAAGAATAATTTAATTAAGGTTATTTATTAAGTTTTTCGCCACAAGTGTTACTCGATGAAAGATAGGATTTTTCGTCAAGTCTAGTACGATGAAAGAGGGGTCTTTCGTCGCAGGCCTCGGCCCAGAGAGGTTTGCGGCCCAACTCCTTTATATTACAACCTCTTGTAATCAGTTACACGTAAAACACACAAAACCCTAGAGTCTCTTCTCCCTTGTCGTTATCTGTGCGACGACAGAAGGAACCTCTGTTGGTGCATTCATCTGTCGTCTTCGTCTTATGTCGAGTCTCGGGTTCGTTGCGGTTTTGTTCAAGCATGATGACATCATCAAGATGACATCATCAATGACATCATTTACACTAAATGACAACATCACGTGAAAGTGCATGAAAACTTGAAATCAGATTTTGTATTTGATTTGTCGATTTCGCTTGAACATGTATTTCATGTAGATTTCGCTTGAGGTGTTTCCAAGCGAAATCTAAATAGTATATATAGTCTAGCATGTCATTTCATTTAAACGGTTTTCTGAAATTCCATACCGAGGTGCTGCCGGTGTGAGGACTGATTGTAAACGATAGTATATCAATATAATCAGTGTTAAAGTGATACGCAAGCTGTTTCGCAATCGGTTTCTTAGTTTCCGCCTCTGAAACTGATAAATCTCTTCTGAACGACTCGTTCGGGTCACAAACCGATCCTACAAGTGGTATCAGAGCTCAGGAGGAAGAGATTTCGCCAAAACAGCTCGTTTTTGTCACTTTTTCTGATTTTCTACACCTTCTTTCAAAATCGAACAAATTTTTACGGTTAAAATCGGCTTAAATTCTCACATATTGTACGAAAACATGTTTTAACAAACCCTTGAAAGTTTCGGAACTTAATTTGATCATTTACACGTTCATTCAGACCAAAAACAGTTCGTAAAATATGACATCAGCGGATTTCGCTTGAAATATAGTGAAAATTTCGCTTGAAACTTGATTTTGTCTGTCGATTTCGCTTGAACAATTCAAGCGAAATTGATTTGTTGGATTTCGCTTGAATTGTTGTACTTGTATCAGACTATTTCGCTTGAAACATGTATCGAGTATTGTGATTGATTTAGTGGTTCGAGGAGTGCATATGATACAGGTTTTATAATAAAAAGAATTGAGAATCGGTTCATTGAAAGTTGAAAAAGGAAGTATTGTGTCTTGTGTCAGTTGCATGTGATAGGTATTAAAGTGTGTCAGTTGGTTCTGTTCGAGATTTACATGTGATATTTGTTTGTCACCAGCTCAAGTATACACACTTTATCATCATTAAAATGTCGGCTAGTTGTTTTGGATTTATTTAGTGGCATGTGATCAGATTAAAATGTCAACTGATAAATATGTTGAGCAAGCTTGGAATTACATGTGACCACTTGAAAATTCTATCCGATTGAATTGTTTTACACGTGAAAGTGCATCGTGTATTGTGTATATCATTAAACGAGGGTGTCAGTTCTTTGGAAAAGAAATTCATGTGATCATATTGTCAGTTTGCATGTGAACCATTATTTTTGAAAGTTGTTGCCAATTCACTACATACTTGCGGTCCAATGAGATTTAAGTAGTAATCAATATTGTCGGCTATTGGGTTTATCTACCGATTTAATTCATGTGTTGAACAAGTTGCGGCCAAATCAAGATTCGTAGAATATATCTAGTAATCAGCCTAATCAGTTTGATTATCTTAAAGTGTCTTGGTCAAATTGAAAGTGTGTTTTGAGCGAAATTTATCGGGATTATTTGAAAAATGGAAATGATGTTTGATGAGATGGAAAATCATGATCTTGAAAGATTAAATGATTGGTATATGGGGTATTTGGACGATAGTTATAGAAATGTGAAAAAGGATCTTTGGGTCAAAAGGTTTAAATATTTTGCATGTTTGAAAAATGAAACATTGGAAGAATTAGAGAACCGATATGGAGTCTTACTTGGTTACTTAAAAAATCATGAGATATTTCCATCAGATGCTGAAAAAATAGAAAAGTTTGCAGATGCATTACCTATTGAATGGAGTGAATGTTTGAAAAATTTTAGAAAGGATTCAAATTTTTCAAAATTACATCTAAAAAGATTCATCAGCATACTTAAAACTCATGAATTTGAAAATGGAAAGAAAAGGAAAGAAATGATAAATGTCTTAAAAAATCATTTGATGGATATGGGCTTAGATGTGATTGATGAGATAAACAAAAGGATTGTTGAATGTGTTAGGGCAAAATATGTGATGAAATATGATATTAAGAGAGGTTGTTATATTGATGAGTATGCAAATCCTCTTGATTTCGTTAAAATCTTTTGTGCAGGTACATTTAGGGCAAAGGAAGAGCAAGCTCCAAAGAATGAAGAATCTGTGAAGAATGAATCTTCAAGTTCTGCATCAGTGTGCTCTAAATGTGATAAACTTGAAGCTGACAATGACAAACTCTTGAAAGATGTGGAAAGTTTAAAATCGGAAGTCAAAAAGCTGAATGATAAGAAGCAAGCTGATGATAAGCAAATTCTTGTTATGCAGGAAAATTGTGTTAATGTGAAATCTGAGAATGACAAACTGTTAAGTAACTTGAACAGTTTGACATTGGAAAATCAGAATTTGAAAGAAAATGCAAGAAATTTTGAAGATAAATTGAAAGTTTTTGAAATAGAAAAATTAAAAATGGAAAAAGAATTTCAAAGCCAAATAAAAATTCTTGAAAATGGGAGAGATGTGTTTAGCAAAAATAACATCGAAAAGCAAAAAATGATAAATTCCCATCTTCAGCAAATTATCAAACTTAAAAAAGAAGGTGAATGTGCTCGAAAGAAAATCAAAGAGTTAGGAGAAAAGGAGTTAAATTCAGAAAAGGAAGATTTCTGGATAAAGCTTGAGAATAAGAATCTGAAAGCAAATGAGACAAAATTTCAAGAACAGATAAATGTTTTGGAAAATAAAAAGTCTGTTCTTGAAAACATGAAGAATGAAAACGAAAAAACAATCAAGTCTCATCTTGAACGAATATCTCAGCTTGAAAACGAAGCTGAAAATTCAAGGAACAAAATTGATGAGCTTGAAAAGAAATTGAAAGGTTTTGTGACTTCATCTGAGTTCCCCTGTCCAAAACCGATCAATTCCGTTCCAATAAGTGACAATGTCACAAACTTTGATAAAGTCAAAGTTGAAGATTGTGATGAGAAATCTGATGATGAAAATAAAAAATTCGAAAAACAAAAATTGTTTTTGAAATTAAAAGAAAAGTTTCAAGAAACTGTTCCACAATCAACTGAAAAGGGAGAATGCTCTAAGCAAAAACCTTTGAAGAAGAAAGTGGAACAAAAACAAAAAGAGAAAATTTTGAAAAATGTTCAAAAAGATAATAAAAGCTCATCAGATCGATCATCCAATCGCAATGAAAAATTACAAAAATCGAAAAATGAAAACTCAAAAATTGTTGGTAATAAGTGGTGCAGGTTTGACCACAGTATTCAAAAGTCAAATCTAGCAAACAAGAGGAGCAAGGATTATCACCAAGCTAAACAGTGCTATGATCTGAATGTTTGGACTGAAAATGGTGATTGGTACGATAACAGAGTGTGTTACAGATGCGGCTATCAAGGACACATTGCTGTTAACTGCCAGAGTTGGAGGTTTGAATCAACGAGATGCTTTAACTGCAACATCATTGGCCACATTGCCAGAGATTGCCCACGGAGATCAAATGAAAGATTGAGGGTTAATTCTCAGAAGATGGCAAAGAAACCAGTCAATGTCAAGCCCAAAGAACGGAAGGTTCAAGAACCTAAAGTTCAAGAAAAGAAAGTGAAGCTTTCTCAGGGGCAAAAAGACAGACTGAGGAAGAAGAGAAAGAAGGCGAGAGAGTATCTTGAAAGGATTTTGTCCTCGGGTTCATCTGTTAAAAATAAGAGTTCTGATGAATCGACTTCCTCGACTGCAAAGTTAAGTAAGACGAATTCATCGGATTCAAATCTGAGGACGAAAGAAGAAAAGAAGAAGAAAATGGTCGGCGATGAATCTGACATGTTGAAGTCAGACAAGCCACCATCAGGCAATGAATCTGGCTCATCAAAGTCTGACAAGCCACATTCAGGCAATGATTCTGGTATGGTAAAACCAGAAGAGCTAGTTGTTGAGGTAAAAACTGAGAATTCTGGTTTAACAATGGATGAGGCAAATTTTCCATCATTGTTGAACAAGAATTCAAAATCACCCAAGGACCGTCAGGCTTGGGTGAATCTGTTTAAATGAAAAACCTGACTTGCCGGAGTTCCCAGGTTGGTAAGCGTGGAACATGAATCGGCACATTTCTTGAGAAATTCACGAATGTGATATTTCGACTTACAAGTGGTAAATCAAGGACATTAAGTTGTACTTGATTTTCTACAAGTGACGTTTGTGGATTGATCTTACAAATGTTAGTTTTTACAAGTGGTTGAAAGAACAAGGTGATGAAACCCCATGTTTGAGAAATGACTCACAAAACTAATTTTCCGGAAAAACCATTTTGATTAAAACAAACTTAAGTGTTTTGAAATCACTATGGGAAAATGTTTTGTTGTCAGGGGGAGTTCTGATTGTTCAAGCCAAGTGAATGGAGAATTGAAGTGATTCTCATCATGTTGTCCCGTTTCTTGTACAGTTGGTTTTCAAATTTTCCCAGAAAATCAAAATTGAAACATATTTTGATTTTAAGGGGAGTAAAAATTTTTAAAAAAATTAGAAAATTTGAAAATATCAAAAACATTGAAATATGCAAAAATGAGTTTTGTTGTAAAAAGAGGAAATGATAGTAAATCAGTAGACTGTCACAACATGCTAAAGAAATGTAAAGTCAAAATGTGATAAACGATCTCACTAAAGATGTGACGGTAGGCTCAGCTAGACTAGTAGATTTGCGATAACGATACAAACTTAAATGAAAAAGCCTAGTTCTAGTGGGAAACATGGTCAAAAGCATAGTACTTAGTTTTGTCCTTCTTGATTGTGTGCCTACTCAGTAATCGCTGATTGTCGAAAGACATAAAACTGGTTAAGTTTGTGAATTTTCACAACTTTGCTAAAAAGTCGCTGTGATTATGCATTTTATTTTGCAAAGATTTAAACTTGTTTTATTTCTTTATTTTGTTTAAGCATCGGACATCCTCTGCGTATACGTGAGTATCGACCTGGATGTTGTTGCCTAAACGTTCTGCTTTATTTTCTTTGGTGTTTCGTTTAAGCTTTGGATCACCTCTGCGTATACGGGAGTATCGACCTGGTGGTTAAAGCCTAAACAACTTCAACTTATTTTTATTTTCTTATTTTGTTTAAACATTGGACTTTCTCTGCGTATACGGAAGTATCGACCTGATTGTTAATGTTTAAACATTCTGCTTTGTTTTCGCACAAATCACAGTTGATAAAAGTTTAAAGGCATTACTCGAGTTAGTGTATTGCATGATGAGGGGATATGCTGAGATCGTGGGGTCCATAAGAACTTAGTGCTATCTTAATATACCTGAAAGTATCGATAAGCATATTGAAAGTTTTTAGATTGAGCTTAAGTGGACAACAATATCGTCAATCTACGTGAATCGTTTAGAACTTAAAACGATTAAAAGCTTAACAGTGCTAGTGATTGGTCACATAAACTGATATGATCCTCTTACACGAACTCAAAAAAATATTGTTTGTAAATATTTCATTTTCTGCATTTCTGTTTCAGTCAAAAATCCAAAAAGATTTTTAGTGTGATTTTCGACAACTGATGTTGGAAAGTTGATTTTCAAAATTCCGAGTGCTGAACAGGATGAACAGGTTTGGGAGTGTGAGTTTAACAGTTGAAATTTTTTTTGAGAAAGAAATTGAGATTAGTTAATCAGGGTCATTAATTTGAACTTGTTGTAACTATTTCTAGTAAGTTTTTCTTATTGATTTAAGTAAAAACTTATGTTTTTGATGAGAAAATGTGTGCAAGAGATGAGCTTAAACAGAGATAAAACCAGGGATTGATCTCAAGGTGATAGCTAATTCCAGACGGCGATCCCATCATGATGAGAGGGGGAGTCTGACGAGGTTAGAGCCAAAGAGAAGATCCTGGTTTATTCTAAGAAAGAAAAAAGACCGATAAAGACTGAAGATTGAGAATACTCGACATTTAAGACTCGTCAACATCTGAGGGGGAGTCTGTTGGTGCATTCATCTGTCGTCTTCATCTTATGTCGAGTCTCGGGTTCGTTGCGGTTTTGTTCAAGCATGATGTCATGATGACATCATCAAGATGACATCATCAATGACATCATTTACACTAAATGACAACATCACGTGAAAGTGCATGAAAACTTGAAATCAGATTTTGTATTTGATTTGTCGATTTCGCTTGAACATGTATTTCATGTAGATTTCGCTTGAGGTGTTTCCAAGCGAAATCTAAATAGTATATATAGTCTAGCATGTCATTTCATTTAAACGGTTTTCTGAAATTCCATACCGAGGTGCTGCCGGTGTGAGGACTGATTGTAAACGATAGTATATCAATATAATCAGTGTTAAAGTGATACGCAAGCTGTTTCGCAATCGGTTTCTTAGTTTCCGCCTCTGAAACTGATAAATCTCTTCTGAACGACTCGTTCGGGTCGCAAACCGATCCTACAACCTCGAAGCATTCTTTTTCATCTCGATTCATATAAGCCTTTCGGTATCACGGTTAGTGTATAACCCTACTGTTCGATGTAATCTTGATGTGGTGATTTGTGTGTATGATTAGGGTTTTCATAAACATTGTGAATCTAGAACTGTTATGCTAAGAATTCGATGATTTGTATGTAGTATTGTTTATATGAGGGTGTGATAGATTTTGTACAATGAATTGATAGCATGGTCAATGATTTATATGCTTAAATGATGAAACTGTTATGATTGAACCGATTCGAATGATGTTAACTGTTATGATAGTAACGATGATGTGAACATGTAGATTGTTAATGCCTTGTTGCGTGTTAATGATAATTGGAAACTTGATGATTGGTCGTTGATCATGTTGAAATCGCTAATGATGATTAGGGTGCTAGGAAAACGTGAAATCATAACAGATTGAATCTGTAACTGTTTGCTCGACGAAACAGGATAGACTTTCGTCATACTGTATCTCGACGAAACATGATGTGTTCCACCATAGTTCATCTCGATGAAACATGATGTGTTTCACCACACCTTAGCTCGACGAAACCTAGGGTTCTTCGTCGGACGGTTATTCGCTGAAGAATAATTTGTTAACTGTTGTGTTATACATGGGATATGGACACATGTATGAACTGAGTATACGTTATGTGATGCATGGCAGTGCTTGTAATGAATGTGATCTCTAATATACGTGGCATAATTGATAAATCGTGAAACTAATTGTTATTGGTAACCTCGGTAGGGTTGACTGATTAACTGGGTGGAAACTTAGCATACCGAGCAATCCAAGGTGAGTTCACTACTCTTGAGCATGCGTCTCGGTGGTTGGGACAGTCAGTGGGTATCCCGGGGAGGGATAATGTCACACCCCCAAAATCCACACGCGGAGTATCACCGCTTGGAGGCGTGACTGACCAAGATCAAGCCACCAATCATATCAAACATAATAAGTATTAAATGTAATTTAAACCAAACGATATGAAAGGTGTTCAAACAAAACATGTTAAGTGTATAGCGGAAACACAAAATGTAAACCCAACGTAAGTAATAAGTTCAAATGTTTAAATGTTTTATCATAAGTTCCACAATCCGTGCCCACAACGACCGCGCCTCCCGTGCAAGCTCCAAGAGTACCTATGGTCCTGCAAGGCATGTAATAGAGAGTCAACAACTAGTTGAGCGAGTTCACAGTTGGTTATTCAGTTATAGTGTTCGTATTGTAATTCGTAAGCTCATTTAGTAATCATGTAATGTATGTAATGGTATCGCGGCCCTCCAGGCATGTTTGCGAAGTTTAGTGGGGGTTTCCCATGTTTTCTAGACTAGGTATATTTGTATCGCGGCCCACCCGGCATGTTTGCGAAGATTAAAGTATAGTTCGCGGCCATTCTAGGCATGTTTGCGAAGGTTGTTCTATTATCGCGGCCAATCCCGGCGTGTTTGCGAAGAGAGAGTATATGTATCACTAGTCTAGCCGTATCTACCGATAACCTTCCCCTCCCGAGGAATAATTCCATTAATCATGTAAGTATAAGAATCATTCAACCCATTCCCAACCCCGGGAATCCCATGCCTTGGTAAGAGTGTGAACTCACCTTGGGTTTGCTCGGTATGCTAAGTATGTACTCAATTAATCAATCACGTCCTATAGTACGCACGTATACATAATCAGTTTGTGTTCACATATAAACACACAGTGATAAACAAGTAGCACATAGCACGTATTTGAGATCAGACACAAGATGGTTACATTTAACAGCAGTTAACTAACCCGGTTAACTTCTAAACAGAATTAAAGTAGGTTACTGTGCTGATTACACATTTGGTGAAACACATATCGGTGAAACACAAATCGGTGAAACACATATCGGTGAAACACATATATTGACGAAACACATTCTGTTTCATCGTTCAGGGTCTCGGTGAAACACATTCTGTTTCACCGTCACCTGTGTTTCGTCTAAGATGTCTGTTTCATCGAAGGTCAGTTACGTGGAAATCAGTGACATCAGTTACGCAATAACACAGAAACCCTAATCATGCTATCAGCCGTCATCAGCAAATCATCAATCATGCAGAAATCATTCGTTCACAGAATTCATCATCGCATCATCATAACATAAGCATCACAGTTCTTAACGTCTAGCATGAACCCTAGGTTATGGGTACCACAAACCGATTACTATAATATATCACATCATTAACGGAGCAGGGTTTATCATCATCCGATTTAACCATAAGAACCCTAATGGTCTACCGTTTTCATATTCATCAAACCAATGTACATTCGGGCATGACAATTATCAAACATCATACACCCTAGATCATCATACAATACAATAACCTATCACATAATAGTTATTAGAACCCTATCGATTGTCTGATCAGATTTATTAAAACAATAACATCAAACATAAGTAAACAAAGACAATCACGGAACGAATCACACTAACTGAGATAATGATTAAGATGGTTTTGATCGTTTAAGGACTTAGGAAAACACACACAGCTGCCGTCACACTTGGGAGAGAGTTCTAGGGTTTCTGTTTTGCCAAGGGTGTGAAACTGGAACCGTTTTCACGTAATTATACACGAAATAACGTTCTGGGCCCGTAATGGTCTTCGGTGAAACTTGGCTCGGTGAAACACCCTGTTTCATCGAGGTGAGGTTGACGAAACGGATCCTGTTTCATCGAGATGTTCTTGGCGAATCAACCTCTGTTTCGCTGGGTGTGAATGATGTGGTAACAGTTTTGAGTTTCTAACAAGTCTTAAGTTTAACAACCAAACACATAATCATGCCAACACAATACGTTTTATTATAACCCGAAGTGTACAGTTACAAGTCAGACAAGTCAATAACTAAACAGTCAAAGTCAACGTGCATTAAATGCGAAAGTGAAAGTCGGAAACTCGAGTTGTCACATTATCCCCAACTTGAAAGAAATTTCGTCCCGAAATTTAGCATGCGGTTACTGAGGAAGCTAGTGGTGTGACGTTGTTTACCTGTATCGTATCGCGGCTCCCCGAGCAGGTTTGCGAAGATTACTGGTTTTCCTGGGGTGTCACAGATAAGTCTTTTGGGTAAAAACTGGAATGTTGGATAATACTCTCACCCTATTACTCTTAAGTCCCATATTTTGTTACCGGAGAGGTAACGGGGTATTAGTTGGTAGTGCTACTTAGGTTTGGCACCCTCACCCCATACCGGAGAGGACGGGTGTGAACTAATGACCCAGTCATGCCCAGTGTTTTGATAGGAGCACTAGGGAACGGGCAAAACATACATCAGGAGCCGTCTTGTTAAGTATCGAGATATTATCAACATTACTTTCGGATTTGTTTATGAACTGGAATAAACACTTGGTAATTAAAGTTTTCTAAAAACTGTGAACTCACCAGCATTGTCTGATACACTTGTTGCATGCTCGCAGGTCGGTACTTTGGGAAAGGAACTTGCTGTCTGGATGGCTGGAGTGGTTATGGGTCGCAGTGCTTCGATACGCGTGCCTTGTTTATTGAATCATTATACATTGGGTTTTGAAACATCTAAACAATGAATTATTATTTGCTTCTGCTAACACTATTTAACTTGAAATATGTTTTATGAATGTTTTACTTAATGAATGGGAATTTTGTTAAATACCTCATGGTTGGTTCAATGTGATTAGTGGCTAGATCCTGGTACGCCACACGCCTAGCGGGGTTACCGCATGTGAGATTTTCGGGGTGTCACAAAGCAAATATTTGAATTCAACGGATACAAAACTTTTATCCATGCAAGTATCAAATAAACACGAAGCAAAGACATTGTTAACGAGAAACGTACCATTTATGACGCCGTTGGCATTCTACACTTACGTAGCTGTGATGAAGAAATTTCTACCACGAGCTTGCTGTGGCTGCTGCTGCTGTTGGTTGTTGTTGTTGGCGCGCTGAGGACAAACGTTTGCAAGATGATTAGGGTTACCACGCTTGTAACACTCCCGATCAGTATTGGCTTGAGGTTAAGCTTGGTTAGGTGTAGGGTTTTAGGCTACAACAACTGTTTGGTTCTGATTGACAAGTGACTTTGGGCCACCGCGACATTGTTTGGTGAAGTGCCCAAACCTATTGCAGTTTGTACATAAGCGGCATGATAAGTGAGTTAGATGATGGTAAATGAAGGTGCTACACTTGGGATGAGTCCTATTGTACGCCTTCTTGGTAGGTTCAGTATCGTACGAGCGACTGTTTGAAGTAGTTGAGGGTTTTGCGGAGTGACTACCGCACAATTTTGGCTTGAAACCATCTGCTTCTTGCCTTTGTTCTTAGATGGCTTGGATGGTGAGGGTTCAACGGTGGTAGTATCTATGGTGGCTTGGTGAGCATTCTTTGACGAAACCTTGTCGAAGGTCCCATGTAGAACGCAGTTATTGTTTAGCTTGGTGGCCAAACAAAAGGTATCTTCAAGGGTTTTGGGGGATGCGGATTCGACGAGGATCATGATTGAATGTGGGAGGCATCAAATATACTTCGCGATAGCCTTTTCGACGGTGTCAACTTGGCTAGGACACAAAGCGCTAAGCTACTTGAAGCGGGCTGTGAGGCCAGCATTGTTATTCCCTACTTGTTTCAGATTCCAGAATTCATTTTCTAGTTTCTGAATTCGTGGGGAGGATAAAACTCGTCCTTCATCAACTTCTTCAAATTAGCCCAGGGTAAGGCATGTGCGACTTCGTTCCCACAAGCGTTATGCTTAGAGGTCCACCAATCAAGGGCTCTTGATCGAAAGACTCCCGTCGCATTGAGGGTCCGAAGGTTATCGGGGTAACCGCTTTGAAGAAATTTTAACTCGATGGCATTGAACCATTGGGGTAACGCGGTGGCACCCTCTTTGCGAGTGAAGGTTAGGGGTTTGCAACCCATGAATTGCTTAAAGGTGAACGTCAACTTAGGTGTTTCCACCTTTGAGTCAACAGATGCGTTGGGTGATTCGGTGTTGGGTGGTAGTTGGATCTTGCTTACGATGTTGGGGAAAATCTTGGCCATTTGCATGGCCATAAACTTCATACAATCTTTCTTGGACATCGAGTCATTGTTGTCGCTGTTAGAACCCTTATTTGAACCAGACTTGGACTTCTTGAGGGTCTTAGAGAGGCTGTTGGAAGTCATCTAAGGAATTGAAAGAGGAATAGAGGATGAGATTTGATTATAATATACAAATAACATTTTGCATGTTTGAGCATTTAAGTATCATATAACACGTATGATTCACATAGTTTCATAGGGTGACATGTATTTCACAAATCATAACACGTATAAATGAGTAAAGAAGTATAAATTTAGTGTGTTTACAAGAATTATTATTGTTTTTTTATTTAGAGAGATGTGCGAATTGTGCATCGGTTAGAAATGAATGAGGTAACAAGTATTAAAACACAGAGAAATTGATATAACATAAAAGAGAGGTAACATAAAATATGGAATGTCACGGAACGTAACTAACATTTTTCCAAAGTAAATCGAAGATCCTTTCTAATTAGGAAAATGTGATTTGGCCTATAGGTAGAATACTCTCGTTGAGAAGCGATTAACGGTATTTTACCCTTCCGGTTACTACACGTCCCTAATCGATTGAAAAATCGAAACTTTGGCGAGATTGAAAATCGAGGAATGGGCGTAGTTGACAAGATGTGGGTTTCACCCCTAACTTGACAACATCGTACCCTAGGTGTGGTTGGTACTCTTTTGGTCGAGAAAGTTAATTTCAACAGTTTGACGAGGGTCCACTAGAGTTTGAATTGGAAATTTTCCATCAAGATGTGGATTTCACTCCTAACTTGGTGTCATAATTTTGTGCAAAAAAAAAAATCATATAAGCAGATTAAGAGCCGTTCACCAAATTATGGGTTTCACGCCTGTTTTGGTGAAGTCGTCTCGTTTATACAATATGAGTGTCATCAATTCTTCAACGTGTATATTGTGTAAATGTCTTAGGAAAGACAAATTGTAATATTAAGACAAAAGAAGTAGGAAGAAGCAAATAGGAAGAATTAACAGGTTAACAAGAATCAAGAATGGTCATGTTTGTTACTTACAATAGTCTAGGTAGAACATGGCAATTCTACCTAATTCCCTATAGTTATGGCTCTGATTCTATTATGTCACACCACAACTGATGGTGGAAACATCGGAGTGAGACGAACGAGATTGCTCGAGACTTCATAACACTATTTGCGAAAATAATTTAAAGTAAACTGATTTCATTCATTTCAAATTGTCAAGATACAATACATGGAAAGCCGAAGTACACAATTGTTTTCAAGATACAACAACACAGGGTACAAATACAATATGGTTCAAAGGGTACAACAACCTAATCTAGTATTTCAAAATGGGTATCTAAAGTATCCCTACTAGATTTCATCAACTCATCATCATCAACCTGCAATATGTTTAAAAATACATGGTTCAATACAAGAGTATTGTCGAGTATACAAGTTTAATACATAGCATAAGTATAAAATGTTTAAACGAATGCACATGGCAAACTTAGTTATCATGATTAACGTATAAACTGGCAAGTGAATATTCAAGTCAATCCTCTGATTACTGCAAGCAAGAAATTTAACATGACCACAAGTCTACAGGCGGTGCGTTACTCCTATAGCGCTATACATGTTAAATGGAGGCTCACATGAAGTTAATGACAAGTTTATCACACAAAAGAATCATCCAGAGTAACGAATCAAGTATAATGAATTTAGCATGCATGTATTGGATTGTTTGTGCATTTGTATAAAAGTCTAAGCGAAACTGTATAGGTAAATAGGTAAACATATTGCACCCAAAGTGTAAAATGGAAAAGGGTGTTCGAGTATACTCATGGTTTTGCTAATCTTCTTAGTAAATCCCATGAGCGAAGAGTTAAGTTGTTGACAAAGCACAGGAAAGCCAAGGTTACCCTACAGGGGGTAAACGAAGGCGTGAGTTGTTGGAGTTGAATGGGTGATTTGGATTTGGAATTAAAGTACATAAGTATATGGTATAAAAGTATAGTAAAGACATAAAATATATTCTGTCCAGGCACTTGTCACGACACTGAGTTCCATGATTTTACGGGTCCTGGTTTGCCCTTCAGAATCAGTAACAAGGAATGTGGAAGCAAAATAGATGGAAAACTGAAACATAAAACTATTCAGGCATACGGACAGTTCAGACGTTAGAAGCCTTTCGCGCGAAAGGGTTTACCTTTTCGTGCGACAGGGACTGTTTGAACCGAACTTTGTCTCCGAACATTTTAACTATTAATAAGTTATGTTTGAATCCAGTTGTGTTATAGGTATATTATAATAATAGTCTAGAGTATCATAGAAATCATGCATGGAGGTAATAACCTTATATAGTTCACCAAACTACAATTTAGTTAACAAAGTTAACTAACCGGTTGGTCATGAATAACAGGAATGGAAGTAACAGAATTAAAAATAGCCAAACAACCGAACATAGAAAGAGTGAACTAATTGTTGGTTTCACAGCCCCTGATCCCTATTAATCAAATACAGGAACGGACGGCCGCGAGCCAGTTTCGGTGGTATCGCGTATTGTCAAATTTGGCAGCGGAATTTTCATCAGGACCGTAGTTAGGAAATATTTGATCAGAGTAAAATACCACCTTTTCATAATATTAAATACACGGGATAAAACCCAAGTTCGTAGTACACATGTTTTCATAGGAATAAATCCTATTTTATTTATTAAAAACATCTATTTTAATTTAGGTAATTTTATTGCCACTTTTCCAAGCCTTCAGTGCTGTCCAGCTGGCTTCTATTTGGCTTTCACAGTTTGTTATCTGAAACGCGTTTTAAAAACATTTGTCAGTGGGAAATACTGGTGAGTGAATCCCAGTTTAATCAAGTTAAATAAAAACCATTGTACAGTATTGAGGGCGGTCTCGCAATTATATTTGTTTCCAAGTTATGCCAATTAACATCCATGGTACTGTCAGACCCGACTTGTGGAAATGTTACTCCTTGACCAGGTGGTAACAAATTTTGTATACAAAACCCCAACATACTCATGATAATTGTATTCTTACAAATACTCAATAACTGCTTAATATATAATTAATCATGTGAGGTTTTGTAAAAACAATTTGCAAAAAGGAGATTACTCACAAAAAGGTTTACACAAAAAGAAGGATTACTCACATTGCTGTCTTAGATTTTCTGTAAAGGTTTCCTGAGAATTATCTATAATTTACATAAAAGCACACGTGTTAGTATAACAACCCATTTTAACATTAGTAATACCCTCCCCGAGACGGCATTCCAACGACTACGTCGGGCAGAACCACGACAGCCGTTACGAAACCCTAGATCAATCGGGCAGCGTATCTAATACGTATCCAGGGGTTATGATACTTACAATGGAGCAGAACTTTGCTATTTAGGGGGTATAATACCCGTATATTATGCCTACACTTTAGATTTGAGAGAAAGAAAACGTTTTTGAACGAATTCGACTGACGATCCGACGCCCTCTATATATAGTTCTGATTTCTGGTTCTCTCGCGTCCCGCGTAACACGAGACCGGGACCTACGCGGCCCGCGTCAACGCTGGTCAACAGCGTAGCTTGTCCGGGTCACTATCTAGCCTTGCAACGATGATGACACGTGTCATCACTGGGCTGCGCCACCTTCATGATCTCTAGCGGCCCGCGTAAGACCCTTAAGAGGTCTACGCGGCCCGCGACATGTTTTTAATTATTTTAATACTATTTAGGGTATTCGGGGCCTGTTTTCACATATGGGGTGTATTTTTGGACATATTGGGGTATTTTAAAATATATTAGGGTGTCGGAAATAATTCGAGGGTGTTGGTTTTCTTTAGAGTTGTTATATCCTCCCCACCTTGTTTTAGAGCTCGTCCTCGAGATCTACTGGAATAGGTGTGGATATTTCCTTTGCATTTCTGATTCAAGCTCCCATGTGTACTCAGGTCCTCTTTTGGAGTCCCACTTCACTTTGACCAGAATTAATCTCTTATGCTTAAGTTTTTTTTACTTTCCTGTCTTCAATCTGTAGAGGCCTTTCAACAAACTTGAGTTGTTCATTTACCTCTATATCCTTAAGAGGTATCATCAGCGATTCATCGGCTAAGCATTTCTTGAGATTTGATACATGAAATACATCATGTATTCCTGTCATTTCCTCTGGCAGTTGTAGCTGATAGGCTACAGGTCCTATTATTCTAATAATATCAAAAGGTCCAACATACCTGGGACTTAGCTTTTCTCTTTTAATGATTCTTACTACTCCTTTCCAAGGAGAGACTTTCAACAATACTTTATCTCCTACTTGAAATTCCAAGGGTTTGCGTCGGTTATCAGCATAGCTTTTCTGTCGATCACGTGTTGCTTTCAGTCGTTCCTTGACTTGAATAATCTTGTCAGTTGTTTCTTGCACTATCTCAGGTCCAGATAGTTGCTTTTCCCCAATTTCTGCCCAACAGACTGGGGTTCTGCACTTTCGTCCATAAAGTGCTTCGAATGGTGCAACATTGATACTAGTGTGATAACTATTATTATAAGAAAATTCTATTAAAGGTAAGTGATCATCCCAATTACCTCCGAAATCAATTACACAAGCTCTAAGCATGTCTTCCATTGTCTGAATTGTCCTTTCACTTTGTCCGTCTGTTTGATGATGATAAGTTGTGCTTAGATTTAACTTGGTTCCCATTGCTTTTTGGAAAATTGACCAAAAATGAGAGGTAAAACGACTATCTCTATCAGAAACAATTGATAAAGGTATTCCATGTAAAGAAACAATTTCATTTACATATAATTTAGCTAACTGTTCCATACTGAAAGTTTCTTTCATTGGTAGAGCTGACTTAGTTAGTCTATCTACAATCACCCAGATTGTATCATTTGCTTTCTTTGTTTTGGGTAATTTAGTAACAAAATCCATTGTTATCAATTTCCATTTCCACACTGGCATTTCTAACTGCTGTAATAAACCTAAGGGTTTCTGATGTTCAGCTTTAACTTGTGAACAAGTTAAACATTTAGAAACATAGGTTGCTATGTCCTTTTTCATTCCTATCCACCAGAAATTCTTTCTTAAGTCATGGTACATCTTATCACTTCCTGGATGCATCGTATACTTAGACTTATGGGCTTCTTCTAATATACGATGACGTAGGTTTCCTAATTTAGGTATCCACATTCTCTTTTCATGGAATCTCCAAATTCCATCTGTTCCTTGTTCTAATTCCTTAATCATACCTTTTAGTTTTTCAGTATCATCCTTGATTACTGATTCTTGTGCTTTTCTAATCTGATCATTTAAATCTACTTGTAGATTTAATTTAAGAGAACGTACCCTTTTTGGCTTTTCATGATACTTTCGGCTTAAAGCATCTGCTACTACATTTGCTTTTCCTTCATGATACTGGATATCACAATCATAATCACTAAGCATCTCCATCCAGAGTCTTTGTCTCATATTCAATTCTTTTTGCCCGAAAACATACCTTAGACTTTTATGATCAGTGAATATGGTAAACTTACTACCATAGAGGTAATGTCTCCAGATCTTAAGGGCAAAAATTATAGCTCCTAACTCTAAATCATGGGTTGAATAATTCTCTTCATGATTCTTAAGTTGTCTAGATGCGTAAGCTATAACCTTTTGGCGTTGCATCAACACACATCCATAACCTAATTTAGGAGCGTCACAATATACTACAAAGTCTTCAGTTCCTTCTGGTAACGCTAGTATGGGTGCATGGGTTAATCTATGCTTAAGAATTTTAAAAGCTTCTTCCTGTTTTAGTCCCCATTCAAACTTAATGGATTTACAGGTTAACTTAGTTAAAGGAATGGCTATTCTAGAAAAATCTCGAATAAATCTTCTATAATAATCGGCCAATCCTAAGAAACTTCTAACCTCGGTTGGTGACTCAGGGGTTTTCCATTTGGTAATTGCTTCGATCTTCGTTGGATCTACATGAATTCCTTCATGATTGACTAAGTGTCCAAGAAAATGTACTTGGTCTAACCAAAACTCGCACTTTGAAAATTTAGCGTAAAGCTTCTCTTTTCTTAATAGACTTAAAAGTGCGTGCAAATGCTTTGCATGTTCCTCTTTATTTTTAGAGTAAATTAGAATATCATCAATAAAAACAATTATGAATTTATCCAAATATGGCTTACATATTCGGTTCATCATGTCCATAAATACATTTGGGGCATTGGTTAAACCAAATGGCATGACAGTAAATTCATAATGACCATACCTTGTTCTAAATGCGGTTTTAGGAATATCCTCTTCCTGTACCTTTAATTGGTGATATCCTAACCTTAAATCAATTTTAGAGAAAAATCGAGCTCCTTGCAATTGATCAAACAGATCATCGATTCTCGGTAATGGGTAACGGTTCTTAATCGTGACCTTGTTTAATTCACGGTAGTCAATGCACATACGCATCGATCCGTCCTTCTTTTTAACGAATAAAATAGGTGCTCCCCACGACGATGAGCTTAGCTGTATAAATCCTTTCTCTAGCAATTCGTCTAATTGTTTCTTTAGTTCTTGCATTTCGGCGGGTGCCAAACGGTAAGGTGCTTTGGCAATCGGTGCTGTTCCTGGTAATAGATGGATTCTGAATTCAACTTCTCTGTCTGGCGGTAGTCCTGGTAATTCTTCTGGAAATACATCTGAAAACTGAGACACTACTGGAATGTCTTTTAATTCGTTTCATTTAGTGTTAGTGATTATAGAAATTAAATATACTATAGATCCTTTTCTTATATAGCTTGTAGTTTTCATCACAGAGATGAATTTCGTGGATCTAGATGGTTTTTCACCTTTAATTGTGATCTTTTCACCCTTTGGTGAATTTACTTGAATTGACTTTTGATCACATAAAATATTAGCTTTATTGGCTATTAGCCAATCCATTCCTAATACAATATCAAATCCTGCCAGATTCATTGGGTAAAAATTTGCCATAAACTTTTGGTTTAAAAATTCTATTCTTGCTCCCTGCAAGATTTCAGAAATCCTAACCGTTTCTCCATTTGCTGTCTCAACTGGACATTCTTGTGGTAGTTTATTTAATGATTGATTGAGAAGTTTGCAAAACGAAGTATTAATAAAACTTTGGTTTGCACCAGAGTCAAATAATACTTTAGCAAAAACATCATTAACTAAAAACGTACCGGCTATGGCGTCCGGAATCATCTAGGCTTCATCTGCAGTCATAACGAATTCTCTAGCATTTTTAGTGTTTCTGTTATTCACAGTTGGAGCCAATTTCGGACAATTTGGTTTGATGTGGCCTTTTTCTCCACAGTTGAAGCACAGTCCATTACTGGATTTTCTCCTGCAATCTTCTTCCTTGTGTCCAGGTGCTTTGTAGAAATTGCAGTGAGTGGAGCATTTTCCCGAATGCTTTTTCTTGCAGACCTTGCAGAATGGTGCAAAGGTAGAACCCATATTTCTACGGTTGTAATTCCCAGAACGGAATTCTTGGGTAAACCTTTGAGCTAGGTTTCTCCTCTGGTCTTCTTCTCTTGTACGGATTAACTCATCTGTCAAGGTATTTGCCAGTTCTACAGCTTCTTCTATAGTTTGAGGTCTAGCCACCTTGATTACATATCTAATCTCTCCAATTAATCCCCAGATGTAACGGGAGATTAATACCGGTTCAGGTGATGCAAGGGTTGGTACTATTCTAGCATATTCAAATAATGTAGTAGTACATCCCTTACTATCTACCCCGGTCATTCTTAAGTTCAGAAACTTATTTGCTATCTGTTCCTTTTCATTGGGAGGGCAGAATTTCCTTTCTACCATATTCTTAAATTCTTCCCATTCCATGTTGTATATCATATCACTTCCTCTTGATTGGACGATAGTGTTCCACCATTCTAAAGTTGAGTTCTTAAACAAATTAGAGGCAAACATTATCTTATCTTCTTCAGCACACTTGCTTATTTTTAAAACAACCTCAGTCTTTTCTATCCAGCGTAGAGCTACAATGGGTCCTTCATTGCCCGAGAATTCTATTGGTTTGCAGGACCATAATTCTTTGTAAGAACAACCATAAGGCATGGTTCTTCTTCTTTTAGGAATGGGAACTTGAAGTACAGGTCCATTGTTTACGCTGTTTTCTGGTTCAGTTGGTCGCTTACTGCTAGGTTTACTTTTATTATCAGCATCCTTAACAGTTTGAAGAATAAATGGCATTGCATCTATAATTCCTTGTGCCACTATGTGTTGGATAGCACTATTATCCATTTGGTTTCCATTGTTATTGATGCTCGGATTCTCATTAACCAAGTTAATGTTACTCTGGTTATCGTTATTCAGATTTCCTTGATTTCCTTCGTCGGCCATCTGAATTTTAAACATTTACCACGTATTAATATCACAAAATAATATTTAATGTAGCCAATCACATGACACGCATTTTGGTCAAAAGCGTCGATCATTGCGAGTTACTCTATTCATATACTATGCATCTATTACACACCAGTACTGAAATTAAAATTACAATACCGACTGAAATTTAAAACTACACTACTAGTAATAGGGATCCGTAGTTTTTTTTATACACAAACAGACATATTATATTATTTTATTATTATTATTACTATCGTTCCACCATCACATTCATGGATATGGATTCATCCAAAAATCTATATTGCGCTCGTCATACTTCCAGACGAGTCGCTCTCCCACCTGTCTCATTCATTCACTACTTTCTAAAATTTCCTCACCAAATGTCCTAAGTTCTTGTATGTTTTCTGCACTCATTGGGGGTGCAGGTTCTAGGACTGGGTTCGGAATCTGGGGTGCGGGTTCCTGATATGGGGGTGTAGGGGCCTGAAATTAGTAAGGATTCTCTAAAATCTCCCTAATGAATACATCGTGGTAATAGGGATCTGAAGGATCCAAACCTGGGTAGGCTCCTATGTTTGGCATGGTCATGTCTTCATGTATCTGGTAACGTTGCACATAGTCCCTAACGTCATCCCACCAGGGGTTATAATTTGGGTCTAAGGGGTTTGGTGCTGGTACCCTAGGTATTTCCTCCGGATTAAAATCATGCATTTCTACTTGATTTTCAGGGTTTTCTATTTCCATTGGTTGGTCAGGAATTGGTGGTTGTGGTTGGGGTGCTATCATTTGCTCTAGGTTAGGGTCAGCTACAGTGGTTGCTAAGATGTGGATGTTGGCTATACCCCTATTGATCATATCCTGGGCATAGGCATCTGTCTCTCTCTTAGCTGTTGCTAGCACTCTCTGGTCTTGTAACTTTTTCATACGCTTCCTACGCTCATGTACCCCTCGACTGAACCATCCTCTCCTTTTCTGAGGGAATGGCTCCTCGGACTAAGCCTTAAACACGAATATTCCTTCTTCCGTATCTGTGACAACTCGAGTTTTCAAGGTCTTTTCTCTATGCAATACTTGCTTCGTTCTCACTTGTGCATGCTAATATGCGATCAATGTGTTTATGTGTTTAGTGTTATAAACTTATGATCTGTTAAGAACCCTAACTTAATGACACTTGGGTTTCACTCCTTGTAAGCTCGACGAAACCTTAGAGGGTTTCGCCATTAGTCTGCTCGACGAAACCTTAGGGGGGTTTCGCCATTTCTTCACTAGACGAAACCTGGGGTTTCGCCGGCCCAAGGATTCGCCGAAGCCCATTAAGCCCAGTACACTTATGTGCGTATAAATTACGTGAAACGGATTCATTCGTCACACTTTTAGCAGAAGCGAAAACCCTAGAGTTCCCTCTCCTGTGTGACGGCAACTTTGTGTTCTCCAAGCCCTCTCTAGCGATCAATCCATTATTCCTCTATCTTGGTTAGCTACACTTTCATTTTGATTGCATGATTCTTTGACTGATTGATACATGTTTATATATATGTGTTTGATTGATGAAAAGTTCTGTGAATATAGGTTTTGCTATAGAAATTATGATCATATGTTGCGTTGATTAGGGTTTCATGAATCTTATATATAATCATTTGTGGCACATGTTAATGAATGCTAGTGTAGAATCTGATCATACTATTTAGATCATAACCATATGATTATCCTTTATAATAGAGAACCAACAGATCTGAATGATTATCAATCGTATATATGTAATGATTGTGTAGATCGTATGAATGTTTAGCAAACTGTTATGCATAGGGTACAGGTTACATATATGATGATCAATGATTACTGCATTGTATGATAACTGTTTGTTCGGTGATAGTATGAAACGGCTGTTAATGAGGATTAGGGTTTCTGTGTAATTAACTGATGTCAGACGTAACTTATGAATTCTGACGAAACCTGGATGGCGACGAAACTTGGGAGTTTTGTCAGCATAAATCACGACGAAAACCTGGGGGTTTCGCCAAGGGGTATACGACGAAACCTTAGGGTTTCATCAAATGGGAGTCATGACGAAACAGGGAGTTTCGTCTGGTGGGTAAACTGCACAGTAAACTCAGTTAAGTCTGTTAAGGGATAACTAGGTTAGTTATGTGTTGCCATGAAACAATTATGTGATGTATGAATTGCATGGACTTGTACAACTGCTATGTGCTATGATTGTATCTATGCATGAACTTCGTGAATGTCAACTGATTGTGTACATGCATATATTAGGCTTTGACTGATTTAATTGGAAACAAGTAGTTAATCAAACCGAGCAAACCGAGGTGAGTTCACACTCTTTCTAAGGCATGGGATTCCCGGTGGTTGGGAATGGGTTAAGGAATTAAAACGGAACCTACATATCCTCCTTGGGTAGGATATGTACGGCCATCCTCCTTGGGTAGGATGCCAATATTAATCCTGCATATTCTCCTTGGGTAGAATACGTACGTTCTTCCTCCTTAGGTAGGACAAGAACCTTAAAACTTACTAGACAAAACTCTATCATTAAGTCCCTCATTTTATATCGACTTAATCGCCGAGGCCGATGGCGAGCGAGTCATTAGTTAATAGCGCTATTAGGTTTGACAAACCTCACACCGTGTCGTTCGAACGGGCGTGTACTAATGGATCATGGCAAACTGTCAATGATGATAGACATTGACGTAGGGCACAGCTATTGTTCGTCAGTTGTCGATATGGTAACGGTCTAGTGGTTCACATGGGGAAGCCCCCACTGATTATGGATATGGTTTGGGAAATAAAGGAACTGGTTAACTCGTGGTTTACGAAACAACTTGTGGTTTTCAAAACAAACTGGTACAATTAAACAACCAATTGTGAACTCGCTCAACTTTGTTGTTGACTCGTTGTTACATGCCTTACAGGTCATTAGATGCTTATGGAGCTTGCATGAGGACGAGGTCGTTGTGGGTTATGGACTGTTATGTCCCGTACTTAACATTTGAACTTTAAATTATGTTTTGGTTATTTAAACATTACTATGCTTCCGCTGATTGCTTAAACATGTTTGGTTTCTTTTAGAAACCAATTATATTGGGTTGGTTTTATTTACTCAATTGCATAGTTCAATATGATTGGTGGCTGGATTCTGGTCAGTCACGCCTCCAAGCGGTGTTACTCCGCATGTGGATTTAGGGGTGTGATAGATTGGTATCAGAGCCATTTGTTATAGTGAACTTGGTTTTAAAAAGGGGAAAAGCTTTTTGATAAAACCAGACTATAACCTGTACAGTGCTCAACGATCCACAACGATGCTTCACTCCACGTGCAGGACTCAACATTCTAGGTGATATGGTTTATGTTATATTACTTACCTGTTAGTTACATAGTACATTGTTCATGATATGTTTAGATGAATGTAGCAACTATTGTTTGAAACGCATATGTGCTTACTCTCTTCTGTCATCGCACCTTCGCGACACCTTTCTCACTCATGTTTCCTTGGATATGAAGATCATGAGTGGACGTATCAACGTAACTCAAGCCCAGCTGACGGCTTTAATCAATGAACAAGTTACTGCAGCACTCGCAGCCGCTCAGGCAGGAGGTCAACATGCTCAGCCTCCTATTTGTACTTTCAAAACTTTTATGGACTGCCGACCTACTACTTTTAACGGCACTGAGGGAGCTGTAGGCCTCCTTCACTGGTTTGAGAAGCTCGAGTCTGTCTTCGAGATGTGTGAATGCCCTAAGGCTCGCAGAGTGAAGTATGCCACTGGTACTCTTAAAGGTGTAGCGCTCACGTGGTGGAACGCTCAGGTCCAAATGCTGGGGTTAGTTGTTGCTAATGCCACCCCATGGAACGATTTCAAGGAATTGATCAAGGAGGAATACTGTAATCGTAATGACATCCACAAGCTGGAGGTAGAGTTCTTCAACTTAAAGATGACGGGGTCGGAAATTGAAGCATACACGAAAAGATCGAACGAGCTGGCTATCTTGTGTCCTACTATGGTGGATCCTCCTATTAAGCGTATCGAGCTATACCTTAAAGGGTTAGTGCTAGAGATTCAGAGTCATGTGACTGCATCAAACCTCGCCACTATCCAGCAAGTTATACGTTTGGCTCATCGTCTCACTGATCAGGCAGTCGAGCAGAATAGGCTGCCCAAGCGTATTGGTACTACTACTACTACTTCTGATGCCCCCAGCGACAACAAGCGCAAATGGGATGGAGTCTCAAGCAAGGGTTCAACATCAGCTCAGTCTCAGTCTCAGCAACGAAAGATTGATGACTACCAGAGTCCTGGTCAGCAATCTTCTGGTAGTCAAGGGCAGGGTGGATACAGGGGAAACCACCCCAAGTGCAACCGATGCAATAAGCATCATAGTGGGCAGTGCAACAAGGGTCGTTGTCTGAGGTGTAACAAGTTTGGTCATGAAGCAAAGGATTGCAGGGGCGCACGACCTGCAAATCAGAACCGTCAACAACAGCCACCAGCTCCACAGAATCAGCCATAGCACTAGCAGGGTCACAGGGGATGCTATCAGTGTGGTGCTAAAGGTCACTTCAAGAGGAACTGCCCCCAGTTGAACCAGAATCAGAACAACAACAATAATCAGGGGAGCGGGAACAATAACGGGGGTAACAATGATGGCAATGGTGCCAGGGGACGTGCTTTCGTGCTTGGTCAGGGTGACGCGAGGAATGATCCCAACGTTGTGATGGGTAAGTTCCTACTGGACGACTTTTATGTTACTGTTTTATTTGATTCGGGTGCCGATGCCAGTTACGTGTCCTTAAAAGTTAGTCAAATGCTTAAACGCACACCAACACTTTTGAACACCAAGCATGTCGTAGAGTTAGCAAATGGCAAAACTTTAGAGGCCACACACATAGTTAAGGGTTGTAATCTCATACTCGCGGGTTAGACCTTCTCTATCGACCTCATTCCTATAGTTTTGGGTAGTTTCGACATCATCATTGGGATGGATTGGTTATCTCAACAGCAAGCAGAGATCCTTTGCAAAGAGAAGATCATCCGCATTCCTCATTCTGGTGAAGAACCTTTAGTAGTTCATGGCGACAAGAGTGGTGCCATGGTGGGCATCATTTCTTTCCTTAAGGCCCAGAAGTGTTTATGAAAGGGTCACACAACTATTTTAGCCCTCGTCACAGACACCTCAAGGAAAGAGAAGAAGATAGAAGATATTCCTATCGTACGTGACTTTCCTGAGGAATTACCTGGTCTTCCGCCTCATCGTCAAGTTGAATTTGAAATCGAGCTAGCTCCTGGGGTAGTGCCCATAGCTCGTGCACCATATCGTTTAGCTCCATCAGAATTGGAAGAACTTTCTACGCAATTACAAGAACTCTTGGAAAAGGGTTTCATACGTCCTAGCTCTTCGCCCTGGGGAGCTCCAGTGTTATTTGTGAAGAAGAAAGACGGTACCTTCAGAATGTGTATTGACTACCGCGAACTCAACAAGGTGACTGTGAAGAATCGCTATCCACTCCCACGCATTGATGACTTATTCGACCAGTTGCAAGGGTCGAGTTTCTACTCGAAGATTGACCTGAGGTCAGGCTACCATCAACTGAGAGTCCGAGACAAAGATATCTCTAAGAAAACATTCAGGACTCGGTACGGGCATTACGAGTTTTTGGTTATGCCTTTTGGATTGACGAATGCACCTGCGGTCTTCATGGATCTTATGAATAGTGTGTGCAAGCCTTACCTGGATAAGTTGTCATAGTTTTCATCGACGACATCCTGATCTATTCGAAGAGTCAGGAGGAACACGAGCATCACCTTAGACTTATTTTGGAACTTCTTCGAGCAGAGCAGCTGTATGCCAAATTTTTGAAATGTGATTTCTGGCTTCGCGAAGTCCACTTCCTAGGTCACGTGGTAAACAAGGATGGGATTCACGTTGATCCATCCAAGGTAGACTCGATCAAGAACTGGCCTGCACCCCGTACGCCAACAGAAATCTGCCAATTCTTGGGTTTGGCGGGCTATTACAAAAGGTTCATCAAGGATTTCTCCAAGATTGCACAACCTCTCACTTCACCAACTCAGAAAGGGGTCACCTATCATTGGGGTAATGCACAGGAATCTGCATTTCAGCACTTGAAAGATAGACTATGTAGTGCACCTATCCTCTCATTGCCTGATGGCACAGACGACTTTGTGGTTTATTGCGACGCGTCCATTCAGGGACTTGGTTGCGTGTTGATGCAACGTGACAAGGTCATTGCTTATGCATCGCGGCAACTTAAGGTTCACGAGAAGAATTACACTACTCACGATCTGGAGCTGGGAACAGTTGTTTTCGCACTTAAGATATGGAGACATTACCTATACGGTACCAAGTGAACCATTTACACCGATCACAGGAGTCTCGAGCATATCTTCAAGCAAAAGGAGTTAAACATGAGACAACGTCGTTGGGTCAAACTCTTGAATGATTACGAATGCGCGATCAAGTACCATCCGGGCAAAGCCAATGTTGTGGCTGATGCCCTCAGTCGAAAGGATACTACACCAAAACGCGTGCGAGCGTTACAACTTACCATTCAATCTAGTCTTCCTACACAGATACGAGATGCTCAGGTTGAAGCATTGAAAGCAGAGAACATCAGGGCGGAGTCCCTACGAGGATCAAGGAAACGGTTAGAACAAAAGGAAGACGGTGCCTACTATGTAAACGGGCGTATTTGGGTCCCACTTTATGGAAACTTACGCGAGCTTGTGATGGATGAAGCGCATAGGTCTCATTACTCAGTACATCCTGGTTCGGATAAGATGTACCACGATTTAAAGACTACCTACTGGTGGCCTAGCATGAAAGCCAACATAGCAACTTACGTTAGTAAATGCTTGACTTGTGCGAGAGTCAAGATTGAATATCAGAAACCATCAGGCCTACTCCAACAACCAGAGATCCCGACATGGAAATGGGAGCAAATTTCCATGGATTTCGTTACTGGCCTACCTATATCTCAACGAAGGAATGACACTATTTGGGTGATCGTGGATCGACTCACAAAGTCTGCACACTTCCTGGCTATCAAGGGAACGGATATGTTCTCCACTCTAGCAGACGTTTATCTTAAGGAAGTTGTTTCGAGGCACGGAGTGCCAACCTCTATTATTTCCGATCGTGATGCGCGTTTTACTTCTGAACTGTGGCAGGCAATGCAAAGGTCTTTTGGTTCTCGATTAGACATGAGCACAGTATATCACCCGCAATCGGATGGGCAGTCTGAACGCACCATCCAAACCCTTGAAGACATGCTTCGAGCATGTGTAATCGATTTTGGCAATGGTTGGGAAAAGCACCTCCCTTTGGTGGAGTTTTCGTACAATAACAGCTACCACACCAGCATCCAAGCCGCTCCATTTGAGGCATTGTACGGACGTAAATCCTGATCACCTCTTTGTTGGGCAGAGGTTGGCGACAGCCAAATCACTGGCCCAGAACTTGTGGTAGACACAACTGAGAAGATTGCTCAGATACGACAACGAATGGCGGCAACTCGTGACCATCAGAAAAGCTACGCTGATAAGCGCAGGAAACCACTCGAGTTCCAGGTTGGGGATCGAATGCTACTCAAAGTCTCTCCTTGGAAGGGTGTTGTTCGTTTTGGCAAACGAGGCAAACTCAATCCGCGATATGTCGGACCGTTTGAAATCATTGAGAAAATTGGTAAAGTCGCTTACAAGTTGAATCTACCTAAAGAACTCAGTGGAGTTCACAACGTTTTCCACGTGTCAAATCTGAAGAAGTGTCTGTCAGATGAGACCCTCATAGTTCCTTTGAAGGAGCTCACTATCGACGATCAGTTGCGATTCGTCGAGGAACCTGTAGAGATCACAGACCGAGACGTTAAGATTCTCAAGCGCACCAGAATACCTCTTGTTCGAGTTCGTTGGAACTCCCGTCGTGGCCCAGAGTACACCTGGGAACGAGAAGACCAAATGAAACTCAAGTATCCCCAGTTGTTCGAGAACAATGCAACCACTACTGAGGCTGAAGCTACTACAGAATTTCGGGACGAAATTCCAAACCAACGAGGGGATGATGTGACACCCCAGGAAAACCAGGAAACAACGCAACACAACTAGCTTCCTCAGTAACCACGCGCTAAATTTTGGGATGAAATTTCTTTCAAGTTGGGGATGATGTGACAACTCGAGTTTTCAAGGTCTTTTCTCTATGCAATACTTGCTTCGTTCTCACTTGTGCATGCTAATATGTGATCAATGTGTTAATGTGTTTACGTGTTTAGTGTTATAAACTTATGATCTGTTAAGAACCCTAACTTAATGACACTTGGGTTTCACTCCTTGTAAGCTAGACGAAACCTTAAAGGGTTTCGCCATTAGTCTGCTCGACGAAACCTTAGGGGGGTTTCGCCATTTCTTCACTAGACGAAACCTGGGGTTTCGCCGGCCCAGGGATTCGCCGAAGCCCATTTAGCCCAGTACATTTATGTGCGTATAAATTACGTGAAACGGCTTCATTCGTCACACTTTTAGCAGAAGCGAAAACTCTAGAGTTCCCTCTCCTGTGTGACTGCAGCATTGTGTTCTCCAAGCCCTCTCTAGCGATCAATCCATTATTCCTCTATCTCGGTTAGCTACACTTTCGTTTTGATTGCATGATTCTTTGACTGATTGATACATGTTTATATATATGTGTTTGATTGATGAAAAGTTCTGTGAATATAAGTTTTGCTATAGAAATTATGATCATATGTTGCGTTGATTAGGGTTTCATGAATCTTATATATAATCATTTGTGGCACATGTTAATGAATGCTAGTGTAGAATCTGATCATACTATTGTTTTGGTCAAAAATTACATAAGCAATTAAGTGATCAAATTAGTTTTTTGAGGTAGTGTGCTAGTAAAAAATATGTTGGTTTGTTAGTTTGCAAAAACCGTTAACATGATACGGCTCAGGATATCGAGCTGTATCTATAATCAAACAATGAGCAAAAATGTAAAGGTTGACACGTGATGTACGAGGAAAGCCCTTGATCAATATAGATCTCCGGCATAATGTCACACCCTGGCTTTGCGGAAGCGTGGGTTTATTTGGTGTGACTTCTTAATACCATAGCTTAATCACAACAAAGCTATATGAAAGTAAAACCATGATGATCATCCATTACTTCAAGTTTTAAAAGTAAAATACGACAGCATTGTTTTAGAGTTGACACATGCAACGAGTTTACAACACAACATAATAAAAACCTTGTTCATAAGACACAACCACAAAACATGAAATAGACACAGTTTAGGACTTGTGACTCGTCCAGGCAAAAGTCACAACCCTTAAACTTGGATGACATCACTTCTCCTACGCAGCATGAAGACATAGCATACCTCGCCAGATCCCTAATTCCCTGAAATACATGTAAGCTGAAAAATCAACAAAAGTTGAGCGAGTTCATGTGAAAGTGAGTATTTAAAACCTTTGTAATACATTTGTATGTATAAAATCCCTGGTATGTAGCAAATAAGGAAATAAAGAGATCACCAATGGTTTGCAAGGCCATTGATATGTGTGAAGTGCAGTAGGAAGACTCAAACCTAGCAGATTTTTGCGTCGGGTACAAAGTCACCCCGAGGTCCGTTCTGTTGGGCCTGGAGTTGGGCTCGCTACACCCAGATAGATCTACCGCTACTGACCCTCGGTCCTACAATGAGGATTAATGGCCTCCAGTTTCAGCCTACTCACTCACATGATCTAAGTAGCAACCCTCCTTACGCTAACCATACCATGTAAAAAGTATTCGTAATCATAGTAACATGTATTTCACCCCCGAAGTATAAAACTGAAAACAGTTAAGAGAAAAGGGGGGACATGAACTCACTGAAGTGCGTCTCGAAATAGTCAATCCCAAATCAACCTGCTGCGTGACGACCTACACGTACTAACTTCTATTAGACGGACGGCCGTGCCTTGGCTTAAGGTTTAACGTCTTTGGGAAATAGTTAGGCAACTATTTCGTATTTACACTTCTTAATTATTTAGTAAATATATTCCTTCCCAAGGATGGGGGTTTGTAATACATGTATGCTTTATAGTTCCGAAGATATATTTTTAAGTCTCATTTAAAGAATATATTTTAATTCATTTGTCTAAAATATTCTATCTCCAAAATATACATATTTTTCCCAAAAATATTATATTTTACTTCATACCGTTCCCAAAATATTACTTTATCAAAATACACATTTAAGAGTATTTTCCGAAAAATACGTAAGTTACATTTTACAGTTCGCGTGGTAATAATAATACCGGTGTAACTTAGATATTTATTTGTGAAGGCGTTGGTATTATTTTGGAGTCGTTACTTTTTAGTGTATACGAGTTATATTATTTTTACCCTAAAAATAATATATCTGTAGTTCACAAAATAATCATAAAATCACACAAGCGTTTTACTATGAAATATATATTCTAAATATATATTTAACAAGTTTTATTTTACGAAAATCCACCTCCGAATACTTGGTTATTTTATAATAAAAATCATGGCGAAGTTTGTTTGGAAAACAAGTCAAAAATATATTTATAAACACTTGTCACCAAAAATATTCTAAGTATTATTTTCTGGAAAAATTTTGCCAGAGTTTCCTCTGTAACTGGAGGTGGCCACGCTTACTAGCGTATCATTTTCTTTTCAAAATTCAATCAACAATTTTCCAATCATCAATATACAATATTCAATCATCAAACTAGTCAAAAAATAAGTATAAATCGCAAACTCATTAACTTGTAAGTTTTGTAAAAATATGTAGTAACTTCCTAACATATTCAGCAGATCTTGTTATCTTTAAAAATAAAATTAGTTTCTTGAAAACCTTATTTTTAAAGAATGTGAAATTTTACAACTTCTAGTCCAAAAACTACAAAATTATTCCTTTGTTAAACCTTTTGTCACACAAGTGTTTACACACTTGTTTGTTTGCAAAAATGCTTTTAGTTGTGTAAGATCCGGCTTTTAAACAAGATTTGCATCTTACACTTGGTTCTTCGAAAATACCACTTGTAGATCTTTAGATCTACTAGTTTAAAACTCTATTTTACCAGAAAAATCACTTTTACACAGGTTCATGTTCATGTGTGGAGGGGTTCATCATCTTGCTACTTTTACACTTAACATATTGCTAGTTCATGTTCCATGAACATGATCTAGCATGGTTAGATGACGATCCGTTCCACTACTAGCCACTAACAACATAAAATAATCCTTTCTAAACAAGATTCACAAGATTTACACCAATAGTCACCCTTTATCCATCAAGTTTATCTTTCATTCAAGACTTTTAGTTTTGATCTTGTGTGTTCTTGAGTTTTATCCATTAAATCTCTTATTAACCACTTTAAACAAGAACAAGAAGATGTTTAGAAGCACTTACTACTAGCTCGTGGCTAGGGAAGAATCAAAGCGTAAACAAGGTGATAAAAGAAATGTAGAGAGGTTCTTGAGATTCCGAAAGCACCAAGCCTCCTCGTATGAACCCTTGCACCTTTGTATGTAAGTAAAATGAGTGAACAAGACTTGAATGATGGTGAGATGGTGGGTAATGGTTTCGGCCGAAGATAGCAAGAGGGAGAGAGATGAGAGCAATTTTGTGTAGTGTTTATGTGAATGTGAACTCTTGTCCATCAAGCATATTTAAAGACCATCTTTCCCTAATAACCCTTAGGTAATGTGTAAGTTAGATATTAGACAAACTTGATTAATTTAATCACAAATGGGTGGGGTGTGTCCCCTTGGGGAACCGTTCGGTTAGGGAGGGTTTATGGTTTGATTTCAACCAAATAGTTAAGTGATTAGTTATGTTAGTTAAGAATTCAAGTTAGTTATTAGTGTGTTATGTAATATAACGGGTGTTAGGGTGTTCGGGGACCCTAACTAGCTCAGAAAAGCAAAAACAATGTCATTGACAATATTTTTATGTTCCGGGTGAAGTCCGGTTGTTCGGTTGGATATTAATTCGTTAAAGTGCTAAATAAGCATTTAAGGTGTCTTTAATAGTGTTTTTAGTTACACAAAGAATTCCCCGACACTTTGGAAAGTTTCTAACATCATTTTACCAAGTTTTTGCACTTTACTAGTTAAGTAAAATGCTGAATTTTGTAATAAAGTGCAGAATTTTGTACTTAGAGCATGTTTTAGGCACATCCGGTCACTATAAATTTCACCTAGTGACGCATTTCTACAAACCTCATCTCCCTACACTCACTACTAGTGTAGTAATCTATTTACCGGCTCATACTGGCCTTAGAGACAATATATGTCTAGTGCTGGCAATGTCAGCATGTTTATTGGGTTATCCGTATAGTGTGCTCACTGTGCTTTTGTGCATCAAGGTTGTCACTAATGTTTGTGTGTAAGTAATAGAGTGACAGTATAAAATGTGATGCATGAGTATGTATGTATGTATCAGAAATCAAGAAGCAGATTAACCACAGTTGTAAGCAAGCACAGTAATTAAGCATTAATTAAATATTAATTAATTCATACGGATACCTGCTTTATGTCTGTCCCGAGCCGCCTTGATGCGCTTTCGAATCTGTGCAATCTTGTCTGTTGTCTCTTGGACTATTTCAGGACCAACGAGTTGTCTATCACCTGCATCAGCCCAGCATAAGGGTGATCGACATTTGCGTCCGTAAAGCGCTTCAAATGGCGCGGCTCCAATGCTTGTGTGGTAGCTGTTGTTGTATGAAAACTCGACCAATGGTAAATGATCATCCCAGCTACCACCAAGATCCATTACACATGCTCTCAACATATCTTCCAATGTCTGAATAGTTCTTTCACTTTGGCCATCAGTTTGCGGATGATACGCAGTACTTAGATTCAACTGTGAGCCAAAAGCTTCTTGGAAGGATTGCCAAATCCTTGATACAAATCTCCCATCTCTATCAGAGATAATCGAGAGAGGCACTCCATGACGTGCAACAATCTCTCGCATGTATATTTCCGCGAGTTTACTCGTATTGTCTCTCACTTTGATCGGTAAGAAGTGTGCCGACTTTGTTAAACGGTCTACTATTACCCAAATAGTATCATGGCCTCTGGGCATCTTGGGCAATTTCGTAACGAAATCCATTGAAATCTGTTCCCATTTCCACTTGGGAATTTCAGGTTGCTGCAGAAGTCCTGAAGGCTTCTGGTATTCAGCTTTCACCTTGGCGCACGTTAAACACTTGCTAACATAAACAACAACATCGCCCTTCATCCTAGGCCACCAATAATAATTCTTAAGATCTTGGTACATCTTATCCGCACCTGGATGAATAGAGTACCGTGACTTGTGGGCTTCATAAAAAATAACCTTTCTCAAACCACCAAACAAAGGAACCCAAATCCGTTTCATGAAGCATAAAGTCCCTTCCTCGTTTGGTACCAACTGCTTCTCCATTCCACGGAGATACTCATCTTCAATGTTTCTTTCTTTCAAAGCTTCTCTCTGCGCGGCACGAATGCGTAGAGAGAGATTTATCTGGATAATCATCTCCAAAGCCCTAACCCTTATGGGCTTAATCCTTTCCTTCTGGCTCAGGGCGTCGGCGACCACATTCGCCTTCCCTGGGTGATACTTAATCTCGCAATCATAATCATTCAAAAGCTCTACCCAGCGTCTTTGCCTCATGTTAAGCTCTTTCTGGTTGAATATGTGCTGCAGGCTCTTGTGATCAGTGAAGATTGTGCAGCGCGTACCATACAGATAATGTCACCAAATCTTTAACGCAAATACCACTGCGCCTAGCTCCAAGTCGTGCGTGGTATAATTTTTCTCATGTACCTTCAACTGACATGACGCATAAGCTATAACCTTCTGGCGTTGCATCAGCACGCAACCCAAACCTTGACGCGAGGCGTCACAATACACCACGAAGTCATCCATTCCTTCTGGTAGTGATAAGATCAGTGCATCACAAAGCTTGTTCTTCAATATCTGAAACGCTTCTTCTTGTTTGTCACTCCAATCAAACTTCTTGTCTTTCTGTGTGAGCGTGGTCAGGGGTTGAGCGATTTTAGAAAAAATCCTCAATGAATCTTCGATAATAGCCAGCCAAGCCTAAGAACTGTCAAATCTCGGTTGGCGTCTTTGGAGTCTCCCAACTCTTGATCGCCTCGATCTTTGTGGGATCAACATGGATTCCATTTCCGTTAACCACATGTCCAAGAAACTGGACTTCGCGCAGCCAGAACTCGCACTTCGAGAACTTGGCCTATAATTTCTCCTTCTTGAGTAGCTCTAGAATGGCTCTTAAGTGCTGTTCGTGCTCGTCCTTTGTCTTCGAGTAAATCAGAATGTCGTCAATAAACACGATTACAAACTTATCCAAGTATGGCTTGCAGACTTGGTTCATTAGGTCGATGAAAACTGCAGGTGCGTTTGTCAGCCCAAACGGCATAACTAGGAACTCGTAGTGTCCATAACGAGTCCTAAAGGCCGTCTTCGGGATACTTTCCTCTTGTATCCTAAGTTGATGGTATCCGGATCGAAGATCGATCTTTGAATAAAAGCTTGAGCCTTGCAACTGGTCAAAAAGATCATCGATTCTCGGCAAAGGATATCTATTCTTGATAGTCAACTTATTAAGCTCACGGTAGTCTATGCACATACGGAAACTACCGTCCTTCTTTTTAACAAATAGAACCGGAGCTTCCCAAGGTGAGAAGCTTGGTCTGATGAATCCTTTATCCAATAGCTCCTAGAGTTGTGTCGACAACTCCTGCATCTCTGACGGTGCAAGTCTGTAGGGGGCCTTGGCTACAGGCGCGGCACCCGGCTCCAAGTCAATGTGGAACTCGACTTGCCTTTGAGGCGGTAGTCCTGGCAAGTCCTCTGGAAAGACTTCCGGATATTCCTTGACGACTGGAATGTCTTCGATCTTTGGCTCAGCGGCTTCCTTATCCACGATGTGTGCCAAGAATGCAACACATCCCTTCTTTAAGCACTTTCTAGCTTTCAGACAGCTAATAATCCTCAGCGGCGTATCATGCTTCTCTCCGTGCACTACGATTGTTTCTTCATCCATCACGGGGATACGGATGGTCTTCTCATGGCAAACAATCTCAGCCTTGTTGCTGGACAACCAATCCATTCCCACTACCACATCAAAGCTTCCCAACTTGACAGGTAGCAGGTCTAGTGTAAATTCATGTCCTCCCAATTCTATCACGCATCCTCTAACGACTTCACCCGTTTCAACCAGTTTCCCATTCGCCAATTCAATCGAGTATGGAACGTCTAACTTACTAGCGGCCAAACCAAGTATATTCTTAAATTCTAATGATACGAAACTATAATCGACACCGGTATCAAATAAAACGGATGCAAAGCGTTGATTTATAGGGAACGTACCAGTAACAACATTGGGATCCTGGCGCGCTTCCCTCGCCTCGATGTTAAAGACTCTTCCCCGTGCTTGGTTCAATCCTGGGCAGTTCCTCTTAAAATGCCCAATGTCGCCACAGTTAAAACAACCAAGTTTTTGCCCATTACCACCTTCATTCCCAGCTTGAGTGTTGTTCTGATTTCGATTCACATTACCCGCTTGATTCACGTTGTTGCCTCGGTTTCCATTTCCTTCATTGTTTCCTTGTACACGATTTCCATTGCCACCACGATTATTGTTTCTATTACCAAAACCTCCTTGGCCTCCCCGGCCAGCACTAGCCCAGCAAGAATCCTTCAAGTGGCCGACTTTCCCACAAGCTTCGCATCTTTTTGGCCCACACTGGCCAGAATGATGACGCTGGCAGGTGTTACACTTGGGTAGTGAACCCATATAACCTTTCCCTTTCTTTCCAATACCGGTTGCAGCTTGGACCGGTGAGCTTGGTTCTCCTTTCTTGCCAACACTGCTTGTACCCTGCTTGAAGTTTGAGAATTTCCTTTTGTTCTTGCCAGATGACTCTACGTGAGTCTCCTTCTTTTTCTGCTCAGTGTTTGAGAACTTGTTTAAGCGGATGGCTTCCTCAGTAAGAGCTACGCTCATATCTATGGCCTCTGTGATAGTTGCAGGCTTGGAAGTAGTGACCATACTTATGATCTGAGGAGCTAAACCCCAGATAAATCGCTCGATACGTTTGAACTCTGGTGTAACCATATAAGGTACCACATGTGACAGATCGTGGAATCTCTGAACATATTCCGCGATTTTGGGACCTTCCATCCTCAAATGCCAGAACTCGGTCTCTAACCTTTGTATCTCAGCACGCGAGCAATACTTTCTTTGCATGAGCTCCTTCAGCTCATTCCATGTCATCGCATAAGCAGCGGCTTCACTAAGAGTTTGCACTTGTAAGTTCCACCAGGACAGGGCTCCGTCCAGGAACAGCCCTGAGATGTAAGTCACTTGTTGATCTGGAGCACATTTGCTCATCCTAAGGATAGAGTCCGTTTTCTCAGCCCATCGCACGAATGCAACAGCACCTCTGGTGCCGTCGAAGTTCACAGGCTTGCAGTCTAGGAACTGCTTGTAAGTGCACCTATGTGGTGGATTGTTATTGCTGTTATTGTTCGAATTGCTCCCGCTGGTTCCTCCTTGTGAGGCTGCATACTGCGCTATCACGGCAGCGATGATTCCTTGGAGCTCTGCCTCATTGGCAGGCATACGCATCTCGCGTCTTGGTGGCATCTTTTAAAAGATGATTGTGTTGGTCAAGTCATTATAAGTAAATGAATCATACGTATTCCATTTATCAGACACATAACATCTCATGTTACAAATAAATCAAGCACATAACATCACATGTTATAAAATATCAATAATCAACCCAACATCACATATAGTGAGAATACTGCGATTGCGCTTTCATAAATTAAGACCACAATGTAAGGTTTACAAGTTCATAACTGTATTATACATCATCAGTGACTAAGGGCCACATCGCCCTAGTCCAAACTATCTAGTCAGTGACAACAGCAACGAATATACAAATCATCAAAAGTCACAATCATCAAAAATGCGGTCTCCAAAAGCTGTGTAGTCTGCACAATCGCGGTCGTCTCACCAAAAGTCTACTTGCGTCGGATCAAAAGGCCTAAGCTGATGGCGGTGGAGGAGGGGGAAAACGAGAAAAGAGTAAACGTCGTATACGAAGCCAGTCCTCCTCCATAGCGCGATGAGAGCGCAATAAGTATGCTATCTGCTGCTCGGGAGTCCAAAAGCGAGCGACAGAATCAGGTGAAAGTGGACGCGGAGGGTGTGATACTGCAGGTGGGGTTTGACAATGACACCGTGGTCGCTGAGCTCTCTCCAGCTCCTGTACACAACGGGTCAGCGCCTCCTGCTGTATCATGAAAGATGTGAGAATATCCTCCGTAGAATACCCCACGTGGTAAGGGTGATACGGATCCGACGGTGGCATAATGGGGGGCGTAGTCCAGAGGAACGGCTCACTAGATGGAGCGAAGGATGGTACAGTAAATGGTGCAACAGTGGGCGTAAAAGTAGGATGACAAATCTGGGGTACAAACTGATCTCCTCCTGACACGAAAGGTGTATGTCCAAATGGATGACGTGACGAACCCTCCCCAGGACGTGGTGGAGGAATGTCCTGGAGATAAGTGATCGGGAGATCTGTGCGGTGAGTATCTGTGGTGTGTGGGGGAATCAAGGGAACATCAATGGGAGCTGAAACAGGGGCTGAAACGGGGGCTATAGGTGGTGTAACTAGTATCACGAAAGGTGGGTAATCATCATCATCATCTATCCACCTGTTGCGGGTGTGAGCGTATCGTGGATCAATATGGGTCGCAAAAGGTGCACGGTCGATCATCACCGGCATAGGGTCAGGAAATGGTGCAACAACAGGATCCTCTAACAGAAGTGGAGCGTCAGCAACATGATCATCCACCAACGGTGGAGCAACAACTGGATGATCGTCAACAGGTATGTCATCAACAAAAGGAGCAACCGCAGGTGCATCGGCATGAACAGGGTCATGCTCAAATGCGGGGTCAGGAGCAACGACTGGCTCAGGGGCCACGACCGGCTTCGAATCTACAAACTCCATATCAAAATCAGCTGGATCAGCAAACAAAGGATTGACAGGGGCTACAGGATCCTCCAGGGGCTGGTCTAAGTGAATGAATTCAATGTCCTGGTCAGGATCAAAACCAGGTGGAAACACAGGATCATCATCAACATCGTGATCAAATTTAAAGTCATGTGCGGGTGTAGGTGCAGCTGATGACGCCATGTCAGGGTCGGCGTCGTGTGAGTGGTGCTGCACTCCCTGTGTATGCAAAGATGCGGACGCCACAGACTCAAATGAGTCTGGGACAGGTGAATGAACAGGAGCCTCCTCTGCAGGAGCGTCAGTAATGAGTAGGATATCATCAGCAACAATAGGGACCTCACCCTCAAGGTCATCCTCAAGTGGGTCCTCCTCAAACAAATCAACGTCGTCGTCAGAAACATCATCAAGTGGCATATCAACAACCGGATAAGCAGCAAGGGGTATAGGAGTAGGGATCACCGCGAGTGGTAAATCCCCAGCGAGATGGCCATCAGCAGGCTCGGCTACGACGTCAGGCAGCGCAAATGGCTGGAAGTCGTCATCGTCTGTGCCGGTAGTATCGGAAGTGTGGACCTCATGCTCCGATGAAACTATGTCATCTGATACTATCACCATAGGGTCCAGAGTGTCGGAAACTCCAGTGTCTGATGAAGAAGGCATGATGTCTGTAACAAAAACACACATACGCACAAACAATCAATCATATAATCATATAAACATGTTAGTCACCAATAAGCAAACAAGTAATCATCCTAGTCTTCCCTAGACTATCCTCTCAGTCTCCCTGACTAAACTTCCGAGTCTCTCAGACTAAAATCTCCCAATCTCTCAGATTGAATTCTCAGTCTCTCAGACTGACTTCCTGGTCTCTCAGACTAAAATCTCCCAATCTCTCAGATTGAATTCTCAGTCTCTCAGACTGACTTCCTGGTCTCTCAGACTAAAATCTCCCAATCTCTCAGATTGAATTCTCAGTCTCTCAGACTAAATTTTTCCCCAGTCTCCCCGACTGGACTATAAATTTTGAAAAGTGTATTTGTGCCTCTTTTTGTTTGTAAAAAGGTGTTTGTGCCCTGGATCTGGACGTTTAGTGTATGCAATGTAAAAATGTTTTCGTGAGAGCCCTAGTGATCATAGTCTAGACTCGAGAAGGAATCCTAGTTCACTATGATCAAGGCTCTGATACCAAGTTGTCACACCCTGGCTTTGCGGAAACGTGGGTTTATTTGGTGTGACTTCTTAATACCATAGCTTAATCAAAACAAAGCTATATGAAAGTAAATCCATGACGATCATCCATTACTTCAAGTTTTAAAAGTAAAATACGACAGCATTGTTTTAGAGTTGACACATGCAACGAGTTTACAACACAACATAATAAAAACCTTGTTCATAAGACACAACCACAAAACATGAAATAGACACAGTTTAGGTCTTGTGACTCGTCCAGGCAAAAGTCACAACCCTTAAACTTGGATGACATCACTTCTCCTACACAGCATGAAGACATAGCATACCTCGCCAGATCCCTAATTCCCTGAAATACATGTAAGTTGAAAAATCAACAAAAGTTGAGCGAGTTCATGTGAAAGTGAGTATGTAAAACCTTTGTAATACATTTGTATGTATAAAATCCCTGGTATGTAGCAAATAAGGAAATAAAGAGATCACCAATGGTTTGCAAGGCCATTGATATGTGTGAAGTGCAGTAGGAAGACTCAAACCTAGCAGATTTTTACGTCGGGTACAAAGTCACCCCGAGGTCCGTTCTGTTGGGCCTGGAGTTGGGCTCGCTACACCCAGATAGATCTACCGATACTAACCCTCGGTCCTACAATGAGGATTAATGGCCTCCAGTTTCAGCCTACTCACTCACATGATCTAAGTAGTAACCCTCCTTACGCTAACCATACCATGTAAAAAGTATTCGTAATCATAGTAACATGTATTTCACCCCCGAAGTATAAAACTGAAAACAGTTAAGAGAAAAGGGGGGACATGAACTCACTGAAGTGCGTCTCGAAATAGTCAATCCCAAATCAACCTGTTGCGTGACGACCTACACGTACTAACTTCTATTAGACGGACGGCCGTGCCTTGGCTTAAGGTTTAACGTCTTTGGGAAATACTTAGGCAACTATTTCGTATTTACACTTCTTAATTATTTAGTAAATATATTCCTTCCCAAGGATGGGGGTTTGTAATACATGTATGCTTTATAGTTCCGAAGATATATTTTTAAGTCTCACTTAAAGAATATATTTTAATTCATTTGTCTAAAATATTCTATCTCCAAAATATACATATTTTTCCCAAAAATATTATATTTTACTTCATACCGTTCCCAAAATAATACTTTATCAAAATACACATTTAAGAGTATTTTCCGAAAAATACGTAAGTTACATTTTACAGTTCGCGTGGTAATAATAATACCGGTGTAACTTAGATATTTATTTGTGAAGGCGTTGGTATTATTTTGGAGTCGTTACTTTTTAGTGTATACGAGTTATATTATTTTTACCCTAAAAATAATATATCTGTAGTTCACAAAATAATCATAAAATCACACAAGCGTTTTACTATGAAATATATATTCTAAATATATATTTAACAAGTTTTATTTTACGAAAATCCACCTCCGAATACTTGGTTATTTTATAATAAAAATCATGGCGAAGTTTGTTTGGAAAACAAGTCAAAAATATATTTATAAACACTTGTCACCAAAAATATTCTAAGTATTATTTTCTGGAAAAATTTTGCCAGAGTTTCCTCTGTAACTGGAGGTGGCCACGCTTACTAGCGTATCATTTTCTTTTCAAAATTCAATCAACAATTTTCCAATCATCAATATACAATATTCAATCATCAAACTAGTCAAAAAATAAGTATAAATCGCAAACTCATTAACTTGTAAGTTTTGTAAAAATATGTAGTAACTTCCTAACATATTCAGTGGATCTTGTTATCTTTAAAAATAAAATTAGTTTCTTGAAAACCTTATTTTTAAAGAATGTGAAATTTTACAACATCTAGTCCAAAAACTACAAAATTATTCCTTTGTTAAACCTTTTGTCACACAAGTGTTTACACACTTGTTTGTTTGCAAAAATGCTTTTAGTTGTGTAAGATCCGGCTTTTAAACAAGATTTGCATCTTACACTTGGTTCTTCGAAAATACCACTTGTAGATCTTTAGATCTACTAGTTTAAAACTCTATTTTACCAGAAAAATCACTTTTACACAGGTTCATGTTCATGTGTGGAGGGGTTCATCATCTTGCTACTTTTACACTTAACATATTGCTAGTTCATGTTCCATGAACATGATCTAGCATGGTTAGATGACGATCCGTTCCACTACTAGCCACTAACAACATAAAATAATCCTTTCTAAACAAGATTCACAAGATTTACACCAATAGTCACCCTTTATCCATCAAGTTTATCTTTCATTCAATACTTTTAGTTTTGATCTTGTGTGTTCTTGAGTTTTATCCGTTAAATCTCTTATTAACCACTTTAAACAAGAACAAGAAGATGTTTAGAAGCACTTACTACTAGCTCGTGGCTAGGGAAGAATCAAAGCGTAAACAAGGTGATAAAAGAAATGTAGAGAGGTTCTTGAGATTCCAAAAGCACCGAGCCTCCTCGTATGAACCCTTGCACCTTTGTATGTAAGTAAAATGAGTGAACAAGACTTGAATGATGGTGAGATGGTGGGTAATGGTTTCGGCCAAAGATAGCAAGGGGGAGAGAGATGAGAGCAATTTTGTGTAGTGTTTATGTGAATGTGAACTCTTGTCCATCAAGCATATTTAAAGACCATCTTTCCCTAATAACCCTTAGGTAATGTGTAAGTTAGATATTAGACAAACTTGATTAAAATAATCACAAATGGGTGGGGTGTGTCCCCTTGGGGAACCGTTCGATTAGGGGGGGTTTATGGTTTGATTTCAACCAAATAGTTAAGTGATTAGTTATGTTAGTTAGGAATTCAAGTTAGTTACTAGTGTGTTATGTAATATAACGGGTGTTAGGGTGTTCGGGGACCCTAACTAACTCAGAAAAGCAAAAACAATGTCATTGACAATATTTTTATGTTCCGGGTGAAGTCCGGTTGTTCGGTTGGATATTAATCCGTTAAAGTGCTAAATAAGCATTTAAGGTGTCTTTAATAGTGTTTTTAGTGACACGAAGAAATCCCCGACACTTTGGAAAGTGTCTAACATCATTTTACCAAGTTTTTGCACTTTACTAGTTAAGTAAAATGCTGAATTTTGTTATAAAGTGCAAAATTTTGTACTTAGAGCATGTTTTAGGCACATCCGGTCACTATAAATTTCACCTGGTGACGCAGTTCTACAAACCTCATCTCCCTACACTCACTACTAGTGTAGTAATCTATTCCCGGCTCATACTGGCCTTAGAGACAATATCTGTCTAGTGCTGGCAATGTCAGCATGTTTATTGGGTTATCCGTATAGTGTGCTCACTGTGCTTTTGTGCATCAAGGTTGTCACTAATGTTTGTGTGTAAGTAACAGAGTGACAGTATAAAATGTGATGCATGAGTATGTATGTATCAGAAATCAAGAAGCAGTTTAACCACAGTTGTAAGCAAGCACAGTAATTAAGCATTAATTAAATATTAATTAATTTGTACGGATACGTGGTTTGGTGAGGGTTGTCACACATAAAACCTCGGGAGCTGACAATCGTCGGCTGCCTTGTTCTTCTTATTGCTTGAATAACCAAGATACAGTGCAGGATAATGCTCAGATCGCTACTAAGTGGTACAATGATTGTAAGTGATGAGTGTTAGTGCGTGATTGCTGCTAGAAAAGAGAGTGAATGAGTAGGTGAATTCGAGTTGTGTGACCTATGGATCTGGCATCCCCTTTATATAGTTACAAGAATTAACTAATTATGCTAAAAATCCGGGATATTATGCTAAAAATCCAGGATACTGAGATTATTTCCTTTCTGAACGTTGGGGGGCTGTTTCAACTCGTTTTCCACGCGCATACCAACTATAACTCCGGGATTTAAGCTCCTATAACCGTTACAACATTAATAGCATTGACCAATCATCCATAGCTCCCATAAAATACGCCTTTCTTCAATGCTGACGGTTACAAGAGCTATTCTTCAGGATGACTTGGTCCTCATGAACGTTAGTCCCTTGTAACCAATGTTTACAAGCAAATTGTTAGTAATAGTCAGGATACTGCCTCAGGATATTACCAATATCCTGATCCGGTATCCTGATCATATACAACTAATAAAAAATCAAGATACAAAGTCAGGATATGGGCTCAGAATTTCACCCATAACAATTGTCCCCAAAAATATAACTGTTGGATATCCTGATTCCAACGGGTATATTTTTTAGTCATTCCAACATGTCTGGTAAGGATATATGTTTTCTTCGATCTTGAGAAGCTTGACAGCTATCCCAAGCCAGTCCTGGTGAAAAAGGAGCCATATGTTGCTGCTGCCGAAGGTTTCTCTTATGGTGAACTTGGCTTCATGGAATCTATCGAGCCCATGACCTCCTTCCCTAATAAGGTAAATATCCAGATCATGTATCCTGTACACATATACTGAACCTGTATCCTGGTTAGTTTGTCTTTAATGATACCTGTATTTTGTAGGGTCCAAATCATCCGGTCGTCCTGCGCTTAGAACAATTTTAATTTCCTGCAAGTAGAATAGTTTGACAGTTGAAGGTGGAAAGATCCTGTGTTTTCAGGACGAAACCTTCAACTATTTATGTAAATATGCTTTAAAAACTTAATTGTGTTATTGGTGGATGGGTCTCTTTTTTAGATAAAACCAAGAATACAATCTTTTGGACCAATAATAATAATAAACTATCCTTTTGGCCTTATTTGTTGTTGTTATGTTTTTATTTTGAAAGGTATGTTTTGAATATCCTGATCAAATATCCTGGTCAGGATACTGATGAAATGTTCAATACTTTTGATATCAAAATGTTAGACAAAACTTGGTTGAACATGACTTTTTAGACAACTTAGATCATTTAGATAAGGTTTTCAAGACTTGAAAAATAATAAATCATACCAGAAACACTTAGCAATAATTTCCAACCTCAACCTTTGAATCCTTTACAATGTCCCTGGCATGGATGTCCCCGATCTGTGCAGAATATTGCATCAGTGCATGACATACTTGAGTATTTCTTCACTTAGTGATTAAACTTCGTAGCTTTTTATCCACAAAAGAACGTGTGTAATCACAGCTTGTCATATCTTTGCAATCTTGTCAAAAACTTTAGTTTTGCTGGGGATAAACCCTTAATGTACTGGGGATAAACCCTTAATATCCTGGGGATAAACCCTTAGTATCCTGGGGATAAACCCTTGTTTTCGTGCGCTGCAGGCGGGAGTGTATAAACTCCAAGACTTCGAAAGGTGAAAACCTTTAAAACTTAGAGAGTATGAAAATACCCTTTCACGAGAGAGGGTGATCAATCCTCATATACCTTAAGGATCCAGGATATAGCCAACAGTGACGAAATTTTCAGCCACATTTACATGAACTGGTCCCGCCACCTTGAACTATCCCTGGATAACTTGCGCTCCAGGCGGGGTGTTTAAACCCAATTCGTGAGAAAGGTGAATACTTTTAAACCTGTGAAAGGATCAGACCCCTTAAGCGTGAGAGAGGGGGCCAATCCTCTAATCTTTTGAAATATCCTGAGTGTGTATCCTGGAGCTGTATCCCGAAGCATATACTGCAAAACAACTGTAAACTACAGGCTAACACCCCTCTGATGCTTAAGTCAGTATTGGGTTCAAAAGAATAAATAAATTTAAACATATTAAAATAGATAGAATTCATACAATCCCGAGTTAGAAATTAAATTCTAAACTCACTTGAAATAGAGCTTTAGGTGTATAGCATTCTAGGATCTTGGTAGCATATCCCCTTCCATATTCTTGAGTCGGTATGCCCCTTTCCCAGATTCTGATTCAACCTCATATGGTCCTTCCCACTTTGGGGCTAACTTTCCATCGGTAGGATTAGTAGTATTCTGAAAAGCTCTTCTCAACACCCAATCTCCAACTTGAAACCTTCTGGTCCTAATATTCTTGTTATATGCTCTGGATACTCTCTGTTGATATGCTGCTATCCTTAACTTTGCCGCATCTCTTGTTTCATCCACGGTATCCAATTCCTGACATAGGGCTTCAGGATTCTTCTCAGGATCCTTGAGACTGGATCTTGCTGTAGGTATCACCATTTCTGTCGGGATCACTGCTTCTGCTCCAAACACCAAAGAAAATGGGGTTTGCCCAGTAGCATTCTTCACAGTTGTCCTGTCAGCTCATAGGACAAACGGTAGTTCTTCTGTCCATCTTCCTTTTTTAGCACCTAATCTTTTCTTCAAATTGTTGACAATTATCTTGTTCGAGGATTCTGCTTGTCTATTTGCTTGAGGATGCACTGGTGTTGATGTGATCATCTTAATTCCCCAACTTTTGCAAAAATCAGTAGTTCTTTTGCTGATGAATTGAGAGCCATTATCACAAACTATCTCAGCTGGTACCCCAAATCTGGTCAGGATATTCCTCTTTATGAAGGATACCACTTCTTGATCCCTGACTTGAACAAAGGCCTCGGCTTCGACCCACTTGGAGAAATAATCTGTCATTACCAGCATAAAAAAATTTCCTCCCGGAGCCTTTGGAAGTTTTCCCACTATGTCCATCCCCCATTTCATAAACGGCCAAGGGGATACGATAGGATATAATGGCACTGCAGGCTGATGTAGTATATTGCTGTGTCTCTGACATGCATCACATTTCTGAGCATACTCAATAGCATCCTTCCTCATGGTTGGCCAATAATATCATGTTCTCAACACCTTCGAGAACAGAGATCTGCCCCCAGTATGGTTGCCACAGTCTCCTTCATGTATATCCTGAAGTACCTCCTTGGTTTCAGGATCTTCCAAGCACCTTAGGTACGGACCTACAAGGGATTTCTTATACAAAATATTATTTATAATAGTAAAACGAGATACCTTCATCCTCAAAGCCTTAGGATTTGCATCCTTTGGGATATCTCCTTCTTGAAGATACTTCACAATTGGAGTCATCCAGGATTCAGGATCCTTCTCAGGATATCCATCACTAGGATCCTGGATACATGCTACTTCTATATCCTGAGATTTGAAATGTTCCGTTGCAGGATACAAGATGTGCACTATTGGTATCTAAGTTCCCTCCGGTATCCTGATAGTAGATCCTAAGTTTGCTAGAGCGTCAGCTTCAGCATTCTTTTCTCTTGGTACCTGTTCAAGTGTAAAAATTTCGAAATATCCTGCTAATTTTTTAACAATTTCAAGATATTCAGCTAACTTTTCACCTTTTACTGCATAAGATCCATTGAAATGGTTAGTAATCAATAGGGAATCAACATATACTTGTAACTATCTAATATTCATTTTTTTAGCCAATTCTAATCCTGCTATTAGAGCTTCATACTCAGCTTCATTATTGGTAGCAGAAAATTCACATTTAATAGCTTGGGGTAATATGTCCTCCTGTGGCGATTTTAGTAGTATCCCTAATCCTACACCTCTTATGTTGGATGCACCATCAGTATGTAATATCCAAAATTCTGAACTTTCACCTAGTTGTTGTACTTCTAGGTCGGCTTTATCTTGAATATCACTACTAAAATCAGCCACAAAGTCTGCTAAAGCCTGAGACTTTATGGCATTTCTAGGCTCATATATTAAATCATAGGCACTTAATTTTACTTACCACTTAGCCATCCTGCCTGACATCTCGGGTTTCCTAAGCACATTTTTAACAGGATAGTTGGTTTTAACATGAATCCTATGTGTTTCAAAATAGTGTCTAAGTTTCGTTGACGCCATAACTAGGGCTAATATCAATTTTTCTAAATGAGAATATCTAGTTTCAGCATCTAATAAACTTTTACCAACGTAGTAGACAGGATACTGCTGACCTTCATGATCCTTCACAAGGACAGCACTTACTGCATTCCCTGATACTGCAAGATACAGGGATAATGGTTCACCATCCTCAGGCTTCATCAATAGAGGCGCGGTTGAAAGATATTGCTTCAAATCCTGCTAGGCCACTTCATGCTTCTCTCCCCATTCGAATTTCTTATTCTTCTTCAGGGTATCATAAAATTCCTTGCATTTTTTCGAGGATCTTGAGATAAATCTATTTAATGCTGCAACTCGCCCTGTTAATCGTTGGACATCTTTCATATTTGAAGGTGATTTGATATCCAGGATAGCTTTAATCTGCTCTGGGCTTGCCTCTATCCCCCTTTTCGTTACCATGTATCCTAGAAACTTTCCTGCTCCTACTCCGAAATGGCATTTAGCAGGATTTAATTTCATGTTGTACTGGTCCAGGATATCAAATGCTCCCTTAATATCCTGGAGATGATCCTCAGCCTTCTTAGATTTTACTACCATATCATCGATGTACACCTCCATGGTGTCCCCCAGTTTGTCTTTAAACATCATGTTCACCAATCTCTGGTATGTTGCACCTGCATTTTTCAAACCAAAAGGCATAGCAGTATAACAATAAATACCTGTTGGTGTCATGAAAGCAGTATCCTCCTGATCCGAGGGTTCCATTTGGATCTGTTGGAATCCTGAGGAGGCATCCATGAAGGTTAGCATCTCATGACCATCAGTAGCATCCACCATTAAATCTATATGAGGCAGAGGGAATGGGTCTTTAGGACATGCTTTGTTCAAGTCTGTGTAATCTACACAAACTCTCCATTTCCCATTCTTCTTTTGAACCACGACCACATTTGCTAGCCACTTGGGAAATTTGACTTCCCTGATCATCTTGGACTTCAATAGTCTTTCAACCTCTTCTTGAATAATTATGTTTCGTTCTGGAGCAAACTTCCTTCTCTTTTGCTGGACAGGCTTGAAAGACCTGTCAATTCCAAGCTTGTGAGTGATAATATCTTTGGATATACCTGTCATATCCTCATGCTTCCATGCAAATGTTGACATCCTGTATTTCAAAAAGTTAATTAACTGGTGTTCAATATCCTGAGGGATATCGGTTCCTACGAGCACCGAGATATCTGGATTATCCTGGTCCAGGATAATTTTCTTAACATCCTGCTCGGAAGCCTCCATGATATCCTGGGCTCGCATCTTTAATTGCTATCCTGCTTTGGATTTTCTTGAGGCTTTCATTGAAGAGGAATAGCACTCCTTCGCCTCTTGTTGGTCACTTTCAACTTTGACTACCCCCCCCCCAAGGAGTAGGAATCTTGATGCATTGATGGTAGGTTGATGGCACAGCTTTCATATCATGGATCCAAGGCCTACCTAATATAATATTATAGTAGGATAAAGAGTCCATGACACAAAAGCGCTGCATTGAGTTGACCCCTTCAACATACACTGGAAACTTTATCTCTCCCATGGTATTCCTGGCTTCTCCATTGAATACGAGCACAGTGGACTTCGAAGTAATATCCATCGGGGATACATTCATCCTCTTCAACGTTTCCAGCTGAATTATGTTGACGGAGCTTCCATTATCCCTAATATCCTGCGCATAAAATGATTAGCAACATATAACATTATTACTAAAGCATCATGATGAGGATCCTGGACTGTATCCCTGTCATCGTTATCGAACGTGATCACTTTGTCAGTTGTGGGGGTTGACATCCTGGTTGGTTTATCTCCCATTTCTGCCTTGGCTTCCTTCGCGTGCCTCTTCACCACAGAATATGATGTCCCGCTGATGTGCGTGAAAGTGTTATATATATTAGGTGTATATTTTAAGCCCTTTTTTAACACTTATTTTAGCCAAGTTTTAAATTTATAAAACACGATATTTCACTAACACTAAACACACATATGGGCAAGTGCACCCATCGTTGAGTGTAGTATAGCGTTGGTAAGATACCGAGGTCGTCCAAGGACACAAGAGCTTTTAGTACCGGTTTATCCTCAACGTCTAATCAAAATAAAAGTTTAGAAAAATGTTTTAAGCTAAGAAAAATAAAAACTAACTAAAATGCTGAAAATAAAAATAAAATAAAAACAGATAGACAAGATGAATCACTTGGTTCCGACTCGTATCTAGTATAACCTTTGATTATTTCCGCACTTTTGCACATAATTAAGAGATTATCTTAGTTATTGTAGTAGGCCCCTCTTTTGAAGGTGACGTTACCCTCACCCCAGTAGTTTGAGTCAGCAAGGATACAATCCTAAAAGGGTGGATTATTGGAAGATAATGAATTAAGTTATTAATGCAGTATTGTGGTAGGCCCCGCTTTTGGCGGTGACGTTACCCTCGGCTAAGTAGTCTGAGTCAGCAGGGATACAGTCCTAAATAGCCGGGTTATAGTATTAATAGTAGTTAACTTATGAGGGGGTCAAAGAGTTTGGACCCCCGCCATCCAATACCGTGAAGCATTGAAGGAGGTCCTACTAAATTTGACCCAGGTCCATTGCAGGACCTCTAAACGCTGAACAATGGCAAGACCTTTACCAAACCGTTCCCTTAACCCCCGACCAGGTAGCCAACATACCTCCATATAGACCGTGGAGATATGAATGGTGAAAATCCTTTATTTTATATAGACAGTAAAATAATGCCAAGACACCACGGACAAACGATAAGGAAAGATCACCTTCAACATAAGTAACTAGTTATTAAAGTCATTAATACAAAACCAAATAAAAAGTGCAAAAGATTAGAAATAAAAAGTATTATACTAGACACTTTGTCTTCACCAAGTGATGTAAGAGACTTAGGCAAACATGGCCTTGATTGTCAAGAACTCTTACGATTAATCTTGGATCCCGAGACTACTCACACACTCTACGATGGACAATGGATGATGGTGGTGGATGATGGTGTTGTGATGGTGGTGGGTGGTGGATGAAGTGTGAGAGAGGTGGTGTGTCAAGGGATGAGTTGAAATGAATCCAAGCACTCCTATTTATAGGCTGAACAGAGAGCTGGGCACGGCCCCGTGTCCGCTGGGCACGGCCCCGTGTCTGTCTGACACTCTCTCTCCTCATTAATTGTAATTCACAATTACAATAAATGCGCCTGCTGTACTTTCGACACGCCCCCGTGTCCGCTGGGCACGGCCCGTGGTGGGCAATAGAAGCTTCTATAGATTTGTCTTTTCTGCTGCTTCTTGGGCACGGCCCCGTGCTGGCTGAGCACGGGGCGTGTTCAGTCTTCTGACTTCTCTAATTTGCTTTGGAAGGTGCCGTTGAGGGGTCGGGCAGTCCACTAATGTTCCTTTTCTTGTATTTATGTTGGATTTAGCTGTCTTTTTGCTTCTTTTGCGTTTTTGAGCTCATTTAATCCTGAAAATACAAAAGGAAGACAAAAACACTCTTTTTCCAATATTAGTACTTAAAAAGGGTTAGTTTTATGCCTTATTTGATGTAATTTATATGTTGCATTTTACACACATCAAATACCCCCACACTTGAACTTTTGCTTGTCCTCAAGCAAAACTCTTTAATATGTGGCTTACACTCCCAAATGGAATAGGTAGAAGAGAAGGTTTTGGGCTTGTCGTAGAGTGTCGGGATGTCCAAGATCTTTTTGGGTTTTATTTTAATCTATTTACAATCCTATTCGTAATGATTTATTTAGAACGTTTCATAGGAGAAATTACTTATTTGGGCATAACATGCCTTTTTAAAATTCCATTTATATACAAGTTCACATACCTTACGGGGGAAATCACTCACACTCGGCCGAATGTGTATTTTTAGTGAATCACTCGAGAGCGGCATGGAACTTATTCCTACCATAGGCTTGCCAAGCAATCAATCCTCCTCCTTTTTAACTTTTATACCTTTGTAAATATCAAGAGGACTTCGTGGGTTAAGGGTTAGGTTTGGGTTAAAGGTAGGTGGTTGGGATAGTGGTTAGTAGAAAAAGGGCGAAAAGCGTAACAAGTGTCAGTTTTCGTAAGACTTTCTATTTTTTTGTAACTTTTTATTTTGATGAAGCTTTCATTCAAACAAAGTTATTTTTGATGAACTTGTTTGTTTATTTTCTTTTTGCTTCATCATCAATATTTTTTTTTTTTTTTTTGATCATACGAAAAACCGAACTTGTTACTAAAACAAAAGGTTAAAAATGAAAAAGGTTTTGGTGGGTGAAAGGGTTTTGGGTGATGAAATGAAAAGGTTTAGGCTCAAAGGGGTTAACTAGGCAAAAGGTTAAAAATGAAAAAGGTTTTGGTGGGTGAAAGGGTTTTGGGTGATGAAATGAAAAGGTTTAGGCTCAAAGGGGTTAACTAGGGGGATTTTTGGGTAGGTGGTAAAAGAAAAAGAAAAATAATGGTGTAGAAATAAAAAGGGTTAGTCCTAATGCCTCCATCATTTACTTACTCGGGTTTAAGTTGATAAGGACCGGGAATGTATCGTCATGGCAAGTTCTAGAGTCGTAAGAACCAAGCGGCTATTCACACAAGAAACGAAAAATGAGCATTTAGTTTTAATGATATGTAATTGTGCTCAATAAAGGCTCAAAACTCACTTTTTGTGGGAATGGGTTTTTATGTGATCAAGTATATATAATCAAATTTTAACTAAGTTTGCCATGCCTTTTCATAATTTTCTTATGTTGGTTCTTTTTATCACTACGCTATCGGTTGTAAATTCGTAAAAACATAACCTTTTTGAGAACTTGAATTTCCCGAATTAAACCTAGACAAGTAAGAAAAAATGAAATTTTTGAAAAAATTTTGGGGTGATTAGCGGTTCCAATAGAGTTTTGTGTAAGGCTTGTGTTTAGGACTTGCAAAAATTCAAGGTTTTAGCATCCCCCCCCCCCCCCCCACACTTAAATTACACATTGTCCTCAATGTGTCCAAAAATAAATTTTTAGGTTGATTAGATGTGTAAAATAGTGTTTAAAAAGCAAAAATTTGTGTTACTGGGCACTGAACACGGCCCCGTGTTATCCGGGCACGGCCCCGTGTTCAAGTGCCAGTAACAAAATTGAAATAAGAGAAGTAGAAGTCTGGACACGGGGGCGTGTTGGGTGAACACGGCCCGTGTCCAGGTACCTGAACTGGGCGTTTTTCTGCAGGTGGTTCAGCACGGGGCCGTGTTGGTTGGGCACGGCCCGTGTTGAACCTTCTGGACTGGAGAGAATTGTCGGGTTGCCTTGTTCTTGTGCAGGAGTTCATTTTTCTCGTCCCCCTTTTCATCCTTTACCACCATGAGTGTGTTTTATTCCTGAAAATTAAAACTAACTAGAAAACATAAAAACTAATCTAAATTAAACTAAGGATAGTTCCGTGGAATGCCTCCATGGTGCGCCATGTTTATAAGGGTCCTTGGCTAGACCCAAAGCCTGGTCATATGTTACCCAAGTGGGATGTATTGCATCCCATGTTACACCATCGGAGAGCGTCATCCCAGCTTGAGTCTATGACCTTCATGTAGTTGACCGGATCTTCTTCCTCTACTCTCTTTCCACATTCAAATTTTACTTCCTCATCCCCAAACTTCAATGTTAGAGTTCCGTCATTCATATCCACCAATGCTTGGGCGGTGGCTAAAAATGGCCTCCCGAGGATGAGAGGGACATCGGTGTCTTCTTCCATGTCTAGGATGACAAAGTCGGTTGGAAAGACGAATTTGTCAACCTTGACTAGCAGATTTTCGGCGACACCTTGTGGGAATTTGACGGACCTGTCGGCGAGTTGTATGCTCATCTTTGTAGGGCTTGTTGTTCCTAGGCCGAGTCGTTTGAACATTGATGTGGGCATGAGGTTGATGCTAGCCCCAAGATCGGCTAAAGCATTTCGGACGGGGGACTTCCCAATCGAGCAAGGGATTGTGAAGCTCCCGGGGTCGATTTTCTTTTGTGGAAGTTTGTTGAGTACTAAAGCTGAGCATTCTTCGCCTAAGTTAACTAATTGCAATGATTCAATTTTCCTTTTGTGAGTGAGGAAATCCCTCATGAATTTTGCATATTTAGGCATTTGGGTTAGGACCTCAATAAAAGGAATATTAACATGCAATTGTTTTAGTAAACTTTCGAACTTTGCGAATTGCTCATCGGTCTTTTGACGATTTAACCTACCGGGGTACAGAATTGGAGGAGTCTTGGTGGGCTCTTGATTTGGTGTAGAAGCCTTTTCTGGCGCAGGAGGAGTCACAGGCTGGCTAGAATGGCTTCTTTCATTTGGCGGTGATGGAGCATCCTCGGGACCCACGGTTCGATTTCTTAATGTGATGAGATGTACTTGTGCCTTCGGGTTTGTTTCGGTATTACTAGGTAACGCGCCTTGTGGTCTCTCGGAGAAATTTTGAGCTAGTTGATTTAATTGTTTTTCAACGTTTTGAATGCTAGCTTGTTGATTTCTGAAATTCGATTCCAATTGTTGAAATCGATCTGAGTTTTTCTTTTCAGTGTCAGAGATGAGGCGAGATACAGTATCTTCAAGCCTTTCTCTTCCACCTTGTTGTTGAGAGAAATTTTGCTGTTGTTGGAAATTAGTTCTTTGGTTTTGTTGGTTACTACTATTGCCGGGATCTCTCCAACCAAGATTTGGGTGGTTACGCCATCCTTGGTTGTAGGTACCCGTTGGAGGACCCGACGGCCTAGGTCTATTCTCCATGTAGTTTACCGTTTCTGTTTGTTCCTCTAATTCTTTCATACAACTCCAATTTTCATGTGACCCACCACACCCTTCACAAGCCATAACCGAGGCCGCTTTTGTCATTTCTAGCTTTTTGATTTTTGAAGAGAGGGCCTCGATTTGGGCTTGTAAAGAGGTGCTTTCATCAACCTTATGGGCGCCCGGGGCAATAGATTTATTACCTCGGGGAGTGTGCCACTGAAAATTGGTTTGAGCAATTTCCTCAATTTGATTATATATTTCATTTGGGCGACGATTACCTAAAAGTCCCCCGGAGCTTGAATCAAGTGTTTGTCTTGTGTGTGGCAACAACCCATTGTAGAAAGTGGATACTTGTTGCCACACCGCTAGACCGTGATGAGGACACTTTCTTAGAAGCTCCTTGAATCTTTTCCAAGTTTCATATAAGGATTCCCCATCCTCTTGTGAGTATGTATTAATTTCAGTCATTAATTTAGCCGTTTTAGCAGGAGGGAAATACTTATATAGAAACTTTTGGGCAAGTTCATCCCAAGTGTTTACCGATCCAACTGGGAGGGTGTTAAGCCAAGCCTTAGCTCAGTCTTTCAGTGAAAATGGAAACATTCGAAGGCGGATGGCGTCATTTGATGCTCCATTGATCCGAAAGGTATCACATATCTCTAAGAAGTTAGTAATATGTAGATGGGGATCCTCGTCCGCAAGCCCGTGGAAGGTTGCGGAGTTTTGGAGCATTTGTATCAAATGTGGCCGAAGTTCGAAGTTGTTGGCTTCGACATTCGGTGCGTTGATAGCGGCGCCGAGATTGCCTACGGTGGGCCGTAGGTAATCCATGAGGGTACGTTGGTCCGCCATTGGAAGTGGGTCCCCCGAGACTTTCTCTTGATTTTTGGCTTTAAGTCTTTTTCTGAGAAAGCGTTCGGGTTCGTCTAGAGGTTCTTTTATGTCTCTACTAGAACTGGAGCTCATGCACTACGTAGGAGGTTCAAATGTGGCGCCTGGGTTCCAAGTCCTGCAACAAAAACAGAAAAGAACGTTGGTCAGAATGTTCACCACGGCCCCGTGCTCAGTGAACACGGCCCGTGGTCAGAAGTACAGTAATCGTTTTCTGTATCCCAGTTACTGGGAGTTGGACACGACCCCGTGTTGCACCGACACGGCCCCGTGTTCAGCTCTCTGTAACTCAGAAAATAAGAACTGCCAGTGATGATGCTGGGCACGGCCCGTGTCTGTCCGGGCACGGCCCGTGCTGAGCTCTGCAGAAGCTGAAAAACTAAGAAAATCCTAAAAAAAATTTAAAAGAAAAATAAAAGATGATTAGGCCGTTGATTCCTAACTTTCTTAAAATCCTTGTGTCCCCGGCAACGGCGCCAAAAACTTGATGTGCGTGAAAGTGTTATATATATTAGGTGTATATTTTAAGCCCTTTTTTAACACTTATTTTAGCCAAGTTTTAAATTTATAAAACACGATATTTCACTAACACTAAACACACATATGGGCAAGTGCACCCATCGTTGAGTGTAGTATAGCGTTGGTAAGATACCGAGGTCGTCCAAGGACACAAGAGCTTTTAGTACCGGTTTATCCTCAACGTCTAATCAAAATAAAAGTTTAGAAAAATGTTTTAAGCTAAGAAAAATAAAAACTAACTAAAATGCTGAAAATAAAAATAAAATAAAAACAGATAGACAATATGAATCACTTGGTTCCGACTCGTATCTAGTATAACCTTTGATTATTTCCGCACTTTTGCACATAATTAAGAGATTATCTTAGTTATTGTAGTAGGCCCCTCTTTTGAAGGTGATGTTACCCTCACCCCAGTAGTTTGAGTCAGCAAGGATACAATCCTAAAAGGGTGGATTATTGGAAGATAATGAATTAAGTTATTAATGCAGTATTGTGGTAGGCCCCGCTTTTGGCGGTGACGTTACCCTCGGCTAAGTAGTCTGAGTCAGCAGGGATACAGTCCTAAATAGCCGGGTTATAGTATTAATAGTAGTTAACTTATGAGGGGGTCAAAGAGTTTGGACCCCCGCCATCCAATACCGTGAAGCATTGAAGGAGGTCCTACTAAATTTGACCCAGGTCCATTGCAGGACCTCTAAACGCTGAACAATGGCAAGACCTTTACCAAACCGTTCCCTTAACCCCCGACCAGGTAGCCAACATACCTCCATATAGACCGTGGAGATATGAATGGTGAAAATCCTTTATTTTATATAGACAGTAAAATAATGCCAAGACACCACGGACAAACGATAAGGAAAGATCACCTTCAACATAAGTAACTAGTTATTAAAGTCATTAATACAAAACCAAATAAAAAGTGCAAAAGATTAGAAATAAAAAGTATTATACTAGACACTTTGTCTTCACCAAGTGATGTAAGAGACTTAGGCAAACATGGCCTTGATTGTCAAGAACTCTTACGATTAATCTTGGATCCCGAGACGACTCACACACTCTACGATGGACAATGGATGATGGTGGTGGATGATGGTGTTGTGATGGTGGTGGGTGGTGGATGAAGTGTGAGAGAGGTGGTGTGTCAAGGGATGAGTTGAAATGAATCCAAGCACTCCTATTTATAGGCTGAACAGAGAGCTGGGCACGGCCCCGTGTCCGCTGGGCACGGCCCCGTGTCCGCTGGGCACGGCCCCGTGTCTGTCTGACACTCTCTCTCCTCATTAATTGTAATTCACAATTACAATAAATGCGCCTGCTGTACTTTCGACACGCCCCCGTGTCCGCTGGGCACGGCCCGTGGTGGGCAATAGAAGCTTCTATAGATTTGTCTTTTCTGCTGCTTCTTGGGCACGGCCCCGTGCTGGCTGAGCACGGGGCGTGTTCAGTCTTCTGACTTCTCTAATTTGCTTTGGAAGGTGCCGTTGAGGGGTCGGGCAGTCCACTAATGTTCCTTTTCTTGTATTTATGTTGGATTTAGCTGTCTTTTTGCTTCTTTTGCGTTTTTGAGCTCATTTAATCCTGAAAATACAAAAGGAAGACAAAAACACTCTTTTTTCCAATATTAGTACTTAAAAAGGGTTAGTTTTATGCCTTATTTGATGTAATTTATATGTTGCATTTTACACACATCACCCGCAAATGTCGGATCCTCCTGAAATGAAATGAAATTAATTATATTGGCATCCGCAGGAGGTGATGCCGCCCGTTCAGGATCCTTCTCAGTATCCTGACCCTTATTCTTCTTTCTTCCCAGGAGATCCTTCAGATATCCCTTGCTCAAGAGATAGCTTATTTCTTTCCTTAGAGTGATGCAATCCTCAGTAACATGTATGAAATCCTCGTGGAAGGCACACCATTTGGACTTATCCTTCCAATCAGCTTTTTGTTGATTCTTCCGAGGCCATCTTGCTTTACCGTCTAAACCCTGCATAGCATACATCAGTTCAGGTATATTAACGGAGAAACAATATTCAGACAACTCAGGATACTCCTCAGGATCCTCCTCTTCAACAGCATTCACTTTTTTGCCGTCATTTCTGCCATACGGCTTAGAGCGATATGGTTTATATGAGGATTCCGATTTCCTATTGGTCGACTCATAGGTTGTTGATGAATTCATCCTCTCTTGCATCTTTTTGTCATCTTCTAACTGAATATATCTTAAAACCCTGTTACGAGCTTCATCCAGATTCCTGCAGGGATTCGTTACAAGATCCTGGTAAAATTGAGAATCCTTTTGCAACCCCATCTTGAAAGCCTGCAGAGCTGTTGCAACATCAAGATGCGGGATATCCAAGGATTCCCGGCTAAATTTGTTCACATAATCCCTCAAGGATTCCTGAGGCCCTTGAGTTATCCTGTAAAGATCACTGGTTAGTTTCTTAAAACTTCGGCTGCAATAGAATTAACTATTAAATAAATTAACTAAATGAGGAAATGAAGTAATTGAATGAGGAGGAATGTTTAAGAGCCATTTTAAGGCTGATCCTGTTAAGGTAGAACCAAAACCCTTGCAAAGACATGCTTCTTTGAGATCCGGAGGGATAGGGTTAATTTCCATCCTTTCCCTATACTGAGCAATATGCTCTTCAGGATCCGTAGTTCCGTCATAGAGCTTCATGTTGGTGGTTTGAAATCTTTTTTGGGATTTCAGCATCACAGATGGGATACGTGAACCGTGATATCCTGTGGCTGTCATGGGACACTTCTGGAATCGGTTGGACCACGCCAGGTACACTGGATATCATGTCCTTCAATTTTTGAAGCTCCCTGGAAAATGCTGACGTCATACCTGCATCCTGTAAAGATCCAACACCATTAGTAGCAAGAGTATTATTATTATTAGATACATTACCAGACTGAGGATTCTGGCCATATCCTGACGCATATACTGAGCTTCTCACAGTCGACACTCTGACTGAAGAGGGTATCTCACGAGTATGATTCTGGGAATGGCTAGGCACAATATTCCCCCAGTTATCCTCAGTATAAACTGCAGAACTGAAATTCAAAGCCCTGGGTTGCAAGGGAGTGACAGTATCTTCAGCAGGCCTGCTTGAGCCGGATTTCAAGAGTTGTATCTCTCTCATCTGCATCTGATTAGTTTCCTACTGCTGCCTCATCTGTTCCTGTACACTACCAAACAAATTTAGAATTTCCTCATTAGAAGCCAAAACAGGACCAAATCCCTGGATATTGCGAGCGGGGATAATATCCCGAGCCACATGAATTTCAGTTCCTTGTGAAGAGGCTTGCGTTCTCGGAGGGGGTGGTGGAAGCACCGAACCAATTGTTGCAGAGGTTGTAGCAGACACGGTGGAAGAGCTCATGTTTGACCTCGAGGCCATTGAAAATAGTATAGCAAAAAGTTTTGAAAATAGAAAACCAAGTAACGATTTTGCAAAAACTTTTAGTAGAAGTAGCACCACTCGCCCCACGGTGGGCGCCAAATTGTTTTGGTCAAAAATTACCTAAGCAATTAAGTGATCAAATTAGTTTTGTGAGGTAGTGTGCTAGTAAAAAATATGTTGGTTTGTTAGTTTGCAAAAACAGTTAACATGATACGGCTCAGGATATCGAGTTGTATCTATAATCAAACAATGAGCAAAAATGTAAAGGTTGACACGTGATGTACGAGAAAAGCCCTTGATCAATATAGATCTCCGGCATAAAACCTCGGGAGCTGACAATCGTCGGCTGCCTTGTTCTTCTTATTGCTTGAATAACCAAGATACAGTGCAGGATAATGCTCAGATCGCTACTAAGTGGTACAATGATTGTAAGTGATGAGTGTTAGTGCGTGATTGCTGCTAGAAAAGAGAGTGAATGAGTAGGTGAATTCGAGTTTTGTGACCTATGGATCTGACATCCCCTTTATATAGTTACAAGAATTAACTAATTATGCTAAAAATCCGGGATATTATGCTAAAAATCTGGGATACTGAGATTATTTCCTTTCTGAACGTTGGGGTCTGTTTCAACTCGTTTTCCACGCGCATACCAACTATAACTCCGGGATTTAAGCTCCTATAACCGTTACAACATTAATAGTATTGACCAATCATCCATAACTCCCATAAAATACGCCTTTCTTCAATGCTGACCGTTACAAGAGCTATTCTTCCGCCATCAACGTCCTTATCCTGACCAATTTAAGCGGGTCTTCAGGATGACTTGGTCCTCATGAACGTTAGTCCCTTGTAACCAATGTTTACAAGCAAATTGTTAGTAATAGTCATGATACTGCCTCAGGATATTACCAATATCCTGATCCGGTATCCTGATCATATACAACTAATAAAAAATCAAGATACAAAGTCAGGATATGGGCTCAGAATTTCACCCATAACAACTATTTAGATCATAACCATATGATGATCCTTTATAATAGAGAACCAACAGATCTGAATGATTATCAATCGTATATATGTAATGATTGTGTAGATCGTATGAATGTTTAGCAAACTGTTATGCATAGGGTACAGGTTACATATATGATGATCAATGATTACTGCGTTGTATGATAACTGTTTGTTCGGTGATAGTATGAAACGATTGTTAATGAGGATTAGGGTTTCTGTGTATTTAACTGATGTCAGACGTAACTTATGAATTCTGACGAAACCTGGATGGCGACGAAACTTGGGAGTTTCGTCAGCATAAATCATGACGAAAACCTAGGGGTTTCGCCAAGGGGTATACGACGAAACCTTAGGGTTTCGTCAAATGGGAGTCATGACGAAACAGGGAGTTTCGTCTGGTGGGTAAACTGCACAGTAAACTCAGTTAAGTCTGTTAAGGGATAACTAGGTTAGTTATGTGTTGCCATGAAACAATTATGTGATGTATGAATTGCATGGACTTGTACAGCTGCTATATGCTATGATTGTATCTATGTGTGAACTTCGTGAATGTCAACTGTTGTGTACATGCATATATTAGGCTTTGACTGATTTAATTGGAAACAAGTAGTTAATCAAACCGAGCAAACCGAGGTGAGTTCACACTCTTTCTAAGGCATGGGATTCCCGGTGGTTGGGAATGGGTTATGGAATTAAAACGGAACCTACATATCCTCATTGGGTAGGATATGTACGGCCATCCTCCTTGGGTAGGATGCCAATATTAATCCTTTTTATTCTCCTTGGGTAGAATACGTACATTCATCCTCCTTGGGTAGGACAACAACCTTAAAACTTACTAGACAAAACTCTATCATTAAGTCCCTCATTTTATATCGACTTAATCGCCGAGGCCGATGGCGAGCGGGTCATTAGTTAATAGCGCTATTAGGTTTGACAAACCTCACACCGTGTCGTTCGAACGGGCGTGTACTAATGGATTGTGGCAAACTGTCAATGATGATAGACATTGATGTAGGGCACAACTATTGTTCGTCAGTTTTCGATATGGTAACGGTCTAGTGGTTCACATGGGGAAGCCCCCACTGATTATGGATATGGTTTGGGAAATAAAGGAACTGGTTAACTCGTGGTTTACGAAACAACTTGTGGTTTTCAAAACAAACTGGTACAATTAAACAACCAACTGTGAACTCGCTCAACTTTGTTGTTGACTCGTTGTTACATGCCTTACAGGTCGTTAGATGCTTATGGAGCTTGCATGAGGAGGAGGTCGTTGTGGGATATGGACTGTTATGTCCCGTACTTAACATTTGAACTTTAAATTATGTTTTGGTTATTTAAACATTACTATGCTTCCGCTGATTGCTTAAACATGTTTGGTTTCTTTTAGACACCAATTATATTGGGTTGGTTTTATTTACTTAATTGCATAGTTCAATATGATTGGTGGCTGGATCCTGGTCAGTCACGCCTCCAAGTGGTGTTACTCCGCATGTTGATTTAGGGGTGTGACAGTATCAGCAGAGTACCCTGAGAGGGCAGGCTGAGAAGAGGAGGTGCCTTCGCTTCTAGGCGAACCAGACAATTGACGGTACACGTCAGATGGTCCTTGGTCGCTCATACTATAAACTAACAAATAGTCAAATAACACATAACAATAAAATACAATTTTGCACGTATTCCCATGATTTATTTCCTAACAATTTAAATTTTGATGTCAGCAGAACACTTATGTGGCTGAATCAGTGGCTTAGCTCTGATACCACCTTCTGTCACAACCCCCGATCCCTATTAATCAAATTTAGGAATGGGCGGCCGCGAGCCAGTTTTGGTGGTATCGCGTATTGTCAAATTTGGCAGCGGAATGTTCATCAGGACCGTAGTTAAGAAATATTTGATCAGAGTAAAATACCACCTTTTCATAATATTAAATACATGGGATAAAACCCAAGTTCGTAGTACACATGTTTTCATAGGAATAAATCCTATTTTATTTATTAAAAACATCTATTTTAATTTAGGTAATTTTATTGCCACTTTTCCAAGCCTTCAGTGCTGTCCAGCTGGCTTCTATTTGGCTTTCACAGTTTGTTATCTGAAACGCGTTTTAAAAACATTTGTCAGTGGGAAATACTGGTGAGTGAATCCCAGTTTAATCAAGTTAAATAAAAACCATTGTACAGTATTGAGGGCGGTCTCGCAATTATATTTGTTTCCAAGTTATACCAATTAACATCCATGGTACTGTCAGACCCGACTTGTAGAAATGCTACTCCTTGACCAGGTGGTAACAAATTTTGTATACAAAACCCCAACATACTCTTGATAATTGTATTCTTACAAATACTCAATAACTGCTTAATATATAATTAATCATGTGAGGTTTTGTAAAAACAATTTGCAAAAAGGAGATTACTCACAACAAGGTTTACACAAAAAGAAGGATTACTCACATTACTGTCTTAGATTTTCTGTAAGGGTTTCCTGAGAATTATCTATAATTTACACAAAAGCACACGTGTTAGTATAATAACCCATTTTAACATTAGTAATACCCTCCCCGAGACGGCATTCCAACGACTACGTCGGGCAGAACCACGACAGCCGTTACGGAACCCTAGATCAATCAGGCAGCGTATCTAATACGTATCCAGGGGTTATGATACTTACAATGGAGCAAAACTTTGCTATTTAGGGGGTATAATACCCGTATATTATGACTACACTTTAGATTTGAGAGAAAGAAAACATTTTTGAACGAATTCGACTGACGATCCGAGGCCCTCTATATATAGTTCTGATTTCTGGTTCTCTCGCGGCCCACGTAACACGAGACCGGGACCTACGCGGCCCGCGTCAACGCTGGTCAACATCGTAGCTTGTCCGGGTCACTATCTAGCCTCGCCACGATGATGACACGTGTCATCACCGGGATGCGCCACCTTCTTGATCTCTAGCGGCCCGCGTAAGACCCTTAAGAGGTCTACGCGGCCCGCGACAAACCCAAAAACATTGTTTTTAATTATTTTTAATACTATTTAGGGTATTCGGGGCCCGTTTTCACGTATGGAGTGTATTTTTGGACATATTGGGGTATTTTAAAATATATTAGGGTGTCGAAAATAATTCGAGGGTGTCGGTTTTCTTTAGAGTTGTTATAGTTGGAGGCTGGATGGGGTTAACCTTTTCTAGTTTTAGGAGATTGTTTGGGTGTTCGTTTTACTAGTTCAAGTGAGGTGGTGGAACTAGCTTGGAAGCTAAGGCTCCCACGGTTCACACACTGATATTACAGAATCGTCTATATCAAGGATAGTGATCTGAATAATCATACAACATTTAGAAAATGTTAGAATGGGTGAAATCATAACCTTTCGTGCGAGAGGGCCTGTTTCTCGGGCGATAGGAACTGTTTCGAGATGGAATTAGTTCGGTTTTGGTTGAACTATTCATCTTCTTGGCTGGAATTGACTCTAACATGAATCCACAACTATGAACTTAGCTTGTGAGCTCAGAGAGTCCCAGATTCAGCCAAGTTTAATATCAGAAAGTTGTCTTGTAAAAAGGTTTGAAAGTTAAACTCCAAATCTTAGCTTGGTCCTCAACATACTGAGAGTTATTATTAGATTGCCAAAGCAAATCTGATAAACCAAGTGTTTGAGATTTGATGAATGAAGAAAATCAAAAAATTCTAGAAAATCGAAAAACTTAAAATAATTCAAAAAAATCAAAAGAAATAAATTTTTTTTCAAAAAATTCAAAATAATTCAAAAAATTTTTAAAAATAAAAAATTCTAAAAAAGTCAAACAAATTCTAAGAAAATCAAAATATTCAAAATAATTCAAAAAATCAAAAAAATTCAAAAAAAAATCTAAAAAAATAAAAAAAATTCTAAAAAATAAAAAATAAATTAATAATTCAAAAACATTCTAAAAAATAAAAAAACTAAAAAATTTTAAAAAATAAAAAATTCTATAAGAATTCTAAAGATAAGTATGTATGTACGTGTGTATTTGTCAGCCGCCAATAGTGGAAAGTCTTCATCTAGAATTGGAATTGTATTTTTTGCTTTACTTTTCCTTGAGCGACTACGTCGCACAACTGGCTTTCGAGTGTCGTCGTTCCTCTGTGATTGGGTTTGCTTATCTTTACGTCTCGCAACCTCCTCATTCTTTTGTTGGTTTGCTTTCGTAGATGGGCGGCCCCGGGTATCTTGTTGTACCTTAGGCGGTTGATGGTCAGTCATATTTGGATTCACAACCGCTTTTATTTTCGACAACATACTTTTTAACACTATTGGTTGTGGTGCCTGTAGTTTTTGTGTGACTATATCCATTTCCACCTGAATATAATCAAGTTTTGTCCAGAATTTGTCTATCGCGGCAAGAGGAATTTTGCAATCTGTATTTCAAAAATCATAGTTAAAACAAAAAGTATGTTGATGATTAAATATTGTATTGTTCTAAGTATATGAATAAAATTATATACACATTATAATATTATTATTTATTTATAGAAAAAAACCTATATGTATGCAATGTATATTATACTTGTTATATTACCTGTTCTTTCCCACCTCTCCATCTGAGAAGCACGTGGCAACCCATAACCCGTAAAAAGCTGGTGGCGACAAGTGCTCGCTGCTACCCGCAACGCATGTAGCTTTTTTTCTTTCGACAAGCAACAAATCTAAGGCTTTTTTTGAAACATTACCGCGTAGATTATCAAAAATTGGTATTCTATGGTCCCCCATTTGCACGGACTTGCTCTCCTGAAAATTAAGTTTTATTTTTATGTGTTGTGACTCTATAACTTTTCCAAAAAGCCACACAAACTCTATGGAGCGAGTTGTTTGGCCCTTTAATGTATCTCTTAAACTTTAAATGTTGACTTTCAACTCTGTTGGTTGTATGTTGACAAAAGTTGGGGATTGTGTTAGTCCAAGCTGAAACAAACCTTTCTTTATACTCTTTCAGCCATACATTATACCAATAGTCCACAACTACTGAAAAAATAGACTACAACGATTTGTAATGTTTGTATGTATATATGTAAGGATGAACGTATGTAAACTAATATAATATGTACCGGACCGACAGGCGTTAGTCAGTCGCGTGTAACGCCGCTCAAAGTTATAATTGTATAGCGTCGGAGTGGGAGACCTACACAGCCGAGACCAAGAAATCTTGAATATTTTCCAGTCTTCATCCGTAAATTTTGCCCGAAAGTGTTTTTGAATATTCTATGAGATGTGCCACCTACATAACAATTTGGAAGCTTTTGGGAATACTTTCGCAAGCATTCATCAAAGCTTGATCCCTATCTGTTACAATTACATGTGGCTCCATACAATCTACCAACAATTCTTTGAGCCTCTCTCTTGTTTTTCTATAGAGACAAACGCATGAACCACACAAAACGACTTATGTGTCGATGTCACACCCACAACTTGAATAAACAGAAGGTTATACTCATTTGTTTTGTAGGTAGCATCAATTATCAACACATGTGGGAATGTACGTCACATGTTGTACGTGTACCGATGAAAGAGAAAAACCTCCTCGACCACATTTGTGGAGGGATTCCCCCTAGTGAAATAAACGTACATTTCTTCTTACAACATGTTCTCAAGTATCTTCATTGGAGTTCGATCACCATACATTTTGAGTTTAATATTTTGTATCATGTTTTGTACGTCTTGTAGAATGCACACGTTGTGTAGGTTTTGTTTTCTTATGGTTAAATATATATTCGTAGGCTTCATGTTTTGCAAATAGGGTCTCTCCACCAGTGATTCTTTGTCCAGAGTCAACCACAAGCAAACGTGTGGCCCTCGAGAAATTCTGCAGGATCATCGTTATGATTGCTTTTCTTCTCCACTAGGCTCCAATTGCCACTACTTGCGTCTAGTTTCCCTATCAGACTAAAAGGACAGACAACCTTTTTGCTACCAGAATGCCGAACTGTTTCTTTACTTTTGGGTTTGCCTCCACGATCGCATTGCAACCATATCTTCACTATCCTTGCTGACGAAACTTTGCATTTTGTTATCGTTCGTTGGGTCACAATGACGTACCCTTTCGCAACTTCTCTTTTGTAAACCCAATTCTTTAACTCTTCAAGTGACCCAAATACCTTAAACAACGGTACATTAGATTTATGTATGTTGGTTGATTTGAATAGAAATTCACATAAATAAAATAAATATATTAAGTCGGGTTCGGGTTAATATGTATGACACATTTTTTGGGTTGGTATGAAATTTTGGGTTGGGTTCGGGTTAGGGTCGGGTCGGGTTAAGATGTATGAAACAATTTTCGGGTTTGTATGAAATTTTGGGTCGAGTTTATACGAAATTTCCGGTCAGCTTAGGGTCGGGTCGGGTTAATATGTATGACACAATTTTCGGGTTTGTATGAAATTTCGGTTCGGGTTCGTGTTAGGGTTAGGTCGGGTCATACATTCTCTAATTTTGTCATACCTAATAAACATTATATATAATGAATAACACGTATACAAAATCATTTTTTTCACTCTAAAATTATATAAGGCTGAAACTATCTACACACCTTGGTTCGCTATCTTCACACTTAGGGTTTACCTACGCTGCGTATAGACCTATACGCAGCATATAGGGTTACCCTTCTACGATGCGTATAGATATACATTGCGTATAGATCTATACGAAGCGTATGTACAAAAAGGTATACGCTACGTATAGACCTGTATGCAGCGTATGTTAGACAGATTTGACATTGATACGACGTTGTCTAGGCATGTGAATAAAGCTATAAGTAGAGTATAGAGGTATACGAGGTGTATGATCGTGAATTCAAAAGTGTACTTAGACATCCATCTCTGCATACGAATTCAAACACATACTTTCTTCACTTGTTCGGTATACACTCACTTCCTCTGTATCAAACACCATTTTGTTAAAATGTCATCATTTTAGGACGGGAATTATTTCTTTAATCACTATTCTAATAACTCATGGGGAGTAAATGATGCTAATGAGGAGGATGCAGTTGTGTCTGGCGTCCCTGTTAATAAAAAATACAGTTGCCAGACTTGAACGACACTCCGACTCCACCTGTTGATGAACCATATTACCCGGCGCATCAAGTGTATCTGGATTACGGATACGGGTATGAATCTTCGTATGTGTAACAAGGTAATCTGGATGGATACATAGGATACGGTGCTGAGAATGCCCCTGTTGATGAACCATATTACCCGACGCACCATTCGTATCCGGGTTACGGATACGGTGGTGAAGTTTCTTACGGGCAACAAGATAGTTCGGATAGATACGGTGGATATGGTTATGTGCCTCGTAACACACCACTGTATGATGATTATCAACCATCTACCCCGGGGAATCCGTTTCAAATAACAGGAGGTTTCACATTAATATTTGTATTATTCTTATAATAATTATTATTATTATTAAAATTATATTGTTATTGTTATTATTAATATTATTGTTATAATTATATTGTTATTGTTATTATTAATATTTGTATTTTTGTTATAATTCTTAATATTATAATAATTATTATAGTTGTTAAAATTATTATAATTATTATTATTGTTAAAATTATATTAACTATTGCCAATATTATAATTATTATTATTATTGTTGTTGTTGTTGTTGTTGTTGTTGTTGTTGTTGTTGCTGTCGTTAAAATTATAACTATAATTATTATAGTTAAAATTATTTTGTTACTGTTAATATTATAATAATAATAATAATAATAATAATAAATATTATTATAATTATTATTATAATTATTATTGTTATTGTTATTGTTGTTGTTGTTGTTAAAATTATATTCTCACCGTTAATATTGTAATTGTTATTATTATTATTATTATTATTATTATTATTATTATTATTATTATTGTTATTGTTATTATTATTATTATTATTATTATTATTAAAATTATAACTATGATTATTATTGTTAAAATTATATTGTTACTGTTAATATTATAATTATTATAATTATATTATTATTATTGTTGTTAAAATTATGTTACTGTTATTGTTATTATTATTATTATTATTATTATTATTATTATTATTTTTATTATTATTTTTAATAATATTATTATTATTTTTAATATTCGTATTGTTCTTAAAACACGCATTAGTGTTAATTAATTATTAATATTATTGTTGTTAATAACGTAACTGTTTTTTTGCGTTTCATGTCTCTAACAGATTTGAAGAATTGGGTACAAGCAACGGGAAATGAGAATGCTTACGTAATTGTTACCCGCCGATCGAAAAATATTGGTGGCAGTACGGGGGTGATATGGCTTGTGTACGACCATAGTGGTGAGCACCGTAGTAAAGCAACAGTTAGGAAAGCTGGTAGCAAAAATTTGGTTGCCAATTTTCATTACTCGTTATGCGGGACGTGACAAATGACACGTGGGAGTTAAAAGTGGACAACCCGAATCATAACCACGAACCTACGACGAGTCTGTTGGGCTACGCTTTTGTTCGAAGATTTACTGAAGTCAAATACAAGCTAGTGGAGCAGCTAAATGTTCAAAACATGGAGCCACGTAACATATTTCAAACCCTAAGAAAGTAGTTTCCCAACAGCCTGCATGTTCAGAAAGACGTGCAAAATGCTATACAAAAATTAGAGCGTCACTGATGGACGGAAAGACTCCCATGCAGCCACTGGATAGCATGCTGCATGAAAACTGATTCATTTACGACACTCGACAGGAACCCAAAACAAATGTCGTAACAGAGCTATTCTTTGTTCATCCTCATTCAATCACTATGTGGCGTGCATTCCCGCATGTGCTTTTGATCGACGCGACCTACAAAACAAAATCTACAACACGCCATTTGTCCAGGTTGTGAGTTTGACGTCGACCAACAAGTCTTTTTGTATCGCACATGCCTTTATTTGCAAAGAACGAAAGGATAACTTCATGTGGGTGCTTGAGCGGATCAAGTCAATGTTGCATGAATGTATGATGCTACGTGTGATAGTCACAGATAGAGAGCTAGCCCTAATTAACGCGTGTGCTAAAGTATTCACGAACGCGTCTGGGTTTCTATGCCGGTTTCACATCTTACAAAATATATGTAAACATTGCAAGCAAGGGCTCAATAAATTATATTGGGAGAAATTTCTGTCATACTGGCGGAGAGTGTGCGACTCTGGTTCAGAGCCCATGTACAACTACAACTTGGACAAATTGTATAACCGACTCGTGGCTGCCAACCGGGAAAGTAAGTGTGCCTTCAACAAAATTGACTCACCCAATCTATTATATTTTACACAACCTTTTACATTTCATTATTATTTTTGCAGGGGTCTTTAATTATGTCTACGAAAACTGGCTCAAAGACTATAAAGAAATGTTTGTTTGTGCATGGACTAATAAGTGTCGCAACTTTGGTCAGCGCACCACCAACAGAGTTGAGAGCCAGCACGTAAATTTTAAAATATACGTTACGCACGGGAGTTCATTGGAGAGAATGGCAAGATGCGTCGTTGATATAGTTGAAACTCAGTTAGGGGAAATACAAAAAAGTTTCACCGAAAGCATCGAAAAAATGATGAACCACCACCCACACCCACTGTTGGACAACCTACGTGGAAAGGTTTCCCATACAACACTTAATTTGCTGGAATGAGAGCTAACGAGGAAGCTGGAGGTGTTGCGGAAACTTAACGCATCATATGGTTGCCATATGTGGCTTAGTTGTGGGTTGTCCTGAGATTGTAGGCATGAAAAGTACAAACGTACAGGAAAGAATATTAAACCTGCAAACCTATTGTTATTTAGTACGATTTAGTTGTTTCTCACACAGTATTGACTTAACTGTCCAGAGCGTAAGATACAACTCGAAAATGTAGATGTATTCTGGCGTAAGCTTTACTTACTACCGTGTAAACTGGTAAATGAGGAACTCGATGTTGTAGCAGAGCTCAATATTGTGTGGCAACAATTAGAGTCGCAATCCCCCGCTCAGAAAAAAAGTTTGCTTTCAAAGATAAAAGCGGTCTTAACCCCAAAATCGTCAACTAAGAAACCACTGATTGTCCAGCACAATCATCAACAAAGGCTAGAAGAAGCTGCGAGGCAAGCAACGTATATACCGCTTCCCCACAACATAGGTACGATTTACCCCAACACAGCTCATACGTACCGTCACAGGGCTCTCCTGGAACTGGTTCGGTTGTAAAGTCTGAAAAACCTAAAATTCAACGAAGCCGTTCAACGAGTTCTAAAAAGAAGGAGACGCGGGATGATCATGGTTTTCCATAAATAAAGGGGGACGAGGACTAGTAAACCATTAAGAGGTTTAAGCATCAAATTCCATCGGAGTTTCACTCTTACATATCGCGTATACAAGATGTGACCCCAGACGTAGGTACAGGTCTTTGGGTACAGGTCTGTGGCTGTCGCGTATACAAGACGAGGGAATACGTGTGGCCCCGTATTCAAAATGATTTACTGCTGGAGATTGACCATAACGAGCTGCTATGGACGCATGTATTCAAAAGATATGACGAAGGAGACTTTAACCGGATACGTAACAGCATCTCTTGGCATTCAGCGGAAGGGTGCCCTACAAGTCACTAGATGGAAATACCCCACGTAGGACTTCTGGTAGTGCAAAGGTATAATATCGTCCTCCACTTACTAAGCATCGAAGGGAGCTATACCTTTTTCTCGTTAACGGATGCCCCTGTTGATCCACGACCTCAAGCGATACATGCTAAGTTGGAAAGAGACTACCCCATACCTACAGTGAGCCCGTTATGGTCGACACATCGAACAATAGCTGCGGAACAGTGGGAAGAAATGTATAGGCCGGGGTTACAACACTACTAAGAGATAATCAACCCTAGATCAGACTCGGACAAAGACAAAGACCCGAGTTTACATGTTATGGAAAATTAAGCGGAAACTTGTATTTTTGTTAATTGTAGAATTTTTATAATTTATAATATTTGTACCATTTTTAATTTTTATAATTCATAATATTTGTATCATTTTTAATTTTTATAATTCATAATATTTGTATTATTTTTAATTTTTATGATTTATATTTGTATTATATAATTTATAATTGTATTATTTACCAATAATATTGTTTTTTTATAAATAAACATGGAAATACCCCAAAATACACACAATAAATTTTCTTTTTTTTATAAACAAACAAAGGAATACACAAAAAAATACAAAAAATTGACCTTTATATACGCTGCGTATAGCTCCCTACACAGCGTATGAAACGAAAATGACACAAATACCCCTGAATATGGCTTCGTATAGCCTTAACTTAAGGGTAAATTGGTAAAAAGGCACTTCATATACGTATCGTATAGAGCCATACGATACGTATACAAAGGGCGGACAAATCCCCCCCCCCCCCCCAAATCAAACTTTAGCAATTTAAATATGTTAAATTACGATTTACCCCTATGTTTTGTCTATAGGATGCTGGATACAAGGGTATAAATGTCATTTCCTGACCTTTATATACGCTGCGTATGGCTCTATACGCAACGTATAAAAAGCTCTGAAAATGTCTTTTTACCCCTGTGCAAGGCTTCGTATAGACAATACACAGAGGTAAAATGGTAATTTTCCGAACTTTATAAACGATGCGTATAGAGCCATACGCAGCGTATATAAAGGGCAGAAAATGACATTTATACCCTTGTATCCAGCATCGTATAGACAAAACACAGGGGTAAAATGGTATTTTGCCAAGTTAAAGCTGTTTTTTGACCTTTGCCTACGATGTGTATAGATCTATACGCATCGTATAGGACTTGATATAAAACAGATAATCTCCTACGCAGTTGAGTGCATCCCCAAATCAAAATACAAATAAATATGTTCAATATGAAGGGCGATTACGTATTTGGACCGTATACGAAGCGTATTTGAAGCATAAAAAAGGTAATTCTTCAACCTAGGGATATATCATAGCCCTATACGCTGCACTTAAAAAGTAGGGATATATCTATACCCTCACCCATATAAAATACATCTTCAAATAGTAAAGTTTTTTTTTTTTTAAAACATATATTTAATAATTGAAAAATAATATTCATTCTTCAATTCTTTAATATGATAGAGATAGAATTTACCTTGGAGCGATGATTCGGCGAGTACTTGGTCTTCCGGACCTTGATTTACAACACTTGATATAGCTTAATTGAATTGGTTGTAATTATATTTTCAGTCCAGGAATGAAATCACATTTGATGCTTGTTATACTTCGATCACAATAGAGTGTCCAGAACTAGATGTTCTAATACCAGAGGCTATTTACCTAGAATCATTTAGTTCTATTATGAGTGAGGACGGGGTGCCCCGTTTTCGTCCATCTATCACGCGTTGAACGGTGTGGAACACCACCACCGGTGGCTTTTATAACTCGTGATGGATTTTAAGCGTGATAGTGAGCACGCTTGGTGATGTTTGTGGTGGTGAGTTGTTTTTCAATGATAGATGTTTGTGTGGTGAGTAAAGGGCATTTCCACTAAAATTCATTACTAGTGATGGAATAAATCTCGATGACATAGCGGAAATTGATTGGATGTTGTAAACAATGAACGTGTGGTGAGTGATGGGCACCCCTACCTCCTTAAGTATAGAAATATAAATAAGTAGATGTTGACGTGTATAAAGTAGAAAACCCAAGTGTCTTCAATCATCTTACAAGTCACCACGTGAAATTCATGCACTCCATGTTATTTGGATCTATAAAATATCATGCACATGCTACACTAAAACACACACACACCGATCTCTTCACTCTTCAACAATGGAGTTTCCATACCTACTCACCACCCTCCTCTTCTTAGCCTCCTACCTCATCACCACCCACTTCCTCCGCCGTTCCTCCAACCTCCCCCCAACCGTCTTCCCCTCCCTCCCCATAATCGGCCACCTCTACCTCCTCAAACTACCACTCTACCGTACTCTAGCCAAACTCTCTGCCAAACACGGCCCAATCCTCCGTCTCCAATTGGGTTTCCGCCGTGTTGTCGTCGTCTCCTCCCCTGCGGCTGTTGAAGAGTGTTTAACTACAAATGACATCGTCTTTGCGAACCGCCCCAAGATGTTCTTTGGAAAAATCATTGGCGTTAATTACACCAGCCTTGTATGGTCCTCGTACAACGACAACTGGCGCAACCTTCGCCGTATCGCCTCCATCGAGATATTATCAAATCACCGTCTTAACGAGTTTCACAACATTCGCGTTGAGGAAACCAGACATCTTATCCGTAAACTGCTGTTGGGTTTCAACTCCGGTTCTTCTCAGGTGAGTTTATGGGACTAGTTTTCATTTAGGGGGATTTTTCCTTTAAACACATGAACTTAGAGGCCCATATTTTAGAGGTTTTTTCTTTGTACATGTTTATCAATTAACAATCTCCGGTCCCAGGTGACAATGAAGGTTGCGTTTTACGAACTGACATTGAACGTGATGATGAGGATGATCTCCGGCAAGAGGTACTTCGGCTGTGATAATCCTGAGTTGGAGGAGGAAGGGAAGCGGTTCCGGGAGCTGCTGGATGAGATGTTACTACTTGCCGGAGCTTCTAACGTCGGCGATTACCTGCCTGCCTTGAGTTGGTTGGGAGTGAAGGGTTTGGAGAAGAAGTTGATTAAACTGCAGGAGAAGAGAGATGTTTTCTTTCAGAGATTGATCGAGCAACTTAGAAAATCCAAAGGGAATGGAGATCTAAATAAGAGAAAGACGATGATTGGACTCTTGTTATCATTGCAGGAATCGGAACCGGAGTACTACACTGATACAATGATTCGAAACTTTGTGCTGGTAAGATTAATTTTGTTTGCATATATAAAACCGAGAAAAAAATACAGTAAAAAAGTGTTTGTGAATGGGATAAAATTAATTAGAGAGGGAATATCATGCTAGAGTTTTTAAAAATAAACAAAGTTTAGAAAAAAATTACTAACTTCGTCCCATTAAATGTGTCTTATTTTGAATTTTCAAAGTCTTTATTTATAAACTTTGACTTTAATTATATATTTTTGTGTTATATAAAACTTGATGAAAATTAACCTGATAAAAACACTTGTAAAACACATTCATATCATGTAACTTTCATCAAGTATTATCTAACACAAACAAAATTATTTAAGGTCAAAGTTTACAAATAAAGACTTTGAAATTTCAAAATAGGACACTTTTAGTGGGACGGAGGGAGTATGTATTTTAGTTAAAATACAGCGAAAGAGACATAGAACCTATCATGGGAAAATCACAATCCTATCATTCATAGTTTTTTATGTAGTTTTGTATTATATAATTAATATAAAACAAAATAATAACTTGAGGTAAAATATTGGTAAAAAGAACGTCTTAGTTCGGTTATGAACACACATGTAGCTGCCAAATCATGATCAATGAATGATATATTATGGTTATCAGACTTTATTAGGAGCAGGAAGTGACACAACGGCTGGAACCATGGAATGGGTTATGGCAGTTTTGCTAAACCACCCACAAGTTTTAAGAAAGGCACAAAACGAAATCGATAGCATTATTGGCAACAATCGTCTAGTTGACGAGTCAGACACACCCAACTTACCTTACCTTCGTTGTATCATAAACGAGACCTTACGATTGTATCCTGTGGGCCCGTTACTAACTCCACACGAGGCATCAAGTGATTGTGTTGTTGGTGGCTACAACATCCCAAGTGGGACGATGTTAATTGTTAACCTATGGGCCATACATCATGACCCAAAGGTGTGGGACGACCCAGAAACATTCAAACCAGAAAGGTTTGAAGGGTTAGAAGGGACACGGGACGGATTTAAGTTATTGCCATTTGGGTTCGGAAGGAGGAGTTGTCCTGGGGATGCGTTGGCGGTTCGAATGCTTGGAATGGCTTTAGGGTCGATTATTCAATGCTTTGATTGGGAACGTACAAGTAAAGAGATGGTTGATATGACCGAAGGTCATGGGGTCACCTTGCATAAGGCTATACCGTTGGTAGCCAAGTTCAAACCACGGCTAGAGATGACGAAGCTGCTGTCGGAGCTATGAGTCAACTGCGTTTCCGTTTGAAAACTAGTTGGTGATATGATGGTTCATGTTTTTCCTATTACTATCCTTTTATTGTTCGTCTTTGAAAGTTCCATGTCTTCTAGTGATAGCTGATTAAAGCTATATATAATTAAATAATTTATGTTTATATAAACAATACACTTACTTGCATTTGTGATTATAGTTTATCTATGTCTATAAAAACATAGTTTCTTGAATACTACTATGTTTTATAAAATCATATTTTATGTGAAAGTAGACTTGAGATACGCCCACGCTTCGTAATGGGAAACGATTAATGAATACAAACAATCTTAACATTCATGTTTTGTATCAATACTCATAAGTCCCAACTCTAATATTAGTTTATTTGAACGCATTCAAGTCTCATGAAGATATGACGGAATGGGTTCAAAACACGTAGAAGACAAAATTACTTCCAAGAATCCAAACATATAAAAATAGTTAGTATTATTACAACCCTCCAATAAAAGAGAAAAGATGATCCATATAAAAATGCAAATTAACATTCAAATCGATTGATAAAATTGTAATACAGTGTTAATTGAAAAAAAAAGGCTAGATTTTGGAAAGAAAGTGTTGTAGCAGGTGACCAAAATCATTGATGGGATCAATTATAAAAAAATGATCTTTAAAGTTATTAAATTTGAAAAGATTTATATTTTTTTTATATTCTTGCAACTTTTGTAACGTATGTGTTATTTTTTTTAAAGGGTGACTTTCTATGTACTGGACCTAGTGGTCAACGGGATTATGTCGGGCCTCGACCGCCGCTTAGACTGACCTTCGCCCGGAAACCATACTGCCCCACACGAGAAACTCGCTGGGGTAACAGCTGGGTAAAACCGGGTTGCCCTCCGGATCGAACCATGCCTCGGCAGGATACGATCCATCATTGGGACGTCCCCCCTCCCAAATAGCCGCAGCCGGGAGTCGAACCGGCAACCTCACAAGGAGGAAACCGGCCCAACCAACCACATGGGAACCAACTAGGCTAGAAGAGGGGATAATGTATGCGTTATTTATGTGTAAAATGTTTCAATCAATCAAATGTGGGTGTATGGATTATATATATATAGGGAGAAGATCATGCGAGAACCACCTCTTATTGCGAGAACCGCGAGAACCAATGTGAACACAACCAAAAATGCCTAAAAATAGCTAAAAATCACACAAAAAAAAAAAAATTTAATATTTTTTATAAAAAAAATCGCTACTTTTAGAAGCCAAAAAAAATTTTTTTTTTTGGCTTCGAAAAGTAGCGATTTTAACATAAAAAATATAAAAAAAAATTTAGATTTTTTTTTATTTTTTTAGATTTTTTTAGGTTTTTTGGGGGTTTAGTTTTTAGCATTTTAGCTTGGGGGGGGGGGGGGCATAAAAAATATTAAAAAAAATAAATTTAGATTTTTTTTAGATTTTTTTAGGTTTTTTGGGGGTTTAGTTTTTAGCATTTTAGCTTGGGGGGGGGGGGGGGGGTTAGGTTTTTTTTAGGTTTTTTGGGGGTTTTAGTTTTTAGCATTTAGCTTGGGGGGGGGGGGGGGGGGGGATGGGGGTTAGGTTTTTTTAGCTATTTTAGGTTGTGTTCACATTGGTTCTCGCGGTTCTCACAATAATGGTGGTTCTCGCATGAGCTCCTCCCTATATATATATATATATATTCGAACGGAGTTGGGAATGGATTATATATAAACTTTACTAACACTAAAAATATTAGCGACCATATGTGCTGCTAAAGAGTCATCGCTATTGCCGCGTCGCTATTGACAACATGTGTTGGGATTGAACCCTACCAGATGAACAAATAATTAAAGCCAAAACTGGATCAGAGTAGTGGATCCAGAATAAGCAGATGTTACATACAAGTCTCTCCCCTTGAAAGTGGTTTTCAACATCTGCTGACCTCCTATCTACTGATCGTGCAAACTGCTGATCAAGTAAAGGCCTGATGAAAGACTAAAGCTCTGTTGTTCAATCTACTGCCTTGAGTCAAGCACTGCTGATCCGGACAAGTACTGCTGGGTTCACAGCAGTGGAAGGATGCAGCAGTTATTTAGATGTCTTTTATGTAATGAAATGTAATAGCAGTAGTTAGCATAGCAATGTTTATATTGATCAGAGGTTAGAGTTTGTTAGGAGGTTAGATGTCACTTTCATGGTGACGTCAGCTTAGATGCTCAGTGGTTTGCTAGTGCCTATAAATAGAACAGTGTTCTGTACTGTTCTATTAGCTCTTTGCAAAATCGTCTTCTCTGCACGAACAAACACTGAGCTCTGGCTGAAGGGGAGTTTGTATTCAACATTGCATTGTAATCGTAATTGAAATAAATTCAATCTTTCGGTTCTTTGTGAAAAGTGTTTGATCAAAGCAAATCTCTCGTTTGATTGTGTGTAAAGTTTGTTTCCATCTTAATTCCGCTGCACAACTCATCCATCTTCATCTAATTCAAACGTAAAAACACTGAAAATTGTGAAAACCAGATGTCAGACATTTTGTGCTTTAACTCAATGATTTACAACACTTTGATCCCATTGACTTAGAAGAGATGGACATCTTGCATCAATTGGCTTTGCTTAGTGTAAGAACAAGTAAATTCTACAAAAGAACAGGGAGAAAATTCCCAGGGCTACATGGGAATTTGAGGGTGGGGTTGGATAAATCAAAAATCAAGTGTTACAAGTGCAATAGGCTAGGTCATTTTGCTAGGAAATGCAGGAGTCAAACTACTGGTCCTATAATCACTCATCCCAGCTCAAACCCTAGACCACAAAATCAAAGCACTGTTCACTATACCCAATATACCCCTGTAGCTCATGTTAACACTGCTCACTATGCTGCAACCCCTGTGCCTGTGCATTATGTCCAAACCACTGTTCCACAAATTCAGTATGTTCAAACCCCTATCCCTCAGGCACAAGTGCAACCTGTTGCACCTCAAACAACTGCTCCAGCAGTGGCACAACCAGATCAGCAAAGCTTCTTCACTCAAGGCTTTGTTGACTGGAGCAGCATGCCTGATGAGCTTGGTGATGAAAATTTTGCACTCTATGCTTTTAATGAACCCTCTAATGATGAATTTTGTTTGATGGCATTAGAGTCAATACCAGAGGGGGTTGAAACTAAAGGTGAACAGCTAAGTGATGAAACAGTGGATGAGGTGACTGAAGCAGTTGTTAATGCAGTTGCTGGTGAACTGCTGCTGGGAGAAAATTCAGAAACCCTGATTGAACCACTGACAGACCCCTGGTCCAAAGAGGATAAAGAAGAAGAGGAAGAGAAGAAAGCAGGTGACAAAGAAGTAAGAGCTGATGATGAAGAAAATCATCAATGTGATTGTGCCATGCTGGCTGCTGCCAAGGTATCACCTCAAGTTCTTGAAAAATTGTGTTAAGACAATTGCATTATTGCTTTTGCTAACATCAAAGAGGTAAATGAAAACCTTAGGGATAAAATCTTAACTGATGAAGTCAAATTTGAAAGGTCATTAAAAGAACTTAAAAAAAATTGACTGAAAAGGCAAAAGAGATCAGCAGTCTTAAAGAAGAGCAGAGCATAGCCAAAACTCAACTCCAAACTATGGTAGAAAAATACCAAGTTTGCAAAAAGGAGTTGGAGTCCACCCAGATCACCTGTGAAAAGTGGGTGGAATCATGCAAAGGGTATGAGGTTATGCTTGAAAAACAGATTAAAAGCAATGTGAAATTTGGTGTTGGTTATAGAAAACATGATGATGAAAACACTGCTTTTGAAAAATCTATTCAAACCACTGATGTAACCACTGAGTTCATCCCCACAAACAAGAATGGCCAAGAAGTGAAAATCACTGACATACTTGGTAACAAAATCACACTTGACAGACCAATGGGATCCTCTACTTTTGAGGAAATTGAGAAATACCAGTTTAAACCCACCTGGTCTGATGAGTGTGACATTCTTGAAAATTTCAAACCCATGGACTTTACAACCACTGATGGTGTTAAGCTCCAAAAGCTAAAGTCATTCCTCTCAAGGACATCCCAACAGAGGTTAAAAACTCTGTTGCAAAGGAGTCTGAAAAAAGAAAGAAGAGAGAAAAGATCAATAACTTGTTTTGTGAATTTTGTGAGAAAAGGAATCAGCTAACAAAAGACTGTTTCCATTTAAAAGCATATGATTTGAACAAAACAAGTGTCATTGTTCCTGCTGAAAGCTGCATTGTCTGTGGTAAAACAAACCACAAAACTCAAGCATGTGTGTATCTCAAAAACTTTGATGTGAAAAAGAATGAGTACATTGCTAAAACATCCTTAAGTCCATCAACATCATCTGTCAAATTCACCAAAAACCAACCACTGTTTGTGCCAGTTCAAACAGCTGTCACAAAACAGCTGAACCAAACATCTGTCAAAAGAGATGTTCAGGTTACTGATGCACCCCCTGCCAATCATTACAGAAGAGGTAAGGAAAAACAGTCTTACCAAAGGATTCCACACGTTTATGAGACCTACAAAAGGCCATCTAAACCTAAAGTGAACAGGCATCCTTTTGGGTACCAACAGGTGATTGGGCAAAATCCACAACAGTGGTTAGAGAGAAACAGTCCTAAAACTGTCTAAACCCCTGACCTAACCACTGTCCATCAATCTGCATCCATCCTAGACACTGTTGAGACCCCATCCAAAGCCTTATTGGCTTTGGAAACCCTAATGAACTAATCCTTTTACTTCATGTGCAGGGAGCTTCTGCATGCTTAGATAGCCTTTGGTATGTTGTTAGTGGAGGCTCCAGGCACATGACTGGATGTAAAGCCCTACTCAAAGATTTCAAAATTCATGGAGGGGGTGATATATCCTTTGGGAATAACAGTAAAGAGAAGTTCTGGGGTCTGGTACAATACAGTCTGGCAATGTAAAATTTGAAAATGTCAATCTGATAGACAGTCTGAAATTCAACCTCCTGAGTGTTTCACAAATGAGTGACAAGGGGTATGGGTCATTCTTCATAAAGGAGTGTTGTAGGATTGTTGGACCAGAAATGGTCAAAAAGATTGAAGCAATAATAAAAACTGGTCAAACAAAACTTGTTGCTCAAAGAAGTGGCAATGTTTATGTTGTTGATATGTCAAAAGAGTGTCCCAGAGCTGATGCCTGTCTGTTCTCAGCTGCCTCTAACAAAGAGACAGAACTTTGGCACATAAGACTGGGGCACACAAATCTTAAGACAATCACTGAAATATCAAAAAATGGCCTTGTAAGAGGTTTGCCACAAAAACTGTTTTCATGTCCTGAGCATTGTATTTCCTGTTTAAAAGGAAAACAACATAAAAGCTCCTTTAAGTCCATTGAAGAGTCCAAAACAACCCAGTGTTTGCAAATGCTGCACATGGATTTGTTTGGCCCAGTTCAAGTCATGAGTCTCAAAAAGAAGAGATATTGTTTGGTTATTATTGATTACTTCTCTAGGTTTACATGGACTTTCTTTTTACACTCAAAAGATGAGACTGCAGGCATTTTGCAAGACTTTGTGACACAGGTTGAAAAGCAATTTGACCTTCCAGTAAAAGTCTTCAGGAGTGACAATGGCACAAAATTCAAAAATAAGGAGTTGGATGCCTTCTGTGTGAAGAAAGGAATTGTAAGGCAGTACAGCATCCCTAGAACACCAAAGCAAAATGGGGTAGTTGAAAGAAAGAACAGAACTTTGATTGAGGCTGCCAGAACCATGCTTGCTGATTCAGGTTTGCCATTAACTTTTTGGGCAAAGGCAGTAAACACTGCCTGCTATGTCCAAAACAGAGTTTTAATAAACCTCAGGCACAAAAAGACTGTTTATGAAATTCTGTATAAAATCAAACCACTGATCTCATACTTCAAGGTATTTGGCTGCCCATGCTTTATTTTGAACTTAAAAGATTCCATTTCAAAATTTGCAGCCAAAATTGACTGTGGTTATCATCTAGGATACTCAACCACTGCCAAGGCCTACAAAGTGTTTAATACACGGACCAAGGTAGTGGAGGAGACCTTGAATGTAAAGTTCAATGAACTTTCATCAATGAAAATCCCAGCAAATCCTGCAGATCTGTTTGATCTTGATAAATTCACTTTTGAAAATACTGCTATCAAGACTAACAGTGCAGGTCCATCAGAGGATTCAACACCAGACTATGGGTATGAAATCATCATCCCTCAAAGGTCTGCCAAAATGGGAAGAGCAGCAGATGTTCAAAACAGCTGTCAAAGCTCAACCACTGCTACCTCAACAGTTGTTGACCAAAGTAGCCCCTTAACCACTGCTTCCACATCAACAAACATTGCTGACAAAAGTCCCCAAACAGTGGATAAAAGTCAGCATGTGTCCACATCATTACCTCCTATTCCACCACCTTTTGAATCCACTGCTGGATCATCAAAGTCACCAGCAGTGGTTAGCTCAGATGATACACATTTGCAGCCTTCACCAACAAATACCATCATTCCATACCAAGGAGATTTAATCTACTTGAGATCTCATCCACCTGATCAAATCATTGGCAACATAAATGAAGGGGTGCTCACAAGAAGCCAAACCCAAAACATTTGTCTTTTTGTTGGTTTTCTATCACTCCATCAGCCAGTCAAGTACCAAGAGGCACTGAAAGACAGCAGCTGGGTAGAAGCCATGCAAGAAGAGCTCCAACAGTTTAAAAGACAACAAGTATGGGAGCTTGTACCACTGCCAGAAGATGTAAGTCCTATTGGCACAAAGTGGGTCTTCAAAAACAAAACTGATGAAAGGGGCATTGTTGTCAAGAATAAAGCCAGGCTTGTGGTTCAAGGCTACAGACAGGAAGAGGGGATTGATTATGATGAAACATTCACCCCTGTAGCAAGATTGGAAGCTATAAGACTGTTCCTGGCCTTTGCTGTCAACCACAACATGAAGGTGTTTCAAATGGATATCAAAAGTGCTTTCCTCTATGGTACAATTCAAGAAGAGGTGTATGTTTGTCAACCTCCAGGCTTTGAGGATCCATTTTATCCAGATCATGTCTACATGCTAAACAAAGCCTTGTATGGCCTGAAACAAGCACCTAGAGCCTGGTATGAAACTATTTCCACCTTTCTACTCTCAAATGGTTTCAAAAGAGGTACCATTGATAAAACACTATTTCTAAAATGGAGAGGAAAGGATTTAATGATTGTCCAAATTTATGTGGATGACATTATTTTTGGAAGCACGTGTAATAAAATGTGTGAAGAGTTTAGAGAACTCATGACAGCTGAGTTTGAAATGAGTGCAATGGGTGAGCTGCAATACTTTCTTGGTCTCCAAGTTCAGCAAATGCAAAATGGAACTTTCATTCATCAAAGCAAATATGCTAAAGAACTTTTGAATAAATTTGATATGAATGATTGTAAACCATGCAGCACACCCGTGGCAACAAATAAGCTTGTCATGTCTGATGAAAAGGATGAGCTGATTGACCAAACACTTTATAGAAGCATGATTGGGTCTTTACTGTACCTAACTGCATCTAGACCAGACATCATGTTTGCAACATGTGTCTATGCAAGAAGTCAATCAGCTCCCAGAAAATCAAACCTCATTGCTGTAAAAAGGATCTTCAAATACATAAAAGGTGCTCCCACACTTGGTATCTGGTATCCAGCTAATGGGAATATCAAGCTTTTAGGTTTCTCAGACAATGACTTTGCTGGATGTAACACCACAAGGAAGTCCACTTCAGGAGGGTGCCAGTTTCTAGGTAATTGCTTAGTCTCTTGGCAAAGCAAAAAGCAAGCAGCTATTTCAACATCCACTGCTGAAGCTGAATACATTGCTGCTGCAAGCTGTACAGCCCAACTCCTGTGGCTTCAAAATCAGTTGCTGGATTTTGGTATCACTGCCTTAAAGACACCACTCATGTTGGATAGCCAGGCAGCAGAAAATATCATCAAAAATCCAGTTTCTCACTCTACCACCAAACACATCGACATCAGACATCACTTTATGAGGGATTGCTATGAAAAAGGTTTGATTTCTCTGCATCATGTTCCAACTAAAGACCAGCTGGCAGATGTGCTCACAAAAGCATTAGATACTGCCACCTTTGAAAGCTTGGTCTCTAGGATTGGCATGCTAAACATCGAATAACAAGCAACATCTTGTTTTTCTATGAATAAAAGCATTAAAATGTTTTCAGAAAATCAAAAATCCATCCTTAAAAATAGCTAAAAATGAAATTTTCATTAAAATCCTTAAAAGTCTGCCATAACCACTGCTTGTTCAAAAGTCTGCTCTACTTCAAAGTCTATCCACTGCTGAAAGCCATCCCTTGTTTTCTCATTTCTTTTGATAAAGATTGTTGTTCAAAAGCAGTGTCTTATCCACTGATATGCTATCCACTGATAGTGAAAATCATCCACTGCTTCCATTTGTTACCGTTGAAAACACTGCCTTCATCAGTATCTTTCATAAAAGTACTGTCCTTCATTTCACCAGGGGTTGGCATGTGGGCAGTACATAGTGGTCAGACCTTTTGTAACCGCTGCCACGTCAGCCTTCACTTTTTCCTCTATAAAACCCCCACTTCACTCCAAAACAGGGTTTTACTGTCGAATTGAATTCTCAAAAATTCTCTTCTCAAAGAAGTTTCTTCATCAAATTCCTTCGACACTTTCTTCGATCATCATTTTCAAAATGACAAAATCGAAATCATCTGCAAAACCCACTCCCAAATCATCTTCGAAAGAAGCCTCTCAAAAGGCTAAACCCACTGAAATTCCACACAAACCATCTCACAATCTTCTGGGTCTCCTCACAAAACCCGGCACAACAGATGCTTTCGATTCCATCCTTGCTACCATATCTGCATCAAAGTACAAAACTTTGTTAACAGCAGATGCACCAATTTACTTGACAACCCAAAGAGAGTTTTCGAAGAATGCAACCCTTGAAAAACAAGGAGACGCTGTAATAGCCATCAACTCTTCTCTAAAGGGTAAAGCAGTCAAGATTACACCACAATCAATTTCAGAGGTCTTTCAACTCGACAATCAGGAAGGTAAAACTTTCTTTCCCAAAAACGAGTTAAAAATGATTTTCTGGAAAGAGGGTATAATGCAGAAGTCAAAAAGGACACCTTACAAAAAGGTTACTTCCCTTCTGCAACAAGATTCTTATTTCATACCCTTCTAATGTGTGTTTCAAATAAAACCACTGCTTTCAATGAAATACCATTAAAAATTCAAAACCTGGGTTATGCTATTCTTCAAGAAGAAAATTTTAATTATTCCTGGGAAATTTTTAATGATCTGGTTAAAAATGTTGAAACAAAGGAATTCTTACTATTTCCAAGATTTTTAAGTTATTATTTTGAAAAGAAACTTGGTAAGAATGATCCTTCTGTAATAAAACAAGGTGACTCTTTACAAATGCACAACTTAACTGCTGAAACTTTTACAAGAATGTCAACACCTTGCAAAACACAAGCAGAGGTGCCTGAGCAGAATTTAGCAGCTACCACTGCTCCTCAGGTATCTGCTGCTGAGCCCACTGCTCAAGGTGATCAAAGTAGCAAAACAACTGCTTTGAAACCCACACCTACAATCACCAAAAAGCCAAAAAAAAGAAAAACTCAAAAACCCCCCCACCATCAAAAAGGCAACTCTGGAGGATGAGATACCGGAGCAACTGCCTGTGACAAAACAAAAGTCACAAGAAACCACTGCTACTTCTTCCTCACAGCAGTTGGTACAAATATCTCAACCCATAACCGAAACTCCTCCTGCTTCTTCTCAAAAAGAACAGGTTGTACACATTGGGACACCATAATATGATGCTCTGGAATCACTCATTTCCATCATCCACAGCCCAATGCCCGGGGCAAATTCTCTTTTAACCCCAAACCTCACATTCACAATTCCTCCACCAACAAGATTTCTGTTGGAAGCAATTGATTTGAACCAGGCACAAACCAGTCCTTCTCAATCACCCATTAATGAGAACTTGCCTCAACAAATGACTGGGTCTGATGTATCAATCCTTGCTAACCCACCAACACAACCTCGAGGAGGTTACACCCCTTGAGTTACAAGGAACTCTTGGTGGTAATCCAAGTGAAGCAGCCACTACAACTGTTGAACCCACTGGTTTACATTTGGACAGTGGTTACATTAATAAGACTTCCTTGGAGGCAATTCCTTCCATAGCACCTCTGACATCTACCAGTGGATTCTTTTTTACCACTGGCAACATCAAAAGATTGTTAAGTGTTGAAGGAAGAAGACCCCAGTACCAAGAAAAAGGGGCATCAGTGGTTAATGTTTGGAGTACACTCCTTACCTCAACCACTGATAAAACCACTGCTAGTGGGAAATCAGATGATCCCATTAAATTGGGTGATGGTTTAAAATATCTAGATTTGACGGAACGCGTTGACAAACTGGATACAGATGTTGCAGATATCAAAGACATGCTACAACAGTTGTTGACAGTACAAAAGATGCAATCCACTGCTGCTCCACCTCAAGCACCTGCTCCACCACAAGCATCTGCTGCAAATGAGATCTGGAATCTATTTCAACCTTTTCTCCAACAACAAAAACAAATGGCTGATCAGCAACATGAAATACATGTACAAAAGCTGAGAAACATCATGGAGTCTAGGTTCAAGAACACACAAGCTGACATCAAGGCTCTCAAGGCCCATTTATTGGAAACCACTGGAACTGCTCCTCCCACTGTGCTCTTCATCGATCAATTACCCTCAGATAATGCCAAAAAGGGGGAGAAAATTAAAGAATGGAAGAAAAAGGGAGTAGATAATGGTCTCTACATAGAACCAGAAATGGAGAATATGAACAAGCAGATACCTTTGCCAGATGGTAGCAAAAAGGTTGATGTTACCCAAAATGCACTTGATGAAGCAATAGCAAGTGTAAAAAGGGATAGAGCGGCAAAGGATATGTCCAGGTGGAATAAGGAGAAAAGAGCTTACATGGAGCTGAATGCGCAGGGTTGTTCTAGGCTAAAGGATGTTCAAAATCCTGAGCTAAAAAGAAATCCCACTAGAAAAGTGAGGGAACCCAAGTCCACACCATCCAGACTCAAAAAGCATACTCCTAAACCACCATCCAAAAGCCACCAACATCAAACCTCCATCCAAACAGCTGTTGTAACTCCTGCTGTATCAACTACTACTGGTACTTCAGAGGTTTCAACATCTGTTATCACTTCAACATACACCACTTCAACACACACCACAACCACTGCTTTACCATCACCACCATCACCACCAAAAACTACATCACCACCATCGCCTCCTGCCAAAAAGCAGAAGACAGCAGATGTTACAACATCTGCTGTAATGACAACAGTGGTTGAAACACCAGTTGTTTCAACAGCTGTTAGTCAATCACAAACCACTGCCACTCAAATCACCACCACTGATCCACCCCAAAACATCATCTGCCTCTCCTAATATAAAAAGGAGAAGGATTTTCATATCAGATGATGATTCACCATCACCACCACCAACATCTTCAAAATCTCTATCACTTGTTACAATACCAAAGCCAGTTCCTCTCTCATCAGCTCCTGCACAACAATCAATCCCTGTTATTACTCCTGCAGGTGTCCATTTTCCTCTAGAACTTGAAGCAGTTAGAGAAGAGATCAAATCTTTCTACTATGAGGATGACCCTGCCAAAAGGAAGTTGCCATCAGTCAAAGGATATCCAAGGCCAAACAATATTGAAGAATATTTGAAAGTCAAAGCTAAACAAGCAGAGGATATCTCAAAAAGAAATGCTCAAGGAAAGTCTGATAGAGAAATTGGACAGAATTACCAATTCTTGCTCACACAAGTCAGATCCTTAGAGCAATTTGCAAAAAATGTGTGTCAACAAATCTCAGAAAGAGCAGATGAATCTTTGAGAAAAGACTACATTGAAAGCATCATGGCAACAAAGAAATACCAGGGAGAAAAGCACATGTACAAGGAGTGGACCATTCCTGAGCTTGAACAAGAAGCAGCCAGGATTCAAGAAATGATAAAGAATAAGGTCAAACACACTCCTCCAGAATGGTCAAAGTACAAAAAGAATGTGCCTGAAAAATCACTTGAGCTGAAAAGAATGAAAGAGGAATTGGTTACTGCTGATTATGGGTCCAAAAATCAAGTGATGAGATGGAAAGAAGATAAAGTCAGGGCTACCTACAAAAGTTTGGAGAAATTAAGAAAGAAAGATCCAAATGCTCCACAAAAGCCTGACTATCCTGAAGCAGAGGTTTCAAAAAGACCATCAAAGCTGCAAATCAGGAGAGCCACTGCTCCAGCTGGTGCAGCCATCTATAAAAGAAGGCCACACAAACAGTCGGGTGCTGAAACCTTTCAAGAGCTCATAAAAGGAGATGCCCTTGTAAAAGAAGGTATCAAGAAAATGATTGTAGAAACTCTTGGATTGGATCAACCTGCAAGTGCTGCTCAGACAGTCATCAATAGGCCAGCTTCACCAAATACCTCTTCCAATAAAAATCTCCCAAGAAACCCACCAGGCTCAAAAGTACTAAAGTGGGAAACTGACAAACAGACCCATGTATTGACTATGTTCAGGTCTGGTGGAGAAGTGAAGAAAATATCAAGGGAACAAGCTCTTGGCCTGAGTCTTGAAGATATGCAGGATCTCCTTGATCTTCCACTTGGTAGGGATGAAGATGACACATATGCCCTAGACTTTGAGTTACAGCTTAAAGGTCAAATAAGGGAGCTGTTGATGAGGCAATAAAGTTCCACAATAATGAAGAGTTTTGGCATTATCTGTTCCAGGGGGATATTGTTGGGATTGAACCCTACCAGAGGAACAGATAATTAAAGCCAAAACTGGATCAGAGCAGTGGATCCAGAATAAGTAGATGTTACATACAAGTCTCTCCCCTTGAAAGTGGTTTTCAACACCTGCTGACCTCCTATCTACTGATCGTGCAAACTGCTGATCAAGTAAAGGCCTGATAAAAGACTAAAGCTCTGCCGTTCAATCTACTGCCTTGAGTCAAGCACTGCTGATCCGGACAAGTACTGCTGGGTTCACAGCAGTGGAAGGATACAGCAGTTATTTAGATGTCTTTTATGTAATGAAATGTAATAGCAGTAGTTAGCATAGCAGTGTTTATATTGATCAGAGGTTAGAGTTTGTTAGGAGGTTAGATGTCACTTTCATGGTGACGTCAGCTTAGATGCTCAGTGGTTTGCTAGTGCCTATAAATAGAACAGTGCTCTGTACTGTTCTATTAGCTCTTTGCAAAATCGTCTTCTCTGCACGAACAAACACTGAGCTCTAGCTGAGGGGGAGCTTGTATTCAACATTGCATTGTAATCGTAATTGAAATAAATTCAATCTTTCAGTTCTTTGTGAAAAGTGTTTGATCAAAGCAAATCTCTCGTTTGATTGTGTGTAAAGTTTGTTTCCAACTTAATTCCGCTGCACAACTCATCCATCTTCATCTAATTCAAACGTAAAAACACAATCAAAACCAAACTCAGATCCAACAACATGTCACCGCTTTTAATGTGGTCGCTAATAATTGATTACTTTGAGTGGCGACTCTATGACTTTTAGCGACGAAAAATGTCGCCACTAAAAGTCAAAAAACTAGTTTTTTTTTTTCATTTTTATGCTTTTTAAAGCTTTCGAAATAGCGCGTTGCATAACATGGGACAGAGCATACGATAAGTTACTACAACTCCAATATCAATATTGTTTTTCCACATATGCATAACATTAAACCTAAACAATCCAAACGACAAATATTTTCTCACAAAATAACCATACATGTACGCTTTAAAATCAATATTGGTTGGTCAAGCTGGCCAACAACTCGAGATATTGTAATATCTATATTAAAGAGGACAGAGAGCTTTGAGTAAAAGATTATGTGATACGACGATTTTCGTCTCTCTTGAAGTGCTTACAGATGTGACGTGCAAGTTGCTTCCAACTGATGAATGCTAATGGCTGCCATTTTATATGTTGGAAAAGAACTAACCTATAAAAAAAATCAAAATGTTAATATTGAGTTTCTTTATGTCAATTTCTTAATCATTTTGATCACTTAAAGGGTATTTTTGGAAATAAACATATGAACAATATCTAGCACGCATGAATCTTTTAAAAGCGCATTAGTTAGTTATACTCTTTTTTAGGAAAATACACATAAAAGTGTTTGTAAGTCAACCGGAACACTTATTGACCCGTTAACCAGTCTGGCCATTGTGCCACCTCTAACATCTGGATTTACAGAAATCCAAAGAAGAGTTAAACACTTTTTTTTGCACATAGGAAAATATACCTGCATTCCATTTATAACACCAGGAGTAATTGACCCAAGTTGAAGCCGAAATGCCTTAGAATGTACAACTAATAGATCATGTCACGTTCTGTGAAACCTGCGGTCACCACATACATTCACATCATTAGTACTTAGTGATATCATATATAATCTAGAATGTGTAACTAATGGATCCTTCTGAGTTCTATTCTCATATAAATTCCGTTCAGTTATCCTTCTGAGTTCAAGCATTTCATCTCAGAGTCTATCTTTCGTAAGTCGACAACTATGTACCTGCACATTATTTCATTCTCAAAAATAAAATCGGTTAGCATCATCACTACTCATATATATATATATATATATATATATATATATATATATATATATATATATATATATATGTGTGTGTTGGACCGTTCTACGACCTTGAAACGTCAGTTAAGGCAGTTCATCTTTGAATATGAAGGCGGAATCAACATAAACAAAGTCATAACAGCTAGTTTCCTTTTAATCTTTCTTTTCTGATTGATTTACGTGCTTGTACAATGTTTTCTGATACAAATCCGGCAGCACTTCGTTTCACACACAATGACCAAGTCCTATCAAATGACACACACATCAACCTATATATAGCATGTTGATTTCGCTTGAATCAGTTCAAGCTAAATCATGATTTCCCTTGAACCATTTCAAGCTAAATCATGATTTCCCTTGAACCATTTCAAGCTAAATCTTTAATGTTGATTTAGCTTGAAACACACATAAACCCTTTCAAGCGAAATACACAAGTTAAACATGTAAAAACCCTAATGTGTGTTCATTCAAACTATCTAGACACAAAACTTGATTAAGACATAATCAGCAGACATTTAGTGTCACGGCCCCCGACCCGGTTTGACCCGTTTCAGGAGCCGCGGGACAGAAATCCTGCGGTATTTAATTAATTGAGTTTGACAGCGGAAGTTTTCATCAGGATCTTTTAAAATGTAAATATTTCCCGATTATTTTATTTCATAACGCGGGATAAAACCCGGTAATTTACAATCATTTGATTTCACGAAGAAATCTTTTATTTTACAAAACGTGTTTCTTTATTTTATACTGAGCCACTTCCTTGAGCTTGTAGTGCTATATGGCACTTTTCCTGATTCATAACAGGTCACCTGAAACATGTTTGAAAAAGGTTTTGTCAGCGGGAAATACTGAGTGAATCATTCTAATTTTGCATAATGATGCATAGTTATCAATTACAGCATAAGAGCGATTACAATGGCTTCTATCTTATCTTTATCTGGCTCTATGTCACAATGGTGACATGTCACAATGGTGACGATGGTCATACCACTATTTAGATCAATGAACCTAAATAGTGACGATTATCCCTGTAGGTCAATGAACCTAACAGTGATTATCCCGAGTAGGTCAATGAACCTAACTGGGAGAAAATTTAGTAATGTGCACAATACCCCACTAACCAGTAATTCAAGATATCCACGACTTAGTCCCTGTAATTATAACCTTGAAAAATAATTTGAGGTATTGTAAAATAGTTGATAAAAAGAGAATGACTCACAAACTGTGAGAAAAGGAGAATGACTCACATTGCAGATTTATACGGGCAGAGTTTGGCCTACTGATTTAGCCTTTTATCCTAAATTTAATAACAGGCACACAATTCGGGGTTAGTAATCAATCCAGCATTTACGATAACTCACGAGATCAAATTCTCACAACGAACGACAAAGTGCGATACTTCATCCATCGAATTAACGACGAACGACAAAGTATAACCCTAATGTGGGCGGCACTTAAACATCCATTGGATATATTGATCATCGGAAAATGAATCGTAGCAGCGATTGTGCTAATACCCTGGTTGCGGCGTTGATTTAGTGCCTGTGTGTGTTAATTGGAGTATACAGAAATTATCTCGGAGCATAGAACGAATTTCTTTGTCGAACATACGCAGAATTTCAAGTGCCAACCTCTGCTATTTATACACAAATTTGGCTTAGCTTACGGACCGTAACAAATAACACTTACGGTCCGTAAGGGTCTTGAAATCCGGATAAGGTGGCCACGTGTGGGACTAGCTCAGATGAGTCGACAGTTTCGTAAATTAAAATTTTGACAGCACATTATGTGGATAATCGTTAACTAGGAAATACCCCCCCTGAGTTTTAGGGGCCCTGATCCTGATTCTGATTGTTCTGAAAATTTTAGGGTTTGTTCAGAATCACTTGAGTGTCTCAATTAGGGTTTCCTATTGGTCAAATTAATTTAATAATTATGACTTTTGATGAGAGTTGTTACATTCTCCCCACCTTAAAAAATCTCGTCCTCGAGATTTACTGGAATATTTGAGGATATTTTCTCTTCATTTTGGATTCCAGTTCCCAAGTATATTAGGGTCCTATCTTTGAATCCCACTTTACTTAAACTAACACTATTTGTTTACCTTTATATCTTGAAAAGGTACTACCAAAGATTCGTTTAATAGGCATCTCTTGAGATTGGATATATGAAATATATCATGTACTCCAGCTAACTCTTCCTGGTAGTTGTAAACGATAAGTAACTGTTCCTATACGTTGGATCACTGGAAATGGTCCTACGTAACTTGGACTTAACTTTTCCTTTCTTACCGAATCTAACAACTCCTTTCCAAGGAGATACTTCCAATTACATTTGGTCTCCAACTCGAACTCCAACGGCTTTCATCTATTATCTGTATAATTCTTCTGACGAGCCTTAGTCGTCTTCAGCCTTTTCTTCGTGATACTAAATATCACAGTCGTAGTCACTTAAGATTTTCATACATCTCTTTTGCCTCATGTTTAATTCTTTTTGCCCAACTATATATCTTAAATTCTTATGATCCGTATAGACAGTAAACTTACTTTCATATAGATAATATCTCCAAATCTTAAGGCAAAAATTATGGCTCCAAATTATAAGTTATGCGTGGTATAGTTCCTTCGTTCTTTTTCAATTACCTTGATGCATATGCAATTACCTTTTTGTGTTGCCTTAACACGCATTCAAATCCTAACTTTGAAGTATTACCTTCAGTTCATAAGGTTAAGATTGGAGCAGTTTGGTTTAATTTCTGCTTTAAGATCCTCATTCAAACTTAGCTATTTTACAGGTTAACTTAGTTAATGGTATAACTATCTTAGAAAAATCCTTAATAAATTGTCTGTAATATCCGACTAAACTTCTAATTTCCATTGCGGATTAGGGAACCTTTCATTTGGTAATATCTTATCAGGATTTACGTGAATACCTTCGGGATTCACCATATGACCTAAAATTGCACTTCTAGCAGCCAAAATTCATTCTTCGAAAATTTGGCGTAAAGCTTTTCTTTTCTTAACAAAGTTAAGAGTACATGCAAGTGCTGATAATGTTCTTCCTAACTTTTTGGAATACATAAGTATATCGTCGATGAAGATTATTACCAATTTATCCAAATATGGTGTACAGATCCTATTTATCATGTCCATGAATACTGCAGGTGCATTTGTTAACCCAAAGGGCATGACTGTAATTTCGTAATGACCATACCTAGTTCTGTAAGCAGTTTTAGGTATGTCTTCCTCTTGTACTTTCAATTGATGATATCTGGAACATAAGTCGATCTTAGGAAAATATCTATTTCCCTGGAATTTGATTGAATAGATCATCAATTCTAGGTATTGATTCTTAATTGTAACCTTATTCAATTCCTTATAATCAATACACTTTCTCATGGAACCATACTTTTTCTTAACAACCAATATTGTGCTAACCGATAAGGTTCCCTGGCTTATCGGTAAAATTCCTGGAATTTAGATGAATCCTAAATTCTATCTCCCTATTTGGTGGTAATCCAGGTAAGTCTTCTGGAAATACATCTAGGTATTCTGAAACTACAGAAATTTCCTTAAATTCTTTATCTTTAGTATTAATGATTACTGAAATCATATATACTATTCCTTGTTTTCGTTCATAATTAGGAACTTTCTTTACTGATATGAACTTTATAGGTCTACATAGCTTATCTCCTGTAATCATTATTACTTCTCCAGTGATTGCTCAAACTTCTATAGAATTCTTATCACAGATAATTCGAGAATAATTGTTTTACTAATCAATCCATTCTTAGCACAACCTTGATTTCAACTAATTTCATAGATAATAGGGTTGCAGAAAATTTATGACTTAAAAGTTCTATTTTTACGTGTTGCAGAACCTTATTTATTTTAACTGAATTCCCATCTGTCGTTTCTATTGTAAAAATTTGCTTACTGCTGGTTAAAGGTAAGTTAAAAGTTTGGAAGAATAAAGTATTTATAAAACTTTGGTTTACACCAGAGTCAAATAATACTTTTGTGTACACGTTGTGAACTAAGAACGTACCGGCTATCACATCTGGAATGAGTTCTGCTTCCTTAGCAGTCAGTTGGAAGGCTCTTACATTCCTTTTTGCTCCTTCTGCAGGTTTGGCTTTATTGTCAGATGTTTTGTTCAGTTTTGGACAATCTGGCCTAAGATGTCCAGTTTCTCTACAGTTGTAGCAAACTGAAAATTTCTTCCTCCTACAATCTTCTTCTTGATGCCCCGGAATTTTGCAAAAAATTGCAATATCCTTTGCATCTTCCAAAATGCTTTCTTTTGCAAGAATTGCAAAATGGACTAGTAGAAGATTGCCCATTCCCTCCTTTCTTGAAATTGTTATGGTTACCCGAACGGAATTCTTGGGTAATCTTTTGGGCTACTTCCTTTCTTCTTTTTTCTTCTCTTGTTCGTACTAGTTCGTCTGTCAGAGTATTGGCTAAATCTACCGCATCATCAATCGTGCGAGGTTTCGCAGCCTTGACGATATTACGGATTTCGGAAATCAATCCCCAAATATAACGGGAAATAAGTACCGGCTCTGGCGAAGCCAGGGTTGGTACCACTCGAGCATATTCGAAGAATGTCGTAGTATACCCTCGACAATCTACATCCACCATCCGATGGGTTAGAAACTTATTTTCCATCTGATCTTTTTCATATTCAGGACAAAATTTTCTTTCTACAAGACTCTTAAATTCTTCCCATTTCATGGCATAAGCCCTATTTCTTCCTTTAGCCTGTAACACTGTGTTCCACCATTCTAGCGCCCCTTCTTTGAAAAGATTTGACGCATACATGACCTGATCATCCTGAGCACATTTACTTATGGCAATTACTGCCTCGGTTTTCTCTAACCAACGCAATGCTGCAGTCGCTCCTTCATTGCCTGCAAACTCAGTGGGTTTACAAGCAAGAAATTCTTTGTAAGTGCAACCAGGTGTTGCAACTTTCCTTTTCTTAGGGAGCGGAGCTTGCTGTGGTTCATTATCATGATTAACATGATTATTGCCTCCGTTTACGCTATTACTGAAGTTATCTTCAGAAATACGTTTACTAGGAACAACTTGTTGCGGTTCGATTGGATTTTTAACAGCAGCAATGATTGCTGGAATAGCATTGGCTATCCCTTGAGCAACGATATTTTCTATATCTTGCCTAGTTACATATTGATCCCCCGGTTGTTGCTCAGATTGATTAACCTCATTAACTGGTTCATTATTAGCGTTTTCCATCTGATATCTAATTTATAGATAAATAATTAGTATAAAAGAAATAATCCAATGTTACAATTATTTGCACAGAATCATGTAAACAAATATACAACCAGAATTGTAATTTTTTAATATTTCTTTTGTTGTATAGATTATATCATACTTCTATATACAACCGTTTTATTATTTACTTTACACAAACTGATTTTACTATTACACAATCATAGTTTCATAATCCCCTATCCTTTGTCAGGTGATGTTCTAGTAACGGCGTTCCTTCTCATCGTATTTCCAGGAGATCTGTCCCAAAATCTCTTGGATCCTATTCCTAGCATCCATTTCGTCAAAATGACGGAATTCAACCATATTCTCGTTACTCATTGGTGAATTTGGTAAAGGTTCTGGATTGAACTTAGGAAAAAGCCTATAGGGATGGTTTTGTAACAGTATTTCATTATTCAACCATTCGTCTATTTTCCAGTGGATTGAAAGGTTTGAAATAGCTGGTTCTAAATTCATTGGTAGTTGTGTTTCAAGAGAATGAATAAAATCATTTTCATTAATAGGCTCAATAGTATCATCGGTTGCCATTATAAAATCTAGTTCTTCTTGAGATGGTAATCCATCAATTTGCCTAGAACTTTCCCCAATTTCCATTTTCTTAGGCTTAGGTTTCTCAAGAGGTAAAGCGTTGAATTCTATAGGTTCTTCTATGTCTGGAATATACCTATTGAAATCTCTGGAAACTTCGATTCTTACTGGATAGAGATTTAAATTCTGAAGGGCTTCCGACAAGTCACTCATGCTGTTTAGCAAAATACACACAATTACTAATTATAACAAAATTTTATAGAAAAACTTTTAAAATAGTATTTCATAATGGGTAATTACCAAAACAACTGAAAATTAAAACACACTAGGTTTTATTTGTAAAATTTATTTACTGAATACGGTTTATAGACTGTAGATAATAGAGGTGCTAAAACTTTGAGTCAGAATATTTAAAGATTTATATTTATTACTACAGTAGCTAACATATAAAAATCTGCCCATACTGTTCAAAAATTAGTCAGATAATAAAACATATAATCACAAAATAGCAATTAATATAAATTAAGTATTTTCTAAATACTTAATTGGCTTAAATCAGTGGCTCGATAAGTGGCTCTGATACCACCTTTTTCTGTCACGGCCCCCGACCCGGTTTGACCCGTTTCAGGAGCCGCGGGACAGAAATCCTGCGGTATTTAATTAATTGAGTTTGACAGCGGAAGTTTTCATCAGGATCTTTTAAAATGTAAATATTTCCCGTTATTTTATTTCACAACGCGGGATAAAACCCGGTAATTTACAATCATTTGATTTCACGAAGAAATCTTTTATTTTACAAAACATGTTTCTTTATTTTATACTGAGCCACTTCCTTGAGCTTGTAGTGCTATATGGCACTTTTCCTGATTCATAACAGGTCACCTGAAACATGTTTGAAAAAGGTTTTGTCAGCGGGAAATACTGAGTGAATCATTCTAATTTTGCATAATGATGCATAGTTATCAATTACAGCATAAGAGCGATTACAATGGCTTCTATCTTAACTTTATCTGGCTCTATGTCACAATGGTGACATGTCACAATGGTGACGATGGTCATACCACTATTTAGATCAATGAACCTAAATAGTGACGATTATCCCTGTAGGTCAATGAACCTAACAGTGATTATCCCGAGTAGGTCAATGAACCTAACTGGGAGAAAATTTAGTAATGTGCACAATACCCCACTAACCAGTAATTCAAGATATCCACGACTTAGTCCCTGTAATTATAACCTTGAAAAATAATTTGAGGTATTGTAAAATAGTTGATAAAAAGAGAATGACTCACAAACTGTGAGAAAAGGAGAATGACTCACATTGCAGATTTATACGGGCAGAGTTTGGCCTACTGATTTAGCCTTTTATCCTAAATTTAATAACAGGCACACAATTCGGGGTTAGTAATCAATCCAGCATTTACGATAACTCACGAGATCAAATTCTCACAACGAACGACAAAGTGCGATACTTCATCCATCGAATTAACGACGAACGACAAAGTATAACCCTAATGTGGGCGGCACTTAAACATCCATTGGATATATTGATCATCGGAAAATGAATCGTAGCAGCGATTGTGCTAATACCCTGGTTGCGGCGTTGATTTAGTGCCTGTGTGTGTTAATTGGAGTATACAGAAATTATCTCGGAGCATAGAACGAATTTCTTCGTCGAACATACGCAGAATTTCAAGTGCCAACCTCTGCTATTTATACACAAATTTGGCTTAGCTTACGGACCGTAACAAATAACACTTACGGTCCGTAAGGGTCTTGAAATCCGGATAAGGTGGCCACGTGTGGGACTAGCTCAGATGAGTCGACAGTTTCGTAAATTAAAATTTTGACAGCACATTATGTGGATAATCGTTAACTAGGAAATACCTCCCCCCCCCCCTGAGTTTTAGGGGCCCTGATCCTGATTCTGATTGTTCTGAAAATTTTAGGGTTTGTTCAGAATCACTTGAGTGTCTCAATTAGGGTTTCCTATTGGTCAAATTAATTTAATAATTATGAATTTTGATGAGAGTTGTTACATTTAGTGCACCAACAGACTCCCCCTTGGATGTTGATGACGTCTTTGGCTTCAAGTCTTTGTCTTTATCATTCTTCAAACATTGTAAAAACTCTCTTCAATCTTTATCTTCAAACTTTAAACTTCAAACTTCAATCTTCCCTTTAACCGTTGATCCAGACTCCCCCTTTCACAGACTCCCCCTCTCGATATGCTAGAATCTGAGATATCTGGTTCAAGCTTTGACAATTAGCTTCCGTTGGGAATAATGAAGTCCAATCCTGTTACTCAACCAACAAACATTACAATTCTATCTTTTCAACGTTAAATCACAAACTCAATCAGTTTTAACAATCCACTCAAGTATTCAGGTCCAAGTTAATGACCCTGATCACTTGATTAATCTACCAAGTCCAAATTAATGACCTTGGTTGATCTTTTGACGAAACAATACTGATTTTAAAACAACAATTCCAAACATTTTCTGAAAATAACAAGTATCAAGTTAATGAACTTGTTTTTGACTTTTCAAACCATTCAAACTTCATCAAAGTAAGCTCTCCTCATTCTTCAGTCCAGAATTTCCTGCATCTGCTTCAATCATCTGAGAATCCAACAATCAACTCTCCACTTTGGTTTGTCAGAAAAATAAAGCAGAAATAAAATCTTTTTGGATTTTATCAAAGTGTTCTAAACTAAGAAATGAAATACAAAAAAACTTAAATTGTAGAAAGTAAACAAAGTAAACTATTTACAAACATATTTTGGCGAGCGTGTCAGGGAATCATATCAGCTTTTCAGACAAATTACAAGTACCGTTAAGCTTCATTTCATATTCAGACTTAAACAATTCACCTCGATTGTCGATATACTGATCCATCTTAAATTCCCACACAAATTTCAATTTACTCAGGATACGATTTAGATGAATTATGAACTTAGCTCATTCATGTGTTCCACCTCTTGAATATACTCCCGTATCCAGAATCCTAATAATCAGTCTTACAGGTGAGTATACTACAATGATATCTGTATATAAATTAGGTATGCGAGGGCCGAGGGATCTCAGGTCGATACTTCCGTATACGCAGAGAGATATCAGCTTCGACTTTTCGGTATGTCCCCTTTAGAGGATCTTTTTGCTTACAACAGCAGCGACTATCAATTTTATTGTTTCATCGGCATGCTGAGGGTTTAATGCTATGTTTCAAGCATTGCAGAAAGCATTATTCAAGGACTAGGTCAGAACCACCGTTCAGCAGAAGTCCCGGAATAATACCCCAGACATCATTGAGTATAAAGACCTAATATATCAGATTATGAGATCTTTCAAACGAGATTTCAGGGGTTACCTATATATCTAAGTAGTGTTCCCCACGAATTCACAAGTTTGAAATTAGGTTTATATCCCGAATAAATCTACTAAATGTGCGAAAACCTATCGACACATCATCAGTGAGACTGTTTAACTCATTTATACTTTACAAATCTTTAGCATACTGTAATCGTCTAGCCGATGTACTGTCATTTTCCCTATATACACAAGCTCTTTTTCAGATTTTATCATGTTTTTGTATTTTTGCATTTTTTACTGTTTTTGTATTTTCAGAAAAATAAACTATATACAAATATCTGCTCCCCCTAAATACCAAAACAAGTAAAAAAATGACAAACCATTGCAGAGTGTTTCTCGTCTTCATCCGCAACAGTACTCTCATCAACGCCCACAATTCCATCCGACAGCGAAAGAAGCTTCATACCATTCAGTTTTAACAAATATTTAAACCGATTTTTATCAAAAGCTTTGGTATGTAAATCAGCTTTCTGTTCGTCAGTGTGGATTTTCTCAATTCGTATCAACTTTTTCTCAAAACAATCACGAATAAAGTGATGACGAATTTCTATGTATTTAGTTTTAGCATGATGTACTGGATTCTTTGTTATATTTATAGCGGCCTCATTATCAACAAAAAGAGGTGTGTTAAGAAACTGCAAACCGTAGTCCAGCATCTGTTGCTGTATCCACAAGATCTGAGAGCAGCAACTGCTAGCAGAAACATACTCCGCTTCACATGTAGATAACGCCACAGACGTTTGTTTCTTACACTGCCAGGTAACCAATCTAGGACCAAAGAACTGGCATCCTGCAGTTGTTGATTTTGAATTGACTTTGCAGCATCCGAAATCCGAATCGGAATACCCTTCGAGCGTAAAGCGTAAAATCGCCTTTCCTAGGATACCACAACCCCAATGAAGGAGTTCCTTTCAGGTAGCGCAATATCCTCTTCACAATGATCATATGCGATGCTCTCGGGTTAGATTGAAATCTTGCTGCGAGGCACGTTGGGTACATTATATCAGGACGTGAAGCAGTTAGGTACATTAAAGAACCTATCATGGAACGATAAAATGTTTCATCAGCCCTATCTCCGGTGAGATCTGGGTGAATCCCATGATTTGTTGCAAGTGGGGTAGCAGCTGGAGTAGAACTTGACATCCCAAATTTCTCTAGAATATCATGAACATACTTTGACTGATGAATGAAAATTCCCTCAGGAAGTTGTTCAACTTGTAAACCCAGAAAGAATTTCATCTCCCCCATTGATGACATTTCAAACTTTTGCTTCATCACTGATTCAAAATCTTTGCATAGATTTTCATTTGTCGACCCAAAGATTATATCGTCCACTTAAATCTGAACTATCAGAAGATGAGCATCGACCTCTTTAGTGAAGAGAGTGGCATCCACTTTTCCACGAATGAACTTGTTGGCTAGTAGGTGTTGAGGCAAAGTCTCGTACCAGGCTCTCGGGGCCTGGTGTAAACCATACAGCGCTTTGTCCAATAAGTAGACCTTGTTTTTATAGATTGGATCGGTGAAGCCCGGTGGCTGACCGACATAAACCTCCTCTTTAACCTTCCCATAAAGAAACGCCGATTTAACATCCAACTGATAAACTTTAAAGTTCTTCCAAGACGCAAATGCTAGGAAAATTCTGATTGCCTCTAGTCGTGCTACAGGAGCATAGACTTCGGTAAAATCAATCCCCTCCTGTTGACTAAATCCCTGAACAACGAGTCGAGCTTTGTTCCTTACAACAACTCCTCTATCGTCCCTCTTGCACTTGAACACCCACTTGGTGTTAATCTTTCTCTGACCATCCGGCAAATCTACTAACTTCCACACTCCCAATTTCTCGAATTGACTAAGTTCCTCCTGCATTGCATTGACCCAAGAGTCTTCAGTAAGCGCCTCTTTGTAAGTTCTTGACTCAACCTGCGAGATAAAACAACTTAATGAGAATTCAGTTTGCAAAGGAACAACTTTTGTATAAAAACATGTAAGCCCTTTATCAATCTGATTTCGAGTGTGAACGCTTGTCTGAAATTCTCCTATGATCAACTCCTCTGGATGATATGAAAAAGTTCACGGCATCACTTCGCTTGGAACATCTACATTTCCCTCCAGATTAGTAACATTCTGTTCTGCATCTTGTTCACCAACTTGGTTTGTTTGACTTGAAATTTGAATTTGCTCCCCCTCAGAATCTGAATCGCAATGATCAAATACTGGCATGTTTTCATTTTCTAGATTATCATTCTGAGCCGACTGGTTATCCTGAGCAACTTCATTCTGTTGGACATCATCATGTTCACCAGCATTACTTGGACCTGCTTCATCGTCATTTGAAGTTTCTTGTGGTCGCCTTGAATACTCAGCTGGGAACCTTAGCTGCGACTCATATTCACGCAAAATATCCAACTCATCAAAGAAATCTTCATCAACCTCTGATTCTTCTCTCATGTCAAACGAATCCCAAAGTTTGTCATAATGATAACGCCATGAATCACCAGGATTCTGTGGCGGCATAGTATAACCTTGACATTCAACATTTGCAGCTTCAATAATCCGCTTCTCACTTGGAACGAAGACACGTCGCATCGGATTTGCATAACCAACAAAAATTCCCTCAATGCTCTTCGGACCAAACTTTCCATGAGGCTCTGTAACCATACAGGGTGACCCGAATGGTTCTAGATACTTCAAATTCGGTTTGCGATTATTGATTAGCTCAAAGCATGTTTTGTTGAACTTCTTGACAGTGAGAACCCTGTTGAGCGTATAGCATGCGGCGGAAACAGCTTCAGCCCAAAAATTTATCGGTAACTTTGAATCTGCGAGCATAGTTCTAGCCGTCTCGATTAGCGTCCGGTTTTTGCGTTCTGCGACTCCATTCTGTTGCGGAGTGTACGGAGCACTAAACTCATGCAAAATACCTCTTTCATCACAAAATTCTTCCATCTTGCTGTTCTTGAATTCAGTACCATTATCACTTCGAATTCTCTTGATACGCCTTTGGTACAAATTCTCAATCTTCCTGAACAGACCCATCAAACTGTCAAATGTTTCATCTTTCGTCTTCAAGAAAGAAACCCACGAAAATCTGGAATAATCATCAGTAACGACCAAACAATAGTAATCTCATGTAATACTTTTGACATTCACAGGACCAAACAAATCCATGTGAAGTCTTTCCAGAGGTCTCGAAACTGAATTGACTTGCTTTGTAGGGTGTGACTTTTTCTTCTGCTTGCCTTTAATGCAGCTAATGCACTCCCCTTCTAGATGAAAACCTTTTATATTAACACCCAATACCAAATCATTGTGCACCAAGTGATTCATCTTCCTTAGGTGAATATGCCCCATCTTGCGGTGCCACAATCTTGATTCTTTCTCGGTTGCTCTAGACACAAAACAATGTGCTTGACCAGTAGTTGTAGTTGCTACACTCATATCTAACACATATAAATCATTCACTCTAGGTGCCCTCATGATAATCCATTCTTCAGGGATAACAAAACCAGGTTTCAAAATCAAACATTCTTTATCAGTGAAGTGAGTAGTATACATATTGTCACAAATCTGCGAGATACTAAGCTGATTGTTCTCCAGCTCAGTTATGTAGTTAACTCTCTCAAACGTCACAATCCCATTGGATAACGTTCCTTCACCAACAATTCTACCACCTTCATGACCTGCAAATCCCACATAACCACCATTGATATTCCTCACATCATACAGCAATGCAGTTTTTCCTGTCATATGTCGAGATGCGCCACTATCCATGATGCATCTTGAAATGGCTCTTGGAAGATCCTGCACATACCACAATTTGATTACAAAACATTTCAATAAAGATGCCGATTCATGCTTCGAGATCCAGGAAGCTCCGGCAATTCAAACTGCTTATTCGAACATGGTTTCCACCCAGGCCTCATCAGCCTTAGGTGTAACCTTGACTCTCGCAATTTGAATTTTGAAATTTTCAGCCTTCAAAGGTGGAAATTTTGCATCATAATCAACCGAAATTGATTCTTCAGCCTTTTTCACTTCAGAAGTTGAAATTTTCATTTCAGTTTTTGGTTTCCAAACTTGTTGAGATAATGCAACCTGTTTATAAAACTTGTCGTTTTTAGTTACCACTTTCTTTACAGGTTCATTTTTCACTTTGATGTTGTTATTTTTCACACTCTTTTTCTCAACAACGATTGGTGCTTTACCCTTCACATCAACTTTCTTCTTTTGAATCTTCACATTTTCAGTCTTAGGCTTCACATTGGTACACTTTCGTGCAATGTGACCAACTTGATTACATCTGAAACATGTTCGAGTATCAACAATTCGACTTGTGCCTTCAGACTGATAATGTGAAGCTCTTTTCTCAAAGAACTCTTCATTTGATTTTGAAAAAATTTCATTTTCCTCATCAGAAAGTGAACTTGAACTATTCACAAATACCTTCTTTTCTGCAAATCTTTTGTTTTGAAAACTCTTCTTCTGATAACTCTTACCACCCCGATAACCACCCGACCAATTGTTTCGATTATTAATATAAAAACGTGGTGGAACAACAGGCTTTTTGTAATAAGCTTTATCTTTCTCAAAATTCATTTGCCTTTTTGTTTGACACAAACTGTTCACTTCTGACAACTCAACTTCAACTAACTTGAAAACATTTGTCAACTTTTTCACATTAACATTCTCAATGGGAAACTCAGAATCCGAATACAACTTATCAGATCCAGCCATCTTGTACATCACAAGACCCGGTTCATCACTTAAGTTGTTTTTGGAATTTGATTTCTGAATGTATTTGTCCAAGAAACATTCATTATCTTCAGCTGAATCAGATAACAAAACACTTTCAGCTGTGCTCTTAACAATCTCTGTCTGAACACTATCATCAGATGATGTAGAAAAAGTAACATCAATGTTTTCCGGAAGTTTAACTTCACTCTCTTCCTCAATTTCAACCAACCCAGATTGCTTTTTCGTGTAATTATCAAGAACAGGTGGTGGAACTTGATGAAAACCCACCCCGGTTCCATCACAATACACATCTTCGCCCGCTTTGTCTTTCCCGATGGGTTTGGGAATAATGTGTTGCAAAACAAAGCTTGCGGAGCTGTAACTGTTAAGCTTCAACTGGATTCGCTCGTTTTCGATTACAGCCTCTTGAACTTTAAGTTTCAATTTAGCGATTTCATCCAGTTGTTGGTTGATTGATTCTTCTTTAACTCTAAGCACTGCTTTTAAATATTCATTTTCTTTAAAAGTTTTACCATTTCGATCATCACAATCTTTCATCGTGCTTTTGAGTTTTTCAAATTTTTCAGAAATTTGACGGTTTTCAAGAATCAACTTTTCATTTTCTTGTTTAATTTTGTCATGATCAATTTTATCAGTTTCAATTTGAGCAGTTAATTCTCTTATCCGTTCAGTTGAAGCTTTAACTGTTTTGTCACGACCAAGAATCTGATTCTCAACGCTTCTGACCTTTGCTGTCAGATCTTTAATTTTCTCACCATTGAGATACGTGACAGTATTACAAAATTTGCACTCTTTGTTGCAATTTTTGCAATCAGCATTTCCTTCGATCTTTTTACGTGACGCATTTGTTGACGAGTTTGGACTGACCTGGCCTTTTGACTCAGACACGGAGTTAGAATCTACCTCAAGTGCTTTAGCAGCCAGCACTTTGTCAGCCATTTTTCCCAGGTTCTCTGCAGTCAACTCCTGCGTTGTATCAATAACTCCAGTATCAATCTTCTTTGATTTTTCGATCTCTTCTTTCTCTTTCATCTCTTTTTCTTCTTTTTCTTTCTTCGCTTCCTCTTTCATTTTCTCGGTTGGAGTTCCCCACCATTTGTGTTGCCAATACTCATCCTCATCTTTCATTTCCTTGATTAAGGCTTCCAGATCGAGAGTTTTGTGATCGATTGCAATATTTCCATACTCATCAAGATAACACTCCCTGTCTGGATCCCATCTTTTTGCTCTCTTTGCTTCCAAATAGATACAAGAAAGTCTAATCATTTTGTTTTCCGAAATCATCTTTCTGTATCTATACTTCTGCTCTTCAGTTCTATCATCTTTCCATGGAATAGGTTCATTTTTCGCCATGAATGCGTAACCAACCGCATCTTCTTTCGGTAGTACCTCTTGACTCCAATCATACCCCTCATCATCGTAAATCACCGCAAGAGCTCTAGATTTCTCTCTGTTGTCTTCAACCTGCTTCAATCTAGGCGGCTCGGATTTATTCTGGTGATAAATCGCCTTCTTGTAGTAATCATCTCTGAAAGGATTCTCCGACTCATCAGCATAAGTGTTTCGGCATTCTCGCTTGAAGTGACCCTTCTGCTTACACTTGAAGCAAGCCACCTTCGATTTATCGAACCCCAGCTTGGTAGATGCACCACCAATTGTCTTCCTTCCGGTAATTTCCATGAATCTTTGTGCACGACGAACAGCACTTGCCATAGCCCAACGAATATCAATCAGTTCCATTTCCTCCGGATCAATCTGATCGTAATCTTCTTTCGTCAGATTTGTGTTGCCTATCTTCCCAGCTACTAACCCTTCATACGATTCCAACACCGATGCTAGGAAGATCATCTGCTGCTTGGCCGACTCCTCATCAAAATTCTGAGCATTCTTCAAGTCTATTGCGATGTTACATTGAAAACGATTCTTTGCATCTGGATAATTTCCAGATGATAAAGATCCACTGTGATAACCACTGTGACTTCCACTGCTTTGACTACTTTGCCTTTCTTTGCCAGCTGTCGACACATTCTCAGCAGAAAACGCAGTTTTAGGAGAAGTTGCTTTTGGCATCATGCTCTTTGGATAATATAGATCCAAATTCTGTTGATAAGATGAATGATTAACTTTGTACGTCTTCTTCAATTCTAGTTCATGACTTTTAAGTCTCTCAATCACCAAATCTGGTTTCAACATTTCAGGATCAATAGTATTCTTCAACATCAGTGCATAATATCTCCAATCCATCTCGTCTGGTAATGAATCGAACAGTTTGTCAACAAGTTCTTCATCAGAATAATTGATATCATGTCTTGATAATTCCAGCTTCAGATGACCGAACCTTTCTATCATTTTACACACTGACTCATTATTAAGACAACCAAACATATCAAACTCTTTCCTAAGAAGTTTCTTTTTGTTTTTCACTATTTCTGTACTTCCTAAACATTTCTTTTCTAACTTTGCCCAAAGATCTTTAGCATTTGAATAATCTATCAATGAGATGATATCCTCTCGAACAGACTGAAATAACAATGCCACACACTTTTGTTCGGCTACGAATGATTCAATCTCATCAGTAGATGTTAAGGCTTCACCATTCTTGTTTCTGTTTTCATAACTGTTCTTCAGACTTTTCCAACTTGGAAATGCAAATGCCATCATCCAATCTTCAAACTTTCTGGACCACCGACTGTATTCCTCAATAGCCATTAGCTTTGGAGGTTTATTGAACGTTCCGAAAGCACTTTCCGATTCCCAAGCTTCCTTTTTCTTCTCTTTTGGAGGATTCTCATTCACATTGCTTGACGAAGTATCATTGTTTCCGGAATCTCCAGCAAACGCATACATATCGCTGAATGGGTTCATGAAAATATCATCCATTGTGAATATTCCTACAAAATCAACAAACACTTAGAAAATTTTTAGGTTTTGAAAAATCAGCAAGTTCAAGCGAAATCCTTGAAGTGTAAACAGCTTCAAGCGAAATCAACACTTAAGACTGTTCAAGCGAAATCCTTGAAGTGTAAACAGCTTCAAGCGAAATCAACACTTAAGACTGTTCAAGCGAAATCCAAGATTACACTCAAGCGAAATCTGATCCAAACTGTTTTTCAAGCGAAATCTAAGAGATCAATTTCGCTTCAACTGTTCAAGCGAAATCCATAAATACAAGTCCACTGAATCAAGCGAAATCTAACAACTCAATTTCGCTTCAACTGTTTCAAGCGAAATCCGATAATACTAGTCCAACAGTTCAAGCGAAATCCAATCAAATCAATTTCGCTTCAACTGTTTCAAGCGAAATCGTCTGTTTTCAAGCTAAATCCTATGTTTTCAAGCGAAATCTGATCTTAACCTTCGAACTATTTCAAGCGAAATCTAGTTTTAGGTCATTTTTCACAAGTTTTAATCTGAATTTTAGTCCGAATCCTTGTAGGCTTTGTTAAAACTATGTTTTACACAATATACTAGAAAATCAGACCATTTCGACCGTTGGAACTTGTTCAGATCAGAAAAGTATAAAAAGAAATGAGTAGAAAGAAAAGAATCCGGTAATATCAAGCTGATATGGTATGAACTCCTCGTCCTGAGCTCTGATACCACTTGTTGGACCGTTCTACGACCTTGAAACGTCAGTTAAGGCAGTTCATCTTTGAATATGAAGGCGGAATCAACATAAACAAAGTCATAACAGCTAGTTTCCTTTTAATCTTTCTTTTCTGATTGATTTACGTGCTTGTACAATGTTTTCTGATACAAATCCGGCAGCACTTCGTTTCACACACAATGACCAAGTCCTATCAAATGACACACACATCAACCTATATATAGCATGTTGATATCGCTTGAATCAGTTCAAGCTAAATCATGATTTCCCTTGAACCATTTCAAGCTAAATCTTCAATGTTGATTTAGCTTGAAACACACATAAACTCTTTCAAGCGAAATACACAAGTTAAACATGTAAAAACCCTAATGTGTGTTCATTCAAACTATCTAGACACAAAACTTGATTAAGACGTAATCAGCAGACATTTAGTGCACCAACAATATATATATATATATTAACACCATACATATCATCGTACAAGTCTCATTCATTTGGAAACATATGGTTTAATAACATGCAAACACATTTTTTAGTCCAACTCTTTCATGTATAATTTGTCCTACTACGAACATACATACCTTCCTACTCAAACTCTTACGTATAACTTAGATGCTCACAAACCCATTAAATAAATGCTAATCACAACATCTATACGTATAATACTCTTACATACTAGTCTACAAGTATACTCATAACTAATCGTGTTTAACTATGGTTTCCATATTACATTACATCACATGCTTACAAATTCACTTAATTTCTTTTCAACACCATACTTTACTAGGCACACCATTTTCTATTTATAAGCTTACTATTATATACTAGTTCCCTCATTTCACATATCTATTGTATTCAATAATATTTCACTTATAAGCGTTCGTCATATACATTATGAAACCAAATTACATAAATCAACATACATGCCACATCATCGTACAAGCCCCAAGGTCTCTATTCTAACTCGTACCCCACAAAACTCCATTGTAGGTTTGGGGTACCTTTGGGAAACTTATCGGGGCCTTAGAAACAAAGAAAAGTGAGAAAAACGCTAAAATTTGGTTTCCGGTGCGGATCCGCGTAAGCAGCAAGGTAAGGCATCAGCTACAACAGGGTAGGACGTCGCTGACGCCTAACCTGGGCGTCACCGACGCGTCCCCTATAGCTCAGATGCTGATTTTTGTGTTTGTTCTTTCTACTCACTAATCATGTGTCCCCGGTGTTCTAATACATGAAATAATCATTATTCAAGTTCTCAATTCATTCCATACCTTTCCCAACCCTATCCCAATATTCTTCTTCAGCTAAATCTTTCTACTAAAAGTTTTGACTCGTTTGCCCCTACGATGAGATTTCACCGGGTTGACATCGAACGACCATTACAATACTTCTCATCCTAACAATTCCATTATTTGCACATCCTTACTTGATTTCTGTTACTCAAATATACATAACTTCATCTAAAAAAAATTCTCATTGCTTCCTCGCCTCCTCTTGATCCGTTTACCTTCCGTGCTTACGTCATCTTAACATAATGCTTATCCTTACATGTCACCACGTTCATATTCTTGTTAGCATACAAGATTTTACATATCGCCAGTCATATCTAGTTCATATCTCGCATTTGACGTTCAATAATCATTTGTAACAAGCACAAGGCATAGACTGAACAATGAATCATTCCAAATTCTCGCAATTTAACATATCATAAAATACAACATATAAGGATCCATCACGCATCATTCAATCCGAGCTTTTCGTCGTGCCCATCGGTTTAATCAATTTAGTCGTTACCCTCTTCGTCTTGTTTTTGTTAACATGCTAATTAAATCCTTCATGCGTGGCCGCTATTCAGACCATTGCAGCTGCACTCCGCCTTCAGTCGAGCTCCATCGTCACGCTAATCCATGGTGTTCAGGCCACAACCGTTGCTGCTTGACTCGTTTCGTTCGACATTACTCTGCGATCGTTCTCTTATTTAGCTTAAGAAATTACATATCCAAATCTACACTTAACAAGTGATCACTAATTTATTAATTGATAGGTGACCTTTAATACGAATTGGAGCAATTGTTGTATATTAATAAATCTTTGCAGTTTAGCAAGTTCTTTTCAGTGGGTTTGATTTAATTTAATTATTGTTTTTCTTTTTATACATATACAAGCAATGTATACGCATGGAAGTATTTTAAATATGAAATAGATTCTGATTGATGAAAAAGGACTACAACAAAATAATGTTGTGTTATTATGGTTATTATTTTTGTAAATAAACCGAGTCGGTATTTTCTTGAAATTGCAAGTGTTCAAGTTATGGGTTTTAATTTTATAAAGTTAAATCTGATGGTTTATAAATGATACCACTCTAAATTATTTATAAAAATAGTTAAAAGTAACTTGGTATTAATCAAATAAGCTTTAGTTTTTCTACTAGTTAATGGAACTGGTTATTACTTAAGTATATGTTATTAAGGTTCGAGTTCTAGTAAACGAAAAACTATAACAAATGAGTCATATTAATAAAATTGATTTGTGTCATAACGGGTCTATAGGTCTTTGATTTTTGTGGACAACTTGAGTTTTGGTTTTGCTTTGCTTGCTAATAAGGTACGGATTCTGTTTTCTTTTCATCGTAGTATACTTTTATTTTCCGTTACTCATTGGTACGGATTCATGTTCTTGACATCATAGTATTTTTATTCAAGTCCATTACTTTGTAGTGCGGATGTTTTGCTAGTTGTTTCTATTTCGTATTGTTATATAATTAGTATTAGTATATATTGTAGCATACAATAGACCTAGCTCATTATTACATGTTCCCTTTAGACTTATTTCAAGATACACTTATTTTTGTTACGACTTTGTACACTGTCCCCCCAGCAATTATATGTTAAGTCTTGTCGTTGGGGCGTCAATGACATGCCACTCATCGTGATGGTGCGTAATTAAAGTTCACGGCGTCTCTAGTTTGGGCTTGTGTAGTACCTGGCCCCTAGAGGCGAATAGATCGGTCTTAGCTCTGACTCCTGACTTCTTACTCCTGTTGAGATGGAATAATGTGTGTACGCCTACATGCACCGTCTCGGTACATGGACTATAGCTGTGTACCCCTCTGTTTAGGCTCGTGGGTGCTTCTGTATTACGTGACTTATTTTACTGTTATATGTTGTCACAAATGTCTTGTCTCTGTTATGATATGTTTATATGCATCTGATTATGTTCAGTATATGTTATCTGCTCAGTATAATTTTTGGGATTTAAGTTATATAAGTATCGGTCTCTGTTCCATTGTTTAAATATGTTTAATGATAATATCGTCCCATTTTGCTCTTCGTATGCTTGCCACTACTTTACTGTTGATGTCTCTGTTACTGAGCAACTGTTTGGCTCAGCCGTATTTCTTTCTTGTGTTTGTCTTATGTGTTTAATAAGGGGAAATGGGGATGAGTGAGAAGTTTATGAATTTCAAGTTTCTAAAAGCTTTTCGTTATTTTATTTCACTAATTGAATAATATAGGACTTGGGCTTTCTAGTTGATTTGAGACTTTTTGTTTCATGGTTTCTATCTTTTATTGAAACCCATTGGTTTTTGGTATTTGTAATAGTGACATGCCAGCCTGTTCCGGGTTGCGGTGTTAAAAAATGGCACCATAAACATTTCATACCCATATAGTAAAATAGATACAACCACGTAATCACCTAGTTACATACACTTATACACACCTAGTCATTTATATGCAACCCCACATATACTAGTATTCCCATGGTTCTACAATCGACAACATCATTCAAGATTTATTAATTTAACATGATCCTAACATCATCCTTACTAGTATATCGCTACGTAATACAATGTCGCCAATTACCTCTTGATCCCAATTAAATAGTCAACTAAACCCATAAGGTGCATCTTACCTTCAATAACAGCGTACAAGCTCCTAATGCATGCTTCTTAACAAGTCATCCCATTAATTATATTCACATACGTGATCCTTCTAAAAACAAATTTCTCAGGTTTAGTTTATTACCAATTACATCATATCCACATCCTATACATTTTCACCCTTTACTTGCATTCAATCTTATCTACTAATCTCACCTAGACATTTTATCAAACACTTGGTGTGCGTACTATTTTCTAAGTATAATGTACAAGTATTTCATGCTCTTCTTCCTACTTATCACTTTCATTCATCCAAAACAACTAAATATCATGTAAATTCATGTCTTACTCAATGTATCTAACAAGAATTCATCACATACAATATCATACATCTGAATTGCACAAGGAGTGCTCATGGTGATACACCCATGTCACCATCTTCATCATCACCAAGTGGGTTTTATGTCAAAACATCAAATTACTTGAAATTGTTCATAACTAAAGTTTTATTTGGTGAATCTAACACACCTTCATACTTAATTCATAAAAATTCAAGAATTTATCATAAGCCCACTTCATACATCATCACCATATCACAAATTACAACTTACCACAAGTTTATTAGGTTGAGATGATAAGGAATCCTCATTCATGCAAAGCTTGATCACCTAATTTGATCTTGATTTGGGAGAATTTGTGATGGATTGGATCAAGGGAGTTCTTGCTTCCCATTTCTCTAAACACGACATACATACACACACACACACTAAGTAGTGTTTTGATTTTATAAACTTTTAATTCAACTTGCTAGATTTAGCCCCTCATGTTTTCCATCTTAACCCATTTACCATAAACCTTGTATTCTACTATTAGACTTATGTATTTAACTAAGTTTAATAACTTAGTTATCACCTTTTATTCCATGACACATGAAGCCAAACTAGTGAGTAAAACATTCGGGTTCTTGGGTGTTACATTGGTAAAAAGGGAGAAAGAGAGATAGAGAGGAAGAGATTGCGTTGAGCCAGGGTGGAAGACCACGCTGACCCCTAAAATCGTGGGATTAGGGGAGGTAGCACGGTGTAGCATGGGACCTCATGGTCTTCTATTTTGGGCTTCTTTCTACCACTCTACATCATTGTACTTCAATCAAACTATAGTTCCCGAACAAGGTTTTCTAGATCCTAAGGTTATCTACCCCAAATCATTTAGTAGTTGTTTGACAACTTCGAATGGTTAAGTGCCGAGTCAGTAAGATGTCTGAACCATTAAGTGTTGAACCAGTAAGAGGTCTAAACCATCAAGAGCCAGTGTAATACTTAACCGTTCAGAAGCAAATGTCTAACATATTCAGATTATTGGTCATAACCATTCAGACTAAAGTATAATGCTTAACCATTCAGAGGCAAATGTTTAAACCATTGAGACATCTGTTCACGGAACAAACAGTCTAAACCATTAAGTGTTGAACCAGCAAGAGGTCTGAACTATTAAGAGCTAAACAAACATCCACTTATAATTCTTAAAAACAAAAGTAGAATGCAATAACTTATAGTCTGTAAACAAAGAGTAAACTACAATCTTTGTCCCTATAGTTTAATATCCATTTATTCATCTTCGACCTTGAACCACTAGCACTTCATCTTCAACATTTATGTGACAAATGGCAAATAACCGGTCATTCCGTACAATCTAATCACTATGTTTATTCCATAATCTCACGCATTTTGCATAATTTAATTACGTAACTGTATCGTATATTAGATAACGGTGTTAGGACAAGAAAACAATTCTATAACATATGTTGGTTTTCATCGTGTCGCGAAACCAATTAAACTATGTGCTAAAAGTGTTGGTAGAAAGTGCTTCGTGCACTATTTACGGTTACACTATTCATGCCAGCAAAACCATGAAAACAGAATGAAATAATGAAAAACGACACATGAATGACATAACTGAGTCCATATATATATGAAAACACAAATATGAAAACACATCTTGCAAGAATACATAACTTTCCGGTACAACGCCCTAAGTACAAAATCGTCCGTTCCGCTAAAAATATAACAACTTTAACTCGTCCGAACTAATAAATTAGCATTTCCGAGTATGGCAGATGATGACAAATACATGAAAATAATATGAGGATATTAATGGGGTGTCTGAAACATAAGCTTTCGGTGGTACGATGCAACCCCCACAACTTGTCCGTTTTTGAACCGATAAGCTAGTAAATAACATTTCCGACGCCAAAACAACCAAATGGAAGACATGGCGAACTAGTTAAGCTTGTTTTGGGACTCGGAATCACTTCATACATCGCTTAACGGCGGAATAACAACTTGCGACAAAACTTCGTCAGTGCGGCGCAAAAGTGTTGTAAACAAGCCGACGACCAAACGGAAAGCATCTAAAGTATCAAAACACCATTTCTACTAGTTTAGTGAACTAGTTAATGACGATTAAGGTTCTGAATCCCTAATTACCCCTTAATGGCGTAATTATACAATTAATCACCATACTTTATATACTTACCAAAATATATACTTTTTAACAATTTAAAAAAAACATAATACCCCCATGGTCAAACACAAGAACCCTCATTTTGGTCCTCTTAGCTCAGGTCCACATGGAGAACACCAAGATCTCACCAAAAGTTTCAATAAAAACCTAAAATTTCACATAATCTAGCCATTTCAAGAACATCTCAACATGGTTTAGGCATGGAGCTTCATTAGGGGAGTTCTTGGAGGCTTAATCTTCTTCTAAGCTTGTGCAAAGTTGTAAGATAATCTTTTACCATTTTTAATCTTCTTATTATGTGTAGATTTAAGAAGTACAAGTTGATTATCTTGAAGATTAAGAAAAATATAATCAAAAACCCTAATCTCAAACTTAATAATCTACTAATCATGATTTATTATGTGATTATTTGGGTAGATTAGTGTAGTTAGTTGATGTAATCTTGATAATTATGTTAAATCTTGTTAAGATTAGTGGTTTAAAGTATAGATTTATGATGATCTTGTGATTAGCTTCATGTAGTACTTTAGATTAGTGTTAATCTAGCCATGATAAACTCAAAAATGTGTTTAAACACATATATGTTTAAATCACACAAGATAATCAACTTCAAAAATTATGAGAATTTGTATGTAAACTTGATTAAATGATTTTTGAAAGATTAAACCAAGAATAATCATGTGACAAAACTTTTAAAAACACTAATGAACTTGATTTTTGACATAAAGCAAGTTTATGAAATTTTATTTTTGAAAAGTGTGCTATAAAAAGTCTTGGAAATTTTTACATAAAAATGTAGGAATTTTTAAGAGTGAAAAACAAGTGTAAACAAGTTTATATAAATAATTAACTAAAAACATGGTTAACTTTAAAGTAGGAAAGGTTTAATCAAATTAATGCTCATGATAAGCATTGAAGGAATAGGTGTGATTTTTAGTGGTAAATTGATGTTTGGTGATATTTGGTAATTGTGGTGATTTTGGAAAATTGTTTTGATGATTAAACGCGTTTTGAAAATGTGGGAAACGCCGTAGTTTAGGGGAAGCTACTGCAAAATTTTCTAAAATCATAATCATGATTAAACGAGGGTTAAAGTGTGATTAAAATGGCTAATCACACTTGAGGATTTTAATCATGGTTAAATAAAATTTTTGGGAAAAGTTTAAGTACTAACATTAAACTAAGATTCTAAATTACTTTTAATGGTTTTTATTGTCACACCCTGACTTTTGAGGAAGCGTATGATGTGTGACTTGCTTAATATCATTGCATTCAATTATAACAAACAACTATATGATTAAAAACATGATGTTCATCCATTAATACGATTCAAAATAATACAAACCAAATTGTTTAGTACCAACCATCAACTTCAAGTTTGACTTACAAACCATTTGAATAAAACAAGTTCCATGAAGGACTTTTAACAAAAGACATATAAAAACCAAGGCTTTGACTCGTATGTCTTATTTAAGATAAGACATCCAAGTCAAACCCTTCAAAAGTTAGGATGACATCATTTCTTGTAAACACTTCTTGTAAACTTTCAGACTTCACCAGATCCATCAATTTCCTGAAATACATGTAGTTTGAAAACATCAACAAAAGTTGAGCGAGTTCATGTGTTTTTGTATGTGTGCATGAATAACCTTGTAAACAATTGTAAGTATGTCTTTGTAAACCGGTATGAAAGCATCCATGAACAGATCAATTAATGATTTGCAAGGTCATTAATATGTGTGCAATGGTGCAGGAAGGCTTAAACCTAGCGGATTTTGTACCGATCCACCCTGTTGGAACGACATAGTCACCACATTTGGCCACACCGGCCCATGGGTGGGGCTCGCAACACCCAGATAGATCTACCACTCATGCCCCTTGGTCCTTATACAAGGATTAATGGTCTTAAGTGTGCGCCTACCCATTCACATGATCTAACAGTTCATTCCTTAGCTAACCATTCCATTTATAAACGTTTGAAATATTTGTAACATGTATTTCACCTCCGAAGTTATAAAACTGAAAACAGTTAAAAGAAAAGGGGGAGATGAAGTCACTGAATTGTGTTCTTCTTTCTAGTAACTCAAGCTTCTTTCCTCTGATCGTACGACTACCTACACACGTGCTATGTTTTATTAGACGGCTAGGTCGTGTAACGACTCTTAGACTTAGTTGTTATTACTAATTTGGAATTCATGGTATACTTTGAGTTATGTCTTGGTTGTGCATTATATTATTCCAAAGTATATAATTATTGGTTAAAATAATAATATTTTAACTTGAATTATATTTAACAATTATTTGGAATATTTGTTAAGATAATATATCTTTGACTTATTTCGTTTTGTAATCCTTTCATGAATATTTCCCAAGTATGGGTATAATTATACTTGTATATTTTATACTTGTGTATTTTGCCAAATATTTGTGGTGTATTCCGGTGTATAATTGTACGTATGTGAATACATATTTTCTTGTATTTATTAAGTATTTTATACTTAATCTTGTATTTAATTTTCTGGAATATTATTTTTAATCAACTAAAAATCACCAACTTATATTCCCAAAATATATATATTTAAGACAATTTTTATAGAAAAATATCTAAAAATCTTTCTTTAGCAAAAATAATTATACTTTCATATCAATCTAAAAAATAATCTATATTTTTAAGATTAACTTTAGAAAATATATATTTCCATTTTTCACCCAAAATAATATATTTTTAACTTGTTTAAGAAAATATATATATTTTCTCCATTCAAAATAATATATCTTCAAATTGTTTAAGAAAACATATATTTTTCTTCACTCAAAATAATACATTTTCTATTTGACAAAATATAATATATTTTGTAATACTTGTAGAAATCATATTTTCCGTTTCTTTGGTTTCCAAAATACCGTTTGTCATACTTGTTGAGTTACGAATTTATTTCCGGAATTTATACATATTTATAGTCCTTAATCCTTGTCAGGTTGTCCAATATTCGGGTATAATTTACATCTTTGTTTTCTTGGAATTTTTGATAATATTTTGTATTACAATTTTGGTATTTTGGTGTGTTATATTATTTTCAAGTTCCTAAAATAATATAACTAATACATATAATATACAAGTAGCACACAATTTATGACACCTAAATATATATTTTCCTAAATATATACTTAGTCATTTTATTTATCAAAAATCAACCTCCAATATTTGTAATTTTTGTAATAAAAATTATGGCAAATTTTTATATGAAGACCATGATTAAAATTTACTTTTAAACACTTGTTTAAAAATATTTTTCTAAGTGTTTAATTTCTACAAAAAAATTGGCCATAGTTTCCCCTTAAAAATGGAGGTTTCCATGCTCAAAGGCAAATCATTTTCCTTTTTAAATCATCATCAATCATCAACAATTCAAACAAGACTTACCATATGCTTCAAATATTCAATTTACACTATGACATGAACTTGAAAGTTTGTAAAAATTTGTAGTAACTTAACATGTTGTTTAGTAAGTTTAGTTACCCCTAAAAATATGGTTTATATTTTATAGAACTCATTCTTGTAATTTTTAGTTCTTTACAACTTAAATGTTGATTTTCTAAAAACAATTCTTCTTGTATTTTTCTTGTTACTAACATTCTTCTAACTTTGTTTTAACACTTAAAACATGATTAACTTCTTTAAAAACCATGATCATGTTAATCTTGTAATAAACTTTGTTCACTTGAAAATATTATCTTTGAAATCATTCATTTTCAAGACATATAACATGTAAACATAATCATCATACTCTAAAACAACTTCATTTTCAAGTTCATGTTTAACATAAAGGATGATCATGATGATTTTCTCAAGATCCATCCTTATACTTGCTAAATCATGTGTTTAATCATCATCTAGCAAGCTTCTTATGATGAGTAACATTATAAACACAAGAAATCAACAATCAAGTTTCATACATACACTAAATCAACTTAGATTTTCATGTCTTTAAGCTTTATGGGTGAAATTATGAGCCCATATCCTGGATAGTATCTTGAGTTATATCTTGATTACTTAATAATTGTTCACGACCAGGATGCTGAATCAGGATATTGGTAACATTCTGATGTTGTATCCTGAAGATTACTAACGAATTGATTGCAGGCTACGAGTGCATGTCCATAACGTTCATCAAGACTTCTTCCCCTGTAGACTCGGTCCAGATTGAAAGAAGAGGAACGTTGAAGCCGCAATACCTGGTCCACAACGTTAACATGGGAATATTCTAAAAGCATCCCCCCATTTTAGGAAAATTAGTTTTCCTTTGTAACTATAAATATGTGGATAACCAGATCTCATAGGACACATAACATTCACTGCTCTTGAACACTTACATTCTCTCTCCCAATTCACACACTTCTAGCAAGCATTGTAACACTTAACAATGATCTTGGCAATATCCTGCATTGTATCCTGACTTTTGAAGTAATAAAAAGAACAAGGCAGCTGCGATTGTCAGCTCCCGAGGTTTTGTGCCGGCGATCTAGATTGATCAAGGGCTTTCCTCGTACATCTCGTGTCAACTTTTACATTTTTGCTCATTGTTTGATTGCCGATATAGCTTGGTATCCTGACCTATATCCTGAAACCTGTTTTTGTAAACAGCTAAATCAGCACATTTTTCACAAACACTTCTAGCACACTACCTCACTTAACTAATTTGATGTAACATCTGTGCTTGTTATCATTGTGAACAGTTCTATTATCAATAAGACAATGTTATTTGATCCCAATGTTTGTTTGGTTGTGTTTTACATTTTTCATGTTTTGACTTTTTTTGTAATTTCAAACTCTATATCACTTTCTGGAGAGTTATACGCAAACTAGTGCGTAAACATACTTAGTTTAATGCGACAAATACTCCAGAACATCAACATACACTTAACGTACCTTAAATAACCTTTACATAACTTAGAAATAAGTTTTGAAGGCTTTGGTATGGCAAAAACAAGTTAATTCGCTTACAAGGACTAAACTTGACAAACTGCGAAAGTATGCCAATTTGAACTGTAACGAACATTCTAGAACATGAACATAAGTTTAACACACCTTAAATATCCTTTATATAGCTTAGAAATAGGCTTTGAGGGGTTCGGTGTGCTAAAATAAACTTTTGGGTCATTCAGGGACTAAAAGCGTCAAAAAGTGCACAAGTTTGCACTTTCACACATAACTTACATTCTGAATACATCCGGACATCCAAAAATTTATGTAAGCACTAAAATATGTTATTTTAGTGTTTGGCATAAGATAAATCCATTCGTCACGCAATTTAGATCGTTTTTCGCGCTTATGCGCATTCCGTCGTAATTAAGCGAACATCGCGATCGTACGACCAAACGAACGGACATCCGACATATTCTTGAGCATGTTTCATGTCCACAATGTTTAGGAATCCTTATGGAGCCTTGAAAATTATTTACAGAGCCTTAAACATGTCGGAAATGGCCTTAATACGCAACGGGGACTGAAAGGTGAACATTTGAAAGTGTTTGCTGATCAGGGGGACCCTAGCGTGACACCTAGCCCCCCTAGCGTCACGCTAGGCCCCTTCTGATCAGCAAAAGCCATTTTAAACACAATTTAACATCCCCTAACACCCTCCAAAGGTCAAGTGCCACATGTTAATCTCTTATGGTGGCCAAAATCAGCTACCATAACTTTCCAACAAGTGTAGGGATGTGATCATTCCCTCTTCTCCAAGAAATGATCCTAACGGTGAACCGAAAACTATAAATACCCACCTCCACCCTTCACTTTTCCTCACAAGAATCTGATCTTATGTGCTCTAAGTTGAAACCTTTGTTTCATACCTGAGCTATTTTGATCTAGATTAGCATTCGGGGACCCTTCGTAAGTGTTCCTTCGTTCTTTTATTGCTTTTCGAGTCCGAAAGTCAAACTTTGTTTGACTTTCTGCATTGACCAGTTTATGGTCAATGCGAAGTTCGTTTGAACTTCGCAACGTGATTGTAATCACGATGGTTATAGTCCCTTGGGACTATGCCTACTGATTACCACGTTGTCTAGGGTCGTAAGGGTAAGCGATCTGATAAATCGCTTATACCTTCGAACCCGACCCATTTGGTCGATTATTAGGATCCGACCAAACACATTAGGTGACCATAGTATATAGGGAATAACCTTCCGAGCTTATACCTTATGGTCGCATCGTTTAGGTAGTTGTATGATAGGTAGTTTATATGCCTTAGGTAAATTACCAAAATGCCCTTTTGACGCCAAAATTCATTTTAAGCATATGTAACATAAATTTTGGTATCTAAACTGTTTTGGTAACAATATTAGATATGTTAAGGCATATTTTACTTGTCATAGGACTAGTTAGGCGGTCTGAACGCGTTTCACGCGAGCGAAGCGTTAAAGCAGCATAAGCTACCTAAACGGGTCGTAATGGGTCGTAAGCACTTATGTTAGGTTTCATTTAGTATGTAGGCTTTGTTAAACCATATTACATGAGTCTCCATACTCATTTGGTTTACGAACCCGCATTCTATCCGATCTTCCGATTTAGGTCCGGTTTATTAACATAGTTACCTATAATAGGTGCCGTTTGATTCCGTGATCTCTAGCATTGCTTGGTGGTTATCTTAGGACTTCTGAGCAATCTCAAGTGAGTACATAGACCCCTCTTTTACTGTTTTCCAAACTGTTTTGGGGTGAAACACATGTGTCTACTTGTTACTTTCATGCTTTCCATGTTTCACATCATATACCTACTATGTTCGTTAGTACATTATAGTATATGTTTTACATTACATTTCATGCTATGTATGCCCATTGTGTGCGTACTTAGTACATTGTTTTACATTACATTTCATGCTATGTATGCCCATTGTGTGCGTACTTAGTACATTGTTTTACATTACATTTCATGCTATGTATGTCCATTGTGTGCATACTTAGTACATTGTTTTACATTACATTTCATGCTATGTATGTCCATTGTATGCATACTTAGTACAATTGTTTTCATCACATGTTTACATTTTGTTATGACATTTGGGTTGTTTACAATGGAACAATACATTCATTAACATTAGCTACGCCGTTCGTTAGTAGGTAGTGGTACCATAGGAATTGACAACTCCCGTTCCTGAAATCCTGGGTTTGTTTGGATTGGAAGGAATGACCGAATTCGATGTACATAACTTAGATAAACCTTTAATTTGTTTAAGGGTTTATCGCCACAGTCTCAAGGCTTGGATGTATGCATTTTCACAATACCGCATAAATGTTTGTATCAGTAAAGCATGCATTTGTTACACAAAACATAACTTTGATTTAAACCATGTTTTACTTCAATACCTTGTTTTTGTGCATTTTACATATGGTTTAGTTGATATATTTCACTTACCATACATGATATTTTTGGGTAAACATTACATGATCTACATTAATATAAACATTTTGACATTGATATACACATTTAGTGGTTTACATTGGACATAGACATTTCAATATGGTTTACACATTAACACATGACAATTCATTTATACATGAACAATTTATATTGATGGTTGGTTTGGGTAAATGATTCGAGTAACGAGGCGTGTGTAATATAATACAAGCATGGTGGATACGCCGCTGGTACTTCCTATAAATAAGTGTTTGTATGATATTTCATGTCGTAGCATTACTTAAATCATTTCAGTATTTGACATATTACATTTTACATAAACAACTTATTTTCACAAGACGTTGATTTACAAAACAACTTATCTTATACAAACTCATTTTTACTTGGTTATTCATTTAACCTTACATTATTCTCTTACTTATACATATCATTGCTTTTTAATGAATTACAAAACAAAACAAGTTACAAGGTTCATGACTGACTGTTATTAAACAATTTTTCCTAAACTTATAAGTCATGAATCCTATTTTCACAAAACCTATGTATCTCACAGGCATTTTTATGCTGACGTACCTATTTTCACATGTGTTTTCAGGAGCTTTTCCATAGGATGATGATCGTGACACTAGGGCGGACCTGTGCCTTAGAGACTAAAAATGAAGATAGACTAGTTTAATTATGTTATGAACTCTTTGTTGACAATGTAACACTCTTGTTTAATAAATAAAATACAACTTTGTATGCCATGGTTATGAAACAGTTAATTCTGTTACAACACTCCCCGACGTTTTCCGCCACGTTTTGTATGTTATACGTGGTCGGGGTGTGACAGAAGAGTTGGTATCAGAGCCAATGGTTATAGGGAATTAGGTTATTAGTAATTCTTTGACCTAGACTATAACCTTTCTAGGACCCTAACATAAGTTGTCTTGTGTTTAGAATTTAAAACATGCACATCACCTATCCTTAGGTGATTATCAAAACAAAAACCAAATTTTCCGAAACGATTTTTGAAAAACAATCTTCTGTTTTTGGATGATTTATTACAAGGTTTTGAACCCTCTATTGTATGGTTTTGAACCCTCTGTTATATGGTTTTGAACCCTTCCAGTTTGGTTTTTGGCCTTGTGCCTTCAAATTTTCAAAATCTCGTCAAAGTTTTGGGTTTTAAATAGTGTGAACACGTGCGAACTGGAAGAGTGAATGCCTGTATTCTGGGTTTTCTGTCTAGGCAAGCACTTCGTATATATCTCATCAGACGCGAGACCAGTTGTGCTTACCTGGGAATTCTTGGGATGAGTGTTCACTTATAGGCGAGCATGTCTTCGCGATACATTATTTTTGATCCATTTACTTTGATTAGTCACTGTGTGTCGTTTGTTTGCTTGGTAATGCGGACAAATGACCACCATCTTTTCTTTTGTTAATTTTGTTTCATCTCATTCTTTTCACCCAAACATCTCACTCGTTCCTTTCATGTTTTTCCTCTTTTAGAATGCCTCCTCGACGCGAAAACCAGATAGCGACTGCCGAACTGGCAGAAATCATTGCGCAGCAGATGGCTGCTCAATTCCCAAACCTCTTTGCTCAATGGAACCAAGCCAACAACAACAACAATACTCCATGCAAATACAAGGATTTTAACTCGGCTAAACCACTCAAGTTTAGTGGTTCTGAAGGAGCGACTGGGCTTCTTCAATGGTTCGAGAGCATTGAGAATACTTTTCGCCACGTGCAGTGCCCTGACAATCGCAAGGTCGAGTTTTCCTCGAGTGTGTTTTAGAAGAGGGCTCTCACATGGTGGAACGGGGTTATGAGAGACCGTGGTGCAGAAGTTGCTCTAGCACAGACATGGGCTGAACTCAGGGCTCTTATGATGAGGGAGTTATGTCCTCGTCATGAACAGCGAGCATTGGAGAAAGAGTTTGATGTTTTGAAGCAAGATAGTGGTGATCACAGGGCGTATACTGATAGATTTGAGGAGTTGAGTCTGCTTTGCCCGACTATGGTTACCCCACTCGACAAGGCTATCGAAAGGTACATCGACGGCCTACCTGACTCAGTACAAGACATCATTACTGGTAGTAACCCTGCCACACTCCGTCAGGCGATCGAGTTATCAGCGACATTGACTGAGTCGCAGATTCGGAAGAATAAATTACACAGGAAGGGTGACAAGGGCAAGAAACAGTCGTCTGACAAGGAAGATAGCAAGAAAGGTCAAAACAAGAATGGAAAGGATTCTGGTTCATCGAAAAGGGCAAGGAAGCGTAAGGCTTCCCAAAACTATGCTGTCACTACCCAAGCTAACCAGGCAGCTCCCAACCAACCCGCACAGCCTCCAGCGAAGAAACCCTATTCAGGGAATGCACCTTTGTGCAATAGATGCAACAGTCACCATCAGCCGCAACATCAGTGCCATTTCTGTAATAACTGTGGGAAGTCGGGTCATCTTGCCAATGTTTTTCGGTTTGCTCAAAATCGCGCAGTTCAGAACCAAGCCCAACAAGTTGCTCAGCCTCTTGCTCAGCAACAAGGTCAAGCTGCACGACCTCATTTTCCTCCCGGTTCGTGCTACAATTGTGGGGATCTGACCCACTACAGGAACCGGTGCCCAAGGCTAGCCAACCAGAACCAGAATCCAAATCAGAATCAAGCTCCGGCTCGAGGTCGAGTCTTCAATATGAACGCTCAAGAGGCACAAGCAGACAATGAAGTGGTGAACGGTACGTTCTTTATTAATAATCAGCCTGCATCTGTTCTCTTTGATTCGGGTGCTGATAAGAGTTTTGTGTCATTGTATTTTGAGCCAATGCTTCGCGTGTCTAGAACGAAACTAGGTAAACCTTTGACAGTAGAAGTTGCTAATGGTGAACCCATTGTTCTTGATTCTGTTCTTCGCAACTGCCAGTTGAACCTTAACAACCATCTTTTTCCTATTGACCTCACGCCTATGCAACTTGGAAGCTTCGACGTTATTGTGGGTATGGATTGGTTAGCCAAGCATCACGCAGAGGTGGTTTGTTTCGAGAAGATCGTTCGTGTGCCGCTTTCGACAGGCGAGATCCTACAGGTTCAAGGTGAGAAACCGTCTGGTGGTCTCAAGCTCATGTCTTGTTTTAAAGCTCGGAAATATCTGCGGAAGAACTATGTGGCCTTTTTAGCACATGTTACAACAGATAAAGGCAAGGGTAAGTCTATTTCAGATATTCCTGTCGTTCGGGATTATTCTAAAGTATTCCCTGAAGACTTACCTGGTCTACCTCCAGCACGCCAAGTCGAGTTCCGTATTGATCTCGTACCTGGTGCGAATCCCATTGCCAGAGCCCCATACCGTCTTGCACCGTCTGAGATGCAAGAGTTGTCTAAGCAGCTTCAGGAACTCTCTGACAAAGGTTTTATCCGTCCTAGCTTTTCACCTTGGGGTGCTCCCATTCTTTTTGTTAAGAAGAAGGATGGATCTTTTAGGATGTGTATCGATTATCGTGAGCTTAACAAGCTTACCATCAAGAATCGATATCCCCTACCTCACATAGACGACCTCTTTGATCAGTTACAAGGTGCTTCTTATTTTTCGAAGATTGATCTGCGATCTGGATATCATCAACTTCGGGTGCATGAAGAAGATATTCCAAAGACAGCGTTCCGTACTCGTTATGGGCATTATGAATTCACAGTCATGCCATTCGGTTTGACTAATGCTCCTGCTGTTTTCATGGACTTAATGAATAGGGTCTGTAAGCCTTATTTGGATCAGTTCGTCAATGTTTTTATTGACGACATCTTGATTTATTCTAAGACGCGAGCTGTACACGAGCAACATCTTCGTCTTACTTTGGAACTCCTAAAGAAGGAGCAACTTTTCGCCAAATTCTCCAAGTGTGAATTTTGGCTTAAAGAAGTTCAATTTTTAGGACATGTTGTCAACGAACAAGGTATTCATGTAGATCCCTCCAAGATCAGTGCGATCAAGGCTGGGATACGCCTGCTACTCCTACTGAAGTTCGTTCTTTTCTTGGTCTAGCGGGTTATTACCGCCGCTTCATTGAGAACTTCTCAAAGATTGTAGTTCCTCTAACTGCTCTAACTCAGAAGAACAAGCCCTTTGAGTGGGGATTCAAACAAGAGGAAGCTTTTCAAAACTTGAAGCAGAAGCTTTGCGACGCGCCTGTTCTGACTTTACCGGAGGGCAATGATGACTTCGTCGTTTATTGTGATGCATCTAAATTGGGTCTTGGTTGTGTCCTGATGCAAAGGAACAAATTCATAGCATATGCATCGAGGCAGTTGAAGATACATGAGAAGAACTACACCACTCATGATCTTGAGTTGGGTGCAGTTGTTTTCGCTCTAAAGATCTGGAGACACTATTTGTACGGTACAAAATGTGTGGTTTTCACAGACCACAAAAGTCTTCAGCATATCTTCAATCAGAAAGAACTCAACATGAGGCAACGACGTTGGGTTGAGCTCTTAAACGACTACGACTGCGAAATTCGCTACCATCCTGGTAAGGCGAATGTCGTAGCTGATGCATTGAGTCATAAGGAACGTACTAAGCTTCATTGTGTACGTGTTCAATATGTTATTCAAGCTCAATCTGATATCCAAGCACGCATTTCTCAGGCTCAACAATCTTGTGTTTCACAAGGTTTGATGGATAAGGAATTTCCCTATCACATAACACCTGCTCTGGAACTGAAGGACAATGGATCGTATTACTTCATGGACCATTTGTAGGTCCCAAGCCAGGATGATCTTCGTACCTTGCTTATGGATGAAGCCCATAAGTCCCGTTATTCTATTCATCCGGGCTCGGATAAAATGTATAAGGATCTTCGTATTCACTATTGGTGGCCTGGTATGAAGAAAGACATTGCCTTATACGTATCAAAATGCCTTACTTGTCTTAAGGTTAAGGCTGAAAATCAACGTCCTTCTGGCTTATAGGTGCAACCAGAGATCCCAGTTTGGAAATGGGAAAACATTACTATGGATCTTGTTACCAAACTTCCACGCACAAAGAAAGGTCATGATGCCATCTGGGTAGTTGTTGATCGTCTTACTAAGTCAGCGCATTTCTTGCCAATCCGTGAGGATTTTTCTGCTGACAAACTTGCTAAAATCTATGTGGATGAAATTGTAGCTCGACATGGTGTTCCTTTGAACATCATTTCTGACAGAGATGCTCGTTTCACTTCTCATTTTTGGAGAACCATGCAATCTGCTATGGGGACCCAACTTAATCTGAGCACAGCTTATCATCCGCAAATGGACGGTCAATCTGAGAGAACAATCCAGACTCTGGAGGATATGCTTAGAGCTTGTGTGATCGATTTTGGTGGTAGTTGGGATTCACATCTTCAGTTGATTGAATTCTCCTACAACAACAATTATCACACCAGCATCAAAATGGCTCCTTTCGAGGCTCTCTATGGTCGAAAATGTCGTTCACCAGTCTGCTGGAATGAGATCGGCGAGGCTCAACTTACTGGACCTGCCCTCATTTTAGAGACAACTGACAAGATTAAGAAAGTTCGTGATAACCTTCAGACAGCTAGAAGCCGTCAAAAGAGTTACGCGGACCCAAAACGCAAGCCCTTGGAATTTCAAGTCAGTGATCGAGTATTACTTAAGGTCTCACCTTGGAAAGGTGTGATCAGATTTGGAAAGAAAGGAAAACTTACACCTAGATACGTTGGACCATTCAAGATCGTCGAAAGAATCGGAAAGGTAGCCTACAAACTTGAGTTACCTCCTGAACTTGGAAATGTTCATCCAACTTTTCACGTGTCCAATCTCAAGAGGTGTTTAGCTGATGAGAACCTCCACATACCACTTGACGAAATTCGTGTTGGTAAAACACTGAAATTTGTTGAGAAACCTGTGGAAATCATGGAACGTGAAGTCAAGTGGCTCAAACGCAAGCGCATTCCTTTGGTCAAAGTTCGTTGGGAAGCTAAACGTGGACCCGAGTTTACTTGGGAACGCGAAGATCAAATGAAGGCGAAATATCCGCATCTTTTCCCACGAGTTTCCTCTAAATAAATTTCGGGACGAAATTCCACAAGTAGGGGAGACTGTAACATCTGTGCTTGTTATCATTGTGAACAGTTCTATTATCAATAAGACAATGTTATTTGATCCCAATGTTTGTTTGGTTGTGTTTTACATTTTTCATGTTTTGACTTTTTTTGTAATTTCAAACTCTATATCACTTTCTGGAGAGTTATACGCAAACTGGTGCGTAAACGTACTTAGTTTAATGCGAAAAATACTCCAGAACATCAACATACACTTAACATACCTTAAATAACCTTTACATAACTTAGAAATAAGTTTTGAAGGCTTTGGTATGGCAAAAACAAGTTAATTCGCTTACAAGGACTAAACTTGACAAACTGCGAAAGTATGCCAATTTGAACTGTAACGAACATTCTGGAACATGACCATAAGTTTAACACACCTTAAATATCCTTTATATAGCTTAGAAATAGGCTTTGAGGGGTTCGGTGTGCTAAAATAATCTTTTGGGTCATTCAGGGACTAAAAGCGTCAAAAAGTGCACAAGTTTGCACTTTCGCGCATAACTTACGTTCTGAATACATCCGGACATCCAAAAATTTATGTAAGCACTAAAATATTTTATTTTAGTGTTTGGCATAAGATAAGTCCATTCGTCACGCAATTTAGATCGTTTTTCGCGCTTATGCGCATTCCATCGTAATTAAGCGAACATCGCGATCGTACGACCAAACAAACTGACATCCGGCATATTCTTGAGCATGTTTCATGTCCACAATGTTTAGGCATCCTTGTGGAGCCTTGAAAATGATTTAACGAGCCATAAACATGTCGGAAATGGCCTTAATACGCAACGGGGACTGAAAGGTGAACATTTGAAAGTGTTTGCTGATTAGGGGGACCCTAGCGTGACACCTGGCCCCCCTAGCGTCACGCTAGGCCCCTTATGATCAGCAAAAGCCATTTTAAACACAAGTTAACATCCCCTAACACCATCCAAAGGTCAAGTGCCACATGTTAATCTCTTATGGTGGCCAAAATCAGCTACCATAACTTTCCAACAAGTGTAGGGATGTGATCATTCCCTCTTCTCCAAGAAATGATCCTAACGGTGAACCGAAAACTATAAATACCCACCTCCACCCTTCACTTTTCCTCACAAGAATCTGATCTTATGTGCTCTAAGTTGAAACCTTTGTTTCATACCTGAGCTATTTTGATCTAGATTAGCATTCGGGGACCCTTCGTAAGTGTTCCTTCGTTCTTTTATTGCTTTTCGAGTCCGAAAGTCAAACTTTGTTTGACTTTCTGCATTGACCAGTTTATGGTCAATGCAAAGTTCATTTGAACTTCGCAACGTGATTGTAATCACGATGGTTATAGTCCCTTGGGACTATGCCTACTGATTACCACGTTGTCTAGGGTCGTAAGGGTAAGCGATCTGATAAATCGCTTATACCTTCGAACCCGACCCATTTGGTCGATCATTAGGATCCGACCAAACACATTAGGTGACCATAGTATATAGGGAATAACCTTCCAAGGTTATACCTTATGGTCGCTTCGTTTAGGTAGTTGTATGATAGGTAGTTTATATGCCTTAGGTAAATTACCAAAATGCCCTTTTGACGCCAAAATTCATTTTAAGCATATGTAACATAAATTTTGGTATCTAAACTGTTTTGGTAACAATATTAGATATGTTAAGGCATATTTTACTTGTCATAGGACTAGTTAGGCGGTCTGAACGCGTTTCACGCGAGCGACGCGTTAAAGCAGCATAAGCTACCTAAACGGGTCGTAATGGGTCGTAAGCACTTATGTTAGGTTTCATTTAGTATGTAGGCTTTGTTAAACCATATTACACGAGTCTCCATACTCGTTTGGTTTACGAACCCGCATTCTATCCGATCTTCCGATTTAGGTCCGGTTTATTAACATAGTTACCTATATTAGGTGCCGTTTGATTCCGTGATCTCTAGCATTGCTTGGTGGTTATCTTAGGACTTCTGAGCAATCTCAAGTGAGTACATAGACCCCTCTTTTACTGTTTTCCAAACTGTTTTGGGGTGAAACACATGTGTCTACTTGTTACTTTCATGCTTTCCATGTTTCACATCATATACCTACTATGTTCGTTAGTACATTATAGTACATGTTTTACATTACATTTCATGCTATGTATGCCCATTGTGTGCGTACTTAGTACATTGTTTTACATTACATTTCATGCTATGTATGTCCATTGTGTGCATAGTTAGTACATTGTTTTACATTACATTTCATGCTATGTATGTCCATTGTGTGCATACTTAGTACAATTGTTTTCATCACATGCTTACATTTTGTTATGACATTTGGGTTGTTTACAATGGAACAATACATTCATTAACATTAGCTACGCCGTTCGTTAGTAGGTAGTGGTACCATAGGAATTGACAACTCCCGTTCCTGAAATCCTGGGTTTGTTTGGATTGGAAGGAATGACCGAATTCGATGTACATAACTTAGATAAACCTTTAATTTGTTTAAGGGTTTATCGCCACAGTCTCAAGGCTTAGATGTATGCATTTTCACAATACCGCATAAATGTTTGTATCAGTAAAGCATGCATTTGTTACACAAAACATAACTTTGATTTAAACCATGTTTTACTTCAATACCTTGTTTTTGTGCATTTTACATATGGTTTAGTTGATATATTTCACTTACCATACATGATATTTTTGGGTAAACATTACATGATCTACATTAACATAAACATTTTGACATTGATATACACATTTAGTGGTTTACATTGGACATAGACATTTCAATATGGTTTACACATTAACACATGACAATTCATTTATACATGAACAATTTATATTGATGGTTGGTTTAGGTAAATGATTCGAGTAACGAGGCGTGTGTAATATAATACAAGCATGGTGGATACGCCGCTGGTACTTCCTATAAATAAGTGTTTGTATGATATTTCATGTCGTAGCATTACTTAAATCATTTCAGTATTTGACATATTACATTTTACATAAACAACTTATTTTCACAAGACGTTGATTTACAAAACAACTTATCTTATACAAACTCATTTTTACTTGGTTATTCATTTAACCTTACATTATTCTCTTACTTATACATATCATTGCTTTTTAATGAATTACAAAACAAAACAAGTTACAAGGTTCATGACTGACTGTTATTAAACAATTTTTCCTAAACTTATAAGTCATGAATCCTATTTTCACAAAACCTATGTATCTCACAGGCATTTTTATGCTGACGTACCTATTTTCACATGTGTTTTCAGGAGCTTTTCCATAGGATGATGATCGTGACACTAGGGCGGACCTGTGCCTTAGAGACTAAAAATGAAGATAGACTAGTTTAATTATGTTATGAACTCTTTGTTTCTTGTTTAAGACAATGTAACACTCTTGTTTAGTAAATAAAATACAACTTTGTATGCCATGGTTATGAAACAATTAATTCTGTTACAACACTCCCCGACGTTTTCCGCCACGTTTTGTATGTTATACGTGGTCGGGGTGTGACATTTGATCACTAAATTGCTTATGTAATTTTTTACCAAAACAATTTGGCGCCCACCGTGGGGCAAGTTGTGCTATTCATATTAAAAACATTGCTAAAATCTTTACTTGGTTTTCTTTTTTCGAAACTTTTTGCTACACTATTTTCAATGGCCTTAAAATCAAACATGAGCTCTTCTACCATGTCTGCTCCAACCTCTGCAACAATTGGTTTGGTGTTTCCACCACCTCCAAGGACACAAGCTTCTTCATAACCTCAATCTCCTCCAAGGAGGGTTGAAACTCACACATCCCGGGATATTGTTCCTACTCAGAATATCCATGGATCTGCTACCTTAGGGAGAACTCCTATTATGGCTTCTAATGATGAAATTCTAACTTTGTTTGGTAATATACAGGATCAGATGAAGCAACAGCAGGAGACCATCCAAATGCTGATAAGAGAGACACAACTCTTGAAATCTAGCTCAAGCAGGCCTGTTGAGGATACTGTCACTCCCTTGCAACCCAGAGCATTGAACTTCAGCTCGGCAATATATATTGAGGATAACCGGGGCAATATTGTACCAAGCCATTCCCAGAGTCATACTCCTGAGATACCTACATCGGCCAGGGTATCAACTGTGAGAGCCTCAGGATATGCTCCAGGATATGGCCAAAATCCTCAGGCTGGTAACGTGTCTAATAATGTTAATACTCTTGCTACTAATAGTTTTGGATCTTTGCAGGATACATGTGTGACATCAGCACTCTCAAGGGAGCTTCAAAAGTTGAAGGATATGATATCCAATGTACCTGGGGTTGTTCAGCCCATTCCAGAAGTATCCCAGGATAGTCACAAGATATCACGCTTTGCATATCCTATATGTGATGCCGAAATCTCGAAAAGATTTCAAACTCCCAACATGAAGCTTTATGATGGAACCACGGATCCTGAGGAGCATATTGCTCAGTATAGGGAGAGAATGGAGATTAACCTTATTCCACCATAGCATAAGGAAGCATGCCTCTGCAAGGGCTTCGGCTCTACTCTAACAGGATCAGCCTTGAAATGGCTCTTGAATGTTCCACCTCATTCAATTACGTCATTTGCTCATTTGGTTAATTTGTTTAATAGTCAATTTTCTTGTAATAGAAGTTTTGAAAAACTAACCAGTGATCTCTACAAGATAACACAGGGACCTTAAGAATTCCTAAGGGATTATGTGAACAAATTCAGCAGGGAATCCTTGGATATCCCACACCTTGATGTTGCTACAGCAGTTCTAGCATTCAAGATGGGATTACAAAAGGATTCCCAGTTTAATAAGGATCTTGTGATGTATCCCTGCAGGAACTTGGACGAAGCTCAGAACAGGGATTTGAGATATATCAGGCTTGAAGATGATAAGAAAATGCAAGAGAGGATGAATTCGTCCTCAACATACGAATCAACTAACAGGAAATCAGAATCCTCATATAAGCCATATCGCTCTAAGCCATATGGCATAAATGACAGCAAGAAAGTGAATGATGTTGAAGATGAGGATTCTGAAGATTATCCTGAGTTATCAGAATATTGTTTCTCTGTTAGTGTACCCGAACTAATGTATGCCATGCAGGGTTTGGGAGATAAAGCGAGATGGACACGAAAGAACCAGCAAAAAGCTGATTGGAAGGATAAATCCAAATGGTGTGCTTTCCATGAGGATTTCAGACATGTGACAGAAGATTGCATAGCTCTGAGGAAAGAGATAAGCTATCTGCTGAGCAAAGGATACCTGAAAGATCTTCTGGGAAGAAAGAAGAATAAGGATCAGTATATTGAGAAGGATCCTGAACGAACAGCATCACATTCCGCAGATGCCAAGATAATTAACTTTATTTCAGGAGGATCCGACATTTGTGGAACCTCTTACTCTGTAGCAAAAAGACATGCAAAGGAGGCTAAGGCAGAACGGGGGAACAAGCCGACCAGGATGACAACCCTCACAACTGATAAAGTCATAACGTTTGATAACGATGATCGGGATAGAATCCAGAATCCTCATCATGATGGTTTGGTAATCACTTTGTATGTTGCAAATCATTTTGTGCGCAGGATACTGGTGGACAACGGCAGCTCTGTCAACATTTTTCAGCTAGAAACACTGAAGAGGATGAACATTCCCCAAATGGAGATCACTTCAAAGTCCACTGTACTTGTAGGGTTTAGTGGAGAGGCTAAGAATACTGTGGGAGAAATAAAGCTGCCAGTACTTGTTGAGGGAGTGAATTCAATGCAATGTTTCAGTGTCATGGACTCATTATCCTGCTACAATATTATATTCGACAGACCATGGATTCATGACATGAAGGTTGTTCCATCAACCTATCATCAGTGTATCAAGATTCCTACTCCTTGGGGGGTTGTTAAGGTGGAAAGTGATCAACAAGAGGCAAAAGAATGTTATTCTTCGTCAATGAAGTCTTCAACAAAGCCTAAAGCAGGATAGCAATCAAAGATACGAGCCCAGGATATCATGGAAGCCTCGTAGCAGGATGTCAAAAAAGTTATCCAGGATCAGGATAATCCGGATATCTCCGTGCTCGTAGGAAGCAATATCCCTCAGGATATTGAAAGTCAGTTAACTAACCTTTTGAAATGCAAGATGTCCACGTTTGCATGGAGACATGAGGATATAACAGGTATCTCTAAGGATATTATAACTCATAAGCTGGGGATTGACAGGTCTTTCAAGCCCATTCAACAAAAAAGAAGGATGTTTGCTCCTGAAAGGAATGCAATCATACAGGAAGAGGCTGAAAGATTATTGAAATCTAAGATAATTAGAGAAGTCAAATTCCCCAAGTGGCTAGCGAATGTGGTTGTGGTTCAAAAGAAAAATGGGAAATGGAGAGTTTGTGTAGATTACACAGACTTGAACAAAGCATGTCCTAAAGACCCGTTTCCTTTGCCGCATATAGACTTAATGGTGGATGCAACTACCGGTCATGAGATGCTAACCTTCATGGATGCATCCTCAAGATTCCAGCATATCCAAATGGAACCTTCGGACCAAGAGGATACTTCTTTCATGACACCAACAGGTATTTATTGTTATATTGCTATGACTTTCGGTTTGAAAAATGCAGGTGCAACGTACCAGAGATTGGTAAACATGATGTTCAAAGGCAAACTGGGGGACACCATGGATGTATACATTGATGATATGGTGGTAAAGTCCAAGAAGGCTTAGGATCATCTCCGGGATATTGAAGGAGCATTTGATATTCTGGACCAGTATAATATGAAACTAAATCCTGCCAAATGCCATTTTGGAGTGGGGGCAGGAAAGTTTTTAGGATATATGGTGACTAAAAGGGGGGATAGAAGCAAGCCCGGAACAAATCAAAGCTATCCTGGATATCAAGTCACCGTCCAACGTGAAAGATGTGCAAAGATTAACAGGACGACTAGCGGCATTAAATAGGTTTATATCAAGATCCTCAGAGAAATGCAAGGAATTTTACGATATCCTGAAAAAGAATAAGAAATTCGAATGGGGAGAAAAGCATGAAGCAGCCTTACAGGAATTAAAGCAATATCTTTCAACTGCACCTTTATTGATGAAGCCCGAGGATGGTGAACCATTATCCCTATATCTTGCAGTATCAGGGAATTCAGTAAGTGCTATTCTGGTAAAGGATCATGAAGGTTAGCAATATCCTGTCTATTATGTTAATAAAAGTTTATTGGATGCTGAAACTAGATATTCACACTTAGAAAAATTGATATTGGCCGTAGTTATGGCATCAACTAAGCTTAGACATTACTTTGAGACACATAGGATTCATGTTAAAACTAATTATCTTGTTAAAAATGTGCTTAGGAAACCTGAGATGTCGGGTAGGATGACTAAGTGGTCTGTAAAGTTAAGTGCGTATGATCTAGTATATGAACCTAGAAATGCTATAAAGTCTCAGGCTCTAGCAGACTTTGTGGCTGATTTCAGTAGTGATATTCAAAGTGAAGTAGACCTAGAAGTACAACAACTAGGAGAAACCTAAGAATCCTGGACACTATATACTGATGGTGCATCTAATGTAAGAGGTATAGGATTAGGTGTACTACTAAAATCGCCACAAGGGGACATATTACCCCAGCCTATTAGGTGTGAATTTCCTGCCACTGATAATGAAGTAGAGTATGAAGCCTTGATTGCAGGATTAGAATTGGCTAAGAATATGAACATTAAATGTTTGCAAGTGTATGTTGACTCCTTGTTAATTACTAACCATTTCAATGGGTCCTATGCAGTCAAAGGGGAAAGGTTAATCGAGTATCTTGAAATTCTCAAAAAGTTAGCAGGATATTTCGATGTTTTTACACTTGAACAGGTACCAAGGGAGGATAATGCCGAGGCAGATGCTTTGGCAAATTTGGGATCATCAGTCAGGATACCGAAAGGAACTCAAATACCAATACTACATATCCTGTATCCTGCAATGGAACACTTCAAGTCTTAGGATAAGGAAGTAGCAAGTATCCAGGATCCTGATGATGGATATCCTGAAAAGAATTCTGAATCGTGGACGACTCCAATCATGAAATACCTTAAAGAAGGAGAAATCCCAAAGGATGAGAATCCTAAGGCTTTCAGGATGAAGGTATCTCGTTTTACTATTATAAATGATGTTTTGTATAAGAAGTCTCTTGCAGGTCCATACCTAAGATGCTTGGAGGATCCAGAAACCAAGGAGGTATTTCGGGATATACATGAAGGAGACTGTGGCAATCATACTGGGGGCAGATCATTATTCTCGAAGGTGCTAAGAACAGGATACTATTGGCCGACTACGAGGAAAGATGCTGCAGAATATGCTCGAAGATGTGATGCATGTCAGAGGCACAACAAAATACTACATCAACCTGCTGAGCCATTATATCCCATTGCTTCCCCTTGGCCATTCATGAAATGGGGTATGGATATAGTGGGAAAATTGCCAAAGGCTCCAGGAGGAAAAGTTTTTATGATGGCAATGACGGATTATTTCTCCAAATGGGTTGAGGCTGAGGCCTTTGTTCAAGTCAGAGATCAAGAAGTAGTGTCTTTCATAAAAAGAAGTATCCTGGCCAGATTTGGGGTACCGGATGAGATAATTTGTGATAATGGCTCTCAGTTCATCAGCAAGAGAACCACTGATTTTAGCAAAAGTTGGGGGATCAAGATGATCACATCAACTCCAGCACATCCTCAAGCAAATGGATAAGCAGAATCCTCAAAAAAAATAATTATCAACAACTTAAGGAAGAAATTAGGTGCTAAAATGGGAGATGGGCAGAAGAACTACCATTTGTTCTATGGGCTGATAGGACAACGGTAAAGAGTGCAACTGGGCAAACCCTATTTTCCTTAGTATTCGGAACAAAAGTAGTGATCCCAACAGAGATGATGATACCTACAGCAAGGTCAAGTCTGCGGGATCCTGAGAAGAATCCTAAAGCTTTGTGCCAAGAGTTAGATACTGTTGATGAAACAAGAGATGCAGCAAAGCTAAGGATGGAAACATATCAACAGTGGATATCTAGAGCATATAACAAAAATCTTAGGACTAGAAGGTTTCAAGTTGGAGATTGGGTATTAAGAAAGGCTTTTTAGAATACTACTAATCCTGCTGATGGGAAGCTTGCACCGAAGTGGGAAGGACCTTACGAAGTTGAATCAGAATCTGGGAAAGGAGCATACTGACTCAAGAATATGGAAGGGGATATGTTACCAAGATCCTGGAATGCCATACACCTTAAGCTTTATTTCAAGTGAGTTTAGAATTTAATTTCTAACTCAAGATGGTATGCATTCTATCTCTTTTAAATATGTTTGAATTTATTTATTCTTTTGAACCCAATACTGACTTAGGCATCGGAGGGGTGTTAGCCAAGCTAACACCCACCTTAGTTTGAAGGTGTTTTGTAGGATATGCTTCAGGATGTCACTCCAGGATATATACTCAAGATGAATCGAAAGATTAGAGGATTGGCCCCTTCTCTCACGTTTAAGGGATCCTGATCCCTTCAAAGGTTTATAGGTATTCACCTTTCTCCCGAATTGGGTTTAAACACCCCGCCTAGAGCGCAAGTTATCCAGGAATAGTTCAAGATGGCGGGACCAGTTCATGTAAAAGTGGCTGGCAATTTCGTTATTATTGGTTATTTCCTGGATCCTTAAGGTATATGAGGATTGATCACCCTCTCTCACGAAAGGGTATTTTCATACTCTCTAAGGTTTAAAGGTTTTCACCTTTCTAAGTTTTGGAGTGTATACACTCCCGCCTGTAGCGCACGAAAACATGGGTTTATCCCCAGTATACTCAGGGTTTATCCCCAGAATATTAAGGATCTATCTCCAGGATATTTAGGGATTAACCCCTGTAATACTAAAGTCGCTCACAAGTGTGTTCACACACGATTGTTATACGAATCAAAAAGTTCCTAAGTATTCAAATGTATTGTACACAGGGGACGTTTGTCTTGATACACTTGAAGGATGAAGTTGAACTTGATTTCCTAAGTATTCCAAATAGGGGACATTCCTGAGTGGAATGTTGCAAAAGGTTCAAAAATGGGAAATTGGAATCAACTCTCTAAGTATCTTTGGTATGATCTCTCCTTTTCATCTTTTAAAAACTTTTCTAAATAACCTAAGTTTTTGAGTTATGTATGACAAAGCTTCAACAGAACATTTCTTATTATCATCTTATACAAAAATAATGTTCCACCGTTTCCCACAATTAATTCCACCGCTTGAAATCAAACTTTTAGAATTACATACCATATTATATTTTAGGATTATATACCATATAATATATTATACAATGACACATCCACCGGTTCAATTGAAATGAAAACTCAAATTTCCCACCAGAATGAATACCGATTCGCCAAGTACCATTGAATCTCTGTTTATATCATAAAAAAACAGATTTTTGTTTGTTCGCATCTCTGGAAATTAACCCATATTTCTTCCATCTGTTTAGATCTCAAACAAAAGATCAGTTTGACGCGTGTATTCAATCTAAAAAAATGTATATTCAATCTCCAAAACAAATCGATTTGCTGCAAAGATAAAATATCATAAGCAACATAACCTTTCTCTTAACGTCTTCTTTAATTCCGTCTATATTCCCGTTTCATAGATACAAGTTCCGGCCACCATCAAAACGCTTCATCATTTAATAACCACCATCACATCACTTCATCATACAATAACCAATATACAAAAATTTGGAGTCGACAACATTCATATTCATCCACTCTGTGTTTCCTCACAAAGGCGATTCGATTCATCGTTCAATAATCGCTTTTTTCAAAACGCGATTTGATTCAGATTCGCAAGGTTATATGATAAAGATCCCTCATTCTTTATTTAACAATTAATTTCAGGATATGTATACATATGCAAGCGTTCACGTAACATAAAAATATGAAAACTCAAATTCGCTTCATCATTTAATAATCGCTTTAGTCAAAAGGCAATTCGATTCAAATTCGTGAGGTGTGGAATGACAGTTTCGAAGAAGAATTAGCGTTGATCCTATATATCGTTGATCATGAAAATCTAATAAAACCTTACGATTTTGTTATGAAAATGTCGCTTTTGTCAAAAGGCGTTTCGATTCAAATTTGCCATGTGTGGAATGATAATTCGAAGAAGAATTCGCGTTGATTCGAGAAATCTTTGATGATTTTTTATTTGCATTGCAATGGATATTGAATTTTCTGGGGTTGTTCTTCGTCCAGTCGGCAATTTTATAAACAGTAACGACTATCATTGCCAGACGCTGAAGGGTAACTTTGATGTGCTCAAATTTACCGACGTTTGGAACTAATAAGTTTTGTATCTGGCCATTCAATTTCCATGTATTTAATGTGAATGATGCTGTTTATACAAATGATTCTGTTGAGCTTTTGAAACATATCAGGATTTGCTATTAAGAAAAACAATGAAAACCGAATGAATGCACGTAGATTTGGTGAAATTGTTGATATCTTCATAGATTGTGTTGAATGATAGTGTGTACTGGGTTGCATTTCACAATGGGTATACTCTACGTGACACAGTCTGGATTTTTAAGTTTGAATAATATGTATTTTCCTATCATTATATTAAACATTTGATGAACTTTCCCAACCATACTCGAAGTTGGGCCTTGATATAGCTTTCATTATTTATAAAACATTAATAATAAGAAGTTACTAAATGGAAATCTGCCGAATTTATGATATTATATTTAAATTTGAAGTTATGAGTAATATGTCGATGGCAGTTTATTTTGGGCCAAACTATCTGCACACCTTGGTTGGCTATATGCACACTTAGGGTTTACCTACGCTGCGTATAGGTCTATACGCAGCGTATAGGGTTAACTCTATACCCTGCGTATAGAGCTATACTCAGCGTATATAAACCATGGATTTCAGATAGCACAGAAAACAAGGGTTCATATACGCTGCATATAGGTCTATACGCAGCGTATATAAAGCCCCATTTTTGTATTTTTTTTTTGTGTATTCCTTTGTTTATTTATAAAAAAAGAAAATTATTTATAAGAAAACAATATTATTGGTAAATAATACAAATATAAATTATAAAAATTAAAAATAATACGAATATTATGAATTATAAAAATTAAAAATAATACAAATATTATGAATTACAAGACCTACAGGGAACCTATACGAGACTTATACTATACACTATACGATACGATACGATATAACACCTGTATAGGCCGATATGTGTGGTTTAGGTCCCGTATTGACCTCGTATAAGCCTATAAGTGTGATATCGTATCGTATAGGTGTGGTTTAGGTCCCGTATTGACCTCGTATAAGCCTATAAGTGTGATATCGTATCGTATAGGTGTAGTATAGGTCACGTATTGACCTCGTATAAGCCTATAAGTGTGATATCATATCGTATAGCGTAGTATAGTTCACGTATTAACCTCGTATAAGCCTATAATTGTGATATTGTATCGTATAGGTGTAGTATAGGTCATGTATTAACCTCGTATAAGCCTATAAGTGTGATATGGTATCGTATAGGTGTAGTATAGGTCACGTATTGACCTCGTATAAGCCTATAAGTGTGATATCGTATCGTATAGGTGTAGTATAGGTCCCGTATTGACCTCGTATAAGCCTATACGATACAATATCTCACTTATAGGCTTATACGAGGTTAATACGTGACCCATACTACGCTATACGATACGATATCACACTTATAGGCTTATACGAGGTCAATACGTGACCTATACTACACCTATACGATACGATATCACACTTATAGGCTTATACAAGGTCAATACGTGACCTATACTACACCTATACGATACGATATCACACTTATATGCTTATACGAGGTCAATACGTGACCTATACTAGGGATGGGCTTTTTTCCCAAATACCCGTACTCGTACCCGTACCGTACCCATACCCGTACCTGTACCCGTACCGATTTTAGGTATTTGGTACATGTATCGGTACCCAGTTTTATTGATTTTGGTATTCGGTACTTTCGGTATTGGTACGGGTACGGGTACGGGTAAAAATGGGTACCGGTACCGAATTCTATGTATACCTTTAAAAGTTTTTTTGTATTATGTTTTATTTCATATTATGGTATTTATAGTGTACTCGTATTGATTTTACCTATATGGTACCCGTATCGTATTGGTACTCGTACCAATTTTACCTATTTGGTACTCGTACTATATTGGTACTCATGTTAATTTTACCTATTTAGTACTCGTATAAGTGCTCAAAAAGTAAATAAAAATAAAATGGTACCAAGCGGGTACTGTACCGAAAATACCCGTACCAGTACCCGTACCGTACCTATATATTTGGTACGGTATTTGGTACCTAGTTTTGTTCAAATTCGGTACCGGTATTTTCGGTACTGGTACGGGTATAGGTACGGGTACTGTACCAATCCCATCCCTAACCTATACTACGCTATACGATATGATATCACACTTATAAGCTTATACGAGGTCAATACGTGACCTATACTACAACTATACGATACGATATCACACTTATAGGCATATACGAGGTCAATACGGGACCTAAACCACACCTATATGATACGATATCACATTTATAGGCTTATACGAGGTCAATATGGGACCTAAACCACACCTATCGGCCTATACGGGTGTTATATCGTATCGTATAGTATCGTATCGTATAGTGTATAGTATAAGTCTCGTATAGGTTTCCTGTAGGTCTTGTAATTCATAATATTTGTATTATTTTTAATTTTTATAATTCATAATATTTGTATTATTTTTAATTTTTATAATTTATATTTGTGTTATTTACCAATAATATTGTTTTCTTATAAATAAACATGGAAATACCCCCAAAATACACACAATTAATTTTTTTTTATAAACAAACAAAGGAATACAAAAAAAATACGAAAATGGAGCTTTATATACGCTACATATAGATCCCTACGCAGCGTTTGAGACAAAAATGACACAACTACCCTTGTATTTGGCTTCGTATAAGCCTCAACACAAGGGTATAAGGGACTTTTTAAGACCTTTATATACGCTTCGTATAGGTCTATACGCAGCGTATATAAACTATAAGGGTTAAAAATATAATTTTACCACAGGTTTGGTGTTAAAAATAAAAACTACCCATTACATACGCTGCGTATAGACCTATACGCAACGTATATAAAGGTCAGAAAATGTCCTTTATACCCTTGTGTTGAGGCTATACGAAGCCAAATACAAGGGTCGTTGTGTCCTTTTTGTTTCATACTCTGACAACTGTCACTTTTCCGTACATTTTGTACAATAATTAGACAGTAATCTGCGTTTAAGAACTGTGCATGTTATAGCTTATAAGATAAATGAATTTCTGATTACTGTTATATATATACAATGGCATTTCATGTTGCAAGACTTTTATCATTACTACATGCAACACGATATAGTTCTAATAATGCACAGAACAGAATTGGCACCATTATCAGACAAACTAAAAGCACTGACGGGAGTTCAGTACTTAGACAGACATGATGATTAATACATAGAATGAACCCCAGAACCAAGTGACACACTAGGATAGTGTGTAGGGAAGTAAGGACCATAAAAATGCTTCGCTAGGTGATAGTTTAAGTGCCGGAAAGTGGCTAAAACCCACATAAAGTGCAGAATTCTGCATAAATCAGCAAAAATCAGCTTTTTAACAAGCTAGTTTCATGCAAAAATATGACAAAATGGTCCTGAATGCTTTCCTAAGTGTTGGGAATTAAAAGTGTCACAAAAGGGTACATAAAGATCACTAAACGGTATAGTTTGACATTTTAACGAACCAGTATCTAACCGAACAACCGGACACTACCCGAAACACTAAAATTTTAATAGAAGCACTGTTTTATTAATTCTGAGCTAGTTATGATCCCCGAACACCCTAACACACTATATAACATATTATATGCATAACACTAAAACACTACTCTTGAAATCTAAGTAGATCTCTTAATTTACCATCACAAACTAACCAAATACCCCCCCCCCCCCCTCATGTTCACGGCATCAAGGTGGCCCCACCACCATAATCTTATGAGATTTCTTTTGATTTCATAAGATCTTATGAAGATTGCTAGTAGATCTTGTATTGTACTAATGAAACATAATATCCTTTGGTTAAACTCTAAACATGAATATAAGTAAGATATGGAAGATCCTAGTCTCATTCTCTTTCACCCACTCAACACCCACTTAACTCTCTCCCTTTCCTCCTCCCCTACGGCCGTGAGCCACCACCCACCAACCCAACATCTTCAATTCTTGTTCTACCAATCTAAGGTGCTACAAGGGTGTAAGAAGCAAGGATAAGAAGTTTATAAGCAAAGGAGATTGAAGGACCTCTCTCTAGTGCTTTTATCCACCTCACTTGTCACCTTCATCTTCTTAAATATCATCCCTAGCCTTGTGCTAGTGGTAAGACTCTTGTGATTTCATTTTACTTCATATTTTGATGGTTAAAAGATGATGAACATTGTTAATCATGAAGAACACTAAAGAACATAATCATGAATCTTTAACATAAGCTTATAAACATATGAATACTTGTTGATTTGTGTTTATTTGCTTCTTGATGATTGATTATTTGAGTTAGTGATGTTAGATATCAAAAGAAACCTACTAGATTGTGATTAAACACATGATCTAGTAAGTTAAAGTGGTGATCTTGTGAGAAACCAAGATCATCATGCCTTATGTTTACATGAACTTGAATAATAAAAGTTGTTTTCATGTGATGATGATTTAAACAAAATACATGTCACACCCCGATATTTCCACGTATTACCGATGTACCCGGGTGGGGAGTATCGTGACGTAGTTGATATCGTCATAGTCAAACAACACAATATATAAATGCACAGCGGAAGCAAAAATAGATTTATTTCAACCGAATAAAATTGTAAATTAAGTATCACAAAACAGTTGAAACAGATCCACAGGTGGATCAAATAAAAAGAAAAACTGTTCAGCAGACTTTGACATCTAGAGCTTGCGAGACTTGATTATTGATGCCTGGAGTAGCCATCCTATTACGTATAGTACCTGCACTTAGCCTTTTTGAAAATACGTCAGTTTACACTGGTAAATACAACTTAACTGACTCATTTTGAAAAGAGTTTAAAAAAATTGATTTGAATGCACTTTGGCAAAAATATCTTTTATAACTTGGGACAATTATTTAAAAATAATCTTGTATACAGTTTTACTTATTTGTCGTCCATTAGGGCCGGTTTGTAGGGCCGGTCTAGATTAATTGACACGCCACAGGTATAATGCCCACAAGGATTATTTCCTTTAAGTGGATTACCAGTTTTTACATAATGCATCTGTCAGGTGTACGCCTACACCCCGTGCTTAGGTCGTGGCCATTTCTTTGAATGATGCCAAGGATATCCGAGACATGGTCATCTAACCCCCAAAGGCCATACACCAAATAATATAGAATAAAACGAGTTATGTAAATACATTAATCACAATCCGATTTAAATGACTACATACCCGACCAAGCGGTATTATTATAATACCGTATCCCAAGCCCGTATAGGGAAAATAAGTTAAGAGTATTTACCTGAGCAAAGTATAAATCAAATACAGCAAGTTCACGCAGCTTTTACTGGGCTCCTAATCTGGAACGAAGGTTTTAATAACCTATTAGAATCCTAACGGGTCTTTAAGTAAGCCTAGACTTAGACCGGTTAGTTTTTAAAAAGGAAGACACGGTTCAAACGCATGATAAAGCGAGGACCGGTTTAGAATGTGGTTTCGACCCGACAAGCTTGGACACTTGTTTAATATGGGTAACTTAAACACATTCTGGATTTTGAGATGAAAACGATATGGTTTGACCCGTTTCGGCTAATATATGCAAACTAATCACATAAGTCGATCCGAACGCGAAAAGTGCGTAACGAGTAACCAAATCAGTCATATACAGGTTTCCTAAGTTAATATGCTTTAAATATGTTGTGACATCAGTAAGATATCTTCTATTATGCCCGAAATGGATTTAAACTCAAACTATGCCCCGTAGGGGCATTTTGGTCATTTAAAAGGTTATAAAAGAGTTTAAATATAAATCTGAGTTTCGGGTATGTTATAATCAGTAAAATACTTAATTTAATAAGTTATAACAATAGGTCATTACATATATGTTAAATTTATCATTTAAAACCAAACTATACACCTTAGGGGCATTTTGGTAACTTCACTTAGGCTTAAAAGGTCAAAACTGGAAATCTGAGTTTAAAACTTTTACTTACTGTTAATATATAAATATTTACTGAAATTATAAGTAGGCATCAAACCTTATATGTTTAAAATCATTTTAATACATATTATGCGTTAAAAACGCTTAAAAAGGCGATTTTGAGCTATTTCTGGGTTTTTAAAGGAAAGCTGATATTTCTATTATTCCAGAAGGCTCAAAATGTTTTATTTAACATATTAGATCAGTAGAAAAAGGTTTGGTATCAAAATAATTTATAAAACTCATTTTATAGCCCAAAAGGGCAAAACCGACAATTACCAAATCCAGCTTAGAACTCTATGTTATGCTCAGCCGAAAATTAAATAAAAATCCTCAAAAATCCCAAAATATTATTTTACATCAGTGGGTAAAAATTTTGGTATTAAAATTGAGTTTAGATAGGCTATAATCTAATCACGCCGTTTAATTAATAAAAGCTTTTTATTTACGCTAATGAGCATAACTCCTAATCTAGACCTCCAATTGATGTCAAATTTTAGGGACAAGTCTAATAATCAGTAACTAAGGTTCCTACTCTTTTACATTTTCAAAAATCACATTTTAAGGTCATATGGGCATAATAGTCAACATATAAGCAATTAACAGGAACATGCATATGAATCGGATAACTATTGAACCAAGGTGTATAATCACAGAGGGTTATACTAACATGAAACCTGGTCCTAATATGGCTCTAAGGCATTTCTAAAACATGCTTAAACGGGTCAGAACTGAAAGTCAAAGCAAAAGTCAAATTATGCGACTTTCGGTTCCAAACCGAGCCTAAACTGAAAATTGTCGGGTTGAACATGTTTAGACATGTTCTTACATTAGTTACCAAGTTATATTAATGATAAAACAGGTTGCATAGCTTCTACATTGCTAATTATGCATTAATTTGATATTAAGCTTTCTGTTGACTTTTTAATATCAAGTTTGACCCGACAATTGACCTAGTTAGAGTGGGAATCAGAGAGTACCCTTTTAAGGGTTTATTGCCCACATAAATACCAACTTTTAGGTACTTTTAATTCAAGATTTGACTGGACAATTATTGATTAATCTCGAAGTCAAACCTTAATTACGACAATTTGACTTTAAGCTAATTAACTAAGCTAAACTGAATTAAAGAAGGTTAAGGACACTTACAAAAGTCCTAAGTATGATTAGGGATCCTAAGAAAGCCTGTTGCTAATCAGAGAAGCTCCAGAAATGAGTTTAAAGTGAGTTGCAAATGAAAGACCAAATGTTGCAACCTTGTGTTTCTTATATAGGACTTAGAATTCTCTAGGATCATTACAACAAGGTCTACTAGTGATCACTGATGATTCCCAGGTGTCCCTATGTTGCCAAAACCAGTTGCCAAGCCCCAGAATTCGAAAACCACTTATGTAAGGCGGTGCAACAGGCTGAACAGGCATCTGTCCATTTTCTGCTTCCAGCGACTGTCTTACGGACCGTAAGTTAAAGGCCTTGCTGACCGTAAGCATCCCTTACGGACCGTAAGCTATTGGCTTTGCGGTTTGTAACCGACTTTGAATTATATCGCCCAGTTGCAACCTTGCGGACCGTATGCCATTGGGTTTGCGGTCCGTATTCGCTTTTTATTTATTATGTCTGTCCAGCTCTGCCACCTTACGTACCGTAAGGTGGACCCTTTGCGGTCCGTAACCGTTGACCAGAAGACAAATTCTTGTAAACTTTGAAGTTTTGACCATGCAACTTTGCTAACCTCGAATCTTATGTCTTGTTTTCAGTAGAGGGACCATGTAGACAGGCCTTGCATGTCCTTGCATGTGTTGCCATGCACATGAGGTTTCTTGGACCTATCTAAGAAGACTTTAAAAATGAATTTTGTCGTAAGTACCTAGAATCCCATCTTTTGCAAAGTTTGAATTATACATTATCAGGGATAACCGGATTTTAGCATCTCAGATGTTTATAAAATATATTAGGGTCTTGGGATTCATAACTAGGTCGCTCAGAGGTATTTAATTAACATGTCGACACTTTTGAATCCTACCATACATCTTTAACTCGATCCGGGTTTATAACACGTTTGCCTTACATGACACGTGTCTTTATTTCATTGGGCATGAATTTTACGAGGTGTTACATCCTCACCCCCTTAAAAGAAATCTCGACCTCGAGATTTACTGGAACAAATGAGGGTATTTTTCTTTCATGGTAGACTCTACCTCCCACGTATATTCGGGACCTCTGCGGGCATCCCATTTAACCTTTACGATAGGTACATGCTTCCTTCGAAGCTTCTTAACCCGTCGATCCTCAATCGACAAAGGTTTTTCCACAAATTTCAAGCTCTCATCTATGTGCACATCCGTGTGTGGTATGACTAGCAATTCATCAGCTAGACATTTCTTCAGATTGCAGATGTGGAATACGTTATGAATACCACTGAGCTCTTCAGGCAAGTTTAACTTATAAGCTACTGACGCAACACATTCGATAATTTCGAATGGTCCTATATACCTCGGGCTTAACTTACCTTTCTTACCAAATCGCATCACTCCCTTCCAGGGTGATACCTTAAGCAAAACTTTATCCCCAACCTCAAACTTTAGAGGTTTTCGCCTTTTATTAGCATAACTTTTATGAAAGCTTTCAGGCGGTCGCGAATCTGGACAATCTTGTCCGTTGTTTCAAAGACTATGTCAGGTCCTGATAATTGGGTTTCCCCTACTTCTGCCCAACAAATAGGCATTCTGCATTTCCTACCATATAATGCCTCAAAAGGCGCAGCCTTAATGCTTGTATGATAGCTATTGTTATAGGAGAACTCGATCAATGGCATGTGGTTATCCCAACTACCACCTAAATCAATCACACATGCACGAAGCATGTCTTCCAAAGTTTGGATTGTACGTTCACTTTGCACATCTGTCTGTGGATGGTAAGCCGTACTAAAATTTAAGCGCGTGCCCAAAGATTGTTGGAAACTTTTCCAAAAATGTGATGTGTATCTGGTATCTCTGTCAGAGATTATTGACACTGGTACACCATGCAGAGATACAATCTTATCTACGTACAATTGGGCTAACATGTCGGAGCTATAAGTCTCCTTAATGGGTTGGAAATGTGTTGACTTAGTCAGTCTATCTACTATTACCCATATAGTATCATTTCCTTTCCTTGTCTTTGGCAACTTGGTGATGAAATCCATTGTCACCATCTCCCACTTCCACGTGGGAAGTTCAGGCTGTTGTAGCAAACCTGACGGCTTTTGATGTTCAGCTTTGACTTGCGCGCACGTCAAACATTTAGCTACATAAGCAGCTATAGACTTTTTCAAGCCTATCCACCAATAGTTTGCCTTTAGATCCTGATACATCTTATCAGCTCCAGGATGAACGGAATACTTGGAACTGTGGGCTTCCTGGAGGATAACATCCCGAAGTCCTCCATAAACTGGAACCCGAATTCGTCCATTTAATCTCAGGATTCCGTCCATGCTATAGGATAACTATTCTTCAGTTACTCCTAGCTTTTCATCAGGATAGTTAGCTTCTAGCACAACTACCTTCTGCGCAGCTAACAACTTTTCATTCAAACTATTCTTTATCTCAATGCTCTTGGCATTGATTCTTATAGGCTTCACTCTTTCCTTTCTACTCAAGGCATAGGCAACCACATTTGCCTTGCCAGGATGGTATCTTATCTCACAGTCATAATCATTCAAAGTTTCCATCCAACGTCATTGCCTCATGTTTAAATCCTTCTGATTAAACAAGTGTTGAAGGCTCTTGTGATCTGAATAAATCACACACTTGGTTCCATACAAGTAATGTCTCCACAGTTTTAGTGCAAATACAACGGCACCCAGCTTCAAGTCATGGGTGGTGTAATTCTTCTCATGCACCTTTAACTGACGTGAAGCATAGGCAATAACTTTGCCTTTCTGCATAAGCACACAGCCCATTCCGGTGTGCGATGCATCACAATATACTACAAATTCCTCTATTCCATCAGGCAATGTCAATACTGGAGCATTACTCAACTTCTGCTTCAAAATATCAAAAGATTCTTGCTGCTTAGGCCCCCAGTCAAACTTGTTATTCTTGCGGGTGAGTAGAGTCAGGGGTGCTGCAATTCTTGAGAAGTTTTCAATAAATCGCCTATAGTATCCTGCCAGTCCTAGAAAGCTACGAATCTCTGTAGGCGTCTTTGGCTCTTTCCTGTTCATAATAGCTTCAACCTTAGCAGGATCCACTTGGATACCATGCTCACTAACCACATGTCCAAGGAATTGGACTTCTCGAAGCCAAAATTCACACTTTGAAAATTTGGCATAGAGTTTTTCTTGTTGAAGTAGCTTAAGAATGCAACGGAGATGTTTCTCATGGTCAGCTTGGCTTTTCAAGTAAATAAGAATGTCGTCGATGAAGACGATGACAAATTTATCCAAGTAAGGCTTGCAGACGTGATTCATGAGATCCATGAATGCGGCAGGTGCATTAGTGAGCCCAAAAGGCATCACTAGGAACTCGTAATGACCATAACGAGTCCTAAATGCAGTCTTGTGTACATCTTCATCTTTAACCTTCAATTGATGATAGCTTCACCTCAAATCGATCTTAGAAAGTAGCTTGCCCCTTGCAATTGATCGAACAGATCGTCGATCCTGGGCAAAGGATACCTATTCTTGATAGTGACCTTATTAAGCTCACGGTAATCGATGCACAGACGCATCGATCCATCCTTCTTTTTGACAAATAGAATTGGCGCTCCCCAAGGAGACGAACTAGGTCTAATGAAACCTTTGGCTAGCAAATCATCTAGTTGTGTCCTCAATTCCTTTATCTCTGTTGGTGCCAACCTATAAGGCGCTCTCGTAACAGGTGCTGCTCCAGGGATGATGTCAATTCTGAATTCTACTTGCCTATCTGGGGGTAAACCAGGCAGTTCTTCAGGAAAAATTTCAGGGTACTCAGAAATGACTGGAATATCTTCAATCTTGGGTTTCTGCTCATCAATAGTTACTTGTGCCATATAAATGACACAACCCTTCTTCAGACATCTAGATGCCTTGAGCATAGACACCTGCTCAGGCAATCCATACTGGGTATCTCCCTGAATGGTAATTGGCTCACCAGACGGAGTCTTGATCACCACTTGCTTCTTATTGCACACTATCTGGGCTTGGTTAAGTGATAACCAATCCATGCCTATAACTATGTCAAAATCGGCTAACTTCAAAGGAAATAGGGACAATGGAAAAGAGTGGTTCCTAATGGATATGAAACATCCATCTAACACGGTTGACGCGGTTTCTAAGGTACCATCAGCTAATTCCACCTCATATTTCACACTTAGGGTTTTAACAGGTAAATTCAGTAACTAACAAAACTTATTATCTACAAATGATTTATCAGCTCCTGAATCAAATAGCACTCTCGCATAAACATCATTTATGAGGAAGGTACCTGTGATCACATTGTCGTCCTGAACAACTTCCTTTGCATCCATTCGGAAGACCCTTGCATTGGTCTTCTTGACCTCTTCAGGCTTCTTGGCGTATTTAGGGCAATTGGTCTTGATATGCCCTTTCTCATTGCAGTTGTAGCACGTGGCATCTTTAATTTTCTTGCAATCAACAGTCTTGGGCTCTTTAGACTTGCATAACCCACATGCAGCTGGTCCTGACTGAGACTTGGACTCAAGTCTGCATTTTCCAAAGTGGTGTTTTTGGCAAGTTTTGCACTTTGGCCTTTCCTCAGCTTGTTGGCTACCCTTTTTGGATCCAGACTTCTTCCTGAAGTCAGTGCTACCTTTATGCTTCTTTTTAGATCTTCGTGAGTTATCATCCTCACGCTTTCTCTTGCCTTCTTCCGAATTCCTGAGCGATCTTAGCCTGACCGCGTCCAAGGTAAGAGACAGAGATAGATCATCTGCTGATCTAAAAGTAGCAGGTCTGGACGCCTTAACACTGGCTTTGATTTCTGGGGCTAAACCCCCAATGAAGCGAGCAATCCTTTTGGGTTCCGGGGTTACGAGGTACGGAACCAGCCTAGACAGGGTATTGAAACTGGTGAGGTAAGCTTGACAATCTAAATTCTTCATCACCAACGATAAGAAATCTGATTCAATTCTTTCAACCTCATGCTGCGGGCAATAATTCTCCTTAATGAGAGCAACGAACTGATCCCATGACAAATTGTAGAGCGGGATCTTTCCAGCAGCTTGAATGAGAGACTTCCACCATGCCAGTGCCTTTCCCTTGAAGGATTGGGATACATACTTCACTACATCCCTTTCAGCACAACCGCTGATGTCAACTACTGTGTCCATCTCATCCAACTAGGCATACAATCAATTGCCCCTTTCTCCCCAGTGAAATCCCGGGGTTTGCAGGAAACAAAGTACTTATAGGTACAGGACTTGGTACGTGGTTTATAATCAAACACTATCCTTTTAGATGGAACATTGTTTTGATTAGATGAATGTCGATCATCATCTTTCTTTGGCTCATCTTTCTTAGAGGGTGGCTTGCTATGAGCCTCCGAATGAGTCTTAGGCTTGGAGTGCGATGTGGATAGGGTCCTACTTCGAGTCCCGCTAGATTCATTATACTGCCGTTCTATAGCTTTTATAACAGCATTATCTACTAATGCTTGCAGCTCCGCACCGGTCACATGTATCTTAGTATTTTCATGGTTTTCCACCGGATGACTGTTTACCTCTTCTGACCTAGCCATGTAGCTTTAATTGCTACATAAAATCAAATAAGGGCAGGTTTATATAGAAGCTTATACAGTTTTATTGTTTTTGACAATTTATTAACCATGGTTTTTAATAGCCATTTTAGTTAATTTGTTAAATATATAATTATTCAGGATCTTTATCATAATCCTAAATTATAAGTTAGTAATAGCACAAAAGGCCTAGTCACGTAGACGAGTTTAGTTTATAAACCAGGATTTTACAGAATCGAGGTATTAAGGTTTGAATCAAAGTTCGCTACCTTTTCTTGACAGGGAGTTGTAGGCTACCACTGTCTTTAGTCCCAGAGGACGTTAATTATAGCCCGTGGGCACTTCATCCTTAAGGGATGATTATATAAATAAGGGAATTTAGAATAACCCAGTTTAAGAATGACTTATGTGATTTTATCGAATCACATTTATCAAGCATGTTAATATGCTTTCAGATGTTAAGGTTTTGAATCTTTTGAATAGGTTTTACCATCTTGGCCATGTCTGCAACGACATTTAGGATAGGTTTTACCTTTAAGATTCTTTTTAATATTTAACACAGAACAACCCTAAATTGAGAGGTTAATAAGGATCTGAATTTAATTGAGGAACTACCATCTTGGCCCTGTCTTAAGGTGACATATGACTAGGTCTTGTCCTTTTTAGATTTTGCCATTTTATTATAATGGTAGATCTTTTAGTGGGAATGTTATTTTATTTATTTCACATTTTATGTTTATACACATAATTAATAAAAAGAAAATTTAAATTAACCATTCCATAAAAATTTTAACAAGTACAATTTTGCCCTAAACGGGACTTCTACTAAAATAACATGCCCACGCAGGGGCTTAAACAAACAAACATACCCACGCAGGGGTCAACAAAAAAACATGCCCACGCAGGGGCAGAATACAAAAAGACATACCCTCGAAGGGGTTAAACAAAAAGGCATGCCCACGCAGGGGCTGGATTGAAAATAAGGAAATACAACCAATCAATTTAAAGGATTCAATGTTCCTTCTTGCTCTTTCCTTTTATTAAACTCGTCAATCCCTTAAAGAAGCCTTGTCGTTCCCTGCGATCTCTGTGAACTTCCCGCTCAACCTGATCCAACCTTTGGAGAATTTCCTCCCGTTCTGGCGGGGAAAACCTTGGTATCTGCGGCTACGGCTGATGTGGAGGTCGAAGAGGCGGCTGTTGTTGGTATCCATAAGCTGGGTATCCAACTCCCCAAGGAGTTCCATAGGGTCCTTCAGGGTTGAGAGCGTTGTAGTTCCACGCTGCCAAGTATGGGTCGACCTCAGCATAATTGGAGCTGGTGTGAGCCGGCTGCTCAAAGGGATTATACGCTGCTGAGCCAGCGTACGTGGGAATTGGGTTGTCAAAGCCCAACGGTGGTGGCATGACAGGTGCAGAGTTCATTTCCAGGATGGGGTTTGCAGGTCCCCCCATCTGCTGGTCTTCTTGGAGTGGCGGGTAGTGGCTGCCACTCGTTGGTTGAGGGGTGCTGATATGCACTCCTCCTCGTACGGACATCCGTGCGTTCGATCTCCTTCGCCTCGGTGGCTCAAGAGGCTGTTGCTGAGGTAGTGGTGGTGGCGGAGTAACTGCCACAAAGCGCGAATCCTCAGAAGGATCCTACTGCTGCTGCTGTTGCTGCTGATGAGGCGATGAATGGTAAGAGGGTGTAAAATACCATTCATACTGGTTGAACCTTGCTTGGTGATAGGGTGATCCATGAAAAGATGACCCATCAGAAATTTCTATGGGATGTGTGGGGGTACCGGTCGGTGGTTCGGTAGGGTCAGTGTCCTCAACCATATCCATGGTGTCACACCCCGACCACGTGAGACAACGAAACGTGGCAGAAACATCGGGGAGTGTTGTAACAGAATTAATTGTTTCAAATCCATGGCAATTGAAGTTTCGTTTTATTAAACAAACATGAGAGTTTACATTGTTTTAAACAAGAAACAAAGAGTACATAACATAAATTAACTAGTTCTTGTCTCGTTTTAAGTCACTAAGGCACAGGTCCGCCTAAGTATGTCTTGATAAGTCCTATGCATCATCTCCTGAAAACACATGTGAAAATAGGTACGTCAGCATAAAAATGCCTGTGAGATACATAGGTTTTATGAAAACAGAATTCATGACTTATGTTTGAGAAAATGTTTAGTCATGAACCTTGTAATTTGCTTTGTCTTGTAAATCATTTGAAAAACGATAAGATCAGATGATATGTATAAATAAATGTAAGGTTAAATGAATAACCATGTAAGATGAGTTTGTGTAAGATAAGTTGTTTGTAAAACAATGTCTTGTGAAAAGTATGTTATTTGTATAAAATGTTATATGTCTCAAATTAAAATGATTCAAATAACGCTACGATATGTAATACCATACAAACACTTATATATAGGAAGTACCAGCGGCGTATCCACCATGCTTGTATCATATTACACACGCCTCGTTACTTAAATCACTTACTCAAACCAAACCACCAAGATGTAATGTTTAAAAATTGTAGAAATGTTTATGTATAGTCATGTGTCTATTGTCAAATGTAATTCATGTTAACAGATACAACTGGTTCACACGGTTCAATAGTTACAAATGGTTCATATAATCAAAGGGTTACGACGGTTCACATAGTCGAATGGTTACAACGGTTCAAAATGTAGTATAATGTGTTCATATGCTGGATGAGCATATGCAACAGAAATGCAATGTAAAACAATGTACTAAGTATGCACACAATGGGCGTACATAGCATGAAATGTATTATAAAGTGATGTACTAAGTATGCACACAATGGGCATACATAGCATAAAATGTATTGTAAAGTGATGTACTAAGTATGCACACAATGGGCATACATAGCATAAAATGTATTGAAATCATGTACTATAAATGTACTAACAAACATAGCAAGTATATGATGTGAAAACAGGAAAGCATGAAAGTAACAAGTAGGCACATGTGTTTCACCCCAAAATGTTTGGAAAACAGTAAAAGAGGGGTCTATGTACTCACTTGAGATTGCTCAGAAGTCCTAAGATAACTACCAAGCAAAGCTAGAGATCACGGAATCAAACGGCACCTAATATAGGTAACTATGTTAATAAACCGGACCTAAGTCGGAGGATCGGATAGAATGAGGGTTCGTAAACCAAACGAGTATGGAGACTCGTGTAATATGGTTTAACAAAGCCTACATACTAAATGAAACCTAACCTAAGTGTTTACGACCCGTTTAGGAAGCTTATGCTACTTTAACGCGTCGTTCGCGTAAAACACGTTTGGACCGCCTAACTAGTCCTATGATAAGTAACATATGCCTTAACATGTCTAATATTGTTGTCAAATCAGTTTAGATGTCAAAAGTTATGTTACATATTCTTAAAATGAATTTTGACATAAAAAGGGCATTTTTGTAATTTACCTAAGGCATATTAACTACCTATCATACAACTACTTAAACGAAGCGACCATAAGGTATAACCTCAGAAGGTTATGCCCTATATACTATGGTCACCTAATGTGTTTGGTCGGATCCTAATGATCGACCAAATGGGTCGGGTTCGAAGGTATAAGCGATTTATTAGATCGCTTACCCTTACGACCCTAGACAACGTGGTAATCAGTAGGCATAGTCACAAGGGACTATAACCATCGTGATTACAATCACGTTGCGAAGTTCAAACGAACTTCGCATTGACCATAAACTGGTCAATGCAGAAAGTCAAACAAAGTTTGACTTTCGGACTCGAAAAGCAATAAAAGAACGAAGGAACACTTACGAAGGGTCCCCGAATGCTAATCTAGATCAAAATAGCTCAGGTATGAAACAAAGGTTTCAACTTAGAGCACATTAGATCAGATTCTTGTAAGGAATGAGCAAATGGGGGTGGGGTATTTATAGTTTTTCCCGAACCGTTTGGATCGTTTCTTGAATAACGTGATCGAATCTCGTGCGTACACTTGTTGGAATGTTGTGGTGACTAAAAATGGCCCCTAATGAGCTGAAAGGGCAAGTGTGGGTTTATGGTTGTGAGTTAAACGGCTGTAATCTGCTGACTAATCGATCTTATCTGATCTAGGACACTGACGTGGGCCGCGTAAAGGATAGGCTTGGTTTTACGCGGGCCGCCTGAAGGTCCTGATCAGACAACAACTTTTTAAAATGACAGTTTCAGTCCCTGTTGGTGTTTAAGGTCATTCCCGACACTTCTAAGGCCCGTAAAGCCAACTTTAAGGCCCTAAAATGATGCCTAAACATTGTGGACATGAAACATGCTCAAAAATATGTCGGATGTTGGTTCGTTTGGTCGTACGATCGCGATGTTTGCTTAATTACGATGGAATGCGCACAAGCGCGAAAAACGATCCAAATGACGCGACGAATGGATTTTTCTTATACCAAACACTAAAATAAAATATTTTAGTGCTTACATAAATTTTTGGATGTCCGGATGTATTCAGAACGTAAGTTATGCGCGAAAGTGCAAACTTGTTCACTTTTTGACGCTTTTAGTCCCTGAATGACCCAAAAGTTTATTTTAGCATACCGAACCCCTCAAAGCCTATTTCTAAGCTATGTAGAGGCTATTTAGGGTATGTTTAACTTATGGTCATGTTCCGGAATGTTCGTTATAGTTCAAATTGGCATACTTTCGTAGTTTGTCAAGTTTAGTCCCTGTAAGCGAATTAACTTGTTTTTGCCATACCAAAGCCTTCAAAACTTATTTCTAAGTTATGTAAAGGTTATTTAAGGTATGTTAAGTATATGTCAGTATTCCGGAGTGTTTGTTGCATTAAACTGGTTATATTTACGCATCAGCGCGCGTATAACCTTCCAGAAAGCGATTTAGAGCTTGAAATCGAACAAGAGTTGATATGTGCAAAAGATACACATATTTATACAAGTCCAAAGTATGAAATACAATATTTCAGTGGTTTGGTATTTGTTTGATGGTCGCAGTGACACAGGTGTCACACATGGCGTGATCTCCAGAAAAGTGATCTTCAGGTCCCAATGGGTTAACACCCACTGGTTTTTCGAGGTAATTTGCCGGGTTGAACCGGCTTTGGAAGATATGTGACGGGCTATCAAAGGAGTGACGAGAGTTGGACATCTGGAGAGGGATAAATGAAGGCTGTGGGTTTTCGGGCTCATTTTTTGAATGGAGTCTAAAAGAGTGAAGATAAGACGGCGACGAGCTTAACGAGACGGACCGCCTCACTGGCTGCAGATGTGTCCTCCAGTCCCCCTAGGGACTTGTACGCATGTTGACGGGTGAGGTTCGTCTTTGAGACGGCCCGGCCTCATGGTCGTGGCCTGCTATAGGTGCCTTTCCCTTTCTCCTGAAGAATCTTGGCGGCATGTTTAAACCTGTCAACGTAAACAAGATAACAACAAAAATATAAAAGACAAAAATAAAACAAAATCAGGATTTGTCCTATGTTCTTTGTCTAGACTCGAAAATTCGAGGAATGTGCAACTGTGTAACTGAGATTAAACACAAAAGGCTAGTGTTTAATTCACTCAGTGTTGGCTCTGATACCAACCTGTCACACCACGATATTTCCACGTATTACCGGTGGGCCCGGGTGGGGAGTATCGTGACGTAGTTGATATCGTCATAGTCAAACAACACAATATATAAATGCACAGCGGAAGCAAAAAATAGATTTATTTCAACCGAATAAAATTGTAATATTAAGTATCATAAAACAGTTGAGACAGATCCACAGGTGGATCAAATAAAAAGAAAAACTGTTCAGCAGACTTTGACATCTAGAGCTTGCGAGACTTGATTATTGATGCCTGGAGTAGCCAGCCTATTACGTATAGTACCTGCACTTAGCCTTTTTGAAAATACGTCAGTTTACACTGGTAAATACAACTTAACTGACTCATTTTGAAAAGAGTTTAAAAAAATTGATTTGAATGAACTTTTGCAAAAATATCTTTTATAACTTGAAACAATTATTTAAAAATAATCTTGTATACGGTTTTACTTATTTGTCGTCCATTAGGGCCGGTTTGTAGGGCCGGTCTAGATTAATTGACACGCCACAGGTATAATGCCCACAAGGATTATTTCCTTTAAGTGGATTACCAGTTTTTACATAATGCATCTGTCAGGTGTACGCCTACACCCCGTGCTTAGGTCGTGGCCATTTCTTTGAATGATGCCAAGGATATCCGGGACATGGTCATTTAACCGCCAAAGGCCATACACCAAATAATACAGAATAAAACGAGTTATGTAAATACATTAATCACAATCTGATTTAAATGACTACATACCCGACCAAGCGGTATTATTATAATACCGTATCCCAAGCCCGTATAGGAAAAATAAGTTAAGAGTATTTACCTGAGCAAAGTATAAATCAAATACAGCAAGTTCACGCAGCTTTTACTGGGCTCCTAATCTGGAATGAAGGTTTTAATAACCTATTAGAATCCTAACGGGTCTTTAAGTAAGCCTAGACTTAGACCGGTTAGTTTTTTAAAAGGAAGACACGGTTCAAACGCATGATAAAGCGAAGACTGGTTTAGAATGTGGTTTCGACCCGACAAGCTTGGAAACTTGTTTAATATGGGTAACTTAAACACATTCTGGATTTTGAGATGAAAACGATATGGTTTGACCCGTTTCGGCTAATATATGCAAACTAATCACATAAGCCGATCCGAACGCGAAAAGTGCGTAACGAGTAACCAAATGAGTCATATACAGGTTTCCTAAGTTAATATGCTTTAAATATGTTGTGACATCAGTAAGATATCTTCTATTATGCCCGAAATGGATTTAAACTCAAACTATGCCCCGTAGGGGCATTTTGGTCATTTAAAAGGTTATAAAAGAGTTTAAATATAAATCTGAGTTTCGGGTCTGATATAATCAGAAAAAATACTTAATTTAATAATTTATAACAGTAGGTCATTACATATATGTTAAATTTATCATTTAAAACCAAACTATGCACCTTAGGGGCATTTTGGTAATTTCACTTGGGCGTAAAAGGTCAAAACTGGAAATCTGAGTTTAAAAATTTTACTTACTGTTAATATATAAATATTTACTGAAATTATAAGTAGGCATCAAACCTTATATGTTTAAAATCATTTTAATACATACTCTGCGTTAAAAACGCTTAAAAAGGCGATTTTGAGCTATTTCTGGGTTTTTAAAGGAAAGCTGATATTTCTATTATTCCAGAAGGCTCAAAATGTTTTATTTAACATATTAGATCAGTAGAAAAAAGTTTGGTATCAAAATAATTTATAAAACTCATTTTATAGCCCAAAAGGGCAAAACCGGCAATTACCAAATCAAGCTTAGAACTCTATGTTATGCTCAGCCGAAAATTAAATAAAAATCCTCAAAAATCCCAAAATATTATTTTACATTAGTGGGTAAAAAGTTTGGTATTAAAATTGAGTTTAGATAGGCTATAAGCTAATCACGCCGTTTAATTAATAAAAGCTTTTTATTTACGCTAATGAGCATAACTCCTAACCTAGATCTCCAATTGATGTCAAATTTTAGGGACAAGTCTAATAATTAGTAACTAAGGTTCCTACTCTTTTACATTTTCAAAAATTACGTTTTAAGGTCATATGGGCATAATAGTCAACATATAAGCAATTAACGGGAACATGCATATGAATCGGATAACTATTGAACCAAGGTGTATAATCACAGAGGGTTATACTAACATGAAACCTGGTTCTAATATGGCTCTAAGGCATTTCTAAAACATGCTTAAACGGGTCAGAACTGAAAGTCAAAGCAAAAGTCAAATTATGCGACTTTCGGTTCTAAACCGAGCCTAAACTGAAATTGTTGGGTTGAACATGTTTAGACATGTTCTTACATTAGTTACCAAGTTATATTAATGATAAAACAGGTTGCATAGCTTCTACATTGCTAATTATGCATTAATTTGATATTAAGCTTTTTGTTGACTTTTTAATATCAAGTTTGACCCGACAATTGACCTAGTTAGAGTGGGGATCAGAGAGTACCCTTTTAAGAGTTTATTGCCCACATAAATACCAACTTATAGGTACTTTTAATTCGAGATTTGACCGAACAATTATTGATTAATCTCCAAGTCAAACCTTAATTATGACAGTTTGACTTTAAGCTAATTAACTAAGCTAAACTGAATTAAAGAAGGTTAATGACACTTACAAAATTCCTAAGTATGATTAGGGATCCTAAGAAAGCCTGTTGCTGATCAGAGAAGCTCCAGAAATGAGTTTGAAGTGAGTTGCAAATGAAAGACCAAATGTTGCAACCTTGTGTTTCTTATATAGGACTTAGAATTCTCTAGGATCATTACAACAAGGTCTACTAGTGATCACTGATGATTCCCAGGTGTCCCTATGTTGCCAAAACCAGTTGCCAAGCCCCAGAATTCGAAAACCACTTATGTAAGGCGGTGCAACAGGCTGAACAGGCATTTGTCCATTTTCTGCTTCCAGCGACTGTCTTACGGACCGTAAGTTAAAGGCCTTGCGGACCGTAAGCATCCCTTACGGACCATAAGCTATTGGCTTTGCGGTCCATAACCGACTTTGAATTATATCGCCCAGTTGCAACCTTGCGGACCGTATGCCATTTAGTTTGCGGTCCGTATCCGCTTTTTATTTATTATGTTTGTCCAGCTCTGCCACCTTACGGACCGTAAGGTGGACCCTTTGCGGTCCGTAACCGTTGACCAGAAGACAAATTCTTGTGAACTTTGAAGTTTTGACCATGCAACTTTGCTAACCTCGAATCTTATGTCTTCTTTTCAGTAGAGGGACCATATAGACAGGCCTTGCATGTCCTTGCATGTGTTACCATGCACATGAGGTTTCTTGGACCTATCTAAGAAGACTTTAAAAATGAATTTTGTTGTAAGTACCTAGAATCCCATCTTTTGCAAAGTTTGAATTATACATTATCAGGGATAACCGGATTTTAGCATCTCAGATGTTTATAAAATATATTAGGGTCTTGGGATTCATAACTAGGTCGCTCAGAGGTATTTAATTAACATGTCGACACTTTTGAATCCTAGCATACATCTTTAACTCGATCCGGGTTTATAACACGTTTGCCTTACATGACACGTGTCTTTATTTCAATGGGCATGAATTTTACGAGGTGTTACAATACAAGTCTTGTGAGTGGATGATTTCTAAAATAGTTTTCCAAGGAAACCAAGCTAAATCACAAAGATTTACATGAACATTGTTTTAAAAGAACTAATCATGTTTCTAGTGTTGAAACAAGTATAAGCATACATTGTTTACAAGAAAAATACAAAAGAATGATTTTTGGAAAAATCATCTAGTAAGTTGTAAACACCTAAATCCTTTAAGAATGAGATTTTTAAAGAAGTGAACACACTTTAAAGGGTAACTAAGTCTACTAAAAACACTACCAAGTTACTACAAGTTTTTATGAAAGTTCAAGTTCATGATTGTTATGTAGATAGCTTTGTTTTAACACTTGGTAAGTGTAGATTGATTGTTGATTGTTTGTGATGATTTTTGAAAAAAAAATGATATGCTTTGATAGCATGGACACCTCCATTTTTAGGGGAAACTATGGCAAAATTTTCTAAAAATATAAACACTTAGAAAAATATTTTCTAAACAAATACTTACAAGAGTGTTTTAACTATGGTTTTCAATATAAACTTTGCCATAGATTTTGTTACAAAAATACAAGTATTGGAGGTTGGTTTTATAAATAAAAATGGGTAAATATGTATTTAGAATATATATTTACATTAAGGACACATTGTGTGATTATTTGTATACTTTGTGCCTTAGTTATATTATTTCAGGATTTAAAGTAATATAACTTAAAAAAATACCAAGAATTTACAATCCAAAATATTACAAAAAATCACAAGGAATCGAATGTATAAGTTACAAACATAATATTGCGAAACCGAACGATAGAACGTAACTTATAAGTATTCCGGAAAATACATTTATGAGCATGTTTTTTGGTAAATATTATTTTGGATACGGAAGGAATAAAAATATGATTTTTGTAAATATTACCAAGCTATATCATATTTTCGACAAGGAGAAAATATATTATTTTTGGAAGTAAAAATGTATTTTCTTAGAATATTTAGAAGATATATGATTTTTGGGAAATATATATATATATTTTCTTGAAATACATTATTTTTGGACAAAATAAGTTCATATATATTTTCTAAGTAAGACTTGAAAATATATTGTTTTGGAAATATGTATTGGGAAATATATTGGCATATTTTATTTGGAATAATACACCGGAATACGACGCCAATACATGGCAAGATATACAAATACAAGAATGCGAATATACATGTATAAGATTCCCCCATCCTTGGGAAGGAAATACTAAAATAAATACTTGAGAAGTATTGTTACAAAAAAATATTGTTAAGCGACTATTCCAAAATTAAATATGATTTAAGGTTAAAATAATTATTATTTTAACAAGTAATTATAACTTGGAATAATATTGAGGACATAAAAGAAATGTAACTCAAAAACGTAAATAATAAGGCAAGGCACGACCCGTTCGTCTAATAGACCCTAGTACATTGTAGGGAGTCGTGTTTGCTGACGAGACTTGAGTTACGAGTACCGAAGACGCAAAACTGTGAGTTCATGTCCCCCTTTTATCTTAACTGTTTTTGGTTTTATAACTCTCGGGGGTGGAATACATGTTACGAATGTTTAAACGGTATGAAAGGAACTATTAAATCATGTGAGCATAGATTAAATTTGAAATGCCATTAACTCTTAATTAAGGACGAAGGTTAGATCTAATGGGTACGGCCGAACCCCACTCATGGTACTTGTGACCACTTGAGTGCTTCGGTGTCCCAGTCGAGGGAAATCGACATAGTCGAGGTGAATCGACAAAGTCAAGGGAAATTGACATAGTCAAGGTAAATTGACATAGTTGAAGGGGAATTCGACATAGTCGAGGGAAAACCGACAAGGGTATAAGCCTACTCATTTCGAGTGCTCCCTATGTCCTCACATGCTTTAATGTCCTTGTAAAACAATCATTTGATATGTTCATAAATGCTTTTCATACCTGTTTTCAAAGGAGTCTCTCAAAGGTTTACAAGTTGCCAGTACTCACACAAAACGCATGAACTTGCCCAACTTTCGTTGATGTTTTCCAAAATTACATGTATTTCAGGTAACAGGTTGGATCTTGGGTGCGGGTGTTATTTCTAGAAGTAAATTTCAAGTTTAGATGTCATCCACTTTTGTTGGTTTGTGACTTAGTAGAAGGTTGTGTTTTAAAACTTAAGTAACTGGTGTTTGTAATACTTTAAATTTTATGAATGGATGAACATTGTTTTGATCATGCAGTTGTTTATTATGATTGAATGCAATGATATTAAACCAGTCACACATCATACGCTTCCGCAAAAGTCAGGGTGTGACAGTTTGGTATCAAAGATTCGATTGTAGTGAACTAGGATTCCTTCACAAGTCTAGACTACAATCACTAGGACTCTCTCACAAAAACATTTTTACAAAAGGGTTTTTCATTGCATTCACGTAAGCGTCAAGATCCATGAGTCAAACATTTTTCAAAGAAAGGACAAGGCAAGGACATTAGTAGGGAGGAGAATACCCCAAACTAAGGTGCCAACTAAGGCATAGTCTACATCGGTTAGACTTGCCAAAGACAAAATGACCCCCCCCCCAAAGGATAAACAAGAGTTATATGTGATATGATGCATTTATTTTCCTGCTTATGCTAAGTAACATACTTGTTTATTGATATATACATACGAATAAGTATACGGAATAATTGTTGACGTGAATAAGATACCTTCGACTCCGAATCCTATTATTATTCTTAACCTGCACGATGAAGCTATCATCCTCGTGTTTATGACTGGAGTAATTACCAAACGAGATTCTGAGCTTGTTTCCGTAGGAGATGGCCGCTCTTCCCTCTCGATTGTGAAGGTGCCTGACTGCGGTAGTAACGGCGAGGCAGAGGCGGCAACCTTGGACAACTTCTTAATCAGCAGGACGAGGTCCCTGTGGCTTTTGTGAAGCGAGATTGACGACACACTTGACCAGACAAGGAAGATGAAGTATTCATCTTGAAGGTGCCCCTCCAACTACTAGGAATTCTCCTTATTCCTATTTCGTTTAATCATCGTGCCTGTTCGCGCGTGACGATAACGAGTGTTAGCGCGTGGACCACCGCAATGGTCCTTTCCATGTCAGAGGTATAAAGACCGTAGTGTCCCCTCCTTGGTTGATCATCTGCTTGGACGAGGGAAAATTGGGGTAACTGTACAAGGCAATTTATTATTACGGGGGCCCACGTAGTAACGACTTGTAGTGCATGGAAATCATGGTGGACTCTGCGGGTCAGGCTAATGATCACCATCCCTCCAAAAATAATCTATAGGTGTTCGCACCTTCATCTGGTAGAACAACACCTAGGCCATTGCTTTAGCACTTTACAAAGTAGGAAACCTGCCTTTGCCTACTTCGTGTCTGACACTTCTACCCGTGTACGAGACGTTTGAGAACCGATATTTAAGCAAGTGGAGATGGATAACATTCGGAAAGATTCAGTGACGTTACACTCTCTATCACCCCTACAACCCTCATCTCAGGGAAAGTATACCCGTCTTGTAAAGCTATGTAGAAGGAAAACAACTACCACTTCATGAAACTTGTATGACCGAGGCGATGTAGCCTCGAGTTCATTTTATTTTTCCCATTACAAACAATAAGCCAAGTTGCCAAGCCTATGTGAAGGCTCAGTAATTTTTTTTCCTCACTCATACCTTGTTGATTATATATGCATGTGATATTGGGTAATCACCTGTTTACTTATGGTACTATGAACCTCATAGACAATTATGGAATGTTGTCTAACCTACCCCATACCTTTTGACAGAAGAGGATGCCGCCCAGACGTGACACAAACACCAGTACGTTACCAAGGACAAAAGCCGAGCTTCAAGAACGCATCTCACAGGCAATTGCACGACATGAAGCCCTCTGCTCCGAACACAGCGGTGGCACTTCCGGAAATAACCCTCCAACTGGCTGCACCTATAAACAGTTCCTGGACTGCAAGCCATTAAACTTTGACAGCACAGGAGGCGCCGTTGAATTTGTTCGTTGGACAGAAAAGACTGACTTCGTTCTAAGAATGAGTAACTGTTCACCCCAGCAGAGTGTTCCCTTTATCTCAGGGTTGTTTTTGGATGGCGCACTCTCCTGGTGGAACCTTCAGGTTCAGACCCTTGGTGCAGATGTTGCTTATGCACTGAGCTGGGACGAGCTCAAGGAAATGATGGAGAAGAAATACTGTTCTGGGGCTGAAATCCAGAAGCTTGAGGTGGAGTTCTAGAATTTGAAAATGGACGGGCCGAAGATTCCTGAATATGTCCAGCGATTTCACGACTTGTCTAGAGTCGTTCCCTACTTAGTCAAGACGGAATTCAAGAGGATTGAGCGATTCATTTGGGGACTTGCACCTCAAATTAGGAGCATGGTTACTACCTCAAAGCCCCCAACCATCGCAGAGGCTATCGATTTGAGTGTCACTCTTACTAAAGAAGCTGTACGCATGGGAAAATTTTCGGAATCTGAGGATAACAAGAAAGAGACTCATGTGGAGTCATCAGGCAATAAGAAGAGAAAGTCTTCAAACCTGAAGTTAGGCACCCAAGTCAGCTATGGAAGCTCTAAAGCAAACAAAAGAAAGGAAGTGAAGCCGCTGCGTAGCAGGAAAGCTTATGGAGCCACTAATAAGGCTGGAGGTAAGGTTTACTTGGGGACCAAGCCGAGGTGCGAGGAATGCAATTTTTACCATGAAGGTCGATGTCTGAGGCCTAAGTGTGGAAAGTGTTAGTGCATACGTCTGTCGACTTCATCTTGTATCGAGTCTTGTATGTGTATAGATAGATCAGGGCACGTTATACGAGAAAACTGTCAAAAATAGGTTAGAAGGTAATTTCGTGTTGGTAATTTCGCACGAAATAGTAATTTCGTGTGAATGTGATTTCTCTTGAGCCTGTTCATGCGAAATTAGCTAGCCTATATATAGGTGCCTTTTGATTTCGTTTGAAGGGGTTCCAACTTTCCAGTTTCAGTACCAAACTGATGCCGAAGTGTCTACTCACTGTAAATCTTGGTCAAATCAATCAAAAGACAGTTTAAAGTGAATATCTAGCTGAATTGGACTTAATACGTTTGTTTCTGCCTCTCGTATTGAGCAAAAACTCTTCTGATTGACTCATTCGGGTCAGAAAACGATCCTACAAGTGGTATTAGAGCTCAGGAGGAAGAGTTCATACCAATTCAGCTGAAAATCTGATTTCTACACCTTCTTTTTCAAAATTAACAAGTTTTCACGGTCAAAATGCTTTGAATTTCACACATTATATGCGAAACTGTGTTTTAACAAAGCCTTGAAAGAATTGGACCTAAAATCAGCTTAAAACCTGATCAATTTTGGCAAAAACAGCTCGAGATGATGACATCAGCAGTATTTCGCACGAAATAAGGTTCTAATTTCACACGAAATAGCCTTATTTCGCACCAGATTGTCATTCCGTTTGAAAAGGATACTTCATTTCACACGAAATTACCTATTTCGTACGAAATCACATAATTTCGCTTGAAGATTCAGCTATTTCGTACGAAATTACTTATTTCGCTTGAAACCAGAGTATTTCGCACCAAATCAGTATTTAGTTTGAAAAGGGTTATTTCGCACCAAAAGTCATTTCGCTTGGAAGTATATTTCGTTTGAAAAATAATTTTGTGAAATTGTAAAACCGAATCATGGAAGAGGAATTTTACAACGCTTTTGCTACTCCGATTAGTATTGCCCAACACACAATGTTAGAAAATGAAACGGGAACTATGCAAAAACTGCCAAAGCTCATGAACATTGAGGAGTATAAAGGATGGGAAGAACGATTTGAAAATTGGGTACAAGCAAATTACTTGGATGCTTGGGAATGTGTTGAAACGAAATATGTTAGACCGATGACTGATGATGAGGAGATTATTGCAATTAAAGATCTAAGTGCAGAAGAGAAAAAGAAGTACAAAGATGAAAAGATGATGACGAGTTTATTGCATCAAGTCGTTAAGGAAGATATCTTGGTTTTATTGCAACACAATGGAACTGCTTATTCAATCTGGAAAGCTTTAAAATCAAAGTTTGTTGGAAGAAAGGAAATGACCAAGAACAAAAAATCACTTTTGAAAAAGGAATTTGATCTATTTCGTGGTTTGAGAACTGAGAGCACTAAACAGATCATTAAAAGATATTGCAATCTGTTAGTCAACATGAAGAAGGTGAGCATTACAAAAGATAATGAAGAATTGATTGAGAAGTTGGCTGATGCATTGCCACATGAAACTTGGGGCACATATCTCATGATGTTGAGAAATAAGAAAGATTTTAGCAATTTGACACTGAGTAAGTTCATTGAAAAACTTGAAGCTCGGGAAATGGAACAAAGAAAGATTTCAAGAATGAAAGATTTTGATGGAGAACAAGATATTGGTCTTTATTACAAAGGAGGTATTAGTGATAAGACCAACATGTCACCAAAGGTTGAAACTGCATTAAATGCTAAGAGTTCGTCTGGAGGGTCATCTAAAGGATCAAACAGCAAAACAAGTTTCTCTTCATATCCATCATTTGATACAAACCAGTCAACAACAAAGAATGGCAAAGTTATTCAATGCAACATTGCATTAAATCTTGAAAATGATCAGAATTTCTCGGAAGAGGTTGCAAAAAGTCACATGTGTTTGTTAGGGACTGTGTTGGAGTCATATGGGAGTTTAGTGGCAGGAAGGATCGGGAATCCAATGTTGACAAAAGAGGATTACGATCAGATTGATGCTGAGGAGATGGAATTGATGGATATAAAGTGGTGTTTGGCAAGTGTGTTAAGAAGAGCCGAAAAGTTTAAACAAATTACGGGAAGAGATGATTTCCGTGATGCAAATGTTTCTACTTTAGGTTTTGATAAATCTAAAGTTACTTGTTTTCGTTGCAGGGAAAAAGGATACTTCAAGAGAGAGTGCACAAATCGTGAAGCAAGTGGAGCTCAAAATCCGTTCAACAACAATGATTACTATCGAAAAGCAATTTATCATCAAGTTGCTCAACAACCACATCAACAACAACCACAAACTGCTCATGCCAGGAAGGAGATTGAAGAATCATCAAAGAGAGCTTGTATGGTGAATCAAGATGATAAAAAGTCAACAAAAGGATCCAATTGGGATAAATATATTTCAGCTGACAGCAAAACATGTCTGATAGATCAAGGTGATGAAAGACTACCAGAAGGTTTTAGCTGGAAAATTTTCAGTTGGGATGATTATGATCCTAACAAAACTCCAAATCACAAAGCTTTTGTTGCTCGAGTTGCTAAAGACAGTGATAATGATGATGATTATTATGCAAGGAGAATGGAATAGCACTTAAGAATGATGGAAGAGAGTGACAGTGATGATGGAAAAGTTAAAAAGAAAAAGAAGAAAGCTAAGAAACAAGTCAACAGTGATGATGAAGAAGTTCCTGTGATTAAAAGAAAAGTAAAAGAAGTTCCAGTTTTTAAAGTTGATACAGAAGCTGATGCACAAAAGATTCAGGTGAAATGTGAGAATTGTGAAGCAGTGAAAAAGCAAAACAGTACTTTGATTCACAACATGAACAGATTGAAAGAATCCTATGATGTTCTTAACAAATCAATGAATCTGTACAATCAAACAAGCAGTGAACAAGCAACAGCAATGAAGACACTTCAAGGAGCTTTCATGACAAAGCAGAAAGTTGTCAACAATTACATTGAGAAGTGTGTTGTACTGGAACAGAAACTGGAAACCCAGAGGATTGAAACAGAGAGAGTAAACAGGTTGTTAAAAAGTTACTCATGTACTTCTTATGTTATTGACAGGATTTATCCAACCGTTGAAGGCATAAAGGCGTTTGAAGAAGAGGAAACATCTAAAGACAAGAGTTCTGAAAAGAAGAAGGATACTGAAGTGAAGATTTCTGGTAAGAAACAAGATGCCAATTACAAAAAGTCCACCCCCGCTTGAAAATGGATATTCTCCACGAAATCCAAATTCAGAAAGAGTCAAAAAGGCAACCAATTTACAGTGGGAGTCTGAGTCTTCAGAAAATTTGCCAGACAACATCGATGTCACTTTCACATCGTCTGACACTGATCATGAGTCTGAATTAATAAAGAAAGTGGTCGATTAGGTGTTGGATAACGATGAAACCGAGGTGTCAAAGTCGGAGTCAAATTCAGAGTCAAAGTCTGAAACGTCAAATCCAACAGTCAAAAAGGGCAAACGGGTTTACAATAAAGAGTTTTTTTTATCTAAATCTAATTTGAATGATGAAACATTCAAAGTAGCTTATACTTTGAATGATTCTGACAAATTATATTCTGATGAAGAATTTCCAATAAGAGGTGTTAAATCAGAAATGATAAAAAAGGTTTTCAAACAAACAGAAATTAATATTTCTGAAATAAAAGATGTAAATCTTTCTGAAAAACCTAAAAAGTACACCTCAAGAGATCAACAACGGTTAAACAAGAAAAAGGGTTACAGTTCTGGTTCAGGTTTTCAAAAGAAACCAAACCATAACGGTAATTTCAAAAGGAAAGGTCTTGGATTTATTCCACCGAAAAATTATAAAAATGAAAAAACTTATAAACCAAAAACTGTTTTTGTTTCAGGAATATCATCTGAAGAAGAAAAGGAGAAATTGTTCAGAAAGCAGACAAACAAAGAATTCCTTGCAAAGAAGCAAGAGGAAATGAAAAAGGAAGTTGTTCAGAAAAAGGAAACGAGAACCTGTTTTCAATGCAAAATAATTGGTCATATTGCCAGGAATTGTACTAAAGCAATTCAAACAAAACAGGGAGTGTTTCTTAAACAGAAAGAAAAGATGGTTGAGAATGAATCACCAACTAAACAATTCAAAGTTTTCAAAAATTCGAAGTTTGAGGTTGGTGAATGTTCAAAAAGGTTTTACAAGAGAAAAGCGAATCTTGACAACCACAAGTGGGTTGTTAAAAAAGCTGATGATAGTTCTAGCAATGATTCTGATTCGTCAAAATCAGAGGAGCTATTTTCAGGCGATGAATCTGATTCCAAAAAGTCAGAGGAGCCACGTGTTGAGTTAAAATTGGAAACATCAGTACCGCCAATGGATGATGTCAATTTTCCACCATTGCGAGCTGAAAATTTTAAACAAAAAATTGGCAAAGTTGAGATTTCAAATCAATTTTTCTCTGAAAAGAAAGAATTTGATATTGAAAAAGCTTTTAACCCCACAGTTCAAAATATTTTTGGAAAAATGGTTGACGGGAAGGTCAAAGGGGTAAAGGAATTTTATGAGAAGAAAACGAAGAAACCAGGTAAAGATGGGTCATCCCAGGTTTGTGACTGGGATGGAACCTATTATGATTGAAAACTAGGACTTACCGGAGCTCCCAAGTTGGTATTCGTGGAGCAGGAATCGGCATCTTTCTTGAGAAATTCACTTTGATGATATTTCGACTTATAAGTGGTAAATCAGGGACATTAAGTTGTACTTGATTTTCTACAAGTGATATTTGTTGGTTGAGCTTAAAACTGTTATCTTTTTCAAAAGGTTGAAATTGAAAGAACAAGGTGATGAATTGATCCCCTAACTTACAAGTGGTTTTATGAAATCAACAAAACTAATTTTCCGGAAAAACCATTTGATTAAAACAAACTTAAGTGTTTTGAAATCATAATGGGAAAATAGTTTGTTGTAAGGGGGAGTTCTGATTGTTTATGTCAAGTGGATGGCGAATTGAAGCAATTCACAACAGTTGTCACTTTATCTTGTACAGTTTGTTTTCAAACTTTTCTAAATGATTTTGCATTTTAGGGGGAGTAAGAATTTTCAGAAAATCCAAAAACATTAGAAAATTTGAAATAGTCAAAAACATGATAAAAGTAAAAATGAGTTTTGTTGTGAAAAAAAGGAAATGATAGTACATCAGTGGATATTCACAGCATGCTAAAGAATTGAAAATTCAAAATGTGATAAACGGTCTCACTGATGATATGCCAGTTGGTTTTTACACATTTAGTAGATTGTGTCGAGATATAAACCTAAATTTCAAACTTACTTATATCGTGGGGAACATCTCTAATTTGAAAGGTCCCTCTTTCTGAGATACTAGGTCTTTATACTCAGTGATATCTGGGGTATTATCCAGGGACTTCTAATTTTGCGGAAGCAATGGCCTAGTCCCCGTATAATGATGAAACATTGCAAAATGCTAATCATGTGCTGTTGAAGAAAAGATTCTCTAAAGGGGAACACACCAAAAGTCGAAGCCATCATCTCTCTGATTTTGCGGAAGCAATAGCCTGAGCTCTCATGACCCTTGCATTTAACCCTTTACATATATCATCTAGGTATACTCACCTGTAAGACTGAATATTGGGATTTGGATATGGGAGTATATTCAAGTGGTGGGACACACAAATAAGTTCAAGTGCATAAAACATTAATCTCGTATCTCGAAACAGTTGAAATTTGTGTGAAAATTTACGTGGATCAGTATACTGACAATCTAAGTGAATCGTTTAGAACTTAAAATGTTTAAAGCTTAACGGTGTTGGTGATTTGTTTCAAAAACTGATATGATCCTCTTACACAAAATCACAAAAATATTGTTTGTAAATATCTCTTTATTGCTTTTCATTAAAAACAAAAATCCAAAAAGATTGTGTTTTTGCATAAATTTTGAAAAATACAAAAAGATTTTCGACAACTGATGCTGAAAAGCTGATTTTCAAAATTCCAAGTGCTCAACATAAAGGATAATCAGTGAGGGGGAGTTTGTTAGAAACAAGAAAAAGATTTGATAGAAAAATGGTTTTTCATACAAGTGATTCATCAGAGATTAACAATTGTAAAATCATTTGTTGATTGATTAAATACCTGAAAGTGGTATATAAATTTACCAAATTTTAAATTTGTGAAACTTATTGTGAGTTAGAGATTTGTGCAGGAAACAGTAGTTTGTAAGAGCCAGCCACAGATCTTTGGATAGAAGATTGTAGAGCCAAGTTCAGATCCTGATGATCATGCAAGCTGATGATGCTGATGAACTTAAGGAATCAAGAGATCTGATCAAGAGAATTAGAGAGAGATTAGAGCCAGGTCGAGATCCTGGAGATGAAAAGAGAAAGGATTGAGGATGCTTTACATTGTTAGATACTTTGGAAAAGTTCGTGAAGGCTGATAAAGACTGAAGATGTTGAAGACATGTATTGAAGACTCGTCGACATCCGAGGGGGAGTCTGTTAGTGCATACGTCTGTCGACTTCGTCTTGTATCGAGTCTTGTATGTGTATAGATAGATCAGGGCACGTTATACGAGAAAACTATCAAAAATAGGTTAGAAGGTAATTTCGCACGAAATTACAAAGTGTTATTTCGCTTGGTAATTTCGCACGAAATAGTAATTTCGTGTGAATGTGATTTCGCTTGAGCCTGTTCATGCAAAATTAGCTAGCCTATATATAGGTGCCTTGTGATTTCGTTTGAAGGGGTTCCAACTTTCAGGTTTCAGTACCGAACTGCTGCCGAAGTGTCTACTCGCTGTAAATTTTTGTCAAATCAATCAAAAGACAGTTTAAAGTGAATATCTAGCTGGATTGGACTTAATACGTTTGTTTCGCCTCTCGTATTGAGCAAAAACTTTTCTGATCGACTCATTCGGGTCAGAAAACGATCCTACAGAAAGTGTGGAAAGGAAGGGCACACCAAGGATGCTTGTTGGGCGAAGGATCCAGACGGAGGAGATAATGGGAAAATTCCAGGCTAATACAGGTGTGGTGAAGTAGGGCACTTTAGGAAAGATTGCCCTAGGAAGAACCAAGCAAGGAAGGGTCTTCACGATCGGAGCTCGTGAAGCACGCCAGGATCCAGATGCGGTTACGGGTACGTTCCCTATTAACCAACCTTATGCATCTATTTTTTATTAATACTGACACCAACTTTAACTTTGTATGCTTAGAACTTAAGAAACTGTTTGGCCTAGTTTCGAGTAGAGTAGACGTCCCGTATTCTTTAGAAATGGGCATATAGAAGGCTAGTTTAAGCAGACGAATCGATTAAGGATTATATTTTTGGGGACTCAGAAGGCCGGAACCTTCTGTTACCGTTGACTTGGGAAGTCATGATATGATAGTCAGCATGGATTGGATATCCAAGTATAGAGCTGAAGTCGTTCGATATAAGGAAAATCAGTCGCATCCCTCTTGCGAATGATGAAACATTATAGTACACAACCTTCTTGCAATAAGTGCAAGGGTACTAGACCGTGGGTCTGCGACATCCCTCATTGGTCGAAGAGACACAGAAGCGCCTCCGAGTAGACTGCATAGCCTTCCTAGCTCATGTTGCCAATGAGGAGACCTAGGAGCTGGAGCTAGAAGACAACCCCGTGATGGAAGAAGTTCCAGAAGCCTTTTCTAAAGAATTGCCAGGAATACCTCCACAGCGACAAGAGGAGTTTAGGATGAACCTCGTGCCAGGGGCGGCACCAGTGACAAGATAACGCCTTACCAACTAGTTTCGTCCGAGATACAGGAGCCTCTGATGCAGATGTGAGAGCTGCTAGACAGAGGAAATCTACCAGGCTGAGTTTCTCACCTTGGGAAGCCCTGGTGTTATTCGTTAGGAAACAGGACAACAGTTTTTACACGCGTACATAACCTAATCTGAGAGGAACTCAGAGGGATTAAGGAGGGAGAAAAGTATTACGCATGGGTTACAGGGAGATAGACAACTAACCAACAAGAATCAGTACCCCTAACCAACTAACATTCCCAAAATTTTTATATAAAATCTATAAAAACTTATGTTATTAAAAGAATGCATCATGGGTAAATTGACCGGTAGAAATATGAATTTCCTAAACGGGCCTAGGAACCGTTTAATTATTAAATTATAAAAATACATTATATTTGAACCAACTCTGTTTTTAATGAAACTCGGTTCAAAATGTAGATAAAAATATGCTCGTCCTAATGGCATATTCATTATTTTATAAAACGTCATATTTTAGAAGTTATAAGCACTAAATAAGTGAAGCAGTTAAATTAATTATAATATATATTAAATATAATAATAAAATAAATCTATAACTTTCTAAACTAAATATATTTACGTATGGTAAAGTAAATGCATGAAAGAAAATCAATTTGTAAATTAGATACATGAAAATCAAATTGATAAAGTCGGTAATGAGCACGTGTAAGGATGAGAACAAATTGATATAAATGTATAAGTGTACATGGCCTTCCTTGGAGTATACACTAACTCTCTAAATGCAGTATAAATAGATATCAGCAGTTCACTACTCAAGCTGCCATATTCCTTTCTTTCTCTCTCGATATATCTTACATCTGTGATATATTATGCCCCTATTTTCTTTAGTTATTCACCCACAAATCCTGCAAAGCCCAACCCCGTTTTAAGTATTTTAACCCTTGATCACTGATACCCTGTCCGACTGACGTAGGGCCCCGTAACGTATGTCAAGGCTCTGCCTAAATTCGTTGGGGTTCTGTCTCGTGACATAGGGATAAAGTAGAATTGGGTCACTATACTTAATGTGAGTACACTATATACTCTATTAAATAAATCCAGGAGTTGTACCAAGATATATCAACCCTCCAAAATATTTCTGACACCCCTAATATATTTAGAATACCCCTATATGTTTTTAAATACACACCGTATGTGAAAACCGAGCCCGAAATACAATATAGCATTAAAAATAAATGAAAAACAAGAAAAGTTGTTGGTGCACTGAATGTCTGTTAACTACGTCTTATCGAGTCTTATGTCTAGATAGGTTAAATGAGTGCATAACAGTATTGGAATTAGGGTTTAATCATGTTTTAAAGTGCCTGACCGTTTGAAAATGGCCTGACCGTTTGAACATGGTCTGACCGTTTGAACATGGTCTGACAGTTTGAACATGGCCTGACCGTTTGAAGCAGCTGTCCGTTTGAAGTAGTTGTGACATCTTCAAACGGTCAGGGGCGTAGCCTATATATATGTGTTGTGCATGCTCATTTGAAACGGTCATGTATGTGTGTGTGAGCGAAGGTGCTACCGGATTTTTGTCAGAATACATTGTAAAAGCTCACAATCAGTAATAGAAAGAAAGTTAAAAGGATACAAGCTGTTTTGACTTCGTTTACGTTGATTCCGCCCTCGTATTTGAAGATGAACTGCCTTAACTGACTTTAGGGTCACCGAACACGATCCAACAAGTGGTATCAGAGCTCAGGACAAGGAGTTCATACCAAATTCAGCTTGATTCTACCGGATTTTCTAACTTCTACTCACTTTCTCTCATATTTTCCTGATTCGGACATATTTCATGGTTGAAATGGCTTGAAAACTTCACATATTAAAAGAAAAACATTATTAACTAATCCTTGAGAATTTGAGACCAAAACTCGGCTTAAAACTGATCGACATCATCCGTTTGAAACTGACATGTCCGTTTGAAACTGACCCCTGTCCGTTTGAAACTGACCCTGTCCGTTTGAAACTGACCCTGTCCATTTGAAACTGACCTGTCCGTTTGAAAGTGATTTAGTTTGAAACTCGATTATTGTTGTCTCAAACGAAATAACTCATTTCGTTTGAGAAAGACCATTTCGTTTGAAAGACTATACCGTTTGTAAAATTCCATTTCAACAGATTCCGTTTGAATCTGTCATTTTTCAAAACCAAGAACTTTCTAAGTGTTTGTTGATTTTTCAGGTACGTACAAGATGGCAAAATCTGAACCTATTCCGTGGAAAGACAACAGAACTGAAGAACAAAAGTATAATTACAGAAAGCAGTTAGCCATAAACAAAATGATTAGAATATCTGGTATTTTTGATGAAGCAAAAAGAGCAAATAGATGGGATCCAGACAGGAAGTGTTATCTTGACCCTTATGGAAACATTGTTGTTGATCATAAAACTCTTGATTTGGAAACCATAATCCAAGAGTATAAAATTGAAGATGATTTTTGGCAGAAGAAATGGTGGGGAGATGAAGAAGAGAAAGAGAAAGAGAAAAAGAAAGAGTTAATAAATGAAATAGAAAGAAACTCAGAAAATATAAGTTTGGTTGAGTTTCTTGAATTAATCAAAAGGATTAGAAAAGGAACACAGAAGACGGAGAAAGAAGGAATGACAAAGAATGAAGAATCAAAGAAGGATGAAACTTCAAAATGTGAAGTTGGGTGCTCTAAATGTGATAAATTTGAAGCTGATAATGTCAAACTATTGAAGGATACGGAAAGTTTGACATTGGAAGTCAAAAAGATGAAGGATGAGAAACAATTTGACGATAAACAGATTCTTGTGTTGCAAGAAAATTGTGAGAAGCTGAAATCTGAAAATGTTAAACTGTCAAGTGATTTGAACAGTTTGACATTAGAAAACAAAGTTTTTCAAGATAAAATCAAAAGTTTTGAAAATGAAAAAGTAAAAATTAAAAAAGAATTTCAAAGTCAAATAAAGATTCTTGAAGATGGGAGATCTGTTTTTAGCAAGAACAATATTGAAAAGCAAAAGGTAATAAATTCCCATCGTCAGACGATTATTCGACTTGAAAAAGAAGCTGAATGTGATAGAAAGAAAATCAAAGAGTTAGAGAAGAAATTGAAAGGTTTTGTGAAACCATATTATTCATGTCCAAAACCGATCAATTCTGTTCCAATAAGTGACAATGTCACAAATTTTGTCAAAATTGAAGATTGTGATGATAAATCTGATGATGAAAAAGAAAAAGAAGAAAAAAGAAAAACATTTTTGAAATTAAATGAAATGTTTAAAAATACTGTTTTACATTCTACTAAGAAAGGTGAATACTCAACGCAAAAACCTGTAAAGAAGAATGTGGAACAGAAACAAAACGATAAAAAATCGAAAAATTTTCAAAAATAAAATAAAAGCTCATCAGATCAATCATCCAATCACAATAAAAAATCACAAAAATTTAAAAATCAAAACTCAAAAATAGTTGATAATCAGTGGTGCAGGTTTGACCACAGTGCTCAAATGCCAAATCAAGGATACAAGAGGAGAAATGACTACCACAAGGCAAAACAATGCTTTGATCTAAGTGTGTGGTATGAAGACGGTGTGTGGTATGAAAGTAATGAGAGGTATGATAACAGAGTGTGTTACACTTGTGGATTTCAAGGACACATTGCTGTTAACTGCCAAAGTCAGAGAATCGAAACAAGAAGCTGCTATGAATGCCACATCAGAGGACACATTGTCAGAGATTGCCCAATGAGATCAAAAGGAAGATCGAGGGCTGAATCTCAGAAAATGTGAAAGAAATCAGTCAATGTCAAGCCCAAAGAACAGAAAGTTCAAGAACAGAAAGCTCAAGAACAGAAATTTCACGAACCGAAAGTGAAGCTTTCACAGGGGCAGAAAGACAGACTGAGGAAGAAGAAAAAGAAGGCAAGAGAATACTTGGAGAAAATTTTGTCCTTGGATAAAACTGGTAATCCGAGAAAAAGTTCTGATGAATTGCTTTCCTCAACTGCAAAGTCAAGCAAAACGAATTCATCAGATACAAATCTGAGGACAAATGGGAAAGAGAAAACGAAGTTAAAGAAAGAAAATTTAACTAAGCAAAATGATAACCATTCAAAGAAAGTTAATTTTTCAGACAAAATCTTGATCAAGGTTTTCGAATATAAAAGAGACCGTGAAAGTTTATTCATTTCACAGGCTAATAAATTTGGAAAACCTAGATCTAGTAAGAATTGGGTACCAATGAAGGTTGGCGATGAATTTGTTTCTAAGAAAACAAAAGAGCCATCTTCTGGCAATGAATTTGTTTCTTCAAAAACAAAGGAGCCACGTGTTGGCAATGAATCTGACTTTTCAAAGTCAGACAAGCCATGTTCAGGCAATGATTCTGGTTTGTCAAAACCAAAAGAGCCATCTGTTGAGGTAAAAACTGTCAAACCCAAGGCTGGTCAGGCTTGGGTAGATCTTTTCAAATGAAAAACCTGACTTGCCGGAACTCCCCGGTTGGTAAGTGTTGTCACACCCCGACCGCGTAAAACAACAAATCGCGGCGGAAACATCGGGGCGTGTTGCAACAGAATTAATGTTTCATAACCATGGATACCAAAAGTGTTTCGTTTTATTTAAACATTGAATAATTACATCGTTTGGAAATCTAAATACACAATTTAAACATAATCTATCATTGTTATTGAGTCACTAAGGCCTTGTCCAGTCCTATGTGAGCATGCATCTTATCAATCGATATCATTCAACAATACCTGAAACATATGTGAAAACGAGGTCAGCAAAGAAATGCTGGCGAGTACATAGGTTTTGTGAAAATAAGATTCATGACTTCTGTTTAAGAAAATGTTTAGTCATGAACCTTGTAATTTGCTTTGCCTTTGTAAATCATTTGAAAAATAATAAGTTCAGGTGATATGTATAATAAGAGAATAATGCATGATTAAATGAATAACCATGTAAAATGAGTTTGTATAAGATAAGTTGTTTGTAAATAAATGTCTTGTGAAAAGTATGTTACTTGTATAAAATGTTCTATGTCTCAAACTGAAATGATTCAAATAACGCTACAATATGTAATACCATACAAACACTTATATATAGGAAGTACCAGCGGCGTATCCACCATGCTTGTATCATATTACACACGCACCGTTACTCAAATCACTTACCCAAACCAAACCACCAAAGTAATGTTCATGCCCAATGTAAATCATGTAATATGTAACCAAAACCCAATCGTATATCGCTTTGAAGCCAATCGTTTACCCAATCATTAAAACATCGTGTGAAAACCAATCGTTTACCCAATCGTTTAATTCGTTTTAGGTCGTGAAACTACTTATATGGTCGTCTCGCTAATAACATTCAAACCTTCTTGACTCTCGTCGCTTCTCGTTTTCGTCGCTTCTCGTTTTCGCATTAACAAACCCTTACCAAAGGGTAAGTTAATAATTACAGATTCAGTCGCTACCTACCATACCCACACATAACTACGGGTGTAGTAAATAACGGGATTTGTCAGATCCTATGGTACCATAACCTAATACTGGTCGGCTTGATCATTGCTAATGAATGTCATTTGTTATGTAACTACAACCAACAAGTTTGTTCACTTTTTGAAATTGTTATTAGTTTTGTATAAATCGTCTTAATTGTTTTTGAAACCATTGTTATAACATCGAAAACATTTAGCACATATGAGTCACCCCAAAACAATTGAAAGCAGTAAAATAGGGGAATAATGTACTCGCCTGATAATGCTTGGAGGTCTTGAACAACAACCAAACAAAGCTAGAGGGAGCACGGAATCAGTCGGCAATCTAAGACTATATAAATAAACCGGACTTAAATCGGGAGATCGGATAGGATGAGGCTTGGTAAACCAAATGAGTGTTGGAACTCATATGATATGGTTTAACAAGGCCTACATACTACAATGAAACCAAACCTAAGTGCTTTCGACCCATCGCGACCCATTAAGGTAGCTTATGCTACTTTAACGCGTCGTGCGCGTGAAACGCGTTCAGACCGTCTAACTAGTCCTATGACAAGTGTTATATGCCTAAACATGTTACATAATCAGTTATGTGACAAAAGTTTAGGTTACATATGCTTAATTACCAATTATACATGAAAAGGGTATTCTGGTAATTTACCTAAGGCATATAAACTACCTATCATACAACTACTTAAACGAAGCGACCATAGGGTATAACCTCGGAAGGTTATTCCCTACCTACTATGGTCACCTAATGTAATTGGTCGGATCCTAATGATCGACCAAATGGGTCGGGTTCGAGGTATAAGCGATTTATTAGATCGCTTACCCTACGACCCTAGACAACGTGGTAATCAGTAGGCATAGTCCCAAGGGACTATAACCAACGTGATTACACTCACGTTGCGAAGTTCAAACGAACTTCGCATTGACCATTACTGGTCAACGCTGAAAGTCAAACAAAGTTTGACTTTCGGACTCAAAAAGCAATAAAATAAGGAAAAGAACGAAAGAATACTTACCCAGGGTCCCCGAATGCTAATCCCGATCCAAGAATCTCAGGTATGAAACAATGGTTTCAACTTAGAGTTTCTCAAATCAGAATTCTTGTAAGTTATGCAATGGGGGGCATGGGGTATTTATAGTATTCGGTGCACCGTTGAGATCGTTTCATGGAAACCGTGATTCGATCCCATCCGTACACTTGTTGGAAGGTTATGGAAGCTAAAATTGATGCTTATCATCTGACTAAGCAAGTTAGAACATGTGGTGGAGGATCAAACAGCTGCAACTTGTGGTTAAATGCATTTAATCTGGTCAGAAGGACTGACGCGGGCCGCCTAAGATTTAAGCTTGGCTGAGGCGGGCCGCCTAGCTCTTCAGATCAGAAAACAAGTTTCAGAAATGACAGTTTCAGCCCCTGCACGTGTTTAAGCCCATTTCCGGCACTTCTAAGGCCCATAAAGCCAACTTTAAGGCCCTAAAATGATGCCTAAACATTGTGGACATGAAACATGCTCAAAAATATGTCGGATGTTGGTTCGTTTGGTCGTACGAACGCGATGTTCGCTTAATTACGACGGAATGCGCATAAGCGCGAAAAACGATCCAAATGACGCGACGAATGGATTTTTTGCAAGCCAAACACTAAAGCATAATATAGTCATGCTTACATAAATTTTTGGATGTCCGGATGTATTCAGAACGTAAGTTATGCGCGAAAATGCAAACTTGTGCACTTTTTGACACTTTTAGTCCCTGAATGACCCAAAAGTTTATTTTAGCACACCGAACCCCTTAAAGCCTATTTCTAAGCTATGTAAAGGATATTTATGGTGTGTTTAACTTATGGTCATGTTCCGGAATGTTCGTTACAGTTCAAATTGACATACTTTCGCAGTTTGTCATATTTAGTCCCTGTAAGCGAATTAACTTGATTTCGGCATACCAAACCTTCCAAAACTTATTTCTAAGTTATGTAGAGGTTATTTAAGGTATGTTAAGCCTATTTCACTATTCCGGAGTGTTTGTTGCATTAAACTGGTTATATTTACGCATCAGTGCGTGTATAACCTTCCAGAAAGTGATTTAGAGCTTGAAATTGAACTAGAGTTGATATGTGCAAATGATACACATATATTTAACAAATCCCAAGTATGAAATACAATATTTCATTGGTTTGGTATTTGTTTGATGGCCGTGGAGGCACAGGTGTTACAGTCTCCCCTACTTTAGGAAATTTCGTCCCGAAATTTATTTAGAGGAAACTTGTGAGAGCTTGAAAATATGAAGTTGAAAAGATCAAACAACATTGGTTAGGGTTCTGAACTTCTAGTAACTTTAATAACATCATGTTTGCAATGTAAGAGGGATACTTATATACAAGTATATGAAGCGTCATTGGTGCGTCCACCGTACCTCCATTACATCGTTCTCATTTCGTTATTGTTGTCACTATCGGCTCTTACACATAATAAATCTTACTGGGTTTCTGTGCACTAAATTTCATAATTATGTACGCGTCCATAATCAGACAATTCCTTGCACAGTTCACACAGTCTATTTTATAGTGTGTAGGGGAAAACCAAATGAACAAACCGGTGATGAGTGTGACTAGACCGCCATAGAGTCCTTTAAATTAAATCAATAAATGATCTAAATAGACTATCAAGGAGTCTGTTCAGCTACATCACTAGATGTCGTTCTCTAACCAAATTGTGAATCAATCTTTTTGACTAGACTACTAAGAGGGTCTCTTATGAATCACGGAGTGGTACTATATAATCCAAGGGTCTTAACTATTACATAGAAGCCCATTAAGGATTGAAGGTAGTACCTTTTGAATATCCTGCTACGAATCCCTCATATGGAGATATGAAAGATCCTGAGAGGATTTGGATAACGAATATCCAGAGTATTAAAAAACACAAAAATGCATACAAGAAAACATAAGATGAATAAACACATAGTCACATAACCACAAAATTGTTTAACTAGAAATTTGTTCTGCTAACAGAGTACATGTATTTAAAGCACACTAGGAATCCATCTCGTGGATTTCATTTGGTACTTTAAACGTTATCAAGAATCCAACTATAAAGATAGAAAGATTCAAAAAGAAAATTCGATTTCGATTACTAGGAACCGAAGTGTTCGAATTAAGGTACATAAGGAATCCGATTAAGGACTCTGATTTGAACGATAATCATCCACAAGGATCTAATTGTAAAGATAAAAAGATCCCATATGAATTTTAGAAGTTGAAGATGTTTTGAAACCTTGCACTGGGTGTGCTTAGGTCAAAACATGATGTAAAATGCTTATGAAGTTGAGATGCTTGATATGTCAAGGCGACATATGAAGCAGAATTTTGAAGGTTAAGTCAATGTATGAGGAAAATATTTTTGAAAACTATGCATGGGGTTCTTTTAAGAAAAATGTGTTTAACGTTTTTGAAACCTTATATATAATACTTTTTGAAATCATAAAGTAGGTGTATTAGGTAGATATATTTAAAAAATGTTTTAAAATCATGCGAGATGAATTTTAAAATTATGTATAAGGTTTTTGAAAGACATGAATGATGCTTTTCGAAATCATGCACTTGATCAGAAAATGTATTGTGTTAATATTGTCTTCAGACTATATGAAATATTTTGAAATTAGAAAGGTTGGTTTTGATAACATGGCCAATGTTTTTGAAATAACATAGACAATGCATCTAAAAAAATTGTTTTCAAACTATATGAAATGTTTTGAGATCATGAAGATTGTTTTGAAATACTGGTACTGTGTATGTTGAAAAAATCAAAACGTAATGGGTATGAGATTTGAAAATACCCTTAGTTATCTAACCAAGGATTTAAAGGCACAGATGTGCGAAAAGCACGATTACTCATAATGTCACTTAATTTTCTGTACTTTGTTTCTTAGAGTGAAACGAGTACTTAAAATTTTTGAGGGAATCATGAGCAATCATTTGAAAGAGAGAAATCACAAGAGTAGTTTGTAAGGTACATAGTTCCTTGATGTAGGTATCATAGGAAAAGCCATACACACCTAGCAGGGGGTTGAGCTGGTTGGTTGGGGAACTGCTTTACCATTGTGAGCGACCATGGCGAAGTTCTGAGAAGCCTTTCGCTTCTTTGACTTCTTAGGGGATCGTTCATCCATGGTCTTTGATTCCTCGATTGGTTTATTGGCTGATGGTGTTGTCGCCTGACTAGGTCCTGCCTGTCTTGGTGACTCTTGAGTGGCTTCATCCTGGAGATGATACATGGCAGTAGCTAATTCAACAGTCTTCAGGACTACTTCGCCTATTCGCTGAGCTAATTTGGCTGCTTGCTCAGATATCTGGACGTCATCGTGATGAAGAGACATTCTTGAAGAAAAAGAAAGGCATAGGGAGAAACAGGTGAAAGATTATTGGACAATCAAAACAGAATGATAACGCATGAAGATTGCGATCATTTGTTTGTTACCTAAGGCAAACAAATGAGACGGTGACTGATCAAAGTAAATGGATCAAAAATAATGTATCGCGAAGACATGCTCGCCTATAAGTGAACACTCATCCCAAGAATTCCCAGGTAAGCACAACTGGTCTCGCGTCTGATGAGATGTATACGAAGTGCTTGCCTAGACAGAAAACCCAGAATACAGGCATTCACCCTTCCAGTTTGCACGTGTTCACATTATTTAAAACCCAAAACCTTGACGAAGTTTTGAAAACACAAAGGGGTTCAAAACCATATAATAGAGAGTTCAAAACCTTACAATAGAGGGTTCAAAACCTAGTAATCAATCATCCTAGAACAGATGATTAGTTTTCAAAGCGGTTTTGAAATTTATGTTCTTGTTGTGGTCGTCGCCTAAGGATAGGTGACGGTATTGTTTTATGACTAAACGCAAGTAAACTCGCGTTAGGGTCCTAAGAAGGTTATAGACTAGGTCAAAGCATTACTAATTACTAATAACCCAATTCCCTATAACCATTGGCTCTGATACCATCTTTTCTGTCACACCCCGACCGCGTAAAACAACAAATCGCGGCGGAAACATCGGGGCGTGTTGCAACAGAATTAATGTTTCATAACCATGGATACCAAAAGTGTTTCGTTTTATTTAAACATTGAATAATTACATCGTTTGGAAATCTAAATACACAATTTAAACATAATCTATCATTGTTATTGAGTCACTAAGGCCTTGTCCAGTCCTATGTGAGCATGCATCTTATCAATCGATATCATTCAACAATACCTGAAACATATGTGAAAACGAGGTCAGCAAAGAAATGCTGGCGAGTACATAGGTTTTGTGAAAATAAGATTCATGACTTCTGTTTAAGAAAATGTTTAGTCATGAACCTTGTAATTTGCTTTGCCTTTGTAAATCATTTGAAAAATAATAAGTTCAGGTGATATGTATAATAAGAGAATAATGCATGATTAAATGAATAACCATGTAAAATGAGTTTGTATAAGATAAGTTGTTTGTAAATAAATGTCTTGTGAAAAGTATGTTACTTGTATAAAATGTTCTATGTCTCAAACTGAAATGATTCAAATAACGCTACAATATGTAATACCATACAAACACTTATATATAGGAAGTACCAGCGGCGTATCCACCATGCTTGTATCATATTACACACGCACCGTTACTCAAATCACTTACCCAAACCAAACCACCAAAGTAATGTTCATGCCCAATGTAAATCATGTAATATGTAACCAAAACCCAATCGTATATCGCTTTGAAGCCAATCGTTTACCCAATCATTAAAACATCGTGTGAAAACCAATCGTTTACCCAATCGTTTAATTCGTTTTAGGTCGTGAAACTACTTATATGGTCGTCTCGCTAATAACATTCAAACCTTCTTGACTCCCGTCGCTTCTCGTTTTCGTCGCTTCTCATTTTCGTCGCTTCTCGTTTTCGCATTAACAAACCCTTACCAAAGGGTAAGTTAATAATTACAGATTCAGTCGCTACCTACCATACCCACACATAACTACGGGTGTAGTAAATAACGGGATTTGTCAGATCCTATGGTACCATAACCTAATACTGGTCGGCTTGATCATTGCTAATGAATGTCATTTGTTATGTAACTACAACCAACAAGTTTGTTCACTTTTTGAAATCGTTATTAGTTTTGTATAAATCGTCTTAATTGTTTTTGAAACCATTGTTATAACATCGAAAACATTTAGCACATATGAGTCACCCCAAAACAATTGAAAGCAGTAAAATAGGGGAATAATGTACTCGCCTGATAATGCTTGGAGGTCTTGAACAACAACCAAACAAAGCTAGAGGGAGCACGTAATCAGTCGGCAATCTAAGACTATATAAATAAACCGGACTTAAATCGGGAGATCGGATAGGATGAGGCTTGGTAAACCAAATGAGTGTTGGAACTCATATAATATGGTTTAACAAGGCCTACATACTACAATGAAACCAAACCTAAGTGCTTTCGACCCATCGCGACCCATTAAGGTAGCTTATGCTACTTTAACGCGTCGTGCGCGTGAAACGCGTTCAGACCGTCTAACTAGTCCTATGACAAGTGTTATATGCCTAAACATGTTACATGATCAGTTATGTGACAAAAGTTTAGGTTACATATGCTTAATTACCAATTATACATGAAAAGGGTATTCTGGTAATTTACCTAAGGCATATAAACTACCTATCATACAACTACTTAAACGAAGCGACCATAGGGTATAACCTCGGAAGGTTATTCCCTACCTACTATGGTCACCTAATGTAATTGGTCGGATCCTAATGATCGACCAAATGGGTCGGGTTCGAGGTATAAGCGATTTATTAGATTGCTTACCCTACGACCCTAGACAACGTGGTAATCAGTAGGCATAGTCCCAAGGGACTATAACCAACGTGATTACACTCACGTTGCGAAGTTCAAACGAACTTCGCATTGACCATTACTGGTCAACGCTGAAAGTCAAACAAAGTTTGACTTTCGGACTCGAAAAGCAATAAAATAAGGAAAAGAACGAAAGAATACTTACCCAGGGTCCCCGAATGCTAATCCCGATCCAAGAATCTCAGGTATGAAACAATGGTTTCAACTTAGAGTTTCTCAAATCAGAATTCTTGTAAGTTATGCAATGGGGGGCATGGGGTATTTATAGTATTCGGTGCACCGTTGAGATCGTTTCATGGAAACCGTGATTCGATCCCATCCGTACACTTGTTGGAAGGTTATGGAAGCTAAAATTGATGCTTATCATCTGACTAAGCAAGTTAGAACATGTGGTGGAGGATCAAACAGCTGCAACTTGTGGTTAAATGCATTTAATATGGTCAGAAGGACTGACGCGGGCCGCCTAATATTTAAGCTTGGCTGAGGCGGGCCGCCTAGCTCTTCAGATCAGAAAACAAGTTTCAGAAATGACAGTTTCAGCCCCTGCACGTGTTTAAGCCCATTTCCGGCACTTCTAAGGCCCATAAAGCCAACTTTAAGGCCCTAAAATGATGCCTAAACATTGTGGACATGAAACATGCTCAAAAATATGTCGGATGTTGGTTCGTTTGGTCGTACGAACGCGATGTTCGCTTAATTACGACGGAATGCGCATAAGCGCGAAAAACGATCCAAATGACGCGACGAATGGATTTTTTGCAAGCCAAACACTAAAGCATAATATAGTCATGCTTACATAAATTTTTGGATGTCCGGATGTATTCAGAACGTAAGTTATGCGCGAAAATGCAAACTTGTGCACTTTTTGACACTTTTAGTCCCTGAATGACCCAAAAGTTTATTTTAGCACACCGAACCCCTTAAAGCCTATTTCTAAGCTATGTAAAGGATATTTATGGTGTGTTTAACTTATGATCATGTTCCGGAATGTTCGTTACAGTTCAAATTGACATACTTTCGCAGTTTGTCATATTTAGTCCCTGTAAGCGAATTAACTTGATTTCGGCATACCAAACCTTCCAAAACTTATTTCTAAGTTATGTAGAGGTTATTTAAGGTATGTTAAGCCTATTTCACTATTCCGGAGTGTTTGTTGCATTAAACTGGTTATATTTACGCATCAGTGCGTGTATAACCTTCCAGAAAGTGATTTAGAGCTTGAAATTGAACTAGAGTTGATATGTGCAAATGATACACATATATTTAACAAATCCCAAGTATGAAATACAATATTTCATTGGTTTGGTATTTGTTTGATGGCCGTGGAGGCACAGGTGTTACAGTCTCCCCTACTTTAGGAAATTTCGTCCCGAAATTTATTTAGAGGAAACTTGTGAGAGCTTGAAAATATGAAGTTGAAAAGATCAAACAACATTGGTTAGGGTTCTGAACTTCTAGTAACTTTAATAACATCATGTTTGCAATGTAAGAGGGATACTTATATACAAGTATATGAAGCGTCATTGGTGCGTCCACCGTACCTCCATTACATCGTTCTCATTTCGTTATTGTTGTCACTATCGGCTCTTACACATAATAAATCTTACTGGGTTTCTGTGCACTAAATTTCATAATTATGTACGCGTCCATAATCAGACAATTCCTTGCACAGTTCACACAGTCTATTTTATAGTGTGTAGGGGAAAACCAAATGAACAAACCGGTGATGAGTGTGACTAGACCGCCATAGAGTCCTTTAAATTAAATCAATAAATGATCTAAATAGACTATCAAGGAGTCTGTTCAGTTACATCACTAGATGTCGTTCTCTAACCAAATTGTGAATCAATCTTTTTGACTAGACTACTAAGAGGGTCTCTTATGAATCACGGAGTGGTACTATATAATCCAAGGGTCTTAACTATTACATAGAAGCCCATTAAGGATTGAAGGTAGTACCTTTTGAATATCCTGCTACGAATCCCTCATATGGAGATATGAAAGATCCTGAGAGGATTTGGATAACGAATATCCAGAGTATTAAAAAACACAAAAATGCATACAAGAAAACATAAGATGAATAAACACATAGTCACATAACCACAAAATTGTTTAACTAGAAATTTGTTCTGCTAACAGAGTACATGTATTTAAAGCACACTAGGAATCCATCTCGTGGATTTCATTTGGTACTTTAAACGTTATCAAGAATCCAACTATAAAGATAGAAAGATTCAAAAAGAAAATTCGATTTCGATTACTAGGAACCGAAGTGTTCGAATTAAGGTACATAAGGAATCCGATTAAGGACTCTGATTTGAACGATAATCATCCACAAGGATCTAATTGTAAAGATAAAAAGATCCCATATGAATTTTAGAAGTTGAAGATGTTTTGAAACCTTGCACTGGATGTGCTTAGGTCAAAACATGATGTAAAATGCTTATGAAGTTGAGATGCTTGATATGTCAAGGCGACATATGAAGCAGAATTTTGAAGGTTAAGTCAATGTATGAGGAAAATATTTTTGAAAACTATGCATGGGGTTCACAGCATGCTAAAGAATTGGAAAGTTAGAAAATTTGAAAATGCCAAAAACATTGAAAAAGCAAAAATGAGTTTTGGTGTATAGAAGAGGAAATGATAGTACATCAGTGGACTTTCACAGCATGCTAAAGAATTGGAAAGTTAAATGTGATAAACGGTCTCACTGATGATGTGTCAGTTGTTTTTGCACATTTAGTAGATTGTGACGAGATATAAACCTAAATTCAAACTTGCTTATATTGTGGGTAACATCTATTGGATATATGGGTAACCCCCGAAATCTTGTTTGAAAGATTCCTTTTTCTGATATACTAGGTCTTTATACTCAGTGCTATCTGGGGTATTATTCCGGGACTTCTGCTGAATGGAAGTTCTGACCTAGTCCTCGAATAATACTTTCCGCAAATGCTTGAAACATAGCATCACCCTCAGCATAAATGATAAGACAATAAAATTGCTTTGCAATGCTGTTGTAAAAAAGATCCTCTAAAGGGGACACACCCAAAAGTTGAGTCATGATCTCTCTGCTGAACGGTAGTTCTGACCTGAGATCTCATGATTCTTCATAATTTATTAACCCCTTACAGATATCATTTGTGTTATACTTACCTGTAAGACTGAATATTGGGATCTGGATACGGGAGTATATTCTGAGGTGGGACACGCGATTAAGTTTAAGTATCTAAGACATTAAACTTGTATCTCGAAGCAGTTGAAATTTGTGTGAAAATTTAAGTGGACCAGTATACTGACAATCTATGTGAATCGTTTAGAACTAAAAATGATTAAAGCTTAACGGTGCTAGTGATTGGTCTCATAAACTGATATGATTCTCTTACACAAACTCACAAAAATATTGTTTGTATATATTTCTTTACTGCATTTCTTTAAACTCAAAATCCAAAAAGATTTTAGTGTGTTTTAGCATAAAGTTTTGAAAAATACAAAAAGATTTTCGACAACTGATGTTGGAGAGTTGATTTTCAAAATTCCAAGTGCTAAACTTGATGAACTAGAGGATTGGGAGAGTTTGTTTATAAAATTTGAATGTTATATACAAATGTTTTTGAAAGATTATATGTTTAGTTAATCAAGGTCATTTACTTGAACTTGATGTATCTATACAGATTGATGAATGAATGATTTCTACCAGTAAGTTTCTTAAATCCGAGTGTTATAAATTTGTGAAACTTATGTAGGGTAGAGTATATGCAGGTAACAGGAATGTAGTTCCCCACGGCAACGAAAAGTTAAAGTTTGAACCAGAATTCAAGTCCCAGCATTCTGAGAGGGGGAGTCTGCGAAAGGGAGAGTCAGAATTCTGGATCAACAGTTAAAGGGGAGATTGAAGATGGAGTTAGTTTGAGTTTCTGAACTTGTGAAGAGGAGCTTTATAATGACAAAATTTGGAAAGAGACAAAGACTAAAGACTCGAAGCCGAAGACTTCCTCAACATCCAAGGGGGAGTCTGTTGGGGCACTGAATGTCTGTTAACTACGTCTTATCGAGTCTTATGTCTAGATAGGTTAAATGAGTACATAACAGTATTGGAATTAGGGTTTAATCATGTTTTAAAGTGCCTGACCGTTTGAAAATGGCCTGACCGTTTGAACATGGTCTGACCGTTTGAACATGGTCTGACCGTTTGAACATGGTCTGACTGTTTGAACATGGCCTGACCATTTGAAGCAGTTGTCCGTTTGAAGCAGCTGTGACATCTTCAAACGGTCAGGGGCGTAGCCTATATATATGTGTTGTGCATGCTCATTTGAAACGGTCATGTATGTGTGTGTGAGCGAAGGTGCTACCAGATTTTTGTCAGAATACATTGTAAAAGCTCACAATCAGTAATAGAAAGAAAGTTGAAAGGATACAAGCTGATTTGACTTCGTTTACGTTGATTCCGCCCTCGTATTAGAAGATGAACTGCCTTAACTGACTTTAGGGTCACCGAACACGATCCAACAAAAGTTAAGTTGAGACGGGCCGCGTAAGGTACCCCATAACCCTTACGCGGGCCGCAAGAGGCTAAAAAGGTGGCGCAGCCCGGTGCGGCCATGTGGCCCAACACCCGGCAGGCCTACTCGATGACTCAGCCCAGCTATACGTTGACCTGGGGTCAACGCGGGCCGCGTAAGCCCTGCTCTCATGTTACGCGGGCCACGAGAGAGTCAAGATCAGCAACTATAAATAGAACGCATCGGATCTTAGTTGAATTCGTTCATTCTTCGTTTCTCAATCACAAATTCTGAATTATAGGCTTTAGAAAGCTGGTATTATACCCCCCTAATTAGCGAGGTTCTGCTCCGTTGTAAGTATTATAACCCCAGTTTCGTAATAGATACGCTGCCCGATTGATTTAGGGTTCCGTAACAAATGTCGTGGTTCTGCCCGACGTAGTTGTTGGAATACCGTCTCAGGGAGGGTGTCATTAATATTTTCAAAGGGTTATGATACTAACCTATGTACATTTGTGTAAATTATAGATTATTCCCAGGAAACCCTTACGCAAAGTCTAAGATAGCAATGTGAGTTTATCCTCTTTTTGTTAACCTTTTTGGAATATTTTACAAAACCTTAATTATTTTACAATGTGATTAAGCGGTGATTGAGTCTTTGTAGTTCTTCAATTACTGCCGGTATGTTGGGGTTTTGTATACAAAATTTACTACTGCGTGTAGTAAGTCAGATGACAGTACGTTACCATTGGACAACGAGTTAGCCAATGTGTAATATGACCCACAAGTCAAGATTGACAGTACTGAATGAGTAATTGTGTAGAAATAAACAATGTGATCGCTCTCAATACTATTTTAATTGATAAAATGTTTCTTGATTAAACTGGGATTCACTCACCAGTATTTCCCACTGACAAATGTTTTTAAACACGTGTTTCAGGTAACACAATGTGAAAGCCAAGTAGTAAAAAGCCAGCTCGAGAGCACTGACGGCTTGGAAAACTGTGGCTATAAAAGTTATCTAAAATACGATGTTTTAAATTCAATAAAGTAGGGTTTATCCCTATAAACATGTTGTAATAAGAAACCTGGGTTTTACCCATGTGATTATAAATTTAAAAATATGGTGGTTTTACTCTGATAAAATATTTCCTAACTACGGTCCTGATGAAATTTCCGCTGCCAAATTAATAAATAACTGATACCACCACAAACGAATGTTCACGGCCGCCCGTTCCCGTGACAGATAAGGGGGCGGGGGTTGTGACAGAGGGTGGTATCAGAGCCTAGCCACTGGTTCAAGCCAAAGAAGTGTTCTGCTGACACTTAAATTTTAAATTTTGTGTTAGGAAATAACTTATGTGATTATGTGTTTTATATTATTTGACTATTTGTTAGTCTACAGTATGGGTAAGCAAAGAATTTCGGACATCTATCGTCAATTAGATAGTTCACCAAAAGATAAGGGAACCTCATTTCAACCAAATTCCTCAGGATACTCAGCAGATACTGAGGAAGGAATATTTATTCGTAAAGCATAGTCTAAGAAACCATTTACCACTAAGAAGAAAAGTAGGATTATTAGAAAAAGTCAAGAGAAAATAAAGAAGTCACAACCAAAGGGAGTGATAATCAATAAGGAAATAAATGCACAAACTCAGGAAACAGGCAATAACCTACCATGGGAAGATGAACTAAATGAACAATGGGTAAATCTCCATATGTTAGCCACTACAGCAGTAAATGCTAACTTATATTAAATAGTTGAACCGCCAAACCAGTACCATCACCCATGCCACCTTTGAGCTAGAAACTTTAAAGGAACTTTGCCCATTAGATAACAACCTAGTAGAGACAGGAGATAGAATAAACCTTACATAAAAGCATGTTGAGCCTAATACTCCTATAACCTAGATAAACTAAAATAAGTTACGGATGCATAATCACTAGTATATTTTAAATTCCAGTTATAGTTTGTAATAAATACATATATATATATATATATATATATATATATATATATATATATATATATATAAGTCGCAATGTTCGCCGTTTTTAATCAATCTATTTTATGATTGTACCCAAATGTTTGTACTAGAAATTTTTCTATGATAATTAATACCACCTACTCAAATAATATCATAATATACATCAAACTAAGTTAGTTATTAACAAAGCAGTTATGTTTATGATTCTCTTTTGAAACCAATCATTTACTTTGGTTTCAAATACATATTGAAATATATGGTATAAAGCTTTAAAACTTTGTGGTTTTAATCATATTGTTTCAAATTAATTTATATTTAAATAAATAAAACCGAAGCTATTAAATTAACCAAAAGTATTTTAAGAATTAATTTAAAAGATTGCTTTAGTGGATCTAGCCAAAGCAAGTTTTGAAACCCAGGTATACCAATCTACCACTCCATTTTATCCCCTCTGGTTTATAACTAGTTGACCATAAGACTTCATACTTTCATAGTTTTGAAATAACTTATGTTGGGATTACTTATAAAGATTTCTATCAAAATACTTAGCGATAAAATAAATGGTTAAATGAATATGATGGGTATTCATGATTAAATAAAATCATTTAAAAATTTTTGGGTTGGTTAGACTACGTAGAAAGGCCCAACTAAACGTTGAAAACATTTCTATAAATCTTTAATATTAAGGTATGTACAGAATAGGTCTTATGCATGGAGATAGCTAATATGAGATTATAAGATTAACCAGTCATATTAGTTATAGGATTGTGTAAAGAAAAGTATTCGAGTCGCTAACTAATGTATAATAGTTAAATAATACAATTCTATTTTATTTGAAATGTATATACACTATAATACATTTAAATAATATATACGTGTATATAATATAAAAATATATATTTATATATATATATATTAGGATACATGTAAAAAAAACTATAAAAAGAGGGTATGATAAAAAGGGTCATTATATATATCATGATAATCAGGTTTTCATTCTCTATCATTTAGAATATTATATTTAAAAAAGAAGTAATAAAATTTTTATGATGTATAACAAAAAGAGAGAAAAGATGGGTTTGATGGTTTGAACAATCGATACATATAAAAAGAGTAGATAATTTAATTCTTAGAAGTAAAGATATTGCAACAGTGAAAACATCTTTTCTTATCCTACTTGAATCAATCTATTTATTTATTTTACCTGGCACGTTAAAATGTTCCTAAACATTCATTTTTCAAACTAGAATTTAAAAGGAATGCCCTACATAAAAATAGTTAAATCAAATGTGTGTTTAGTACGTTTGTCCTTTATATAACTTTATTTAAAAATCATATTACAATTTTAATATTGTAATATCTTTAAATAAATTACTATTACTATTGTATGGGATATACATACATATTCTAATATAATTGCTCATATATATTTAGAATCAATTTTTAGAAACGTCAAACTCTGTATTACTTACCATAAGTACTTATTTGAATAAATAATATAATATACAATAAATTGAGAGTTAAGTTTTGATATTTTGAACCCATATGGTTCAACCCACTAGTTAAAAATAAATTTATTCCTATACAGTCCAGAAAGTTTATATTTGATTAATTTATTTCTTTAAACTTTTATTTATCCATCCTTAAATTCCAAAATATTATATTCAATAAATTTAACAAAAATTTATTCCAATATACTACTTTTATAAAAGGATAAAGTAAAGTCATGAAAATAAGCTTGATGATTGGTACCATCGGATGTATAGTTATTATTTTATATATGTGTATATATATTTCGTAAGTTTAATATTACCTAGAGATTTGAAATTCTATACACATATATGCATATACCCAATATAATATCTTCTGTGAGATAAACATAAGAGAAAATATCATTGGTGATTCATATGAAAACATGAACTTATTATAAGAATAAACCATGAAACCTAATATGTTTTAAAATGCCATCTGTCTCAATGAAATATTCCTTGTAACGGAATCTAAGGTTATATATGTATAAATAGAGTTAGCTGTAAGTATACTCATCACATCGAACCTAGCTATAATGTCAATAGAGACAATTATATTTTTGTCAAAACTTCATTTTCCAAACAAAAGAAAAACCACAACCATAATAATATCTATGCTTAAATGAAAGAGTTAGGATATTAATATTCACTGGTAACAACCAGGACAGTATTTAGACTTGAACCTAAGGAAAATGCCTTAGTATAAAGCTTTGAGATAAGCCAATTACTTGCATAGATAAAGTGTGATAGTTATTGGTATTCCGTGAGGATAATGACTAGAAAAGTGCAAGTATGATAAATAAGCAATAACACATGGCCACTGTTATTTCTTGTTTATTAGTACTACTCGGTTCTAGAATATGATCAATCATGAGAATACTGATTTCCTTGTTTCTTGATGCAAACCATAATAAACGAGGTACTTTCAAAATCCTGATTTGAGAGAAGTCTATTTATGGGAAATATTATGATAATTACCTCTCCGGTAAAACTGGGCATGGTGCGGTAGACTCTCCAGCTTGTCCGGGTAAGATGTGGTTACCTCTCCGGCAAAACTGGGTATGGTGCAGTAGACTCTCCAGCTTGTCCGGGTGAGATGGGGTTACCTCTCCGGCAAGACCGAATAAGATGGGGTATGTGTTATGAAATTCCCTAAATAGTACCATGACCTGATGTATGACTTGTGAATTTGTTAAATACATTGACATTATGGTTAGTGTGCATATTACAGTATATGAAATATTATATAGATATATATATGTCTATGTCTATGAGGAAATCCAAAGACCATATTGATTATTAGGAATAAATCACGAACAAGTGTGTCAATGATAATTTTTGACTTAATTATCAGGAATCTCCCGTATACGTCTATAATTTCGATGTTAAACATTATTTCGTTTGATCATCCGTCTCGTAGTTCGTGCGACAAGATAAACAACAGGAACTCTATAAGTTGGAACGCCATCCAAAGTATAAGAATTTCCTTTGCAATTATTAACGCATTAGGAAACCTGTAACTAAAAGCTGTGTTAAATATAAAACATATTTCAGTCAAGAATAAGAATCTCATAGAGAATAGTTCTGGTCAAAGTAAAGTAAAATTTAAAACAAAGTCCAGAATATACCTAGAAACTAAACTAACTAAAAATATTCATCCATATTCCAGTGAATCTCGAGGACGAGATTTAAAACAAGGTGAGGAGGATGTAACATTCCCAAAATTTTTATATAAAATATATAAAAACTTATGTTATTAAAAGAATGCATCATGGGTAAATTGACCGGTAGAAATATGAATTTCCTAGACGGGCCTAGGAACCGTTTAATTATTAAATTATAAAAATACATTATATTTGAACCTACTCCGTTTTTAATAAAACTCGGTTCAAAATGTAGATAAAAATATGCTCGTCCTAATGGCATATTCATTATTTTATAAAACGTCATATTTTAGAAGTTATAAGCACTAAATAAGTGAAGCAGTTAAATTAATTATAATATATATATATTAAATATAATAATAAAATAAATCTATAACTTTCTAAACTAAATATATTTACGTATGGTAAAGTAAATGCATGAAAGAAAATCAATTTGTAAATTAGATACATGAAAATCAAATTGATAAAGTCAGTAATGAGCACGTGTAAGGATGAGAACAAATTGATATAAATGTATAAGTGTACGTGGCCTTCCTTGGAGTATACACTAACTCTCTAAATGCAGTATAAATAGATATCAGCAGTTCACTACTCAAGCTGCCATATTCCTTTCTTTCTCTCTCGATATATCTTACATCTGTGATATATTATGCCCCTATTTTCTTTAGTTATTCACCCACAAATCCTGCAAAGCCCTGCCCCATTTTAAGTATTTTAACCCTTGATCACTGATACCCTGTCCGACTGACGTAGGGCCCCGTAACGTATGTCAAGCTCTGCCTAAATTCGTTGGGGTTCTGTCTCGTGACATAGGGATAAAGTAGAATTGGGTCACTATACTTAATGTGAGTACACTATATACTCTATTAAATAAATCCAGGAGTTGTACCAAGATATATCAACCCTCCAAAATATTTTTGACACCCCTAATATATTTAGAATACCCCTATATGTTTTTAAATACACCCCGTATGTGAAAACCAAGCCCGAAATACAATATAGCATTAAAAATAAATGAAAAACAAGAAAAGTTAAGTTGAGGCAAGCCGCGTAAGGTACGCCATAACCCTTACGCGGCCGCGAGAGGCTAAAAAGGTGGCGCAGCCCGGTGCGGCCACGTGGCCCAACACCCGGCAGGCCTACTCGATGACTCATCCCAGCTATACGTTGACCTGGGGTCAACGCGGGCCGCGTAAGCCCTGCTCTCATGTTACGCGGTCCGCGAGAGAGTCAGGATCAGCAACTATAAATAGAACGCATCGGATCTCAGTTGAATTCGTTCATTCTTCGTTTCTCAATCACAAATTCTGAATTATAGGCTTTAGAAAGCTGGTATTATACCCCCCTAATTAGCGAGGTTTTGCTCCGTTGTAAGTATTATAACCCCAGTTTCGTAATAGATACGTTGCCCGATTGATTTAGGGTTCCGTAACAACTGTCGTGGTTCTGCCCGACGTAGTTGTTGGAATACCGTCTCGGGGAGGGTATCATTAATATTTTCAAAGGGTTATGATACTAACCTATGTACATTTGTGTAAATTATAGATTATTCCCAGGAAACCCTTACGCAAAGTCTAAGATAGCAATGTGAGTTTATCCTCTTTTTGTTAACCTTTTTGGAATATTTTACAAAACATTAATTATTTTACAATGTGATTAAGCGGTGATTGAGTCTTTGTAGTTCTTCAATTACTGCCGGTATGTTGGGGTTTTGTATACAAAATTTACTACTGCGTGTAGTAAGTCGGATGACAGTACGTTACCATTGCACAACGAGTTAGCCAATGTGTAATATGACCCACAAGTCAGGATTGACAGTACTGAATGAGTAATTGTGTAGAAATAAACAATGTGATCGCTCTCAATACTGTTTTAATAGATAAAATGTTTCTTGATTAAACTGGGATTCACTCACCAGTATTTCCCACTGAAAAATGCTTTTAAACACGTATTTCAGGTAACACAATGTGAAAGCCAAGTAGTAAAAAGCCAGCTCGAGAGCACTGACTGCTTGGAAAACTGTGGCTATAAAAGTTATCTAAAATACGATGTTTTAAATTCAATAAATTCGGGTTTATCCCTATAAACATGTTGTAATAAGAAACCTGGGTTTTACCCATGTGATTATAAATTTAAAAATATGGTGGTTTTACTCTGATAAAATATTTCCTAACTACGGTCCTGATGAAATTTCGGCTGCCAAATTAATAAATAACTGATACCACCACAAATGAATGTTCGCGGCCACCCGTTCCCGGGACAGATAAGGGGGCGGGGGTTGTGACAATTAAGGACACGGTGTCCTTAGTTAAGGACACAAGAAGAAAGTTGACAGTTTCCACTTTGCATCAATTCCAGAGAATTGGATATCAAGGATCGGTATCCTTTGCCAAGGATTGATGACATGAACAGACCAATCGTCAGGTTCTAGCTACCACTCAAAGATCGACTTGAGGACAGGATGTCCTCAACTGCGAATACAAGAAGAAAATATCCCTAAAACGACTTTTAGGACTCGCTTCGAGCATTACGAGTTCCTTGTCGTACCATTTGGCTTAACACATGCATCGACAGTATTCATGGACCTCATGAATCGAATGTGTAAGCCGTACCTGGATAGATCATGAGTATATTTATTGACTACATTCTTATATTCCGAATGACCAAGGAAGGTCGTGAGCAACATCCACAATCTACCTTGCAACTCTTAGAGAAAGAACAGATATGTGCTAGGATGTCGAAGGGCGGATTTTGAATTCGCGAGGTAAGCACCTTTGGATACATGGTGGATAAGAATGAGATTCATGCCAACCCTGCAATCAAGAGCTAAGAAGTTAGAGTTGCAATTACGTGACGCTTCTCGACAAAGTCTCGATTACGCGTCGATGCAACGAGACCACAGCATTGCATACGTGTCACGTTGATTAAGGAATCATGAGAAGAAACCTTGATCTAGATACAGTAATTGCGCGCCGCAAATTTGACGTCGTTACCTATAAGAAAACGCTGCATGACCTTTACTGATCACAAGGGTTGTAGCACACCGTTGATCGTAAGAACTTAAATATTAACGAAGACATACTGAGCTACAAAACAATGCAGACTGTATGACATGTTACGTGCTTGCGTGATAAACTTTGATGAAAAGTTGGAACACTCACTTGCCCTTAGTGGAGTTTTCCTACAACAGTATTTATCACACCACTGTTTAAACTGCTTCGTGTGAAGCTTTAGATGGAACATAATAAGTCGGTCCCCTTTGTGTTGAACAGAGACCGAAGATAAACAATCTACTGGCCCGAGTTGGTTCAGGAAAAATTAGAGGCAAGATCGTTCAGATATGTGATCATATCAAGACAGCCCGCGTAATACAGAAAGATTGCACCGACGAGCGGCGGAAATCGTAGGAATTTGAGATAAGAAGTATGGCTTTAATGGGAGCCTCGCCTTGGGAAGGCATGATGCGATTTGGAAAACAAGGAAGGTTGGACCCCCGGTATATTAGACCATTCGAGATCCTGGTAGGGATCGGGACCATTGTTCACAAGCTGAAACTTTAAGAAAAGATCAGTAGTGATCGCGACACATTCCACGTGTCCAGTCTTTAGAGGAGTCTGACTCAAGGAACAGTCATTACTCCCACAAACAAGATTCACGTCAACAAAAAACTCCAATTTATTAAAGAACCTGTTAAGGTTGCAGACTGGGAGTCCTCATGACCCTGAAAGGTCGTGATTGATTGGTCAGCAATCGTTGGAATTCATATCATGGCCCAGAGTTTACTTGGGTACATGAAGACAAATTTAAACCTAAGTGGCCACATTTGTTTCACAACTCCCCTGCGACCGATGGCATCGCTTGAATTTCGGGACGAAATTCTTTTAACGGGGGGAAAATGTGACAACTGTCACTTTTCCGTACATTCCGTACAATAATTAGACAGTAATCTGCGTTTAAGAACTGTGCATGATATAGCTTACAAGATAAATGAATTTCTGATTACTGTTATATACATACAATGGCATTTCATGTTGCAAGACTTTTATCATTACTACATGCAACACGATATAGTTCTAATAATGCACAGAACAGAATTGGCACCATTATCAGACAAACTAAAAGCACTGACGGGAGTTCAGTACTTAGACAGACATGATGATTAAGACACAGAATGAACCCCAGAACCAAGTGATACACTAGGATAGTGTGCAGGGAAGTAAGGACCATAAAACTGCTTCACTAGGTGATAATTTAAGTGCCGGAAAGTGCCTAAAACCCACATAAAGTGCAGAATTCTGCATAAATCAGCAAAAATCAGGTTTTTAACAAGCTAGTTTCATGCAAAAATATGACAAAATGGTCCTGGATGCTTTCCTAAATGTTGGGAATTAAAAGTGTCACAAAAGGGTACATAAAGATCACTAAACGGTATAGTTTGACACTTTAACGAACCGGTATCTAACCGAACAACCGGACACTACCCGAAACACTAAAATTTTACTAGAAGCACTGTTTTATTAATTCTGAGCTAGTTATGATCCCCGAACACCCTAACACACTATATAACATATTATATGCATAACACTAAAACACTACTCTTGAAATCTAACTAGATCTCTTAATTTACCATCACAAACTAACCAAATACCCCCCCCCCCCTCATGTTCACGGCATCAAGGTGGCCCCACCACCATAATCTTATGAGATTTCTTTTGATTTCATAAGATCTTATGAAGATTGCTAGTAGATCTTCTATTGTACTAATGAAACATAATATCCTTTGGTTAAACTCTAAACATGAATATAAGTAAGATATGGAAGATCCTAGTCTCATTCTCTTTCACCCACTCAACACCCACTTAACTCTCTCCCTCTCCTCCTCCCCTACGGCCATGAGCCACCACCCACCAACCCACCATCTTCAATTCTTGTTCTACCAATCTAAGGTGCTACAAGGGTGTAAGAAGAAAGGATAAGAAGTCTAGAAGCAACGGAGATTGAAGGACCTCTCTCTAGTGCTTTTACCACCTCACTTGTCACCTTCATCTTCTTAAACAGCATCCCTAGCCTTGTGCTAGTGGTAAGACTCTTGTGATTTCATTTTACTTCATATTTTGATGGTTAAAAGATGATGAACATTGTTAATCATGAAGAACACTAAAGAACATAATCATGAATCTTTAACATAAGCTTATAAACATATGAATACTTGTTGATTTGTGTTTATTTGCTTCTTGATGATTGATTATTTGTGTTAGTGATGTTAGACATCATAAGAAACCTACTAGATTATGATTAAACACATGATCTAGTAAGTTAAGGTGGTGATCTTGTGAGAAACCAAGATCATCATGCCTTATGTTTACATGAACTTGAATAATAAAAGTTGTTTTCATGTGATGATGATTTAAACAAAATACAAGTCTTGTGAGTGGATGATTTCTAAATAGTTTTCCAAGGAAACCAAGCTAAATCACAAAGATTTACATGAACATTGTTTTAAAAGAACTAATCATGTTTTTAGTGCTGAAACAAGTATAAGCATACATTGTTTACAAGAAAAATACAAAAGAATGATTTTTGAAAAAATCATCTAGTAAGTTGTAAACACCTAAATCCTTTAAGAATGAGATTTTTAAAGAAGTGAACACACTTTAAAGGGTAACTAAGTCTACTAAAAACACTACCAAGTTACTACAAGTTTTTATGAAAGTTCAAGTTCATGATTGTTATGTAGATAGCTTTGTTTTAACACTTGGTAAGTGTAGATTGATTGTTGATTGTTTGTGATGATTTTTGAAAAGAAAATGATATGCTTTGATAGCATGGACACCTCCATTTTTAGGGGAAACTATGGCAAAATTTTCTAAAAATATAAACACTTAGAAAAATATTTTCTAAACAAATACTTACAAGAGTGTTTTAACTATGGTTTTCAATATAAACTTTGCCATAGATTTTGTTACAAAAATACAAGTATTGGAGGTTGGTTTTTATAAATAAAAATTGGTAAATATGTATTTAGAATATATATTTACATTAAGGACACATTGTGTGATTAGTTGTATACTTTGTGCATTAGTTATATTATTTCAGGATTAAAGTAATATAACTTAACAAAATACCAAGAATTTACAATCCAAAATATTACCAAAAATCACAAGGAATCGAATTTATAAGTTACACACATAATATTGCGAAACCGAACGATAGAACGTAACTTACAAGTATTCCGGAAAATACATTTATGAGCATGTTTTTGGTAAATATTATTTTGGATACGGAAGGAATAAAAATATGATTTTTGTAAATATTACCAAGATATATCATATTTTCGACAAGGAGAAAATATATTATTTTTGGAAGTAAAAATGTATTTTCTTAGAATATTTAGAAGATATATGATTTTTGGGAAAATATATATATATATTTTCTTGAAATACATTATTTTTGGACAAAATAAGTTCATATATATTTTCTAAGTTAGACTTGAAAATATATTGTTTTGGAAATATGTATTGGGAAATATATTGGCATATTTTATTTGGAATAATACACCGGAATACGACGCCAATACATGGCAAGATATACAAATACAAGAATGTGAATATACATGTATAAGATTCCCCCATCCTTGGGAAGGAAATACGAAAATAAATACTTGAGAAGTATTGTTACAAAAAAATATTGTTAAGCGATTATTCCAAAATTAAATATGATTTAAGGTGAAAATAATTATTATTTTAACAAGTAATTATAACTTGGAATAATATTGAGGACATAAAAGAAACGTAACTCAAAAACGTAAATAATAAGGCAAGGCACGGCCCGTTCGTCTAATAGACCCTAGTACATTGTAGGGAGTCGTGTTTGCTGACGAGACTTGAGTTACGAGTACCGAAGACGCAAAACTGTGAGTTCATGTCCCCTTTTTATCTTAACTTTTTTTGGTTTTATAACTCTCGGGGGTGGAATACATGTTACGAATGTTTAAACGGTATGAAAGGAACTATTAAATCATGTGAGCATAGATTAAATTTGAAATGCCATTAACTCTTAATTAGGGCCGAAGGTTAGATCTAACGGGTACGGCCGAACCCCACTCATGGTACTTGTGACCACTTGAGTGCTTCGGTGTCCCAGTCGAGGGAAATCGACATAGTCGAGGTGAATCGACATAGTCAAGGGAAATTGACATAGTCAAGGTAAATTGACATAGTCGAAGGGGAATTCGACATAGTCGAGGGAAAACCGACAAGGGTATAAGCCTACTCATTTCGAGTGCTCCCTATGTCCTCACATGCTTTAATGTCCTTGTAAAACAATCATTTGATATGTTCATAAATGCTTTTCATACCTGTTTTCAAAGGAGTCTCTCAAAGGTTTACAAGTTGCCAGTACTCACACAAAACGCATGAACTCGCTCAACTTTCGTTGATGTTTTCCAAAATTACATGTATTTCAGGTAACAGGTTGGATCTTGGGCGCGGGTGTTATTTCTAGAAGTAAATTTCAAGTTTAGATGTCATCCACTTTTGTTGGTTTGTGACTTAGTCGAAGGTTGTGTTTTAAAACTTAAGTAACTGGTGTTTGTAATACTTTAAATTTTATGAATGGATGAACATCGTTTTGATCATGTAGTTGTTTATTATGATTGAATGCAATGATATTAAAACAGTCACACATCATACGCTTCCGCAAAAGTCAGGGTGTGACACATACGCTGCGGAGGGACCTATACGCAGCGTATATAAAGCTCCATTTTTGTATTTTTTTTTTGTGTATTCCTTTGTTTATTTATAAAAAAAAGAAAATTATTTATAGAAAACAATATTATTGGTAAATAATACAAATATAAATTATAAAAATTAAAAATAATACAAATATTATGAATTATAAAAATTAAAAATAATACAAATATTATGAATTACAAGACCTACAGGGAACCTATACGAGACTTATACGATACGATACGTTACGTTACGATACGATATAACACCCGTATAGGCCGATAGGTGTGGTTTAGGTCCCGTATTGGCCTCGTATAAGCCTATAAGTGTGATATTGTATCGTATAGGTGTGGTTTAGGTCCCGTATTGACCTCGTAAAAGCCTATAAGTGTGATATCATGTCGTATAGGTGTAGTATAGGTCACGTATTGACCTCGTGTAAGCCTATAAGTGTGATATCGTATCGTATAGCGTAGTATAGGTCACGTATTAACCTCGTATAAGCCTATAATTGATATCGTATCGTATAAGCCTATAAGTGTGATATGGTATCGTATAGGTGTAGTATATGTCAAGTATTGACCTCGTATAAGCCTATAAGTGTGATATCGTATCGTATTGGTGTAGTATAGGACCCGTATTGACCTCGTATAAGCCTATACGATACGATATCACACTTATAGGCTTATACGAGGTCAATACGTAACCTATACTACATTATACGATACGATATCACACTTATAGTCTTATACGAGGTCAATACGGGACCTAAACCACACCTATACGATACGATATCACAATTATAGGCTTATACGAGGTCAATATGTGACCTAAACTACGCTATACGATACGATATCACACTTATAGGCTTATACGTGGTTAATACGTGACCTATACTACACGTATACGATACGATATCACACTTATAGGCTTACACAAGGTCAATACATGACCATACGATACGATATCACGCTTATAGGCTTACACGAGGTCAATACGTGACCTATACTACACTATACGATACGGTATCACACTTATAGGCTTATACGAGGTCAATACGTGACCTATACTACACCTATACGATACGATATCACACTTATAGGCTTATAAGAGGTCAATATGTGACCTATACTACACCTATACGATACGATATCACACTTTTAGGCTTATACGAGGGCATCTGACCTATACTACGCTATACGATACGATATCACACTTATAAGCATATACGAGGTCAATACGTGACCTATACTACACCTATACGATACAATATCACACTTATTAGCTTATACGAGGTCAATACGTGACCTATACAACACCTATACGATACAATACGATATCACACTTATAGGCTTATACGTGGTCAATACGTGACCTATACTACACTTATACGATACGATATCACACTTATAGGCTTATACGAGGTTAATATGTGACCTATACGATACGATATCACCCTTATAGGCTTATACGAGGTCAATACGTGACCTATACTACGCTATACGATACGGTATCACACTTATAAACTTATACGAGGTCAATACGTGACCTATACTACACCTATACAATACGATATCACACTTATAGGCTTATACGAGGTCAATAGGTGACCATACGATACGATATCACACTTATAGGCTTATACGAGGTCAATACGTGACGTATACTACACCTATACGATACGATAACACACTTATAGGCTTATACGAGGTCAATACGTGACCATACGATACGATATCACACTTATAGGCTTATACAAGGTTAATACGTGACCTATACTACACTATACGATACGATATCACACTTATAGGCTTATACGAGGTCAATACGTGACCTATACTACACCTATACGATACGATATCACACTTATAGGCTTATACGAGGTCAATACGTGACCTATACTACACCTATACGATACGATATCACACTTATAGGCCTATACGAGGTCAATACGTGACCATACGATACGATATCATGCTTATAGGCTTACACGAGGTCAATACGTGACCTATACTACGCTATACGATACGGTATCACACTTATAGGCTTATACGAGGTCAATACGTGACCTATACTACACCTATACGATACGATATCACACGTATAGGCTTATAAGAGGTCAATATGTGACCTATACTACACCTATACGATACGATATCACACTTTTAGGCTTATACGAGGTCATCTGACCTATACTACGCTATACGATACGATATCACACTTATATGCTTATACGAGGTCAATACGTGACCTATACTTCACCTATACGATACAATATCACACTTATTAGCTTATACGAGGTCAATACGTGACCTATACTAAACCTATATGATACGATATCACACTTATAGGCTTATACGAGGTCAATACGTGACCTATACTACACCTATATGATACGATATCACACTTATAGGCTTATACGAGGTCAATACGTGACCTATACTACACCTATACGATACGATATCACACTTATAGGCTTATACGAGGTCAATACGTGACCTATACTGTGCTATACGATACGGTATCACACTTATAAGCTTATACGAGGTCAATACGTGACCTATACTACACCTATACAATACGATATCACACTTATAGGCTTATACGAGGTCAATAGGTGACCATACGATACGATATCACACTTATAGGCTTATACGAGGTCAATACGTGACCTATACTACACCTATACGATACGATATCACACTTATACGCTTATACAAGGTCAATACGTGACCATACGATACGATATCACACTTATAGGCTTATACGAGGTCAATACGTGACCTATACTGCGCTATACGATACGATATCACACTTATAGGCTTATACGAGGTCTATACGTGACCTATACTACACCTATACGATACGATATCACACTTATATGCTTATACGAGGTCAATACGTGACCTATACTACACCTATACGATACGATATCACACTTATAGGCTTATACGAGGTCAATACGTGACCTATACTACGCTATACGATACGATATCACACTTTTAAGCTTATACGAGGTCAGTACGAGACCTATACTATACCTATACGATACGATATCACACTTATAGGCTTATAGGAGATCAATACGGGACCTAAACCACACCTATACGATACGATATCACACTTATAGGCTTATACGAGGTTAATACGGGACCTAAACCACATCTATCGGCCTATACGGGTGTTATATCGTATCGTATAGTATCGTATCGTATAGTGTTTAGTATAAGTCTCGTATTGGTTCCCTGTAGGTCTTGTAATTCATAATATTTGTATTATTTTTAATTTTTATAATTCATAATATTTGTATTATTCACCAATAATATTGTTTTCTTATAAATAAACATGAAAATACCCCCAAAATACACACAATTAATTTTTTTATAAATAAACAAAGGAATACACAAAAAAAAACAAAAATGGAGCTTTATATACGCTGTGTATAGATCCCTACACAGCGTATGAGACAAAAATGACACAGCTACCCTTGTATTTGGCTTCGTATAAGCCTCAACACAAGGGTATAAAGGACTTTTTCAGACATTTATATACGCTGCGTATAGGTCTATACGCAGCGTATATAAACCTTATGAAAAATTGATGCTTCAAACCCACCAAAATGACCCTAAAAGTTCAGATGGTTTATATACGTTGCGTATAGTTCTATACGCAGCATATATAAACCCTTGTTTTCTGTGCAATGATTGCTGATCAGGCACTGAGATCCATGCTTTACCTATGTTGCGTATAGGTCTATACGCAGCGTATAGGTGTAACCTTATACGCTGCGTATAGACCTATACGCAGCGTAGGTAAACCCTGATTTAATTAGGGTTTGGTGTGCCAATAGGCACACCCTTAATTTTTTTCTAATTTTTTGTTGTGTACCAGTGCTATAAATAATATTAATTGTATAATTTATATACGTTGTAGATAATGAAACATGTATAGTTATTTTAAATAAATAATAATGGCATTGTACACATAATTATATTAATAGACAACTTGAAAAAGATTATTAATTCATATATGTAACTCTGTATGGGAGGAAGAATTTTTGTTAGCAATAAGAACTTTATTTTAGTTTTTTAATCTTAAAAAAATATTATTTGTTAATAAATAATGACTTCTTTAGTGGCTTATTAGTTAAACCTTTTAAAACATTACTATATACAAATGATTTAGTGTCATGGTGTAGGCTAGGAGTAGAGCAAATTGAAACAAAATATTTTGCTTAAACAAAAAAAAAATCGCATAGCATGTAGTGATATCAAAGACTTTAATAATCAACATCCCGCCGCAACGCGTGGGGAACATCAACTTGTTAAATACTAAAGTTTAACAACAGTATCCTGATCAGGATATTGTTTCACAATATTTCCCAAGGATATTTTTTCAAAATATTTTCTCAGGATATTTGAAATGAAAAAGAAGAATACTTTCAAATTAAACACATGCGACAAAATTTGCAGAGGAAATGTAAACAACAATGGATAAGGCTAAAAAGATTAGTTTATTAATAACATAGCAAAAGATTGTACTTTTGGCTTCATCTCAAACCGAGATCCATCCACCAAAAGCACAATTAGTTTTTAATGTATTTACCTAAACAGTTGAAGGCTTCATCTTGGAACCCAAGATCCCTCCACCTTCAACTGTTAAACTGTTCAAAAAAGCATACTAAAGGTTGATGACCAAGGGCTTCGTCCTGAAACTCAGGATCCCTCCACCTTTGGCCATCAAATTGTTCTAAGTGCAGGAAAAGTAAATGCAGGAAAAGTAAAGTGTTTGGGGTTACAGACTATTAAAATTTAAAAAAGTGGGCTCCGGCTTAAGCAATAATATCCATCATTGCCCAATTGAATGCCCTCACACAGCGGCATCACCACTATCCTTCTTCGCCTCCTCAGCATCAGCATCCTGAACAACATCCTCACCAGCATCCTTCTTTTCTCCAGCCTTGTCCACCACCTCAGCTGCCTTAGAAGTCTCTCCAGCCCCAGCTTTAGTAGGATATGGCACATCATTGCCTCCAAGCTTCTTGAGTTTCACCACCCAAGAGTCAATCGGCCAGGATGGACACTCAAGACCTGTATCTTTGGCTTCGTAAGCCATCTTAATCCGAGCTTGTAGCAGGGAGACAACAGCGGAGTTTTTGATTCCCTCCCAGAAGGAGATCATGGCATGTTCATGCTCAACGTGAGCGGCTGCCAGCTTCACTTAGTCATCCTGAGTGACCTTCTTCAGCTTGTCCTCATAGTGCCGGGTTTTAACTTAAGCAATTGTACCCTGGTCAGTTATGGTGGTCTCATGTTGCTTGATCTTGGCCTCTTGGAGCTTCACTGTCCCACAGGCATCAGTGTAGAGGTGTAGCAGATGCTGGAGACCCTTCGAGCCAAAATACAAGTATGGGTTAAAATTTACTAACCAGGATATTCAGTCAGGATATATGCGTAGGATCTAGCACCAGGATATTACCTTGTTAAGGAAAGAAGTCATAGGCTCCAAGGCCTCGGTGAAGCTGAGCTCTTCATAGGAGAACCCTTCAGAAGCAGGTGTGGTGGTCTCTGAACCCTTTCTCTTCTTGGACGTGGAAGCACGAGTTCTTGGGTCAGGCTTAGGGACTGCGGCTGGTTTGGAACTGGTAGAAGCAGAGGTCTCCTTCTTGACGTTGGTAGGAGTAGGATAATTGTCAAGTTCATCAAGGTCTAAGAGGATTGGAACTTTGCTAGCATCTGCAGACGTGGAGTAACTTTAAAACCCTTCTATATTACAACATCAAATAACAAAATATATGCAGGATATAGAACAGGATCCTTACCAGACATGTTTGAGCTGGAATGTTAACTTGAGGCTGCTGGGTACGGAATGAAGCTTCTTTCGATCTCAGGAAGAAGTCTGATGGCTTTGATTCTTTTTTCCGAGTCAGCAAGATGAGGTGCTAGTTTCCTGAAGTCAGCTGCATAAATCAAAATGAAAGTTCAGTTCAGGATACAGGATAGGATATAACACAGGATCATCCTAAAACCCTAAATCCTACCCTTTCTTAACCACTTCACTAGATAATCCGCTCCACCAGGGATCGAACTTCTTTTCACAAATAAGAATTTGGATTTCCATTCCTCCTCGTTCCTGGTGGCTCGGATTATCAGAGGGTCACTGGAGGTAGAATGAAACAAGAATCTGCAAGATCCATGGCATCTAAGCCGGTATGCTAGCGAAAGATCATGAACCGAAAGCTCGAGATTGTGGACTGTCACACCCCCAAAATACCACATGCGGAAACCCCCGCGAGGCGTGTGACATACCAGGATCTAGCCATCAATCACATTGAACTCATAGGCACATTTAAATAAAACTTTCATTTATTAACGTCAAGTATTACAAGTTACGAATAATTCACAGTATATAGCGGAAGCATAATTCATTCGTTAAGAGTTTAGAATTCACATGTAAAATCTACCAGTCTTGTGTTGCGATTCTGTGCATTTCGACCCATGACCACTCCAGCATCCCAGACAGCAAGTTCCAGCAATAAGCACCTAAAGGCCTGCAAGGCATTTAACAACGAGTCAACAACAAAGTTGAGCGAGTTCACAGTTGGTTGTTTAGTTTTAAAAGTTTGTTTTGAAAACCATAAGTTGTTTCGTAAACCACGAGTTAACCAGTATCTTTGTTTCCCAAACCGTATCCATAACCAGTGGGGGCTTCCCCATGTGAACCACTAGACCGTTACCATATCGACAACTGACGAACAATAGTTGTGCCCTACGTCAATGTCTATCATCATTGACTAAGTGCCCAGATCCATTAGTACACGCCCGTCCGACCGGCACGGTGTGAGGCTTGTCAACCCTAATAGCGCTATTTACTAATGACCCGCTCGCCATTGGCCCAACGATTAAGTCGATATAAAAATGAGGGACTTCATGATAGAGTTTTGTCTAGTAAGTTAAGGTTGTTGTCCTACCCAAGGAGGAAGAACGTACGTATTCAACCCAAGGAGAATACGCAGGATTAATATTGGCATCCTACCCATGGAGGATGGCGGTACATATCCTACCCAAGGAGGATATGTAGGTTCCATTTTAATTCTTTAACCCATTCCCAACCACCGGGAATCCCATGCCTTAGAAAGTGTGTGAACTCACCTTGGTTCGCTCGGATTGTTAATTTACTTTACCAGTTCCCAGTTGGTCAACCACTCCCTACCGTGGTTACAACAGACAGTCAGTATCATGAATACATAGTCTCATACTCGTTTCACATATTTCACCAGTAACCTACTAGCAATACACATAGCATATTACTAACGGTTAATCATGCACCTATCAGTACATAATCATCACATAGCAAGTACTAGGCTCACATGTAGGTTCACATACATACATATAGTTAACAGGTTAAACATCAATTACACAAGTGTGTGTGCGGCCCAGTCACTCAGGCCCACTACTCTTTGATTATCAGTTATCAATAATCATCATCTATATGTTTCATCATGGTTCAAGTTTCAACAATTCAACAATACGTTAGTCATCATCGTCCTGCTCATGAATACCATTTATCATACATCATCATCAAACAGTAGCACCCACACCAAAAGTATCATGCAAACATACACAATCAGCACTTTGTTAATCAAGGTTATATATGCACACAAAGTCAACAGTTAACATGGATATAGATTCACTAAAGTCTTCAGCCCAACCATACTTAATGTGATCAGATTTATTGTGCAGCCCAATGAAATTGAAGTGTGAATTAGAATTGTCGGCCATTGACAATTGTTTGAGAATAAAGTTGTCAGTTTGCATGTGATGTATTAAAATTCAAGGTTCTCTGTTAAGGTCAATAAATCAAACCACCATCAACATATTCATCATTAACACCAACAGTAATTTATGGTCATGCTATTAACAATCCTTACATCACCGAAACAATTAGCAAAATATCCTCTAACTAATCGACATAGATTAATCAGTTCATTAATTCATCAAACCCATTAACACTTCGTATAACAGTTCCACTAATTGGCATGCCTCTCCAATACAATAACATCCATAATTTATTAACAAGACATCTATTATTATTTCAATATTATTAGAAATCCTCATGTCAAACACATCATGATTCAAATAACAGTTTACATGATCACAACTAGTCACATGGGTCTTGTTATTACACGTATATATATATATATATATATATCATGTACCATTTAATCACTAATAATCAATCACACAACATAATCCTCATGTAGCATATTGTTACTCAACTTACACATAAACAATAATCACATAGTATACGAAAGAAATCACTAACCCAATCACCTTGATCGACTGGAGTAATGCTTTGAGGGGGGTCTACTACCGTACGTCCACTTTGAAGAGGTAGGGTTTAGTTTTGAGTTTTATGATAAGCAACCAAATAATATTATACTAATAGATATAGGATCTTTGGGGCGGTTGATTTCTTTGACCGAATTGGGCCTAAGCCCAAGAGATGGACTGCCAAAACAATTGGGTAAACAGTTTGGGCTTTCTACTCTAATTTTTTTTTTTACTTCGGGCTCCACAGGTTTGGGGTGCGGCCCAATCATACATACAACACAAAGCTTGGCCCATTACACCCACACATTTACTCAACTACGATATATCTTAACACGTTTATCGAAGTCACGGTTTAAACAGATTTATTAAAACAAGAACAGGGAAGAAAATAATGAGAGGAATCGAGATCACAAAACCAAAGGCACTAACCTTGGAAGTTCGGGTTGTCACATCATCCCCAACTTGAAAGAAATTTTGTCCCGAAATTTAGCACGTAGTTACTGTGGAAGCTAGTTAGGTTACGTGGTTTCCTGGTTTTCCTGGGGTGTCACATCATCCCCCCGTTGGTTTGGAATTTCGTCCCGAAATTCCACAGTAGCTTCAGCCTCAGTAGTGGTTTCATTGTTCTCGAACAATTGGGGATATTTGTGTTTCATTTGGTCTTCTCGTTCCCAGGTAAACTCTGGGCCACGACGGGAGTTCCAACGAACTCGAACAATAGGTATCCTGGAGCGTTTTGAGAATCTTGACCTCCCGGTCCAAGATTTCCACTGGTTCTTTGACAAATAGTAACTGAGCATCGATGGTGAGCTCCTTGAAAGGAACTATGAGAATTTCATCTGACAGACACTTCTTCAGATTCGACACATGGAATACGTTGCGAACTCCACTGAGTTCTTTGGGTAAATTCAATCTGTAGGCCACCTTGCTAATTCTTTCTGTGATTTCGAAAGGACCAACATATCATGGATTGAGTTTGTCTCGTATACCAAAACGAACTACACCTTCCCAAGGTGAGACTTTAAGTAGTACTCGATCCCCAACCTGGAACTCGAGTGGTTGCCTGCGCTTATCAGCGTAGCTTTTCTGACGGTCACGAGCTGCCGTCATTCGTTGTCGTATCTGAGCAATCTTCTCTGTTGTCTACGACGAGTTCTGGGCCAGTGATTTGGCTGTTTCCAACTTCTGCCCAACAAAGAGGTGATCGGCACTTCCGTCCGTACAATGCCTCGAACGGGGCAGCCTGGATGCTGATGTGGTAACTGTTGTTATACGAAACTCCACTAAAGGTAGATGCCACTCCCAGCCGTTACCAAAGTCGATTACACATGCTCGAAGCATGTCTTCAAGAGTTTGGATGGTGCGTTCAGACTGCCCATCCGTCTGTGGATGATATGATGTGCTCATGTCTAGACGTGAGCCAAAGGATTTGTGCATCGCTTGCCATAAATCAGATGCAAATCGTGGGTCGCGATCAGAGATGATGGAGGTTGGCACCCCGTGCCTAGCACCCACTCCCTTCAGGTAGATGACTGCAAGTGTAGAAAAACTTATATGTTTCCTTGATGGCCAGAAAGTGTGCTGGTTACGTGAGACAACCAACGATCATCCAGGTGATATTGTTTCCGTTTCGAGTTGTAAGTAGACTAGCGACCAATTCCATGGCAGTCTGTTTTTGCTTTCCATATGGGTGTTTCTGGTTGCTAACACTTCACCTTGACTTTCCCACAAGTCAACCTCTTTCCCATACCTAGCTAGGCGGGCCTTCATGCCCGATTACCAGTACAAGGTTTATAAATCCTAATGCCTCTCATCCAAACCCAGACGACTAGAACATCAAAGTCAGTGTGCTTTGCTCAACACGAGTTCCCTACAGTTGCCATATAATGAGACCCACATTCGTTCCATGAGGTAACAAGTATCGTCCGACTTGTCAAAGGTTGCTTTTCCATGCTCCGCATAGGTTCAACTTGAAAATCTTCTTCCTTCAGTTCTCCAGTTTGGAACAGAGCGAGTCTGGTCAGGTAAGTTAGAGTCGATAGTGAGCTGTAAAGCTCGTGCACATTCAAGTTTCATAGTCATAATCATCCTAAAGTTCCCTCCAGTGATGCCATTAATTGATTTAGCTCTGTCGATGTCGAGGTACACGGGAGGCCCTTGCGATCGGTTTAAGTAACGCATCTGGTACCGCCCAAGTAACGCCTCCATCTAAAAACCCAATGCCACGGTTTTCACCGCCAGATGTGTGTCGTGCAGTTCCTCTTTGTAACTCCATTGCGTAAGTCATCACTCTCTCGTGTTGCGTCGGTGTGTAACTGGGACTCAGATTCGGACCATCATGGTATACCACTAAATCACCCGCACCCTCGGGTAAAGAGGATGCTCAGTGCATTGCAAAGTTGGGATTCGAAAGCTGAAAAGACATCCTCCTGTTCTGTCTTTCACAATCGGTGATCCAATCTTGACGACTCAGCCGTTTTCTATTGAAAATAAAAAGTGAGTTAAAGAATATATTTCTATCATGTGCTTATATTTTTCAATTAATTGTTATATTACGTTACTGGGGTTGGTTCCAGTACAAAGCATATTTATCCTACAAACCGTAAGAAGAGATCCCAGCACTTAAAAAAAATTAAATTAGCACATACCAAAATAATACATACATAAAAGTAGCACTTTTGAATTATATTAGCACATGAAAATTAATCAAGATAATTGATTTTAGCACATATTTGAATTATATCAGCACTTTTCTTAATCAGCACATTGAAAACAAAAACAAAAGAAAGATCCAAATAAAAAATTAATTGGTTGTAGCATATTTATAGGGAATTCAATATAATTGTTATTATTTAGGATATTATTTTATCATTTCTCTATAATTAGTTGGATGCTACGTGACACTTTTTAAACGGTTCTTACAGTTTGTATGCGAAATGTGGTTTGTATTTGATCCTACTCCTTACGTTACAATAATATAACTTTGCGTCATCTTTATACATAAACAGGTTATACTCGATGCTTAAGGGGGTTTTAAAAAAAATTACAAACTATAAGTTTGCAACAGTATAGAGTGAATGCTTAAGACCATGCGTAGTGGGCAAGATCCTGGGCGATTTCCCCCCAATCACGCCTGAAAACACCCTCTCCCCACCCCCTCTGGCGTGATTCGGCGTTTTTCGCAACAAAACCCCTACTTGCGTGCTTTGAATCACGCCAAAAGGGTAAAATTTTTGGCCAATCAGATGGAGTTAGCTGGAGTTTGTGCCGGAATGGGACGAATTCGAGTCAGAATGGTTTTGTGGTTAGCCGGAATTTGTTGCCGGAAAAGTTGTATAAAATCGAAGAAGAAGATGGAATGCAGAGAAGGTTTTAAAAGTTTAGTTTTAACAACTTTGGTCCCTGTGGTTTAGATATGATTTTAAATTTAACTTTTGAACTTTTGAATTTTGGTCCTTGTGGTTAGATATGTAATGTTTTCTATTTAACTTTTGAATTTTTTTTTAAGAATGTAATGTTTTTTATTTAAATGAAATTTAATTAAAAAATTTAATAATTGTGTAATGATTGACGGGGCATTATTGGGCATTATCCCACTACGCCCCTTTTGTAAAAACGTCCAATAATGCCCCTTTGCTGACTGGACTGCCACATGGCGGAAAACTCCCAAGGGTAGGGACATTCTTCACTAAACCACTACGCATTGTCTAAGAGAGGTTTTAAAAAAAACAGTATTACACTTTTAACCCAAAACTATTTGACTTTTTAATTTTAACCCAAAAGTTTTCAACTTTTACAATTTAACCTTACAACTTTTTTACTTTCAACTTTGGTTCCCTATACTTTTCAAATTTCGATTTTTTTTTGTTTTACGTTTCGTTCTAAAGTTTCGAGTTTACACGGCGCTACGTGTGTGTGTGATTCATTGTTTTTACATTTCATTTTACGCGTCGTTCAAAATTTTGTGAGCTAACACAGCGCAACGTGCGTGTGTGGGTTAACGTTTTTACGTTGTCTATTTTTTTCCCGTTTAATAGGTTTGTCACAATGCGTGGGTCCTAAATCGACTTAGTTATTATTTTCTTTCTTTTACATTTTGGTCTAATTTTTGGTCTAATTTCATTGCATTAACACGCCGCAACTTCAGTGTTGGTAGTCCCTTGCATTGGTTTGACATTAGTGTTATTTGGCACAGGTTTACGCCCCCCACCACAACACTGGGGGCTTAATACTATATTACATAAATTAAAAATAATCAAATAGGCAACGTTTGTCTTTATATTTTGAACGATAATCATCTTCTGAGATGAAGTTGATTTTAAGTGAAATAAATATAAGACCATTTTTAGTGGGCATTACGTCGTCACCCCCTTGTCACACAAGTGACGCCACCCAATAACTGGGCAAAAAACCAATACGTGGGTGTTAGTGAGGGATCGTAAAGGGGATGATGTTGTTGCAGTATCGAGCATGAGAGGGTCGGGTACTTCATTGATTGAGGGTTTACGGTTCCAACCCTTGCGGCAACGCTGCCAACCCCCCCCCCCCCCCCCCGGCCATAGGGTAGGGGCTGAGGGTAAGTCTTCGGGTAATGTAAGCCGCAAGGGTAAGGGTTGAGGAGGGTTGGGATGTTTGACGAGTTTAAGGTTTAATGGTGTGTGTGATTGACAGGTGGAGTAAAAGAGTGGGATCCATGGTTATAAGGTACTTAGGGTAGGCGCCTCTAGTATTTTTTAGTGTTATGATATTTTATACTAAATTTAACATGACATCACTGGATTGGTTGGGGTTAGGGTACTACCATAAAGCGCCCCTTCCCCCTGAAGCAAGAGTGAGAAGGTTAAACAATTTTTTGAGCCAATTGTAGGAATCCGTTCGTGTAAAAATAAATAAAATTCTTTATTAACTTGAAATACAAACAATAATAGAATGATTCTGAAAAGTAAATTACAATTACAACTGAAAGAAAAATTAAGAACAGAAATACAAGTGGAAAAATTGTTCTTGGCTAAGGATCGTGTTAGACACTGGTCCCTTAAAACAAATTTCGTGTCTCCCAGGAGAACACGTTTGTTTCCAGGATACAACAGCCGCAAGCAGTTACACTGCCGGTCTTGACTCCAACCCGAAGGTGTACCTGAAGCTTGAAGATAAAGAAGAATTCAGAGGGAAGATTGTATATCAGCTGGTGAAATTCGGTGTGTTTCTGCAGTAGGGTAGCACCCTATTTATAGTTGTAGGTCTTGGATTGTGACATCTGTGTTTGTGTAATCATTGTACAAACTCTGAACAATCCAATATTAATAAAACAATGTATTTTGATCCCAATGTTTGTTATTTATGTTTGATATTTTGCGCATTTTGATTTTTGATTGATTTTCAAACTCTATATCGCTTTCTGGGAAGTTTTACGCAAACTGATGCGTAACCGTAATCAGTTTAACGCGACAAACACTCCAGAATAGCAACATAAGCTTAACGTACCTTAAATAACCTTTACATAACTTAGAAATAAGTTTTAAAGGGTTTGGTATGGCAAAAACAAGTTTATTCACTCACAGGGACTATTTGCGTCAACTTGCAAAAGTCTGCCGTTTCGTAAGGCAACGTACTATCTGGAACTTGATCATAAGCTAAACATACCATAAATAACCTAAACATAGCTTAGAAATAAGCTTTGAGTGGTTCGGCGTGTGTAAATATGCTTATTTGATCGTACAGGGACTAAAAGTGTCAAAAACGGCGTAAGTTTGCATTTAAGCGCATATCTTACGTTCTGACCACATCTGGACATCCAAAATTTTTGTAGTCACTAAAATATTTTTATTTTGGTGATCGGCATGCAAAAATACCATTCGTCGCTTAATTTGGTTCGTTTTCGCGTCCGTTCGAGTTTCGTCGTAATTAACCGAACAACGTGACCGTACGACCAAACGAACCGACATCCGAGATATTTCCGAGCATATTTCAGGTCCCCTACACTTTGACGACCTTGTAGAGCCTTGAAAATGGCTTAACGGAGGTTAAAAACGTCGAAAACACGTTTAAACACGTGCAGGGACCATTTCTGTCAAATTTGAAACTGCTGCCCTACACCCTGGCGTCGCGCGACGGCCATATGGCCTTGTGGTCGCGCCACGTGAGCATCACATCTGGGCAGAAACATTTTTTCAGCAGCAGATTGATAATTCAGGGGCCAATCTTGCAATTTCTTTGTGTGGTAGCCAAGTTAACACCTCTCCAAGCAAAGGATAGCTGTCATTTACACATGTATGGCTAGGATTTCTTGCTTGGTGGCCACATAAACCACTTGGATTGATCCTAGAGCCTCACCAGAATTATAAATACCCTCCTACTTCTTCCATATTCTTTGCTCATTTCAATTTTGGAACTCTAAGTGGAGGAACACCTGCAAAGGGACCACCTTCTAAGATCATCCTTCTAGCCCTTGAACACCAAGTATGTGTTCTTTCATGGCTTTAGTATTAATTTTCAGCTTTGTAGAGCTGAAAGTCAAACTGTTTGACCAACCGTTTGACTTTCGGTTTTGACCATCAATTGGTCAAGTCAAAGTTCAATTGAACTTTGCAACGTGATTGTAATCACGATGGTTATAATCCTTAGCGATTATGCCCACTGATTACCACGTTAACTAGGTGTAGTGGCGAGTCAAAGTTTCGGTCAAAATGCGTTTTAGCACGCATTTTGCAACGGAACTACTTTTTGGTATCAAAACACCTTGTTTTGATACCAAATCAGTTTTCTAAGTAGGTTAAAAATGTTTTGACATGTTTAACTCGTCACTATTAGTTTAGTGCTTGTTTAGGGTCGTAAGATAAGCGGTCTAGACAACCGCTTAGACTTTCGAACCCGACCCGTTTGGTCGATCATTAGAATCTGACCAAGCTTGATTAGTGATCATAGTTGCATAGGGAATAACCTCTGAGGTTATACCTTATGATCACATAGGATTGGTTAGTCAATTATTAGTTAGCTTATATGCCCATAGAAAAATGACCAAAATGCCCTTTTGAAGTATAAATCCGTATTTTGTATATGTGAACATATTTTTGACATATAAACTGATTTAGTAACATGTTTAGGCATATTTGGGCATATAAGACTTGACATAGCTCCTAGTTAACCATCCGAACATAGTTTTACGCAAACGACGCATTATAGTAGCTTATACTACCATAATGGGTCGAAACGGGTCAAAAGCACTTAGGTAGACTTCCAAATCAGAATGTAAGGTCTATTAAATCATGCCATATGAGTTCAAATACTCATTTGATTTATAGAACCTCATTCTATCCTATCTCCCGATTTAGGATCCGTTTATTAACATAGTTACCCATATTAGGTGTCGTTTGATTCCGTGACACTTGGAGCTTAAATTGGTCTTATTCTCAAGACTATTAGGCAATCCCAAGTGAGTACATAGTTCCCCTCTTTACTGCTTTCAAATACTTTGGGGTGATACACATGTACATACGTGTTACTTTCGTGCATTTCATACTTTTATGACATAATCATGCTAGTTTCACCTAGTACATATCTAGTACATGCTTTCAATTATGTTTTGCTATGTATGTTAAGCATGCTAGCACATTGATTTATTACACATTTGTTGCATATGTTTACTTAGCATATGTACACATTGTTTTACATGACGTTTCTGCTATGTATGTTTACTAAGCATGATAGCACATTGTTTTACATGAACATTTCTACTAGGCATGTTTACTTAGCATACCTAGTACATGGTTTTCATAGCATGCTTACATTGGTTATGACATTTGGTGTGTTTAATCGGGACAATAATACATTCATTAACATTGATCACGCCGCTCGGTAGTATGTAATGGTACCATAGGACTTGACAAATCCCGTTTCTGACTTCATAGGTTTGTTTGGAAGTTGGGAATGACAGAATCCGATATACATAAATTAGATAAACCTTTAATTTGTTTAATGGTTTGTCGCCACAATCGCAAGGCTTGAATGTATGCGATTAACATTACTGCATAAATGTTTGTAATCATAAAGCATTGTTTTCTGCAAAACATAACATTTGATTTAAACTTAGGTTTATTCAAAAACTTTGTTTTGTACATTTTCCTATGGGGTTGAGTAATTACTAGTTATTCACCATACATGACATTTGTTTTCATATTGACATTATCACATAGTTTGAGTAGATACTTTCTACTTGCTATGCATTACTTTTGGTTATACATGATACCTTTCCCACATGACATTGAACATGGTTTACACATAAGCATGTTGACATTGAACAAGACATTTTGGTTGGTTATTGATAAGTGACTTATGTAACGGGGCTATGTGTTATATGATAAAAGCATGGTGGATACGCCGCTGGTACTTCCTATATATAAGTGCTTTTATTGTATTATACATTGTTGCGTTACCTAAACCACTTGACAAAGACATGAAACATTTTATACGAGAACATGACATCGTTTTACAAATTACATATTTTATACAAATTCACTTTTACTTGGTTATTTGTTTAACCATGCATTATCCTTTTATTATCATATGATTTTCATATCGATTTTCATATGGTTTATAAAGGAAAACATTTTACAAGGTTCATGACTATATTTTTGTAAACACTTCTTTCAAATACAAGTCATGAATCCTGCATAAACAAAACCTATGTATCTCACAGGCATTTTTATGCTGACGTACCTATTTTTAGATGTGTTTCAGGTGCTAATGCATGATGATGTTTGTGCTTCACTTAGGCGGACTTGGGCCTTAGTGACTTAAAAGACAGTTACATATGTTATGTTTTTGTTTAATTCCAGACAATGTAAACACTTTAATCAATAATACAAAACTTTAATCACCATGGTTGTTGAAACAATAATTCTGTCGCATCACTCCCCGACGTTTCCGCCGCGGTTTGTTGTTTTAACGCGGTCGGGGTGTGACATGGATGAAACTGAAAAATGAACTAAACGGGCGAATTAAGTTGCATTGAACGTCTTCAATGCACTTTAATTCGTCATTTAATTCACAGTCAAAAGCATTGACTTCGTCAGTTTCGAATACTGAAGTGTAACTGCACTGTCATAAATGCTAGAAGCTTCTGCGCGCGCGCGCACCCTTGCGCGTGCAAGTCTGCACGCCCCTGCGCGCATGCGCCATTTTGGCTCACTGCCATGCGCGCGTGCGCCATACTGGCTCAGTCCCATGCGCACCTGCGTGCGTGCGCCACGTCACCTGTAAGCCTCTACGAGCACGCCACACAGTCGCGCCATTTTGGCTCACTTTGGTGCGCCGCGGACGTCACCTCAGTGCCCATGCTCCATGTGCCTGCATGCCACGTCACCCACCACCTGGTCCTTGCAACCCTTGTGCTCCACCACGCGCACGCGGTCAAAAATACAAAGGCGGCTCTCAAGCGGCGATGATGCGAAGTGCAAAGTGCTCCATCAAAGCGCCACATTGCGCCTCATCGCCCACGCCACGCGCGCGCGTGTGCGAATTGTGGTGCGGAGCACCCCTTCGCGAGTACACTTAGTGAGTGCTTCCCTGAAACAATAAGGATTGAGAGTTCCCACTTAAATACCCTTTAAGTTTCATCTCTCATCCTATGTGGGACAAGGTGCCACTTTCCCATTTTTTTCTTTTCAGCATTCAAGTTTCAAACACCAAACTTTGAGCATCGATATCTCATTCATCTTAGCTCCGTTTTGGACGTGGTTTAGTTCGTTGCGAAGCTCTTCCAACATAGAACATAAACCCACAAATAAATATATAAAACCCGCTCATTTTCTTATATTTATTTCTAGTCCAAAATAGGAAAAAATCATTTTCCTATATTTGTGAAAAATGCTATTTTCACAAATTTCCAACACCAATCACATGATGTCACATTACCCAATAACTAGGCTAAACACAATTACACTTTTATATATACGTAATTAGCAAAAGTCTCATTGCCTACGTGACAGTGCGAGCTCCACTCACTAACTAAGGGGCTGTTTGATAAATGACAACTTCTGAATGGATAAGTGTTTGAATCAGTAAGAGGGTTGAACCAGTAAGAAATCTAAATAATTAAGATTCAATATAATGCTTAACCATTCAGAGGCAAACCAATACACATAGATTGAATAAATGAATTTTGGTTTAAAAATATGTATTTTCTTGTTTTTTTTTTTTCCCCATAACTATTTTTTTTCTAAAGTTGTCTACTAATAATAGAACTCACATGTGGAAGAATAAGAAAAAATAAAGTTAAAACACAAGAATATTGACTTTTCTCAAACAAACAAACAAAAAGAACTATCAATACATGATGACGGGGTAGCCCAAGACTAAATAAAATGACTAAATATGTAAACGCTCAAAGGGTTAAATGGTTCAATGGTTAAAAAGCTGAGGAGATGAAGTAAAGCAATACGGGAACAGTAAATAAGTCACATCTCCGGACAGCTCCACCAACTCGCCAGCCGCAAAAGCAACGCATGTCTGCAGAGCACACGCTATTATCCAGGGGTCAAAAGGCTTTAACCCCCAAAAGGGTAAGCCCCTCACTGCAAGCAAGGTCACTAGTCAAAGGCATTCTTCTTTGGGAGATGTCTTCTCCTATAAATTGACACTTCATTTACTTCAGGAGACATTCTTGGCCAGGCCTGTTTTCTTAAACTCCGGTCATTCATATCGAGTACTTGCTTTATGCGAGTTACTCACTTTCACATCCAACACACACATTCCGTTTGCTCCCACATCCAAATCTGAATATACTTCAGGGGAGGATCTTCAGCAAACAACAACAATAAACTAGTGAACCTCCTTCCACGTCTTGCAAACGTGGGGGGACCCCACGACCTGCGTTAGGCAAAGTTGAACCCTTCAACCCTTTTGCCTAACCAGCCCAGCTACTATCCTTAGTCTCTTATTTGTTGCATCAACAATACATAAAATGCATCAAAGAAATGAAAGCCACTAGTGCCTCTTTAGTTCGTCAAAGGTGCACAACCTCATTTGTCCCACTTCAAACTACAAAACGTTTGTGGTCCAACAAAATGAAGTCGACTTGACACATTAGATCAATAAAGCCTTCGCTTTAGCCCCTTAAAGACCCACCTTGTTTTGATGGCTCCAAGTGGACCACAGTGGCGGACTCAGAAATTATTTGCTGAGGGTGCGGATGAGTGGTTCAAGCATATTTTCAGGGGGTGTGGTCGGGTTCTTTGCCTAAAAAATACACTAAATTTTTTTTTCAGGGATGCGTCCGCCTACCCTGGGCTTCACCTAGGTCCGCCCATGGTGGACCATGAAGTTGTTACAATGACATCTAGCAAAACCTTTTTAGGAAGCTGCTTCATTGTGAATACTAGGAATGCAAAGAATATGTGGGTATCAAACTTCCACAAATACCATATATTAATCCACAAACTTTTGGCCACATCGCAAATAGTTAAAATAATATATGTGTAGCGTATATGGTGGCATTGCCACAAACGTAACATAACATTGAGTGGATATTAATGTCTCTTTCATCAATATTCACTTTGGTGGGAGCGTCGACCCAATACAATAACTCTCTCACTACTAGAGAAGAAGGTTTTTAGTTTTTACGACCATATTGACAGTCGTAATTGTCGTTCTATTGCCATCGATTTGCGACTGCTGCTAATATTTTGCGATCACGACATGCTTTTTGCGACCGTTTTTCGATTGTGTGGCATATATGACCTATCCTTAGTTGCAACATTTTGACGACTGGTTATTGGGATTGTTTTGCGATCATGTGATCGTTTATAGCACCCGTTTTGTGACCGAAAGACTCAAGTGAACTATCCTTTTTTGCACCCGTTTTGCGACCAAACCTTTTTAAAATCATTGTTTTTCCTATTTCAGCTAATTTATTGCATAATTTAAAATTTAACCATTTATTGAAAATTTCAAAATTATATAAGACATTCCAACTAAACGTAAAATAACATCAAGTGGATGTAGATATCTCTTTCATAAATATTCACTTTGGTGAAAAAGTCAATCTGAGTATGTATAATTCTCTCATTACTAAAGAATAAGATTTTTGTGACCCCATTAACGGTCACAATTGCCTTCTTGAGACCATTTTGTGACGAAAATACAGTAGTATTGCGACTGTGTGATCATTAGTTGACTAAAAGGCTCAAATGAACTATGCTTTGTTGCGACCATTTTGCGACCAAACTGTTTTTTAATTTTTTTAATCTATACCAGCCATTATATATTATAAATGCACATGATTTTAAAATTTAACCATTTATGAAAATTTCAAAATTATATAAATCGTTTCACTTAAAATTACAAATTAGAACGTCAAATAATCTAAATTATCATGACATATAACATTCGGACATTCAAATAAGGTGTTTATAGCCTTTCTCGATGATTAACAATTTCGAACCAGCTTTTAACATAGCTTCAATGTTTGTCATCTTGTTGAACATAACATCTGTCACCACCTTATCTTTTTCCTTTTTAGTCACCAACTCCGCAATAATTTCGTTCTGTTCTTCATTTTCCTTAATGAGTTTTTTGATAACCATGTTTAACTTTTCAATCTACAAAACAACCAATGTATTGAGTCAAGAAGTCAGATATGATATAAATTGATAACGGACAAGTTGGGTATTATCTTAAATTCAACGGGTTAAGCCATGGTTGTAATTGGTTTTTCTTATTTTAAAGGAGTATGGGCCAATAGCCTATAGCTATATTAGGAAAGTGATAAATTAGATAAGGATAACAACTTATGTAACGCTAAAGGACGTGGTCATGACCCTTCACATAAACGTCATGTCATATAACTCTAGGCCACCGTTCAAAACTACCACCCTAAGGGTGTGGTCATGACCCAAACTACTATCCTCTTTATTATTTTAATTTATTTTTCTAAAGTGTCAAAATATAGGAAAATGGAAAAGGTGACCCGTGGTAATTGTGGTTCAATCCATGCCAACCACATGAATCATTGAAGGGAGTGGTTTAGTCTTCCATTCATGTTTCTATGTGGCGAATCATGTTCCAACCATGACCCCCACACCTTTCAGCCTATGGCTAAAGGGTGTGGTCATGACCCGCATGACCACCATGACCCTCTACATAGGCGTCATGTCACCCATCTCTAATTCACCATCCAAAACTACTACCATAATAGTGTGGTCATGACCTAAACCACTATCCCCTCTATTTTTTAAATATATATTTGTCTCAAAATCATCAAATTGGAGAGTCGTGGTAATCGTGGTTCACTCCATGCCAACCATCAATCAAGAAGAAGGGTGGTGTATCATTTAATTAATGATCCTATGTGATAAATGATGTCTCAACCCCCACCCCACGCTCCATAGCCTAATAAAAGCATCCCAAATAAAATACATTCAAACACAACCTACCATTAAAACTTTTATTTTTATTTTGTCTCACCATTCTAATTCATGGAGAGACAGCAAAAAGAACGAATATAGTGTTGCTCAATGTATACCTAAAGTCTAAAAATAATAAACATAGAGTAGAAACTCTATAAAATAATACACTTGGGACCACTAAAATTTATTAATTAAAAGAGTTATTAATTAATCGATAAATTAATAATTATTAATTTATATATTAATTAATATTTTATTAATTTATAGTAATGCAATGGATGTCGAAACTCCAGAATTTGATCAAAGAGTTGGGTTATCGCAATGCAATGGATGTCGAAGATGTTCTGACTCACCCAGAAGAAAATGTAGTTGCACAGTTGTTGACTGATGAAGAAATTATTGAAAGCGTTATTGGAATTAATAAAGATGATATCGATGAAGAAGATGATGAAAGTTCTACAATGGAGCCCCCTTCGCGAAACGAAGCTATTAAAGCGGCAATCACATTGAACAATTTCTTGTTGAGCTATGAGAAAACAACACCAGAAGTTCTTACCATGCTAAGGAAAATTAGAGACGAGATTCAAGGGGAAATTGATTTCAACAAAAAACAAAAGACAATTGAGTCATTTTTCAAGAAACCTTCATAAATCATTCATGTAATATGCTATATATAAGGAATTATTAATTTATATTTTATATGGGGTCTAAAGAAATTATCAAAAATGTATTACCTTATAATTTTAGCCAATTATTAATTTAGCACCCTATCCCCGAGTCGGGACCGGCAAAAAATATTTTCTTAGAGAGTTTATTAAATAATCGAGTATTAATTTATCGAGTTTCTACTGTACCTCGGAGTCTTGTCTGTCATATATATATATATGGGGTGCTAACATTGCTTAACTCGTATACTTTTCTTTTGTTCTTGTGGTTGAATTTAGGATGTTTGTTTTGTTTTCATGTATTTATGCATGTATGTTGCTGTATGATGGTATATATGTTTCTATTATTACTGGATTACTCTCTCACCACTTCTTTTGTTATTGATAATGAAGAAACACTTACCTCTACGGTAGTATCCAACTAAGGACTTCAACTCTTGGCGATCCGAACTACTAGCTGCAAAACAGAACACTGTTAGGACTCGTTACAGGAATGGGGTTTTTCAGCTTTTTAACTCTATTTCAACTCCCCGACCTTTCCAACATGCTTCAAGACTTGACTTTTCGATATTTTAACTCGTTTTACTCGGTTTCCAGCAACTTTAAACATCAAGACCTGCGAAACACAATTTTATCAATAGTATGCATATTCTAACGAAAAACAAAACTAAATATAACGAAAACTATACAAACTGTACACGAATAAATGATGTATTTTGCAATACATCAAACATCCCCACACTTACTCTTTTTTCGTCCTCGAAAAAGAATTATGCAACGGAATCAGAGACGAATAATCACTCGGGTCAAAAGCATACGTATATTTTATTAAAACCAAAACTTGCGTTAGCCGCGATTGCGAATATACTTGTCCCCTTAAACCCAAGTCCGGTCCTAAGCCCTTATCATGTGATTTTAATTCAAGTGTGGTCAATCTACCTAGGGCCTCACGCTAGAATCTACGGTCCACCTACTCCCGCCTCAAGCTTATAGGACTAAAGGAACAATCACTGGACCAATTCCCAACCGTCTTATATCAAAACCAAGAGAGTTTACAATCAGATTTTTTTTTCCATTTTTTTTTTCACTTTTTTTTCTTTTTTTTTTTCATGCTAATGAGCGTAGACGTTGCTTTCCCAAACCACGAGGCAATCCGGCTGTAGAGTCGCTATCCCCAACTCGGATTACTTAGGCTTCGGTACTTTTTTCTTTTCTTTGCAAGGTCGATTTCACACATCCTAGCGGTAATCCGGCTGTAGAGTCACTATCCCCAACCCAGACTACATAGGAATGCATTACTTTCAATCAGTTTCTAGCTCATCATTTTTTTCTATATTTTTTTTCCGCATGATCACAAACTCTAACAGTTTTAACTTATAACGGTGCCCCTTATACTCTTATTGGCAGTTTTGATTTCTCATATTTCCCAGGCGAAAACCCACTAGCAGACCGACAATTAAGGTATATTAGCTCAAAGGAACTTAAAACCAAACCCGGGCCTATCCACATATCCCTAACTAGACGCAAGCTCGATTTATTATAATCTCATATTATTATTATTCGAACCCAAGCAACAATTCACCTTTTCTATCATTTTCCGTTTTAATTTGCAAACTTCTTTTTTTTATTCGAAAGACATTTTCTGATTTTTTCAATTTTTTTGGATTTTTCAAAATTTTTTAATTTTTTTTTATTTTTTATTTTTTAATTTTTTTGTGTTTTTCATATTTAAGACTCGATTATTTACAAGTATCCCATCCCCACACTTAAAGATTGCATTGTCCCTAATGCAAGAACAAAAATACGACTCAACAACTACCTAAAAATAAAAACTGCAAACGAAATAGAAAAAATAAATACAACAACAAAAAGGGAAACGACTTAGCTGTATATGTGAGACTGTCAAAGTGCCAGTCGTTTCCACATAAGCCCTCCAATTCGAAACGCGCTCAGCAAACAACTCCTAACCTCAGACACGCGAACGAAAGCGGCTACAAATACCAACCTAATCATGCAAACACCAAACACTAGCAAAAGATAATATATAAGATACTAAGTGTTAGTGCAAACATCCAACAACCAAACGTCAACCATCCCCAAAATCCCAACCAACCTGTTTAACGTATTTAAGTACAAACCAACAAACGAGGATTAAAAACAGCATAAAGATAAAAATAAACAAAAGATATAAGTTGTCATCCTCGCTGCATCCTCGCCCTACTCCTCATCACCTGCATGTACCCCACTGGGCCCTGCCTCAGTCTGCTGCCAAGAAGGCGGCAGCTGCGAATGAAGACTTTGCATAATGACCCGCATACCATCCTCCAATCGCCTCTGACCTGCCACAACCTCTGCCAACATGTCACACCCTGATATTTCCACGTATTACCGGTGGGCCCGGTGGGGAGTATCGTGACATAGTTGATATCGTCATAGTCAAACAACACAATTTAATGCACAGCGGAAGCAAAAGATAAAATATTACAAACCGATATAAAGTAATATCAAAGTATTACAAACGGAATGTAAAGGATCCACAGGCGGATCAAATAAAAGATAATTGTTCAACAGATTTTAACATCTAAGCTTGCAAGACTCTTTATTGATGCTAGGAGTAGCCAGCCTATTCCGTCTAGTACCTGCACTTAGCCCTTTTGGAAAATACGTCAGTTTACACTGGTAAATACAATTAACTGACTCATTTTGAAAATGTTTTATAAAATTGATTTGAATGCACATTGCACAAAACTTTTTATAACTTGGGATAATTATTTATATATAAACTTGTAAAAGAATTACATGTTTCTTATACGTTCAGTAGCCCGGGTTGACACCGGGTTAAAGATTAATAGACACACCACATGATATAGTCCCGCGGCGAGTTATTCTCGAAACCGGCGGTTATACCTTTTTATTTATATATGTACAGGCGGGTGTATGCCTACACCCCGTGCTTAGGTCGTGGCCATTTCTATGAATGATGCCAAGGATATCCGAGACATGGTCATTAACCCCCCAAAGGCTTTAAGCAAACAAAACAATTTAAACGGGACATCTCAATAAATTAACCTTCATACAATTAAAAATTCAATGTCAGACCAAGCCCGTATAGGGAAAATAAGTTAAAAGTATTTACCTGAGCAAATTTATATAATTTATCCCAACCGTATACCACCAAGCAAGTACAGGTAGCTTTTACTGGGCTCCTAAATCTGGAACGAAGGTTTTAATAACCTATTAGATTCCTAACGGGTCTTAACTAAGCCTACATACTAAAATGAAACCTAACCTAAGTGCTTACGACCCATTATGACCCGTTTAGGTAGTTTACGCCACTTTAACGCGTCGTTCGTGTAAAACGCGTTCGGACCCCCTAACTAGTCCTATGACAAGTATTATATGCCTTAACATGTCTAATAATGTTGCCTAATCAGTTTAGATGTAAAAATTTAGGTTACATATGCTTAAAATGAATTTATACATAAAAAGGGCATTTTGGTAATTTCCTAAGGCATATAAACTACCTATCATACAACTAGATAAACGTAGTGACCATAAGGTATAACCTCAGAAGGTTATTCCCTATACAACTATGGTCACCTAATGTGTTTGGTCGGATCCTAATGATCGACCAAACGGGTCGGGTTCGAAAGTATAAGCGGTTGTTTAGACCGCTTACCTTACGACCCTACATAAGCACTAAACCTAGAGTGACGAGCTAAACATGTTGAAACATGCTTAACGAGGTTTGAAAACAGTTTTGGTATCAAAACAAACGGTCTTGATACATAAAAGTAGTTTGGTTACAAAATACGCAAGAATACGCATTTTGGCCGAAACTACGACTCGCCACTATGCCTAGATAACGTGGTAATCAGTAGGTATAGTCACAAGAGACTAAAACCATCGTGATTACGCTCACGTTATGAAGTTCAAACGAACTTCATGTTGACCATAAACTGGTCAAAGCAGAAAGTCAAACACAGTTTGACTTTCACGTGAAAAAAGAACGAAAGAGGACTTACAACGGGTCCAAGAATGGAAATCTAGATCCAACTTGCTCATGTATGAGGTGCTAAGCCCCAACTTAGAGCAAATAGATCAGATTGTGTGAGTTGCAACAATGAGGAGCATGGGTATTTATACGATTTCTAGGACCGTTAGGATCGTTCCTCGAAAAACGAGCTTCGATCTCATCTGTACACATGTGCCCATGGTTTTGTGAAACCATGGGAGCCCCTAGTTTCATTAAAACTATGTGCAAATGAGGGGAACAGCTGGAAAAAGCTGGAATTTAGATTTTTCATTTTGGTCCCTTCCTAAGATAACTATGGCAGATTGTCAATTTTGGTCCCTGAATGTGCAAAATATGGTTTTTGATGCATTTTTGACACGTTTAAGCCCTGTTAATCCCATTTCAAGGATCTAAAATGAAGTTAAAGTATAGGGAACATGAAACATGCTCAAAAATATCTCAGATGTCGGTTCGTTTGGTCGTACGGTTGCGTTGTTCGGTTAATTACGACAAAACACGAACGAATGCGAAAAACGATCCAAATTACGCGACGAATGGAATTTTATCATGCCAATCACTAAAATAAAATATTTTAATGATTACATAAAGTTTTGGGTGTCCGGATGTATTCAGAACGTAAGATATGCGCGAAAATGCAAACTTATGCACTTTTTAACGCTTTTAGTCCCTGAATGATCAAAAAGTTTATTTTAGCACACCGAACCCCTCAAAGCCTATTTATAAGCTATGTAAAGGATATTTAGGGTATTTTTAACTTATGGTCATGTTCCGGAATGTTCGTTACAGTACAAATCGGCATACTTTTGCAGTTTGTCGAAAATAGTCCTTTAATCGCACAAAGTAGCGCGAAATGTCGTTTACTGACATCCAAGCCTTCCATGGCCCCTAATGGGCATTCCCAAGCATGAGTTTAATTATTTCTACACTCTCGATCGCTTAAATGGTCACCAAAAGGCGTAGATTCAAAAGTTGACGCTTTAGCTCCCTCTAATGCGCAAACTTGCGCATATCATCGTTTAATAGCACCGAAGCCTCATCTAATCCATATTAGGCATTCTTGAGAGTATTATTAAACATCACGATGCTTCGGGTTCGCTAAAAGGTCATTCATAGGTATAATTAAACATATTGACACTTTTAGTCCCTCTAACTTGCAAAGTTGCGCGTAACTTTACTTATAGGCATAAAAACCTTAGAAGACCAAATGTTTGGCATTCCCGAGAGTATAATAAAATATCATGAAGCTCCCGGTTTGTTAAAAGGTCACTCAGAGGTAAGAATTAACATGTTGACGTTTTTAACCCTTCATTGCACACACTTTCAATTAATTATGCGAATGGCTACACTCGATCAACAAGTGGCTCATTTGTGAATATAAATACCGTACGAGGTTATTCAGAAACTTATTTTTGGTAGGATAACACTTCCAGTCCTTTCATAATCAAGGTTTTTGATTTTTCAAAAAATTAGTCCCTTAAATTCAATATTTGACTTCATTAGGGTTTATCACACGTGTCAATACATCATTGGACGTGATTTTACGAGGTGTTACACAACACCTCCTGCCTAAGCCCACTGATCTGATCATCAACATACATACGCAAGTCACCGAAACCCACCTGCATAGAATCATATAATGAATCCAATGTAAGTCGATCGGGTCGTGGCTGCGCTAACGGGTACTGCCTAGCAAGAATATCCTAACGAATACGGGGAATACGAGGCCTCTGATAACGAGTAGGAACCGCACCCTGCATAGCCTCCGCAGCACCTGAACCAGGCGGAGGCTGAACCTGTGGACCCTCTCATATCGGCTCACAAGTAATCGGATCAGTACGAGCTATAATCCCAGCAGACTGCAAATCCCGGACACTCATAAAACAAGGGTCTGGGCCCTTCTTCATCCTATCAGCCCGGTAACTCTCAAACACACCTAAACTCTCGGCCAACCAAGTAATCAATGGCCCACAGTAAATACGGGCTCCAGCACCACCCCTCCATAACCTCTTCATAGACAAAGCAAACACAGTAGCCAAATTGGCTGGCCTCTGCTCAACCATACACATCAGACAAAATAAGCTCACTTGATTAACCTTGTTGTCTCCCTCTCCTCTACCAACCAGAGTCACTGCTAGAATTTTGTGGATATAACGAAGAACTGGATCAGTAATATCACTAACAACTGCCCCTAAAGAGTATGGCACCCTCGATATGGTGCTCCAAAATCTCGCTAACTCACTCGCCAGAACACAAAACCCACGCTGCTTCTTAAACACTCCCTGCAGACTAGTGATAAACTCGGGAGCCCTAACCTCCTCTTCCGTATAGAACTGAGTTGCCACTGCAAACTCAGGGACTGTCATCTCATAAGATTTCCTACCCAAGGCAAAGAATATTGCATCCTTTTCATTGAAACTCCCTTGCTTATACTCGAAAGTTGGGTGAAATTCCATCGTGATTTCCTTGTACTGTCGTGCGTCACAATCCAAGACTCTCCTGAACTCTTGCCCTAACAACTGTTCCACCCGGACCCTTGCCCCCAAACGATCCAACACATCCCAATCAATCCTCCTATACGGCAGCAGCTCTGCCGTACACAAAGTACCTAACCTCCGTGACTCCTCTGAATTTATCTCAAACTGCAAAAGAGGGCTATCTAAAATCCTTTGACGTGGACCATGAGGACGTCCTGGCCCCGTATACTCAACAACCCTATTATATTCATATTCTGACTATTCCTCTTGTTGTACTGGTTCCGGTTGAATCTGCTGAACCGGTTCAGGCTCCCTAATCACTGGGCCCCCTCTTGGGTGAGTGTCTCAGCCTCGTTTCCTATTGGCCCGACTTGAAGTTCCTGCACCTGACATTCTGCAAAACAATTCAAGTATGACAAGACAAAGAAAAGCAGAATATTAGTCACAAACTATTTTTTGTATTTTTGAAATTTTTATTTTTTTTGTATTTTTTGTATTTTTTTTTTAACAAAAACGGTAATATATACAAAAACAACGGCCGTATAGCATTTCGTTCACGGCCGTAGTTTTAAAGACAAAGTGACGTTAAAGCGACATTTGCAAATCCCTTTTTTAAGCATAAACCGAACCTCGCCCGAATGGAGATTGAGTACGGGCGAGTGGTATCACAAATCAAGTGAGCAAAAGACGCAATAAGACACTAAGACGACTCAAAAACAATTAAAACGACACCAACGGCCCTAAACTAACCATTAAACTAGACTCGATCTAACGTAGACGTAAAATACACAAATTACAAACTGTACATCCTCCCGGCACTTTACTTGCCCTCAAGTAAATCCAAGTGCCTACCCAACCGACATCGACATCTAAACTTGCTTAAAATCAGCCATGTAGTAGTTTAAAGACAAACTTTAGCGTCGAAAAGTGCCGCCTAATTAAAGGAAGTTTTATTCTTCGCAAAAATTTTGGTTCAATAACGCAAATTTGGCGCTTTAGACGTCAATGTATTCCAAACCAAACACTAAATTCAGCAAATCAAACTCCATAACCAACCCGACAATCATCAATATCCCGAAAACAAACCACAATCCAAACCGACATTAAGTGTTTACCGATATAAAGTTGAAAGCTTTAATGTTTCCTTAATGAAACGGGTCAAAAACGGATGTTGTAAATCTAAATTCAAGTTCAAAAATTTTCCAAACGCATCCCCACACTTAATGTCGGATAACCCTAGACCAAGATATGATGAACATTGTAATCTAAACCCAAACCGAACCACCCGCAAACAATACCCTGCTGAAAGAACCCAAACCGAACCCATCCGCAACCTCATTCTATCACTAGCAAGACCCAAACAACTGACTAGAACAAGACCTAACCCTAACTAAGACTAAACTAAGTGAAACTGAAATTACTAGACTCATAATACAAAAAGTTACAAGACACATACCTTGGATTTGAGAGAAATAAGAGAAAATAGAGAAATTTCGGTTGAATGTTGATTCCCCAAGCAAGAACCCGATTGAATGATGAAATATGGTTAAATGATGGTTGAAATCGGTTATGTAAGGGTTGTAGATGTAATGATGAGAAGGTTGTAAGTGATAATGGGTGGACGGTGAGACTTTAGGTGGTATCGGCTGTGATCGGTGAGTAGTGGTGGTAAAGGAGGGGTGGTATCGGCTGTGTAGAGGGGAGGGTTAGGGTTTAAGGCGGTGGGGAGATAGGTGAATAAGGGGGGTGATCGGTGTAAAGGAGAAGAAGGTTAGGTGGAAAAATGAATTTTGGGCTTTTAAAAATATTTGGCTGCAGTTGGGATGGGTGGCGGCCCGCTACAAATAGGTGAGATGGGTGGCGGCCCGCCACCACGATAAAGGTTTCCGAAAAAATCAAAGTTAGGTGTTTTATGTTTGTGGGCTGCAGATGCGGCTTCTGGCGGCCACCAGGAAGTGAAGAGATGGGTGGCGGCCCGCCACCACGTTATAAAATTTCTGAAAAAATTACCGTACGTGTTGGCGGGTGGTGAGGGACATGTGTATTTGGTGGCGGCCCGCCAGTGGACGTTTTCAACAGAAAGGTCTAAAAAAAAATTTACTTCCATGCCTTAGAAAATTTTTTATATTTTTCCCAAACCTCTCAAAAACCAACCGAAATTTTTCTAAGTATAAAAACTTACCTGGAGCCTTATTTTCCTCACAATTTCCTGCAAATCCCTCGGTGATGCCCTCCTGCAAACGACTCAAAACAAAAACAACGAACCGAAAAACTAACAAAAACGACCGTTAGCTACCAAAAATTACGAAAAATAAACGAAGATATAAATGATACAAAATGTACACTCGGGTTTTCACCCGAAAACACTAATTGGCGGCTTTTTGTGGGATTTCGAGAGGAGTTTCCTCCCTCTCGTTCTTGTTTATCGCTCCTCCAATGTAGTGTTTCAAACGATGGCCGTTCACCTTCCAACTACGGCCATCCGTCTCATCCATAATCTCTACCGCTCCATACGGAAACACGTAATGAACCATATAAGGTCCCGACCACTTTGATTTCAACTTACCCGCAAAAAGCTTCAATCCTGAGTTGTAAAGAAGCACTTTATCACCTTTGTTAAACTCCTTGACTTTCTGTAGCTTCTTATCATGTAGAAGTTTCGTTTTCTCCTTGATTCCCAACGATCTAGCATAGGCCGCATCCCTAAGCTCCTCTAGCTCATGGAATTGAAAGAACTGCTTCCTAACGGCTTCGGTCATATCAAGATTAACGGTTTTCAATGCCCAAAGCACTCTATGCTCTAACTCTACGGGAAAGTGACAAGCTTTTCCATAGACGATCATGAAAGGTGTGGTTCCTAAAGGCGTCTTGTAGGCGGTTCTAAATGCCCACAATGCATCGTCTAGCTTGTCAGACCAATCCTTCCTATTCTTACCGACTGTTTTCTCTAAGATTCGTTTAATACCGCGATTCACATTCTCCACTTGTCCACTTGTTTGTGGATGATATGCGGTAGACAAACGATGAGTGACACTGTAGCGTGCAAGCAATTTCTCCATCAATGCATTGCAAAAGTGAGTGCCCCGGTCACTAATCAAGCCTTTTGGTGTACCGAATCGGGAAAAGAGCTTCTTAAGAAATTTCAAGACTACTCGGGCTTCGTTTGTGGGAAGAGCTTGAGCCTCAACCCATTTGGACACGTAGTCAATCGCCACGAGTATGTAACGGTTTCCTTTGGAGTTTGGGAAAGGTCCCACGAAATCGATGCCCCAAACATCAAAAACCTCTACTACTTGGATGGGGTTTTGAGGCATCTCATCTATGGCGGAAATATTGCCGGTTAGTTGACATGCATCACACATCTTCACGAACTCAACTGCATCTCTAAGTACTGTAGGCCAATAGAAACCACAATCGAATACCTTTTGGGCAGTGGAGTGTGCACCATGATGTCCTCGCGTGAGGCCCTCATGCACATGTTTTATGATGTTCCACCCCTCCTCTCTCGACACACAACGTCTAAGTATTCTATCTCCCCCTATCCTAAAGAGAAAAGGATCGTCCCAAACATACTTTCTTGACTCACTAATAAATCGCTTCCTTTGTTGTGTGGACATCCCTTTCACAACATTGCCACTAGAGAGATAATTCGCTAAGTCGCAAAACCATGGCAATCCTTCTTTCTCGGCCTCAACAAACTCTATAGACTCGTGAGGGAACGTGTCTCCAATCTCCTCCTCACGAATCTCTTCTCTCTTGGGATCCTCTAGACGCGATAGATGATCGACCGCCACATTTTTGGCTCCCCTCTTGTCTCTAATCTCAATATCAAATTCACTAAGCAAAAGAATCCCCCGAATGAGTCAAGGTTTAGCGTCTTTCTTTTGAAAAAGAAAACGCAACGCGGAATGATCGGTGAAAACTATAGTCTTGGAAAGAACTAGGTACGAGCGGAATTTATCAAAAGCGAAAACTACGGCTAAAAGCTCTTTTTCCGTGGTGGTGTAGTTTTCTTGAGCATCATTGAGCGTTTTGCTCGCGTAGTAGATGGGGTGGAAGTGCTTATCCTTTCTTTGTCCTAAAACCGCTCCAACGGTATAGTCACTTGCATCGCACATTAGCTCAAACGGTAAGCTCCAGTCGGGCGAGATAAGAATAGGTGAATGTCACACCCTGGCTTTGCGGAAGCGTGGTTAATTTGGTGTGACTTCTTAATACCATAGCTTAATCATAACAAAGCTATATGATAATAAAACCATGCAGGATCATCCATAGATTTAAGTTTTAAAACCGAAGTAACATAACATTGTCTTAGGGACTACAACACCATAACATAAAACATTGTTTTGAAAGACATAAACATCAACATGAATAAAACGCAGTTTAAGATTTGTGACTCGTCCAGGAAAAAGTCACATTTCCTAAACCGGGATGACCTCGGAACCCATATGCAGCGGGAAAACACAACATACCGCGCCAGATCTTTAATTCCCTGAAATACATGTAAGTTGAAAAATCAACAATAATGTTGAGCGAGTTCATGCGTAAGTGAGTAAATAAACCTTTGTATGTATAAAAACCCTGGTATGTAGAAAATAAGGAAAAAAAGAGATCACCAATGGTTTGCAAGGCCATTGATATGTGTGAAGTGCAAGTAGGAAGACCCAAACCTAGCAGATTTATGCGTTGGGTACAAAGTCACCCCGAGGTCCGTTCTGTTTGGGCCTGGGGCTGGGCTCGCTACACCCAGATAGATCTACCGCTCCTGCCCCTCGGTCCTACCCTGAGGATTAAAGGCCTCAAGTTTTCGCCTACCCACTCACATGATCTGAATAATAACCCTCCTTACGCTAACCATACCATGTAAGAATTATTCGTAATCAGAGTAACATGTATTTCACCCCCGCAGTTTAGAAAACTGAAAACAGTTAGAGAAAAGGGGGACATGAACTCACAGTGGTGCGTCTCTACCAAGTATATCTCCTGATCAAGCAGATGTGCAACGACCTACACGTACTAAATCTATTAGGCGGACGGCCGTGCCTTGGCTTAAGGTTTAAGTTTTTGGGAAATAGTTAGACAACTATTTCGTGTTTATATTTCTGTAAATACTTGGTAATTATTCTCCTTCCCAAGGATGGGGGATTTAATACATGCGTGTTCGTAAAATTCGAAATACATTATTAAGTCTCACTTAATATATTTTATTCCTTACTTCAAAATATAAATATTCTTCCCAAAATAATACTTTGACAAAAATACGCGCTCATAAATATTTTCTTAAAATGCGTAAGTTACGTTTTAAAGATCGAGTGGTAATAATTATACCGTTGTAACTTATTATTTATTATGAAAGTGTTTGTATTATTTTTGGAATCGTTAACATTCGGTAATATTATTTTTACCCTAAAAATAATATTTGTATAGTTCACAAAATAATCATAGAAATTCACAAGTGTTGTTATGAAAAAAAAACATATATTCTAAATATATATATTTCAGGTTTTATTTTGTGAAAATTCCACTTCCGACACTTAGAAATTTTGTAAACAGAGTCATGGCGAAATTTACGTCTTTGAAAACAAGTTAAAAATGTATTTCTAACACTTGTGAGGAAAATATTTTCAAGTGTTAGGTTTTTGGAAAAATTTCGCCAGAGTTTCCCCTGTAACTGGAGGTGGCCACGCTTTCAAGCGTATCATTTTCTTTTATAATTCAAATCAACAATTTTCTCATTCAACCAAAACAATATCCAAAGCATCAAACTAGTCAAAATATATATAAATCGCATAAATTACATGAACTTGTGGTTTATCCAAAAATGCGTGATAAATCCCACTATTATTAGTGGATCTTTATATAAATCAACTTCGTTTCTTGAAAGTCTCGTTTTTAAAGGAATTTCATCTTTACAACTTCTTGTAGAATTTGACAATACTAGTGCTTTGTCGAAACTTAGTGTTACACAAGTATTTACACGCTTGTGTGTTTGCTAAAATCATTCTTGTTTATGAAAGATCCGTCTTTAAAAGTATGTTTTCTTTTGACACGTGGTCCTTTGAAAATACCGTTTGTAGATCCGCAGATCTACTAGTTTTCAACACTATTTCATAAGTAAAATCGATTTTACACAAGTTCATGTTTAATGTGTGGTAGAGTTTCATCATTTAACCCTTTGTACACTTAAACAAACTCTATGTCATGATCCATGATCACGACTAATCCGGGTTAGATGATGACCCGAGCTACCACAACATAGATCGGCACTAAATAATTATAACAAGACAAGTCTTACAAGATTTACACAACAACATAGCTTTTATCCAACATTTTTAACATTTTAGTAAACTTTTAGCATGTCTTCTTGTATATTCATAGATTTTAACCGACAAAGTTCTTTTTAACCACTTTAAAATAGATCGAGAGTGTGTTTAAAGCAACTTACTACTAGCTCGAGGCTAGGGAAGAAACTAGTCGAAGATTGGGTGGATAAAAGCAATGGGGTGAGGTCCTTCGCGTTCCGAATGCACTAAGCTTCCTTATGTGAGATCCTTAACACTTGTATACCCTTGGAATGACAAGATCAAGATCGAAAGGTGGCGGTGGGGGTGCTTGTGTCTTCGGCCGAGAGTGAAAGAGAGGGAGAGAGAGGAGTGTTGATTCTTGTTGTTGGTGGTTAAGTGTTTAGGAAAATCCATGAGATATATTTATAAACCATCAAGCAAGATTATCCAATGGAAATTATGTCCACTTGATTCTAAGCACATGGATTATTATAATCTAGCAAGTACAATTGGTGTCACCTACATGGTGACCGAACTCGGTCACAAGGGAGGGGGTTTGGTTCGATTCCAACTAGCTGGTTAAGCATTAGTTATGTTAAGTAGGACCCTTAAGTTAGTTACTAGAGTATAGTGTCTTGTGGCGGGTGTTAGGGTATTCAGGGACCCTAACTGGTTCAGAAAAAGAAAAACAATGTAAATGCCAATATTTTTTTTTATGTTCCGGGTAAAGTCCGGTTGTTCGGTTGGATAGAGATCCGTTAAATTGCTTAACAAAGCTTTAAAGTGTCGTTATTATTATTTTTAGTGACACAACTTATTCCCGACACTTTGGAAAGTGTCTAGTAACATTTTTCTCATGTTTTGACACTTTATTAGTTAGCTAGATGCTGAATTTTAATTAAAGTGTTGAATTTTGTACTTAAAGTACGTTTTAGGCACATCCGGTCACTGTAATCTCATTCCTAGTGACGCAGTTCTACAACCCTTATATCCCTACACTCACCACTAGTGTAGCAAACTATCTTAGGCTCTTACAGGCCTTAGAGGCAGTACCTGCCTGGTGCTAGTTATGACAGCACGTTTAATAGGTTATCCGTTCATTGTGCTACTGTGCTTTTGGTGCATCAAGGTTGTCACAAAGGTGCTGTAAGCAAAACATGGAGTGACAGCAAGTAAAGTATGATGCAAGTAAGTACATGTATCAGTGTTCAAGTAGCAGTTTATCCACAAGTTCAAGTAAGCACAGTAATTAAGCAGTAATTAATTATTACTTAAGTCGTACGGATACCTGGTTTAGTGAGGGTTGTCACATTCTCCCCCCGTTAGAAAATTTTCGTCCCGAAATTTTAAGTTCTGCTTCTAGAAGCAGGGTTTCTGGGAAATAGGTGGGGGTATTTCTCTTTCATCCCGTCCTCACGCTCCCAGGTGTACTCAGGACCATGTCTGGCATTCCAACGAACTTTGACGAGCTTGACACTGCTCCGGCGGGTCTTGTTTACTTTCCAATCCGTAACCTCAACAGGTTCTTCAACAAAATGGAGCGTGTCATCAACATGAATCTCGTCGGTGGGAATGGCAACGGTATCTTGAGTTGGACTTTTCTTCAGGTTGGATACATGAAATGTATCGTGAACTCCATTCAGTTCAGCAGGTAAGTCCAGCTTGTATGCTACTAGCCCTATTCTTTCCAAAATTCTGAAAGGGCCAATGTAACGCGGATTTAACTTCCCACGCTTTCCGAAGCGTGCCACACCCTTCCAGGGTGAAACTTTCAATAAAACCATATCTCCAACTTGGAATTCCAAATGTTTCCGGTTTGGATCTGCATAAGCTTTCTGTCTTTCGCGAGCTGCTTCGATGCGTTTTCGAATCTGCGCAATCTTGTATGTCGTCTCTTGGACGATTTCGGGACCAACAAGCTGCCTATCACCTGCGTCAGCCCAGCATAGGGGTGATCAACACTTGCGTCCGTAAAGAGATTCAAATGGTGCGGCTCCAATACTGGTGTGGTAGCTGTTGTTGTATGAAAATTCGACCAGTGGCAAATGCTTATCCCAGCTACCGCCCAAATCCATAACACATGCTCTCAGCATATCTTCCAAGGTCTGAATAGTCCGCTCGCTTTGACCGTCGGTCTGAGGGTGAAATGCCGTGCTCAGATTTAATTGTGAGCCAAAAGTTTCTTGGAAGGATTGCCAAATCCTTGATATGAAACGTCCATCTCTATCAGAGATGATCGAGAGAGGCACTCCATGACGTGCGACGATCTCTTGCATGTATATTTCTGCCAGTTTGCTGGTGTTATCCTTCTCTTTGATTGGCAGAAAGTGTTCGGACTTTGTTAGGCGGTCAACTATTACCCAGATAGTGTCATGACCTCTTGGCGTTCTTGGCAACTTTGTAATAAAATCCATGGAGATTTGTTCCCATTTCCACTTGGGAATCTCAGGTTGTTGCAGAAGTCCTGAAGGCTTCTGGTATTCCGCTTTCACCTTAGCACACGTTAGACACTTGCTCACATAAACAGCAACATCGCCCTTCATCCTAGGCCACCAATAGTAATCCTTGAGATCTTGGTACATCTTATCCGCTCCTGGATGGATAGAGTACCGCGATTTGTGAGCTTCATCAAAAACAACCTTCCTTAAACCACCAAACAGAGGAACCCAAATCCTTTTCTCAAAACATAACGTTCCTTCCTCGTTTGGTACTAATAGCTTCTCCATCCCACGAAGATATTCTTCTTCAAGATTTCTTTCCTTAAGAGCTTCTTTCTGCGCAGCACGAATGCGCAAGGAAAGATCGGTTTGGATAATCATTTCTAAAGCCCTAACCCTTATGGGCTTGATCCTCTCTTTTCGACTTAGGGCGTCGGCAACCACATTCGCCTTCCCTGGATGATACTTTATCTCGCAATCGTAATCATTTAACAACTCAACCCATCGTCTTTGTCTCATATTCAACTCCTTCTGGTTGAATATGTGTTGTAGGCTCTTATGATCTGTAAAAATTGTACATTTCGTACCATATAGGTAGTGTCTCCAGATCTTTAAAGCAAATATCACTGCGCCTAGCTCCAAATCGTGCGTGGTATAGTTCTTCTCATGTACCTTCAACTGACCAGATGCGTAAGCAATAACCTTCTGGCGTTGCATCAACACGCAACCCAATCCTTGACGCGAGGCGTCACAGTATACCACGAAATCGTCAGTACCTTCCGATAGTGCTAGGATTGGCGCATTGCAGAGCTTATCCTTCAACAGCTGAAACGCTTCTTCCTGTTTGATTCCCCAATCAAACTTCTTATCTTTCTGGGTGAGGAGCGTCAATGGTTGAGCGATCTTCGAAAAATCCTCAATGAACCTTCGATAGTAGCCAGCCAAACCCAAGAATTGTCGAATCTCGGTTGGCGTCTTTGGCGTTTCCCAATTCTTGATCGCTTCGATCTTGGTTGGATCCACATGGATTCCATCTCCATTTACTACATGTCCAAGAAATTGGACTTCACGTAGCCAAAATTCGGATACAGCTGTTCTTTCTTCAGCAGCTCCAAAATAGCTCTTAGGTGCTGTTCGTGCTCAGCCTCTGTCCTTGAATAAATCAAGATGTCGTCGATAAACACAATCACGAACTTGTCCAAGTACGGCTTGCAAACTCTGTTCATCAAATCCATAAAGACTGCAGGTGCGTTTGTCAATCCAAACGGCATAACAAGGAACTCGTAGTGTCCATAACGAGTTCTGAAGGCTGTCTTCGGGATACTCTCCTCTTGTATCCTTAACTGATGGTATCCAGATCGCAAATCGATCTTTGAGTAAAAGCTTGAACCTTGCAGTTGATCAAACAGATCATCAATTCTTGGCAGAGGATATCTATTCTTGATCGTCAGCTTGTTCAGCTCCCGGTAGTCTATGCACATTCGAAAACTACCGTCCTTCTTTTTGACAAACAGGACCGGAGCTCCCCAAGGCGAGAAGCTTGGTCGGATAAATCCCTTGTCTAACAACTCTTGAAGTTGTGTCGACAATTCTTGCATCTCAGACGGGGCAAGTCTATAAGGTGCCTTAGCCACAGGCGGGGCGCCTGGGACTAAATCGATGTGAAACTCCACTTGCCTTTGAGGCGGCAGTCCAGGCAAGTCCTCCGGGAAGACTTCCGAATACTCCCTCACGACAGGGATGTCTTCGATCTTCGGTTCTGCAGCTTTCTTGTCTACAATGTGTGCCAGGAAGGCAGCACACCCTTTTTGCAAACACTTTCGCGCTTTGAGGCAGCTGATAATTCTTAACGGCGTATCGCGCTTTTCGCCATGTACCACAATTGTTTCGCCATCTTCGGTCGGGATACGAACGACCTTTTCGTGACAAACAATTTCTGCCTTGTTGCTTGATAACCAATCCATTCCTACTACCACGTCAAAGCTCCCTAGCTGGACTGGTAGTAGATCCAAAGTAAACTCGCGTTCTCCCAACTCGATTGCACAACCTCTGATCACTTCGTTGGCTTCTACTAACTTCCCATTAGCCAATTCGATTGAGTAGGGAATATCTAACTTACTAGCGGCTAAACCAAGCATATTCTTAAATTCTAACGATACGAAGCTATAGTCGGCACCAGTATCAAATAAAACGGATGCATAGCGTTGGTTCACAGGGAACGTACCAGTAACGACATTGGGATCCTGGCGCGCTTCCCTCGCTTCGATATGGAACACTCTTCCACGGGCTTGGTTCAACTCTGGGCAGTTCCTCTTAAAGTGCCCGATATCACCGCAGTTAAAGCATCCAGGTCTTTATCCGTTTCCACCTCCATTTCCCGCTTGGTTATTCCTTTGGTTATGATTCACAGCGCCTGCTTGATTCGCATTGTTGCCTCGATTCCCATTACCTCCATTGTTTCCTTGTGGGCGATTTCCAATTCCACCCCGGTTATTGTTTCTGTTTCCAAATCCTCCTTGGCCTCCCTGACCAACAGTGGCCCAACAAGAATCCTTCAAGTGGCCAGGTTTCCCACACGCTTCACATACCTTCAAACCACATCGGCCAGAATGGTGACGCTGGCAGGTGTTGCACTTGGGCTGGGTGCCCATATATCCCTTTCCTTTCTTTCCACCACCAGCTGTAACCTGAGCTGGCGCGTTTGGCTCTCCTTTCTTAACAACACCACTAGTGCCTTGTTTGAAGTTCGAGAACTTTCGTTTGTTACCTCCGGATGACTCGACGTGAGTCTCTTTCTTCTTTGTCTCGATCTCACCAAACTTGTTCAGGCGGATAGCCTCCTCAGTGAGAGCCACGCTCAAATCGATTGCCTCAGTAATTGTTGCAGGCTTGGAGGAGGTCACCATGCTTATGATTTGAGGAGCTAATCCCCAAATGAAGCGTTCAATCCGCTTGAATTCTGGAGTGACCATATAGGGTACCACATGCGACAGGTCGTGAAACCTCTGAACATATTCCGCGATCTTCGGACCTTCCATCTTCAAATGCCAGAACTCAGTTTCCAATCTTTGGATTTCAGCGCGAGAATAATACTTTTTGCGCATTAGTTCCTTCAGTTCGGTCCATGTTAGTGCGTAGGCAGCAGCTTCACCAAGTGTCTGCACTTGCAAATTCCACCAAGATAGGGCTCCATCCAAAAATAGCCCAGAAATGTAGGTGACTTGCTGGTCTGGTGCACATTTGCTCATGCGGAGAACAGATTCAGTCTTCTCGGCCCAACGAACAAAAGCGACAGCACCTCCGGTGCCATCAAAGTTGACAGGCTTGCAGTCTAGAAACTGCTTGTAGGTGCACCCTGCACATACGTTACAACATATGAATGGCATTAGCATCCTTGCTAGAGATATCCAATTAGATCATGGTATGTCTTAATGACTTAGTATTACCATGAGGTGGATTGTTGTTGCCATTGTTGTTTTGCTTCCGCTGGGTCCTCCTTGCGAGGCGGCGTATTGCGCGATGGCAGCAGCGATGACTTGTTGGAGTTCTGCCTCATTGGTAGGCATCGGCGTTTGACGTCTCGGCGGCATCTTCTAAATGATGGGTTCACGTCGGTCAGACCATAATAAAGCGTACGTATATAATGATAGTAATAGTACATAACATCTCATGTTATAATCATATCAATCACACAACATCCCATGTTATAAAACATAAATAATCAATCAAAACATCACATATGACGAGAATACTGCGATTGTATTGCCCAACTCGAGACCACATGGTAGAGTGTACAAGTACATAATAGTGTCATACATCATCATCGACTAAGGGCTACATCACCCCAGTCCAAAAGAATATCAAATCAGTGTCAATACATCCCATATACATGATCAACAAAAGTCAGAATCAGAATGCAGTCTCCAAAAATGCTGTGTGGTCGGAGCAATCGCCGTCTTCTCACCAACGTCTACCCATGCTGTACTAAAGATGCCCTAAACTGGTGGTGGTGGAGGAGGGGGAAAATGGGTGTAGAACAAACGTCGCAAATGGAGCCAGTCCTCCTCCATGGCTCTCTGGGTACGCAACCAAGAAGCAACCTGCTGCTCAAGTGCCAAAAGGCGTGCAGCATAGTCAGGTAACAATGGTCGAGGGTGCTGCGAAGAAGCAGGGTGGGTCTGACCCTGACACTGGCACGGCGGTGGCTGAGCTCTCTCAAGCTCCTGAATACGCCGTGTGAGTGCCTCCTGCTGGACAACAAACGACATCAGAACGTCCTCAATAGAATACCCCATATGGAAAGGATGGTAGGGGTCGGTCGATGGCATAACAGAAGGTGACGTCCAGAGAAACGGCTCGCTGGCTGGATCAAAAGGTGGCACAAAGAATGGTGGTGCAGGGGGAATAGCAGATGAAGACTGTGGCATAACTGGAATATATGTCAGCACATGTCCAAAGGGACGAGCCGAGGAACCCTCTCCAGGTCGAGCTGGAGGTGTGTACTGTGCAAATGAAAAAGAGAAATCAACGTGACGTGCATCGGTGGTATGAGGAGGAATAGGTGGAAGCTCATCATCCGCAAGAATCCACCCATGCTGGGCGTGCTCATCTCGTGGGTCAATCTGTGCCTCAAAAAGTGCTCGATCAAACTGTACAGGCATAGGGTCAAGGTGGGGTGCAACAAGAGGGTCAACAGGTATATCAGCGATAGGTGGGGGATCAACATGATCAGCAGCAATAACATGGTCACCCTCCAGTAGTGGTGCATCAGCAGGGTAATCATCAATGGGTGGGTCAGCAATCACAGGATCAATGGGCATGCCAGCATGAACAGGGTCATGCTCAAACACTGGGTCAGGAGCAGCTACTGGCTCAAAGGCCATAGCAGGCTCGGGATCAACGAATTCCATATCAAAATCTGCATGATCAGCGAATGCAGGGTCAACTGGGTCTACTGGGTCAACCATAGGCTGATCCAAGTGGATGAACTCTATCTCCCGGTCCGGGTCAAATCAAGGGGGAAAAACAGGGTCTGAATCCTCATCGAGGTCGTGATCGAAAGCAAATCTAGGAGCAGAGGCAGCAGATGATGCCCTGTCGGGATCTGAACCGTGTGAATAGTGTTGTGCGCTCCGAGTGTGTGACGGTGCGGAGGCCACAGACTCGAAGGAGTCTGGAGCGGGTGAGTGTGCAGGTGACTCCTCAGCTGGAGCATCTGCGAGTAACAAAAGACCACCGTCAGCTAGAAGGGCCTCGCCCTCAACATCGTCCTCCAGGGGCTCATCATCAAACAGATCGACGTCGTCGTCAACGTCGGCGTCGAGGAGCATATCGTAAGCAGGATAAACGGCCAAAGGTATGGGAGCAGGGATCTCTACGAGTGGTAGGTACCCAGCAAAAGGGCCATCAGCGGGCTCATCGACAGCGTCGGACAGCGCAAAGGGCTGAAAGTCGTCCTCGTCTGTGCTGGTAACATCTGATGTGTGGACCTCGTGCTCTGAAGACTCTAAGCCGTCCGATACTATGGGTCTAGGGCCCGTGGTGTCCGAATCACCTGTGCCGGGCGAGTCCATGGTGTCTGTAACACGAACACAGATATGTACAAATAATCAATCATACAATCAGATAAGCACATCAGTCACCAAGTAAGCAATCAAATAATTCTCCTAGTCCCACTAGCCTCCCAACCTCTCAGACTGCTCTCCCTAGTCCTACTAGGCAACTACCTCGGTCTCCTAGACCGAGCCTCGGTCTTCCAGACCGAGCCTCAGCCTCCCAGACTGAGCCTATAAATAATAAATAAATGTGCTCAACATTTGTTTGTAAAAAGTTTTGGATCTGGACTTGAGTGGTATGCAGTGTAAAAATGTTTTCGTGAGAGCCCTAGTGATCATAGTCTAGACTCGAGAAGGAATCCTAGTTCGCTATGATCAGAGCTCTGATACCAAGCTGTCACACCCTGGCTTTGCGGAAGCGTGGTTAATTTAGTGTGACTTCTTAATACCATAGCTTAATCATAACAAAGCTATATGATAATAAAACCATGCAAGATCATCCATAGATTTAAGTTTTAAAACCGAAGTAACATAACATTGTCTTAGGGACTACAACACCATAACATAAAACATTGTTTTGAAAGACATAAACATCAACATGAATAAAACGCAGTTTAAGATTTGTGACTCGTCCAGGAAAAAGTCACATTTCCTAAACCGGGATGCCTCGGAACCCATATGCAGCGGGAAAACACAACATACCGCGCCAGATCTTTAATTCCCTGAAATACATGTAAGTTGAAAAATCAACAATAATGTTGAGCGAGTTCATGCGTAAGTGAGTAAATAAACCTTTGTATGTATAAAAACCCTGGTATGTAGCAAATAAGGAAAAAAAGAGATCACCAATGGTTTGCAAGGCCATTGATATGTGTGAAGTGCAAGTAGGAAGACTCAAACCTAGCAGATTTATGCGTTGGGTACAAAGTCACCCCGAGGTCCGTTCTGTTTGGGCCTGGGGCTGGGCTCGCTACACCCAGATAGATCTACCGCTCCTGCCCCTCGGTCCTACCCTGAGGATTAATGGCCTCAAGTTTCCGCCTACCCACTCACATGATCTGAATAATAACCCTCCTTACGCTAACCATACCATGTAAGAATTATTCGTAATCATAGTAACATGTATTTCACCCCCGCAGTTTAGAAAACTGAAAACAGTTAGAGAAAAGGGGGACATGAACTCACAGTGGTGCGTCTCTACCAAGTATATCTCCTGATCAAGCAGCTGTGCGACGACCTACACGTACTAAATCTATTAGGCGGACGGTCGTGCCTTGGCATAAGGTTTAAGTTTTTGGGAAATAGTTAGACAACTATTTCGTGTTTATATTTCTGTAAATACTTGGTAATTATTCTCCTTCCCAAGGATGGGGGATTTAATACATGCGTGTTCGTAAAATTCGACATACATTATTAAGTCTCACTTAATATATTTTATTCCTTACTTCAAAATATAAATATTCTTCCCAAAATAATACTTTGAAAAAAATACGCGCTCATAAATATTTTCTTAAAATGCGTAAGTTACGTTTTAAAGATCGGGTGGTAATAATTATACCGTTGTAACTTATTATTTATTATGAAGGTGTTTGTATTATTTTTGGAATCGTTAACATTCGGTAATATTATTTTTACCCTAAAAATAATATTTGTATAGTTCACAAAATAATCATAGAAATTCACAAGTGTTGTTATGAAAAAAAAACATATATTCTAAATATATATATTTCAGGTTTTATTTTGTGAAAATCCCACTTCCGACACTTAGAAATTTTGTAAACAGAGTCATGGCGAAATTTACGTCTTTGAAAACAAGTTAAAAATGTATTTCTAACACTTGTGAGGAAAATATTTTCAAGTGTTAGGTTTTTGGAAAAATTTCGCCAGAGTTTCCCCTGTAACTGGAGGTGGCCACGCTTTCAAGCGTATCATTTTCTTTTATAATTCAAATCAACAATTTTCTCATTCAACCAAAACAATATCCAAAGCATCAAACTAGTCAAAATATATATAAATCGCATAAATTACATGAACTTGTGGTTTATCCAAAAATGCGTGATAAATCCCATTATTATTAGTGGATCTTTATATAAATCAACTTTGTTTCTTGAAAGTCTCGTTTTTAAAGGAATTTCATCTTTACAACTTCTTGTAGAATTTGACAATACTAGTGCTTTGTCGAAACTTAGTGTTACACAAGTATTTACACGCTTGTGTGTTTGCTAAAATCATTCTTGTTTATGAAAGATCCGTCTTTAAAAGTATGTTTTCTCTTGACACGTGGTCCTTTGAAAATACCGTTTGTAGATCCGTAGATCTACTAGTTTTGAACACTATTTCATAAGTAAAATCGATTTTACACAAGTTCATGTTTAATGTGTGGTAGAGTTTCATCTTTTAACCCTTTGTACACTTAAACAAACTCTATGTCATGATCCATGATCACGACTAATCCGGGTTAGATGATGACCCGAGCTACCACAACATAGATCGGCACTAAATAATTATAACAAGACAAGTCTTACAAGATTTACACAACAACATAGCTTTTATCCAACATTTTTAACATTTTAGTAAACTTTTAGCATGTCTTCTTGTATATTCATAGATTTTAACCGACAAAGTTCTTTTTAACCACTTTAAAATAGATCGAGAGTGTGTTTAAAGCAACTTACTACTAGCTCGAGGCTAGGGAAGAAACTAGTCGAAGATTGGGTGGATAAAAGCAATGGGGTGAGGTCCTTCGCGTTCCGAATGCACTAAGCTTCCTTATGTGAGATCCTTAACACTTGTATACCCTTGGAATGACAAGATCAAGATCGAAAGGTGGCGGTGGGGGTGCTTGTGTCTTCGGCCGAGAGTGAAAGAGAGGGAGAGAGAGGAGTGTTGATTCTTGTTGTTGGTGGTTAAGTGTTTAGGAAAATCCATGAGATATATTTATAAACCATCAAGCAAGATTATCCAATGGAAATTATGTCCACTTGATTCTAAGCACATGGATTATTATAATCTAGCAAGTACAATTGGTGTCACCTACATGGTGACCGAACTCGGTCACAAGGGAGGGGGTTTGGTTCGATTCCAACTAGCTGGTTAAGCATTAGTTATGTTAAGTAGGACCCTTAAGTTAGTTACTAGAGTATAGTGTCTTGTGGCGGGTGTTAGGGTATTCAGGGACCCTAACTGGTTCAGAAAAAGAAAAACAATGTAAATGGCAATATTTTTTTTTATGTTCCGGGTAAAGTCCGGTTGTTCGGTTGGATAGAGATGCGTTAAAGTGCTTAATAAAGCTTTAAAGTGTCGTTATTATTATTTTTAGTGACACAACTTATTCCCGACACTTTGGAAAGTGTCTAGTATCATTTTTCTCATGTTTTGACACTTTATTAGTTAGCTAGATGCTGAATTTTAATTAAAGTGTTGAATTTTGTACTTAAAGTACGTTTTAGGCACATCCGGTCACTGTAATCTCATTCCTAGTGACGCAGTTCTACAACCCTTATATCCCTACACTCACCACTAGTGTAGCAAACTATCTCAGGCTCTTACAGGCCTTAGAGGCAGTACCTGCCTGGTGCTAGTTATGACAGCACGTTTAATAGGTTATCCGTTCATTGTGCTACTGTGCTTTTGGTGCATCAAGGTTGTCACAAAGGTGCTGTAAGCAAAACATGGAGTGACAGCAAGTAAAGTATGATGCAAGTAAGTACATGTATCAGTGTTCAAGTAGCAGTTTATCCACAAGTTCAAGTAAGCACAGTAATTAAGCAGTAATTAATTATTACTTAAGTCGTACGGATACCTGGTTTAGTGAGGGTTGTCACAGTGAACTCACAAGTTGTTCCTTCAAAAAGTTGAAGGCTTTAAGACACTCCTCGTCAAAGACGAATGGAACATCCTTCTCTAGCAAACGGGTCATGGGGCGAGTAATTTTTGAGAAATCCCTAATAAAGCGCCTATAGAAGCTCGCATACCCTAAAAAACTCCTAATCGACTTCACACTCGTGGGCGGAGGTAACCTACTAATGGTATCTATTTTTGCACGATCTACCTCAATACCCTCTCTAGAAATCTTATGCCCTAGCACTATACCTTCCGTCACCATGAAGTAACACTTCTCCCAGTTTAGCATAAGCTTCCTCTCCACACACCGCTTCAACATCTTCTCTAAATTCTTTAAACACGTATCAAAGGAGTCACCATAAACTGAAAAATCATCCATGAAAACCTCCATGGAAGTCTCTATCATATCCTGAAATATGGTGACCATGCACCGCTGAAAAGTAGCTGGAGCGTTACATAACCCAAATGGCATGCGTCGGTACACATAGGTGCCATAGGGGCATGTGAAGGTGGTCTTATCCTGATCCTCCGGTGCGATGGGGATCTGGAAGTACCTGGAAAAGCCGTCAAGAAAACAATAGAATTGTTGACCGGCTAGACGCTCCAACATTTGATCTATGAAAGGCAATGGGAAGTGGTCTTTACGGGTGGCATCATTCAACTTTCGGTAGTCGATGCACACGCGCCACCCCGTGACCGTACGTGAAGGGATAAGCTCGTTCTTTTCGTTCATGACACTCTACATCCTATTTCTAGTGGTGTTCCCACCATTCTTTCTTAAGTTTGATTCACATTCAATCGTAAGCTTAAACTTTTCATTCTTATCTTTCTTTCTTATATTGATTCGATCCTTTAAGAATCGTTAGACCCATCTTTACTAGCTTGACCGGGCATAAGTGAGATGATTCTCGTGTTTTTCTCAAGCTTCGGTCAATACATGACCATCCCTTAATATACCATTTCCATTTGTTCGTTCACTGTATTTGGCGTTAATTCACCTACGTTCTCTAACATGTCTCTTACTAATGAGTATCCTACATTACATGTTGCATTTCTTACGTAATACTTCCAAAATTTGTAAATAATTATTATTTACTGACTCTACAATTTGACCTTTTAAAGTCAATCACCACTTAGTACTTATTGTATATAAGTATTGTAGTACGCGTTGTACTTACTTTCAATTCGAACATATTTACAAAATGTCTTTAGCTAACATCTCAACTAATATTCTTTCCATACCTTTCAACATTACCAAGTTCTCATTTCCGCCTTAAAACTTCTCAACTAAAAATTTATGACCGATTTACCCTTATAATGAGGTCTTACCGGTTTAACATTATGCCAACCATTTCAACAAAACGTACCATAACATTTCTTATTTATTTATACGTTTCACTTTGATTTCGAATATTCAAACACGTATACGTCTTCATGTAGATATATTCGAAGTGATTGTGAAATCACTTACCTTTAGTGTTCATGTTCATGCTTGCCTCATTGCTTCCTCTTACCCCGTTTTCCATCCATGCTTGAATCAATTGACAAGATTTCCATCCTTACATATTATTACATTCGTAACATTGTTAGCCTATGTGAGCATACATACAACTATTCATTTTCTTTCTATTCCTACGTTAATTGACTTTCGTTAGTCAAATTTCGTAATAATGAGACATTTATTATTAGTTATCTCATTGCCAACCCATACAACTAAATGATCATCAAGCATAACACGTAAATCACGTAATACATAACACATTAACTCTTTACTTTAACATTTGTGTCTAATTTCCATTCCATGATATCCCTATACTGTTGACTTTTATAAAATCAACTGTCTTGCTTACACACTTTAAACTTTTGAACATGTAATCCTCTAAATACGATAGGCCATAATATTAATATTCTACACATTTCATACTCGTATTGTATGATATATACGATTTACGTAATCCTCTAACAATACACATATACATTCACTTTCACGTACTTTCACATGCTAATGCTTTATGATTCTACAAATAGCAAATATCATTCAAGTTAACTATATAACATAATTCCAACATATCCTTTGCTAATAAGCTCGTATGATTCACATTTAGCACATATTCGCCTCTTACTCAAAACTAAGCAAATCATTAAATACACATAAATATCACACCATTCAAGCACAATGTACAAGCCTCTAATGCATAATTCTGATCAAGCATACATTTATTCGAATCCTCATACGGATTCCATCTAACTCACATTCTTCAAGTTATTTTACCACTAATCTCATCATTTTCATTTTCATTTATTAACAAATCATATTCTTTTTACGCATCGAAGTAATTTAATCTATATTTACTCCATTCATTATTCATTATCATACGTGTTAAACTCAACCTCTTACATTCGTCATTCATTTCTTGCCGCTACATTATCATTCACGTTGACATTGTCCGCCATCTACATGAAACATTCATTTCATTTATTAGATTTATTTTCATACTCTCCTTCATCATAGTTAACTCATTTTATCATACACAATCAATTTTACATTTCATTATTGATATGTCGGTAAATATACATATTATTAATACATATCATCCCCCATTTTATATATTTCTGGTTACAAATTCGATTGAATCGACATTTAATTGTGTTTTATTTGAATATTGTAGTTTTGGAAAGCTTGTTGGTGATTCGTTGCGGAAAACTCAAGAAAAATATGAAGTTTGTGGTAATTTTGCCCAGACACAGCTGTGTTGGTTATCTGAGTACAATGTCACACAGCTGTGTCAGCCTTGCCACACACCCTGATCTCAGCAACAAGCATCAACGGTCCACACAGCTGTGTCACTTAACGACACAACTGTGTGTGGCGCCAGATCTGATATAACCTAATGTTTAGCTCCCATTTCATTTGTCCAACTTTGGGGGGGGGGGGCGAACACACCAATTACTATATAAAAATTTTCTTAGAATATTTACCTCTTTTTGCTTCTCAGAGCGAACATACCCATTCTTACGAGCTTTCGGTTTGAGTCCGAACACTTCATTGTGTTCAAATCCCTCAAACCTAGGCTCTGATACCAACTTGAAACGCCCTAAACTCTAAACTTCTTAATTTGAACGAAAGCATATAAACTTTTGCAAAAATTTGGGCATGACCCGTTCGTAAATAATCAATTTCCTGCTTGACAATAAAACGCCTTAACTTAAAAGACCCATTTTCATAAACCAAAGAAAAACAAACAAGTTTAAGTCGCCTTAAAACCAAAAGCTACAACTAACCAAGTTTTAACCATTCACAAGGACACCAAAAGATTACTTATGTTAAAAGTACATATGACCAAAAACTAAGACCATACTAATAGACATCTTCGGAAGCGCTAGATGGGCGTGATATCGAGGGTGTTCATTCCGAGTCGCCAAGCTATGAAGCCAAGGATTTACCTACATCAAACATCAAGTTTAAAACTTGTTAGTTACGTTACTTCTAAACTAGTAATACAACTTTAATCCCATTCGTACATTCACCTTATACACTCATTATTCGCCCCATGAAACGTGTTAAACATACAACTTTAAATTTTGTGATTTATCATGCCATTCTTGTCCCGTTGAGACGGGCACTTCATTCGTACATAATCTTCATTCGATTCACCAACAACGGGTGAATACATTCCTTTCAAACATTTACATACACTCAAACCCGTGAGTAACGGATCGAGTAAAATTTCATTCATTCATAAATTATCCGTTAATGACGGATAATATCATCCATGACTAAACTTTCATTCGGTTCATTTACTACGAACAAATTCTTTTCCTTTTCTACTTACTTTCTCTTTACCCGGTTACCCCATAAAGGGCCGGTCATAAGCAAATTTCATTTACAATCTACGGTTCATGTAAACCATTCAAAATGTTTTAAACCATTTACTAATGAATTACCACAAACATCACATTATGGTTTTGGCATAAATAACAATATACTAATAAGAGTTAGTATACGTAATAACATACCTCGGTTTTGTGCGGTTTCCGTCTTCGTAGCACTTGAACTTTCTTCTTTCACGCCTACATTAACATATTCATTCCATCATTTAGTCCATCCGAACATCTTATCAACATTCACATAGTTTACTATGTGACAACATTTTCACAATCTTTATAATTTCACATGTATATTCACTTAAACATTTCATCGAACACTTGACGGGTTTCGCATTAGTAGGACACTAAACATCATTATTCTAGAGCATAATTTTAACTAGTTCTTTTAGAAATTCATCAACAATTAAACGAGTTCATATGATCCTTTCATTCTACATAAATTCATTTAGTGTCCATGTATCATAAACAAGATTAATCATCAAGAACTCAAGGCTATACATGATTACTTCAATTTTTTTATCATCCTACTTTCATATAGTTTCAAGTCAAATGGGTTTATACTAAAATCTTTCGATTGACTTAAAATCAAACCTGATTCATGTCTTAGAGAGTAATCCTAACTCCATTTTACACAATTACTTGCATAATCTCAAGATTGGGTTATGATCCACTTCCTACAAATCATGATTTCAAGAAATTGAACTTACCTCTTTAAAAATCGAGTTTAGATGAGTGTAGATTTGAGTTCATGCAGTTGATTCTCCTCTAAACCCCTATCCAATTGATTCAATTTGGTGAACAAGGGTTTCACCCTTGTTTCCCATGCTTTGATCGATCCCAACCATGCACAAATGTGTGTGTTTAGGGTTTTCACTTTCTAATACTTTTATTTTGCCATTGTCTGTGACAACCCTCACCAAACCAGGTATTCGTACGAATTAATTAATATTTAATTAATGCTTAATTACTGTGCTTGCTTACAACTGTGGTTAAACTGCTTCTTGATTTCTGATACATACATACTCATGCATCACATTTTATACTGTCACTCTATTATTTATACACAAACATCAGTGACAAACTTGATGCACAAAAGCACAGTTAGCACACTATACGGATAACCCAGTAACATGCTGACATTTACCAGCACTAGACAGACATTGTCTCTGAGGCCAGTATGAGCCGGGAATAGATTACTACACTAGTAGGGAGTGTAGGGAGGTGAGGATTGTAAAACTGCGTCACTAGGTGATAGTTATAGTGACCGGATGTGCCTAAAACATGCTTTAACTCCAAAATTCTGCACTTTATACCCAAAATTCAGCATTTAACTTAACTAGTAAAGTGCAAAAACATGGGAAAATCATACTAGACACTTTCCAAAGTCTCGGGAATTATTTGTGTCATTAAAAATAATATTAAAGACACTTTTAATACTTATTTAGCACTTTTACGGATTGATATCCAATCGAACAACCGGACTTTACCCGGAACATAAAAATATTGTCAATGACATTGTTTTTCCTTTTCTAAGCTAGTTAGGGTCCCCGAATACCCTAACACCCTTTAAAATTCATAACACACTAGTAACTAGTTTAAATTCCTAACTAAACAAACTAAATACTTAACTATTTGGTTGAAATCAAACCATAACCCCCCCCCCCTCTCATCCGATCGGTCCCCAAGAGTGGGGACACACCTTCCTTTCTTGATTATTATATTGTTATTGTTAAATATCTAGATGACATATTACCTTATGGACAATAAGCTAATTGGATTATAAGTAAACATGGGAGTTAATCACCTTCATTTGCACAAGACACTCAACATCTCTTGCTCTCTTTCTCTCTTGTCCGTCCGCCACCACCACACCACCAAACCGCCACCATCAAGCCTCTTGCAAGCCATCCATACATACTCAAAGGTGATAAGGATCATACAAGGAGGCTCGGTGCTTTCGGAATCTCAAGAACCTCACTACGTTGCTTTTATCCACCTTGTTTTCGCTTTGATTCTTCCCTAGCCTTGAGCTAGTTGTAAGTGCTTCTAAACACTCTCTTGTTCATGTTTAAAGTGGTTAATAAGAGATTTAACGGATAAAAATCAAGAACACTAAAGATCAAAACATAAAGCCTTGAAAGAATGATAAACTTGATGGATAAAGAGTAACTAGTGGTGTAAATCTTGTTTAGTTATGGTTATTTTATGTTGTTGGTTGCTAGAAGTGGAACGGATCGTCATCTAACCACGCTAGATCATGTTCATGAAACATGAACTAGCAATATGTAAAGTGTAAAAGATACAAGATGATGAACCTTTCCACACATAAACATGAACTTGTGTAAAAATGATTTTTCTTGTAAAATAGAGTTCTAAACTAGTAGATCTAAAGATCTACAAGTGGTATTTTCGAAGAACCAAGTGTAAGATGCAAATCTTGTTTAAAAGCCGGATCTTACACAACTAAAAGCATTTTTGCAAACAAACAAGTGTGTAAACACTTGTGTGACAAAAGGTTTAACAAAGGAATAATTTCGTAGTTTTTGGACTAGAAGTTGTAAAGTTACATTTTCTTTAAAAATAAAGTTTCCAAGAAACTGATTTTATTTTTAAGGATGGAAAGATCTACTAAATATGTTGGGAAGTTACTACATACTTTTACACAACTTACAAGTTCATGTGTTTGCGATCTATGCTTATTTTTTACTAGTTTGATGATTGAATATTGTATATTGATGTTTGGAAAATTGTTGATTGAATTTTTAAAAGAAAATGATACGCTAGTAAGCGTGGCCACCTCCAGTTACAGAGGAAACTCTGGCGAAATTTTTCCAGAAAATAACACTTAGAATATTTTTTGGTGACAAGTGTTTATAAATATATTTTTGACTTGTTTTCCAAACAAACTTCGCCATAAAAAATTATAAAATAACCAAGTATTCGGAGGTGGATTTTCGTAAATAAAACTTGTTAAATATATATTTAGAATATATATTTCATAGTAAAACGCTTGTGTGATTTTATGATTATTTTGTGAACTACACATATATTATTTTTAGGGTAAAAATAATATAACTCGTATACACTAAAAAGTAACGACTCCAAAATAATACCAATGCCTTCACAAATAAATATCTAAGTTACACCGGTATTATTATTACCACCCGAACTTTAAATGTAACTTATGTATTTTCGGAAAAATACTCTTAAATGCGTATTTCGATAAAAGTATTATTTTGGGAATCGTATGGAATAAAATACAATATTTTTGGGAAAATTTTGTATATTTTGGAGATAGAATATTTTAGACAAATGAATAAAAATATATTTTATTAAGTAAGACTTAATAATATATTTTTGGATTTATAAAAACGCACGTGTATTAAAACCCCCATCCTTGGGAAGGAATATAATTAATAAATAATTAAGAAGTGTAAATACGAAATAGTTGCCTAACTATTTCCCAAAAACTTAAACCTTAAGCCAAGGCACGGCCGTCCGTCTAATAGAAGTTAGTACGTGTAGGTCGTCACGCAGCAGGTTGATTTGGGATTGACTATTTCGAGACGCACTTCTGTGAGTTCATGTCCCCCCTTTTTCTCTTAACTGTTTTCAGTTTTATACTTCGGGGGTGAAATACATGTTACTATGATTACGAATACTTTTTACATGGTATGGTTAGCGTAAGGAGGGTTACTACTTAGATCATGTGAGTGAGTATGCTGAAACTGGAGGCCATTAATCCTCATTGTAGGACCGAGGGTCAGTAGCGGTAGATCTATCTGGGTGTAGCGAGCCCAACTCCAGGCCCAACAGAACGGACCTCGGGGTGACTTTGAGCCCGACGCAAAAATCTGCTAGGTTTGAGTCTTCCTACTGCACTTCACACATATCAATGGCCTTGCAAACCATTGGTGATCTCTTCATTTCCTTATTTGCTACATACCAGGGATTTTATACTTACAAAGGTTTTACATACTCACTTTCACATGAACTCGCTCAACTTTATGTTGATTTTTCAACTTACATGTATTTCAGGGAATTAGGGATCTGGCGAGGTATGCTATGTCTTCATGCTGCGTAGGAGAAGTGATGTCATCCGAGTTTAAGGGTTGTTACTTTTTCCTGGACGAGTCACAAATCCTAAACTGTGTCTACTTCATGTTTTGTGGTTGTGTCTTATGAACAAGATTTTTATTATGTTGTGTTATAAACTCGTTGCATGTGTCAACTCTAAAACAATCTTGTCGTATTTTACTTTTAAAACTTGAAGTAATGGATGATCATCATGGTTTTACTTTCATATAGCTTTGTTGTGATTAAGCTATGGTATTAAGAAGTCACACCAAATAAACCCACGCTTCCGCAAAGCCAGGGTGTGACAGCTTGGTATCAGAGCTTGGATCATAGCGAACTAGGATTCCTTCTCGAGTCTAGACTATGATCAGTAGGGCTCTCACGAAAACATTTTTACATTGCATACACTACGTCCAGATCCAGAGTGAAAAATATTTTTACAAACAAAAGTATGAGCATTCTTTTTAAAAGTTATGGCTCAGTCTGAGAGACTGAGGGAGTAGTCTAGTGGGACTAGAGGGTTTAGTCTGGGAGGCTGGGAGGTTAGTCTAGTGGGACTAGAGGGTTCACTCTGGGAGGCTGGGAGGTTAGTCTAGTGGGGACTAGAGGGTTCACTCTGGGAGGCTGGGAGGTTAATCTAGTGGGACTAGGAGGTTCAGTCTGAGAGGCTGGGAGGTTAGACTAGTGGGACTAGGAGAATTACTTGTTTGCTTATTGGTGACTAACATGTTTATATGAGTATATGATTGATTATTTGTGCATGTGTGTGTTTGTGTTACAGACGTCATGCCTTCATCAGGTACTGGAGAGTCGGACACTACAGATCCCATGGCCATAGTATCAGACGACATAGTTTCATCGGAGCACGAGGTGTACACTTCCGATACTACCAGCACAGACGATGACGACTTCCAGCCCTTTGCGCTGCCTGATGTCGTAGCAGAGCCTGCTGATGGCCATCTTATTGGGTATTTGCCACTCGCGGTGATCCCTGCTCCTGTGCCCCTTGCCGCTTATCCCGTTGTTGATATGCCACTTGATGATGTTTTCGACGACGACGTCGATTTATTTGAGGAGGACCCACTTGAGGATGACCTTGAGGGTCAGGCCCCTATTGCTGCTGATGATATTCTACTCATTGCTGACACTCCTGCAGGGGAGGCTCCTGTTCATTCACCTGTCCCAGACTCATTTGAGTCTGTGGCGTCCGCATCTTTGCATACACAGGGAGTGCAGCACCACTCACACGACGCCGACCCTGATATGGCGTCATCAGCTGCACCAGTTCCCGCACACAGCTTTGAGTTTGATCACGCTATTGAGGATGATCCTATTTTTCCACCTGGTTTTGATCCAGACCATGACATTGAGTTCATACACTTAGACCAGCCCCTGGAGGATCCTGTAGCCCCTGTTGATCCCTTGTTTGCTGATCCAGCTGATTTCGAGATGGAGTTTGTTGATCCGGAGCCTGCTGTGGCCCCTGAGCCAGTTGTCGCTCCAGACCCGGCATTAGAGCATGACCCTGTTCATGCCGATGCACCTGCTGTTGCCCCTTTTATTGATGATATACCTGTTGATGATCATCCTGTTGTTGCTCCGCTGTTGGTGGATGATCATGCTGCCGATGCTCATGTTGATGCTCCACATTTGTTAGAGGATCCTGTTGTCGCCCCACTTCCTGATCCTATGCCGGTGATGTTCGACCGCGCACCTTTCGCGACCCATATTGATCCACGATACGCTCACACCCACAATGGGTGGATAGATGATGACGATGATTTCCCACCTTTCGTGGTACCTGTTACAACCCCTGTGGCACCCGTTTCAGCCCCTGTTTCAGCTCCCATCGATGTACCCTTGCTTCCCACACATACCACAGATGTTCACCGCACCGACTTACCTATCACATTTCTTCAGGACATACCTCCACCACGTCCTGGGGAGGGTTCATCCCGTCAGCCGTTTGGTCATACGCCTTTCATGACAGGATGAGACCAGTTTGTACCTCAGATTTCTCATTCCACTGTTGTTCCCACTGTTGCACCGTTTACTGTACCATCCTTCGCTCCATCTGGTGAGCCGTTCCTTTGGACTACGCCCCCCCATTATGCCACCATCTGATCCGTATCACCCATACCACGTGGGGTATTCTACGGAGGATGTTCTCACATCTTTCATGATACAGCAGGAGGCGCTGACCCGTCGCGTACAGGAGCTGGAGAGAGCTCAGCGACCACCGTGTCATTGTCAGACCCCACCTGCAGTATCACACCCTCCACGAACACTTTCACCCGACTCTGCCGCTCGTTTTTGGACTCCTGAGCAGCAGATAGCATACTTGATGCGCTCTCATCGCGCTATGGAGGAGGACTGGCTTCATATGCGATGTTTACTCTTTTCTCGTTTTCCCCCTCCTCCACCGCCATCAGCATAGGCCATTTTGATTCGACGCAGGTAGACTTTTGGTGAGACGACCACGATTGTGCAGACTACACAGCTTTTGGAGACCACATTTTGATGATTGTGACTTTTGATGATTTGTATATTTGTTGCTGTTGTCACTGACTAGATAGTTTGGACTAGGGCGATGTGGCCCTTAGTCACTGATGATGTATGATACAGTTATGAACTTGTAAACCTTACATTGTGGTCTTGATTTATGACAGCGCAATCGCAGTATTCTCATTATATGTTGGGTTGATTATTGATTGTTTATGTTCTATAACATGAGATGTTATGTGGTTGATTTATTTATAACATGAGATGTTAAGTGTTGATATTGTTGAATACATACGTACACTTTACTTACTATGACCTGACCTACGTGAAACATCTTTTAGAAGATGCCACCAAGACGCGAAATGCGCATGCCCACTTCGGAGGCAGAACTCCAAGGAATCATTGCTGCCGCCATAGCGCAGTATCCAGCCTCACAAGGACGAACCAGCGGGAGCAATTCGAACAATAACGGCAATAACAATCCACCACATGGTAATGCTAAGTCGTTTAAGACTTATTACGATACATTTGGATATTTGTAGCATGTCTGCTAATACCATTTGTATATTCAAACGTATGTGCAGGGTGCACTTACAAACAGTTCCTCGATTGCAAGCCCGTTAACTTCGACGGCATCGGAGGTGCTGTTGTGTTTGTTAGGTGGGCTGAGAAAACAGACTCAGTCTTAAGAATGAGCAAATGTGCTCTAGATCAACAAGTGACGTATATCTCAGGGCTGTTTCTGGATGGAGCCATATCATGGTGGAACTTACAAGTGCAGACTTTGGGAGAAGCTGCTGCTTACGCGTTGACATGGGCTGAGTTAAAAGAGTTGATGCGAAGGAAGTATTGTTCTCGTGCTGAGATACAAAGGTTGGAGACTGGGTTCTGGCATTTAAGGATGGATGGTCCCAAGATCGCAGAGTACGTTCAAAGATTTCATGATTTATCCCACGTTGTGCCGTACATGGTCACACCGGAATTCAAACGGATCGAGCGCTTTATCTGGGGTTTAGCTCCACAGATCATGAGTATGGTCACTACTTCCAAGCCTGCAACAATCACAGAGGCCATCGATCTTAGCGTGGCTCTTACTGAGGAAGCCATCCGCCTGAACAAGTTTTCGAATGTTGAGCCAAAGAAGAAAGAGACTCACGTAGAGTCGTCTGGTGAAAATAAGAGGAAATTCTCGAACTACAAGCATGGAACTAGCGGTGTTGGCAAGAAAGGAGAATCAAGCACACCGGTCCAAGCTGCAACCGGTGCTGGGAAGAAAGGAAAAGGCTATATGGGTTCACTGCCCAAGTGTAACTCCTGCCAACGTCATCATTCTGGCCGGTGTGGGCCAAAAGTATGCGAAGCTTATGGAAAAGTTGGCCACTTGAAGGATTCTTGCTGGGCTAGTGCTGGCCGGGGAGGCCAAGGAGGTTTTGGTATTAGGAACAATAATCGTGGTGGTAATGGAAATCGTCCACAAGGGAATAATGGTGGCAATGGAAATCGAGAGAACAATGCAAATCAAGCTGGGGACGCGAATCGAAATCAAAACAACAATCAAGCGGGGAACGGAGGAGGAAATGGTCAAAAATTGGGTTGTTTTAACTGCGGTGACATTGGGCACTTTAAGAGGGACTGCCCAGGATTGAATCAAGCCCGCGGAAGAGTGTTTAACATTGAGGCGAGGGAAGCGTGCCAGGATCCCAATGTTGTTACTGGTACGTTCCCTGTAAACCAACGCTTTGCATCTATTCTGTTTGATACTGGTGCGGATTATAGTTTCGTGTCATTAGAATTTAAGAATATGCTTGGGTTAGCCGCTAGTAAATTAGATATTCCGTACTCGATCGAATTGGCGAATGGGAAACTAGTTGAGACCAATGAAGTTGTCCGAGGATGTGTGATAGAACTAGGAGGGCACGAGTTTACGCTAGACTTACTACCTGTCGAGTTGGGAAGCTTTGATGTGGTAGTGGGAATGGATTGGCTATCGAGTAACAAAGCCGAGATCGTTTGCCATGAGAAGACCATCCGCATCCCATTGATGGATGAAGAAACGATCATAGTGCACGGAGAGAAGCATGATGCACCACTAAGAATTATTAGCTGCCTGAAAGCTAGAAAGTGCTTGAAGAAGGGATGTGTTGCATTCTTGGCACACATCGTGGACAAGGAAGCTGCTGAACCAAAGATTGAAGACATTCCAGTCGTCAAGGAATATCCGGAAGTCTTTCCAGAAGACTTGCTAGGATTACCGCCTCAAAGGCAAGTTGAGTTTCACATTGATTTGGTTCCAGGCGCCGCGCCTGTAGCCAAGGCACCCTATAGACTTGCGCCATCAGAGATGCAGGAGTTGTCGACACAACTCCAGGAGCTATTGGATAAAGGATTCATTAGGCCAAGCTTCTCACCATGGGGAACTTCAGTACTGTTCGTTAAGAAGAAGGACGGTAGTTTCCGTATGTGTATAGACTACCGTGAGCTTAATAAGTTGACTATCAAGAACAGATATCCTTTGCCGAGAATCGACGATCTATTTGACCAGTTGCAAGGTTCAAGCTACTACTCGAAGATCGATTTGTGATCTGGTTACCATCAGCTGAGAATACAAGAGGAAATTATTCCTAGAACCGCTTTCAGAACTCGCTATGGACACTACGAGTTCCTAGTTATGTCGTTTGGGCTGACCAACGCACCTGCAGTTTTCATGGACCTAATGAACCGAGTCTGCAAGCCGTACTTGGATAAGTTTGTGATCGTATTTATCGACGACATTCTGATTTACTCGAAGACAAAGGACGAGCACGAACAGCACTTAAGAGCTATTCTAGAGCTACTCAAGAAGAAAAAGTTGTATGCCAAATTCTCGAAGTGCGAGTTTTGGCTACGCGAAGTCCAATTCCTTGGACATGTGGTGAATGGAGATGGGATTCATGTGGACCCCACAAAGATCGAAGCGATCAAGAATTGGGAGACCCCAAAGACGCCAACCGAGATTCGACAATTCTTAGGTTTGGTTGGCTACTATCGAAGATTTATTGAGGATTTTTCAAAGATCGCTCAACCATTGACCTTCCTCACACAGATGGATAAGAAGTTTGATTGGGGAATCAAACAGGAAGAAGCATTCCAGCTACTGAAAGACAAGCTTTGCAATGCGCCGATCTTAGCGCTACCAGAAGGAACTGATGATTTCGTGGTATATTGTGACGCCTCGCATCTAGGATTAGGTTGCGTGTTGATGCAACGCCAGAAAGTTATAGCTTACGCTTCATGCCAATTGAAAGTTCATGAAAAGAACTAAACCACGCATGATTTGGAGCTAGGCGCAGTGGTATTTGCGCTGAAAATCTGGAGACATTATTTGTATGGTACAAAGTGTATAATCTTTACGGATCATAAGAGTCTGCAGCACATATTCGACCAGAAAGAGTTGAATATGAGACAAAGACGTTGGGTCGAATTATTGAACGATTACGACTGCGAGATCAAGTATCATCCAGGGAAAGCGAATGTGGTCGCTGATGCCCTGAGTCGAAAGGAAAGGATCAAGCCCATAAGGGTTAGGGCTTTGGAAATGATCGTCCAGACGGATCTCTCATTGCGCATTCGTGCCGCGCAGAGAGAAGCTTTGAAAGAAAAGAATATTGAGGATGAATATCTCCGTGGGATGGAGAAGCAATTAGTGCCAAACGAGGAAGGAACGCTATGCTTCATGAAAAGGATTTCGGTTCCTCTGTTTGGTGGTTTGAGAAAAGTTATTCTTGATGAAGCCCACAAGTCTCGGTACTCAATTCATCCCGGTGCGGATAAGATGTACCAAGATCTCAAGGATTTCTATTGGTGGCCTAGGATGAAAGGCGATGTTGCTGTTTATGTTAGCAAGTGTTTAACGTGCGCCAAGGTGAAAGCCGAATACCAGAAGCCTTCAGGCCTTCTACAGCAACCTGAGATTCCCAAGTGGAAATGGGAACAAATCTCAATGGATTTCATAACAAAGCTGCCAAAGACACCCAGAGGCCATGATACTATTTGGGTAATAGTTGACCGCCTGACCAAGTCCGCACACTTCCTGCCAATCAAAGAGAAGGATAACACTAGTAAACTGGCAGAAATATACATGCGAGAGATTGTTGCACGTCATGGAGTGCCTCTCTCGATCATCTCTGATAGAGATGGACGTTTCATATCAAGGATTTGGCAATCCTTCCAAGAAGCTTTTGGCTCACAGTTGAATCTAAGTACTGCATTTCACCCACAGACTGATGGCCAAAGTGAACGAACAATTCAAACATTGGAGGATATGCTGAGAGCATGTGTAATGGATTTGGGTGGTAGCTGGGATAATCATTTACCATTGGTCGAGTTTTCGTACAACAACAGCTACCACACCAGTATTGGAGCCGCGCCATTTGAAGCTCTTTACGGACGCAAGTGTCGATCACCACTGTGCTGGGCTGATGCAGGTGATAGGCAGCTTGTTGGTCCAGAAATAGTCCAAGAGATGACAGACAAGATTGCGCAGATTCGAAAACGCATCGAGGCGGCTCGCGACAGACAGAAAGCCTATGCAGATCCAAAGAGGAAACCTTTGGAGTTTCAAGTTGTGGATATGGTTTTATTGAAGGTTTCACCCTGGAAGGGTGTGGCACGCTTCGGAAAGCGTGGGAAGTTGAATCCGCATTACATTGGCCCTTTCAGAATCCTGCAAAGGATTGGGCTTGTAGCCTACAAGTTGGACCTACCTGCCGAACTCAATGGTGTTCACGATACATTCCATGTATCAAATTTGAGAAAGAGTCCAACGCAGGAGACAGTAATCATTCCTGCTGACGAAGTTCATATCAACGACACGCTCCACTTTACCGAAGAACCCGTCGAGGTTACGGGTTGGAAAGTTAACAAAACGCGCAGGAGCAGCGTCAAACTCGTCAAAGTTCGATGGAATGCAAGACATGGGTCGGAATTCACGTGGGAACGTGAGGATCGTATGAAAGAGAAATACCCCCATTTATTTCCTAAGACCCCAACAACTAGAAGCAGAGCCTAAAATTTCGGGACGAAATTTATTTAACGGGGGGAGAATGTGACAACCCTCACCAAACCAGGTATCCATACGAATTAATTAATGCTTAATTACTGTGCTTGCTTACAACTGTGGTTAAACTGCTTATTGATTTCTGATACATACATACTCATGCATCACATTTTATACCGTCACTCTATTATTTATACACAAACATCAGTGACAAACTTGATGCACAAAAGCACAGTTAGCACACTATACGGATAACCCAGTAACATGCTGACATTTACCAGCACTAGACAGACATTGTCTCTGAGCCGGGAATAGATTACTACACTAGTAGGGAGTGTAGGGAGGTGAGGATTGTAAAACTGCGTCACTAGGTGATAGTTATAGTGACCGGATGTGCCTAAAACATGCTTTAACTCCAAAATTCTGCACTTTATACCCAAAATTCAGCATTTAACTTAACTAGTAAAGTGCAAAAACATGGGAAAATAATACTAGACACTTTCCAAAGTGTCGGGAATTATTTGTGTCATTAAAAATAATATTAAAGACACTTTAAATACTTATTTAGCACTTTTACGGATTGATATCCAACCGAACAACCGGACTTTACCCGGAACATAAAAATATTGTCAATGACATTGTTTTTCCTTTTCTGAGCTAGTTAGGGTCCCTGAATACCCTAACACCCTTTAAAATTCATAACACACTAGTAACTAGTTTAAATTCCTAACTAAACAAACTAAATACTTAACTATTTGGTTGAAATCAAACCATAACCCCCCCCCCCCCCTCTCATCCGATCGGTCCCCAAGTGTGGGGACACACCTTCCTTTCTTGATTATTATATTGTTATTGTTAAATATCTAGATGACATATTACCTTATGGACAATAAGCTAATTGGATTATAAGTAAACATGGGAGTTAATCACCTTCATTTACACAAGACACTCAACATCTCTTGCTCTCTTTCTCTCTTGTCCGTCCGCCACCACCACACCACCAAACCGCCACCATCAAGCCTCTTGCAAGCCATCCATGCATACTCAAAGGTGATAAGGATCATACAAGGAGGCTCGGTGCTTTCGGAATCTCAAGAACCTCACTACGTTGCTTTTATCCACCTTGTTTTCACTTTGATTCTTCCCTAGCCTTGAGCTAGTTGTAAGTGCTTCTAAACACTCTCTTGTTCATGTTTAAAGTGGTTAATAAGAGATTTAACGGATAAAAATCAAGAACACTAAAGATCAAAACATAAAGCCTTGAAAGAATGATAAACTTGATGGATAAAGAGTAACTAGTGGTGTAAATCTTGTTTAGTTATGGTTATTTTATGTTGTTGGTTGCTAGAAGTGGAACGGATCGTCATCTAACCACGCTAGATCATGTTCATGAAACATGAACTAGCAATATGTAAAGTGTAAAAGATACAAGATGATGAACCTTTCCACACATAAACATGAACTTGTGTAAAAATGATTTTTCTTGTAAAATAGAGTTCTAAACTAGTAGATCTAAAGATCTACAAGTGGTATTTTCGAAGAACCAAGTGTAAGATGCAAATCTTGTTTAAAAGCCGGATCTTACATAACTAAAAGCATTTTTGCAAACAAACAAGTGTGTAAACACTTGTGTGACAAAAGGTTTAACAAAGGAATAATTTCGTAGTTTTTGGACTAGAAGTTGTAAAGTTACATTTTCTTTAAAAATAAAGTTTCCAAGAAACTGATTTTATTTTTAAGGATGGAAAGATCTACTAAATATGTTGGGAAGTTACTACATACTTTTACACAACTTACAAGTTCATGTGTTTGCGATCTATGCTTATTTTTTACTAGTTTGATGATTGAATATTGTATATTGATGTTTGGAAAATTGTTGATTGAATTTTTAAAAGAAAATGATACGCTATTAAGCGTGGCCACCTCCAGTTACAGAGGAAACTCTGGCGAAATTTTTCCAGAAAATAACACTTAGAATATTTTTTGGTGACAAGTGTTTATAAATATATTTTTGACTTGTTTTCCAAACAAACTTCGCCATAAAAAATTATAAAATAACCAAGTATTCGGAGGTGGATTTTCGTAAATAAAACTTGTTAAATATATATTTAGAATATATATTTCATAGTAAAACGCTTGTGTGATTTTATGATTATTTTGTGAACTACACATATATTATTTTTAGGGTAAAAATAATATAACTCGTATACACTAAAAAGTAACGACTCCAAAATAATACCAACGCCTTCACAAATAAATATCTAAGTTGCAGCTGTATTATTATTACCACCCGAACTTTAAATGTAACTTATGTATTTTCGGAAAAATACTCTTAAATGCGTATTTTGATAAAAGTATTATTTTGGGAATCGTATGGAATAAAATACAATATTTTTGGGAAAATTTTGTATATTTTGGAGATAGAATATTTTAGACAAATGAATAAAAATTTATTTTATTAAGTAAGACTTAATAATATATTTTTGGATTTATAAAAACGCACATGTATTAAAACCCCCATCCTTGGGAAGGAATATAATTAATAAATAATTAAGAAGTGTAAATACGAAATAGTTGCCTAACTATTTCCCAAAAACTTAAACCTTAAGCCAAGGCACGGCCGTCCGTCTAATAGAAGTTAGTACGTGTAGGTCGTCACGCAGCAGGTTGATTTGGGATTGACTATTTCGAGACGCACTTCTGTGAGTTCATGTCCCCCCTTTTTCTCTTAACTGTTTTCAGTTTTATACTTCGGGGGTGAAATACATGTTACTATGATTACGAATACTTTTTACATGGTATGGTTAGCGTAAGGAGGGTTACTACTTAGATCATGTGAGTGAGTAGGCTGAAACTGGAGGCCATTAATCCTCATTGTAGGACCGAGGGTCAGTAGCGGTAGATCTATCTGGGTGTAGCGAGCCCAACTCCAGGCCCAACAGAACGGACCTCGGGGTGACTTTGAGCCCGACGCAAAAATCTGCTACGTTTGAGTCTTCCTACTGCACTTCACACATATCAATGGCCTTGCAAACCATTGGTGATCTCTTCATTTCCTTATTTGCTACATACCAGGGATTTTATACTTAAAAAGGTTTTACATACTCACTTTCACATGAACTCGCTCAACTTTATGTTGATTTTTCAACTTACATGTATTTCAGGGAATTAGGGATCTGGCGAGGTATGCTATGTCTTCATGTTGCGTAGGAGAAGTGATGTCATCCGAGTTTAAGGGTTGTGACTTTTGCCTGGACGAGTCACAAGTCCTAAACTATGTCTACTTCATGTTTTGTGGTTGTGTCTTATGAACAAGATTTTTATTATGTTGTGTTGTAAACCCGTTGCATGTGTCAACTCTAAAACAATGTTGTCGTATTTTACTTTTAAAACTTGAAGTAATGGATGATCATCATGGTTTTACTTTCATATAGCTTTGTTGTGATTAAGCTATGGTATTAAGAAGTCACACCAAATAAACCCACGCTTCCGCAAAGCCAGGGTGTGACATTGTCCATGTTTAACCCCCATAGTGTTTACATATTATTAATTTAGCACCTTCCATTCATTAACTAGCTTTTGTAATATTTTTACTAACTAAGTTAATGCTTTTGATTGTTTAAACTTATTTTTATGTTAATACTTTTTGGGGTGTTACAAGTCTACCCTCCTTAAAGGAGGTTTCGTCCCCGAAACCTGGACACATAACAAATTAGATCGATTCTACTCTTAATTTTTCATCTATTCATTCACAAGCTTACTATAACATAAATACATTCGGGGTCTTGGCAAAAGTTTCATTCATGCATAAACATATTTGTGTGCGTTGTTCCTAAATTCTTAACTTAAATAAATTACTTTCATAATCACATATGAGTCAGAATCTGATCCAGAGCTCTTATTAGTGTCGTTTTCATTTTATAATGCTAGTTCCTAGCATACATCATCACTAGCACTTCGTTCCTTGAAATTTATTCCAATGTATACTATTGGTCATACAAGCTTATGTTTACGGCTTGTTTCTATCTTTCTAATTAAGCGTAACATATTCATACATTTACTATTATAAATAAATCGATTTATTTCATTCCACTCACGAATCATGCACGATATAATTCATTATTGTAATCATGAGCAAACCCCATTATTCCATTACTTTCGTTCTTCTAATTACTTTTTTTCTTTTTATTCATATGAGGGCTTAGCATAATATTATACGTATACTATAAACATTTAATGACTTAGTGGTACTAATACAAAGCTACCCACTTCGTAATTACTTTTTCATACTTAATACGAGTATAAAGCATCATTCTACGGTTACTGCCGTCACTTGAACTAATTACAAGTTTGAGTTTAGCCTCAAATTTAATCCTTCGCAACACTTTATTATTAGCTCCTTGCATGAACTACTTATGATAACAACCAGGTATGTTGTGTACGAGCACTATACGAGCGTTTAACCAAATCAGTTCAAATTTTCATTTAAGGCCTTTAGATCTCCCTCTTAATGACATTCATACCTTCTCACGCTGACCATTACAGGTCGATTATTGTATACCTTATCATAATTATCCTACCATTCATTTTGTTCACACTTTCAAATAAATCTACGGATTCTTAACCATCAATCAAGAATTAAACATTTTACTAACCTCGCCTTCATTGTATAAATCAGTTATCCGTGTGCCGGATCGATCCGCTTCTTTATATGTACGTTCCGTACCTTAATTGGTCTCATTCATTCATGAATTATGCTCCCACTCATGAGCATCCTTCCACCAGCTTTATTACTATCATCTCACTAAGAATTCCATCATATTTATCTATAAATAATTAGTTATCACATAACTTTTCATAATTGCGTCCTATATGGTGTTTGTTCGCCTATGTCTCTTTCGCAAATTTCTTACGTACATGCTAAAACATATCATACGTTACATTTCTTACATACTATCCTTTCATTTTATTGGTCATTTCGCCAACTCTCGCAGTTTGACCTTTCAAGGTCAGACTAACACCTCTTACTTATTGTGGGCGTATCGAGGTACACATTCGTACTTTATTCTTGCATACTTGCAAGGACTTCATTTACTTCGATTGACTTTTCGAAAGTCTAATTGTAAATACATTCTTACATATGTGTATCAGTTATCCTATTCTGACACATCACTCTCTAATCGAGTCCTAAGCTCCTAATAAAAACATAACCTCTTTATACATACTTGGCGCGGGTCAAATCCCTTGACTAGTTATTCATACTTTGCGACGGTTATTACTTTCCAAACTGTGACAATGCATGCCCATACATTATGCTCACCTATAAGCATAAAACTTGACAAATCGAACATTAAATACCGGGTTCAAATGGCGATCGCCATTTAACCCGTATGACTCATTTGTCCTTTCAACCGTTCTTACATACAAACGTGTTTGCATATATTTATATATACACAAGATTTAAAACATAACTTAAATTAATATCCGCTTTTAAAAATATTTACTCATTTGAGTTTCGTTCTTCTTCTTTTTTTTTTTAATTCTTACTTGTTTAATCCGTCTTCACTTACGGATTCGAACTTTTAATTTATTAACTTTCATTCTTACTGGTTTGATCCGTGTTTGCTTACGGATCCAACCTTTCATTCCTTACATGGTTGAATCCATTTCTCAGATTCAAACATTTTCATCCGTACCTTTCTTTCTTCTATCATTTCATTTACCATTTCATTTCTTATGATACGTTTTCGTATTAATCTTCTACATTCAACTTCAAGTATTGTGTCCTAACACTTTATTCCATGTCCTAATTCATGTAGCGCGTCTCTACGCGACACTCTACATCCTATTTCTAGTGGTGTTCCCACCATTGTTTCTTAAGTTTGATTCACATTTAATCGTAAGCTTAAACTTTTCATTCTTATCTTTCTTTCTTATATTGATTCGATCCTTTAAGAATCGTTAGACCCCTCTTTACTAGCTTGACCGGGCATAAGTGAGATGATTCTCGTGTTTTTCTCAAGCTTCGGTCAATACATGACCATCCCTTAATATACCATTTCCATTTGTTCGTTCACTGTATTTGGCGTTAATTCACCTACGTTCTCTAACATGTCTCTTACTAATGAGTATCCTACATTACATGTTGCATTTCTTACGTAATACTTCCAAAATTTGTAAATAATTATTATTTACTGACTCTACAATTTGACCTTTTAAAGTCAATCACCACTTAGTACTTATTGTATATAAGTATTGTAGTGCGCGTTGTACTTACTTTCAATTCGAACATATTTACAAAATGTCTTTAGCTAACATCTCAACTAATATTCTTTCCATACCTTTCATCAACATTACCAAGTTCTCATTTCCGCCTTAAAACTTCTCAACTAAAAATTTATGACCGATTTACCCTTATAATGAGGTCTTACCGGTTTAACATTATGCCAACCATTTCAACAAAACGTACCATAACATTTCTTATTTATTTATACGTTTCACTTTGATTTCGAATATTCAAACACGTATACGTCTTCATGTAGATATATTCGAAGTGATTGTGAAATCACTTACCTTTAGTGTTCATGTTCATGCTTGCCTCATTGCTTCCTCTTACCCCGTTTTCCATCTATGCTTGAATCAATTGACAAGATTTCCATCCTTACATATTATTACATTCGTAACATTCTTAGCTTATGTGAGCATACATACAACTATTCATTTTCTTTCTATTCCTACGTTAATTGACTTTCGTTAGTCAAATTTCGTAATAATGAGACATTTATTATTAGTTATCTCATTTCCAACCCATACAACTAAACTATCATCAAGCATAACACGTAAATCACGTAATACATAACACATTAACTCTTTACTTTAACATTTGTGTCTAATTGCCATTCCATGATATCCATATACTGTTGACTTTTATAAAATCAACTGTCTTGCTTACACACTTTAAACTTTTGAACATGTAATCCTCTAAATACGATAGGCCATAATATTAATATTCTACACATTTCATACTCGTATTGTATGATATATACGATTTACGTAATCCTCTAACAATACACATATACATTCACTTTCACGTACTTTCACATGCTAATGCTTTATGATTCTACAAATAGAAAATATCATTCAAGTTAACTATATAACATAATTCCAACATATCCTTTGCTAATAAGCTCGTATGATTCACATTTAGCACATATTCGCCTCTTACTCAAAACTAAGCAAATCATTAAATACACATAAATATCACACCATTCAAGCACAATGTACAAGCCTCTAATGCATAATTCTGATCAAGCATACATTTATTCGAATCCTCATACGGATTCCATCTAACTCACATTCTTCAAGTTATTTTACCACTAATCTCATCATTTTCATTTTCATTTATTAACAAATCATATTCTTTTTACGCATCGAAGTAATTTAATCTATATTTACTCCATTCATTATTCATTATCATACGTGTTAAACTCAACCTCTTACATTCGTCATTCATTTCTTGCCGCTACATTATCATTCACGTTGACATTGTCCGCCATCTACATGAAACATTCATTTCATTTATTAGATTTATTTTCATACTCTCCTTCATCATATTAACTCATTTTATCATACTCCAATCAATTTTACATTTCATTAATGATATGTCGGTAAATATACATATTATTAATACATATCATCCCCCATTTTATATATTTCTGGTTACAAATTCGATTGAATCGACATTTAATTGTGTTTTATTTGAATATTGTAGTTTTGGAAAGCTTGTTGGTGATTCGTTGCGGAAAACTCAAGAAAAATATGAAGTTTGTGGAAATTTTGCCTAGACACAGCTGTGTTGGTTATCTGAGTACAATGTCACACAGCTGTGTCATCCTTGCCACACACCCTGATCTTAGCAACAAGCATCAACGGTCCACACAGCTGTGTCACTTAACGACACAACTGTGTGCGGCGCCAGATCTGATATAACCTAATGTTTAGCTCCCATTTCATTTGTCCAACTTTGGGGGGGGCGAACACACCAAATACTATATAAAAATTTTCTTAGAATATTTACCTCTTTTTGCGTCTCAGAGCGAACACACCCATTCTTACGAGCTTTCAGTTTGAGTCCGAACACTTCATTGTGTTCAAATCCCTCAAACCTAGGCTCTGATACCAACTTGAAACGCCCTAAACTCTAAACTTCTTAATTTGAATGAAAGCATATAAACTTTTGCAAAAATTTGGGCATGACCCGTTCCTAAATAATCAATTTCCTGCTTGACAATAAAACGCCTTAACTTAAAAGACCCATTTTCATAAACCAAAGAAAAACAAACAAGTTTAAGTCGCCTTAAAACCAAAAGCTACAACTAACCAAGTTTTAACCATTCATAAGGACACCAAAAGATTACTTATGTTAAAAGTACATATGACCAAAAACTAAGACCATACTAATAGACATCTTCGGAAGCGCTAGATGGGCGTGATATCGAGGGTGTTCATTCCGAGTCGCCAAGCTATGAAGCCAAGGATTTACCTACATCAAACATCAAGTTTAAAACTTGTTAGTTACGTTACTTCTAAACTAGTCATACAACTTTAATCCCATTCGTACATTCACCTTATACACTCATTATTCGCCCCATGAAACGGGTTAAACATACAACTTTAAATTTTGGGATTTATCATGCCATTCTTGTCCCGTTGAGACGGGCACTTCATTCGTACATAATCTTCATTTGATTCACCAACAACGGGTGAATACATTCCTTTCAAACATTTACATACACTCAAACCCGTGAGTAACGGATCGAGTAAAATTTCATTCATTCATAAATTATCCGTTAATGACGGATAATATCATCCATGACTAAACTTTCATTCGGTTCATTTACTACGAACAAATTCTTTTCCTTTTCTACTTACTTTCTCTTTACCCGGTTACCCCATAAAGGGCCGGTCAATTGAGTGTAGATTTGAGTTCATGCAGTTGATTCTCCTCTAAACCCCTATCCAATTGATTCAATTTGGTGAACAAGGGTTTCACCCTTGTTTCCCCTGCTTTAATCAATCCCAACCATGCACAAATGTGTGTGTTTAGGGTTTTCACTTTCTAATACTTTTATTTTGCCATTATCCATGTTTAACCCCCATAGTGTTTACATATTATTAATTTAGCACCTTCCATTCATTAACTAGCTTTTGTAATATTTTTACTAACTAAGTTAATGCTTTTGATTGTTTAAACTTATTTTTATGTTAATCCTTTTTGGGGTGTTACACGAAGGTGGTGGTGTAGGAGGTGGGGTGGGTAACGGGGTGGAATCGAAATTGGGGAAACGACAAGAGGATGAAGAACTAACCTGTGGGCCTTGGCCCAATCGAGATGATGACTCTGAAACTGGTGGCTTCGGTGGTCCATGCGAGCGTAGATGTGGCATCCACTACAAGCAAAAACCTAAATATGAGAAAAAAAACAGACACTAGTCACTACGACTCAAAATCAAAAATAAAAGACAAAGACTCAAAACAAAATAAACACGAAGCACGTATATCTCAATAAAGTCTATCAAAGCTAATGAACGCAATTGCCAAGAATCCCCGGCAACGGCGCCAAAAACTTGATGTATGCTAAACAGACTATAAAAATTAACTATATTAGACTCTCTAAACTAGACACTACAAAGATTTTATTCTTGACTCGACCTAAAACCACACAATCGGCAAGTGTACCGATCAATGTAGTATAAACCTAGGAAGTCTGGATATCGAACCACGAGACTCTATGTATCACGTAAACTAGACTCTAATAGACACTGACAGACACGACTGAAACTTGTTTATTTGTTTGGGGGGGGGGGGTTACGGAAAACTAAGGTAATCTATATTAAACTACTAAATTAAACTAAATATTAAACTAAAGCTAGACTAATACGAAAGAAGACTAAAGGCTTTTCTTATATGATAGCAAGACCACCTAGACAAGAATCCTGGATTGCTTTTAAAGAATTACCGATTAAGTTAAATGCATGAATTATGGAACTGGGATCATATGATACTAAACCTATTAAGGTTCAACTAAGCCCCTCGACCCTTCTCAAGGAGAAACCTGTGGAACTACCTAGGCCGTTAATCCTACCAGTTATTAGACGCCTTCCCAGATGTCTAATTATTGTGTAAGTACCCTAATGTTGACCTACTCTTTTCCAATCATAGATCTAGGGTAGTTTGAAATAATTAACTTGACTTGATAGACTAATAAAACCGACAGGTCAACTAAGACACGACCTTTTCCAAGGACTATCTAAAGCAATTCGCCGGGTAAGGCCTACCAATAGCCCCTCACTTTCCAGGTATTAGGACTAGTAGAACACTAAGACTTAGCAAATTATTACCAATTACTTCTAGGGTTTCACCCTAAAGAGTTAAGGTTTTCTTACGTGATATAGACACTCACCGAAATCCTAGACCCTAATATGACTCTATGTTGTGATATAGACCATCACTAAGAATCATATGAAGCAAATAATAACAATAAACCAACTCAAAGCATGCATATACATCAAATCAATAAACCAAACTTTTTACTAAACACAATCAATCCATAATAATCATGCAATTAACAAAACCGGTAAAAACTTCATATTAATCCATTCATCAAGTCTAGGTGGCTTAAATGTTTAGCCAAGCATGTTAAAACGTGAAAACAAATCAAAGATGTCTAAACATGAATTCATCATAACAAGTTTCGTAAGAAAAGTTGTAACAAAGAACTAGAAAACCCGATTAGATCTTCAAGTCTTCTTCCCGAACTCGTACCGATGATTCCTAGGCTTCAAAATCTCCGAAAGTGCTCCAAGAATGCTCAACAATTTCCCCAAGAAGTCCCCAAATCGACACTAGGGTTTTTTCCAAGTTTAAGATGATTATATATGACTTTCCATGACACGCCTTTATTAAATTCGCACAAATCTGCCAGCATTGCCTTCTGGCGGGGTTCCACCCACTTAGGAATGGGTGGCGGGGTGCCACCTTGTTTTTTTTTCATGTACTACCTTCAGTCTCTCGTCGGGTGCCAGAAAACTTCTCACGGGGTGCCAGAGAGTGATTTTTCAGCCTTTTAACTCTATTTCAACTCCCCGACCTTTCTAACATGCTTCAAGACTTGACTTTTCAATATTTTAACTCGTTTTACTCGGTTTCCAGCAACTTTAAACATCAAGACCTGCAAAACACAATTTTATCAATAGTATGCATATTCTAACGAAAAACAAAACTAAATATAACGAAAACTATACAAACTGTACACGAATAAAAGATGTATTTTGCAATACATCACTTCCCTATTCTGACGCGTGTTCCCATCCGTTTGTCTTTTCGAATTCGAAAAGTTGCCATTTTCCGTATAAGCAGAGTTCCCGTTGAGGGTTTTGAAATTTCATTTCTCTCTTTGTTTACAACTGCGTCCTTCAATTCCTGAAACTGAAAATGGCTTCCAAAGCTAACGAATCATCTTCTTCTGCCCAAACCAGTGCCGATACCCTTTATTGCAAGTGGGGACTTGTGTCGTACAATAATCTCATCCATGATTATGGTATTAGGGCATAATGGAATCCGGTACTGCCGTCGAAGACAGATACGGCGTTTCCATTGAAGAAAGGTAAAATCACTCTGTTTAGTGATTTTTTCAAGTTTTGTAACTTTCGATTGCCTATCACCAACTTTTGCAAGTTGGTTTTGGATCATTATCCTATCCACATTTCTCAATTGCACCCGTTGGGGTTGATCAAACTCCGTCAATTCGAGTTTGCCTGTATCGCCTTAGGGCATCTTCCCGAACTCGTCGTTTTAGGGCTTTTTTCGTTCTTGTATGGAAATCCCCTTTCTTTATTTTCGACAGAAGGGACCCCGAGGTGTCTTGCCTAAGAGACATCCCTACCAGTTCTAAGGACAAAGATTGGAAGAAAAAATTCTTCTATATTGATTCCGGTGTTATTCCCAGAGAAATGCACTGGAAGGAGATGGGGCCGAAAGAGAAAGTTAAAGATGAAGGTCCCCCAAAAGATGCTTTCGTGGCAAACGCCCGGTATACAAAGTTGTATGGGTACCCCTTCGAGTGCACGGTAATCCCAGAAGGGGCCTTGGTAATGGCAGGGATGAGCCTGCTATGGCGTGACATCAAGTTGTATCCTTCGTTCCGGAGGAATGATGAAGGTACACATACTTTTTGCCTTTCATATATTTTGTTAACTATGTATGAAATAACATGTGTGCGTATTGCACGGGGATGGAGTTTGTTTGACTTTTTCGACCCCCCGTGGCATGCTGCATTGAGAGCTGCGGACCGCGTGCTTGGTGAACAAGAGCCGGATGTTTTGAAAGTTCACCTGGAGCAGTTTTTGTTGCCCGCTGTGCCGGAGGACCCAGCTGTATATATATATCCCAGCCTCCCCCCAGTGGAGGGAGTAGTGTTGCTGTTCCAGAGAAGAAACCAACCCGGATAAAAGTTACCGGGAGGAAATATATGGCGGCCGGTGCCGCAACCTCCTCCGCTGGTGTGACTGCACCTGCTAGGGGTGCTACCCCTGCTGCTGCTGAGTTGACTAGTCCGACCCACGTGTCGAAAAAACGCAAGACGTTTGCTGTACCTATCCTGACTGCATTCGAGGCTATGCAAGCTGCTTACGCCCTGCCTCTTGGTATGTAATTTTGTCTGCGGATGTTATTGTGGGCTATGTGATTTATATTACTGAATGTTTTGTTTGATACAGGCACTACCGGTGGAGTTCAGGTTGAGGGTGTGACGCCCACCCCATTGACATCTGAGGGAGTGATGCCTTCCACTGTTGGCGAAACCGATTTGTCAGAGCTTATACTTAAGGCAAGTTCTACCACCGCTGTTAGTTGTGTTATGCCACCGTCTATGCCTACCGCTGCCGTGACCATGACAACCAGTCCCATATCCACGCCGCTGCCTTCAAGTGTCGCACCATCCTCCTTATTTGATTATCCCTTGAGCGTATTTTCTGCCACTGAGAAGGAGATGCCTACAGTCTCTGCCGCTCATGAAGCGACTAGCGCTGGTGTTGCCGCTGTTAGCGATGCTGGGGGGTCCAGTAGTGGAATTGCTGATGATGGGGCCCGTTTGGGCGATGATCTTTATTTGCCTACCATCAACTGGGATCCCCATATGCAAGATAAACGCTACCAGCCCCAGTGGAAAATTGATGAGTCCTCTAGACTGATCTTTCCCCCCGTGATTCAGCACTGGGTTGAGCGGGCTTACCCCCCGGCTGAGTCGGCACATGTTGAGGGGTTAAACAATGAGAATTTGATGAAATCCACTATGGTGAACTCCGTTAGTCAGACCCGGAGGCTTGCAGAGATCCGGCGTAGGTGGATGCATGACAACAATGAGCTCCACCAAGCGCGGGCTGCTATCTAAGAGCTGAAGGATGAAAAGTACCGCTTGGAGAGTCAGCTCCAAGCCGCTGGGTTGAGCGAGAGTAGGTTTTTGTTAGAGAAAAACAAGGCTGAGGATGACTTGAAAAGGGTGACCACCCACCTTGCTGAGTATAGGATTATATGGGCTCGCGCATAGCGGAGAAGGACCGGGTCATTGCTCATGCTAAGAGTGTGCAGGAGGAGTTGGAGCGTAAAGCTATTACTGAAGCCCAAAAGGTGAGATCTGAAATGTCTGCTCAGGTGGAAAAATTCCGAATTGACACTGACTTTGTGTCTCAGGTGCAGGAGCGATACCAGGCTTTAACTGTTGAGGTAGAAGCATCTAATGCTAAAGCCCAGGCTAAACAAGTGGAGTTGGAGGAGCGGGAAGAACATCTTAGGAAACTCCAGCAACATTGCGATTCCCTTGTCTCTGTATGGAATACGCTTGCCCAATCTTCTACCACGCGCCTGAAAGAGGTGGAAAGTGCACTAGAGCAATCAAACGCTGAGGTGGACAGCTTAACTAGCCAATTGGCTGCCTTGCGGGGCGATAGGAATTGGCTGATAACTAACGGCCTGGTTGGTGGGTTTGAGTATCTTCGTCAATCGGGACCTTTTACAGCGTATATAGATCGCCTTTTTGCCGCCGCGTATCAGTCTGGTCACCATGATGGTGTCTACAAAGGCTACTTTGAGTGCCGGAAATCGGAGAAGATTACTCCCGATTTCCATACGGCGAGGGGCAAGTTCCAGGGTGACATGGCGGATGCATTCGAAGCAGCATACAACGAACCGCTGCCTGCGTAAGCAGATTTGATGGACAAGGTGAACGAGGATGGCATAGATTCCTTACGCCTGATGCTGGACCCCGCAGAGGAGTCGGAAGAGGAATAAGTACTTTCATTTTGTTTATCATGTATGCTATTTTCTCAAGACATTTTGTATGAACACTGTTTTACTCGGTTTTTACTGGTTTGTCATAAATTTAATGCTAATGTCATGATTGATAACGCCGTCGTTCCTCTGAAATGTGGCGATTTGACATGTGATGATTGTTTTTCATTAATTGTGCTATCGTCATCCCTGTCAAAACTGCTTATCCCTCTATAAATTGAGCTTCTTTTTCCAAATTTGGTAATTCGAAAAGATGAGTCGGAGGAGTTAAAAACAGAGACTTTCTGATATTTTTCGACGGTTAGATGTCGCCGATGGTTTGGTTCGTCTCCAAATTTCGGTAACGGAAGAGATGATCGGAGGAGAGGGAGTGCCTCCTGATGATGTCTTACCCCGGGTTAGCCGGTCCTTTAAGAGCATCGTATATTGGGAGCTTTCCCATACCGAGGCAAGTGCCGCTGCTCTATCTGCTGATACTTTGATGAAAGTCGTTCCATCCGATCATATTCAACGCTGTGGATTAGTGTATGAAAGACGTCGTGGTGGCCGATCCGGCAAGAACCCGGTTGAGGAACAGGAGGTGATGGCTGCTCCAGTGGATGAGGGAAATGTCGATGATTTAATCATTGATCCTCATCCGTTGGAGTATTATGGTGAAGTGTTGCATACCCCAGCAGAGGTGATGGCAACCCTTTCCAAGAAGTAGGTATTAGAACATGTTCTTTTTTGGTTCCCGTATGTTGGTATTTAACAACAGGGACAAGTACTAGGTTTTTTGTAAGATAGTTGCATGTATTTATTACCAAAATACCTATCTTTTTGTAGCGGTTAATATATATATTACCAAGATACCCGCTCTTAGCGCTGTATATTGTGACCCTTTGACTTATATATATGAAAAATATTTTGTGTCAAGGATACTTTTTTACCGTTATGTGCAGTTTAGATGCGATGGTAATTTTTTGTACCGTATAGTGCAGTATAAAATGCGATGGTAGATTATATTGTATATTTAAGTAATGAGGAAAAACAAAAAGGAATAACTTTTATTAACTCAAAACTTAGAAAAAGAAAGAGACATCGTTATAGATGAATTACACTTGTTTGCAAAAAGGAAAAGTAATCACACCCGCCGTTAGGAGCAAGGCATTACATATAACACTTTTTTAACTGAACCGCGTTCCAGCTGCGCGGAACCGCGGTACCATCTAGCCTGGATAGGCGATAGGCCCCTTTGCCTAGGTCTTCTTGGATGACATAGGGGCCTTCCCAGTTGGGTCCCAATTTGCCCGAGGGTTCCGCTCTGCTGGCTTCATTGTCACGCATGACGTACTCACCTTCCTTGAAAGTATGATGAGCCACGCGTTGGCTATAGTATTTTTCTAGGGTCTTCTTGTACCTTGCTTCGCCTATGGCGGCTGCCTCACGCCTTTCTTCGAGCATATCCAGGTTTTCCCTCAGGAGCCTGTCATTGTCGTCGTTAGTAGTAAGACGCCGTAGAGAGGGCAAACCAACTTCCGCGGGTATCATTGCTTCCGCGCCATAGGTTAGGCTGAAGGGGGTTTCATTGTTACTTGTCTTAGGCATCGTCCGATGTGCCCAGAGGACATTTGGCAATTCTTCCACCCAAGAGCTTCCTTCATAACCTAGCCTTCTTTTTATTACATTCAGCAAGCTCCAATTTGCCCGTTCTACCTGGCCGTTTCCTTGGGGATGTGCTACCGATGTAAAGATTTGCTGAATCTGAAGTTCAGCGCACCAATCTTGCAAGACCCTATCGGTGAATTGCGTCCCATTATCGCTTACCAAATATAGCGGCAACCCAAATTAGCACACTATGTGGTCCCATAGAAACTTCATGGCGTTTTCTGTTGTAATTTTGGACAGGGGTTTGGCTTTAACCCACTTGGTGAAATAATCGATTGCTATAATAAGGTATTTTAGTTTCCCGGGGCCAGCGGAAATGGCCCCACAATGTCCACCGCCCATTTTTGGAAATGCCAGGCCGCCGTGACTGGGATTAAGTTGTTCTTGGGACGGAGTGTTTGGGGAGCAAACTTTTGGCAGCTATGACATTTTCTGAGTTCTTCTACCGCGTCCTCATGCATACCGGGCCAATAGTACCCAGCGTTATGAATTTTGGCGACCACCGTCCGGGGTCCAGCGTGAATGCCACATATACCCGTGTGTATTTCTTGAATTAGGTACTTAGCTTCCGCTGGGGATACACACCGCAGCAGTGGTCCCAAATATGACTTTCGGTATAGGACGTCGCTGTTTACTTCATACTGCAATGCTTTAGTTTGTATCTTTTGAGCTTCACCCCTGGCGGAAGGTAATTCCCCCTTTGTTAGGAATTTTAGTATGGGAGTGTACCAACAGGGTTCTTCCGTCGTAACGGCGGAGACATCCCGAGGTTCAATGGAAGGCATTTGCAATGTTTCTACATTTACTTCTCTTTCCATGCCCGAAGTGGCGAGTTTGCTTAAAGCGTCTGCAATTTGGTTTTTTTCCTATGTGAACGTGATTGAGTGTGACGTTGTCAAAGGAAGCTATGAGCTCTTTCGTTTTAGCCAGATACTTTGCCATTGACTCGTCCTTGGCCTCGTACGTTTCGTTCACCTGGTTATTAACCAATAAAGAATCAACATACGCATCCACTCGTGTAGCTCCTATGGATTGGGCCATCATTAAACCCGCAAGTAGCGCCTCATATTCTGCTTCATTGTTGGAGCATTCAAAATCAAAACGTAAGGTGTACATCAGTCTTATTTCGTCTGGGCTTATCAACATTAGACCTGCTCCAGAACCTTTCCCGCTGGATGATCCGTCGGTGTAAATTTTCCAGGTTTGCCTAGCTGTACTGGATTCCGGGATATCCTGGATAGCGGGATCTTGTATAGTTTCTCCATCAGGAATTTCGGCCAAGAGGTCGGCGATCACCTGCCCCTTAACTGATGTTCGTTTTCGGTACTCGATATCCAAAGCTCCCAACTCAATTGCCCATTTAGCCAATCTTCCGGAAATCTCTGGCTTGTGCAAAACTTGATGTAACGGGTAGTTTGTTAAAACCTGTACGCGGTGCCTTTGAAAATATCTTCGTAGACGCCGGGTAGCATGAACCAGGGCAAGTACCAACTTTTCAACAGTCGGATACCGCGTTTCGGGTCCCGCCAAAACTCGGCTTATGTAGTAAATTGGTGTTTGTTTCCCATCTCTCTCTACCATTAGTACCGCGCTTACCGCGTTATGAGCCGCTGCCAAGTACATTTTGAGTAGTTCTTCCGGGTATGGCGCAGTTAACATGGGTAGTTTCTCGATGAAACGCTTCATGTCTTGAAGGGCTTCTTCCGCTTCGCTGGTCCATCTGAAGTTTTTCTTATTAAGGCAATCCTTTAGTGTTTTTATAAATGGCAAAGACCTCTCAGCGTGCCTTGCCAGGAATCTATTTATGGCCACTAGATGCCCGTTTAATGATTGCGCTTCTTTTAAAGTCCTGCGGGAGGGCATCCGCGTTATGGCGGCTACCTTTTCCGGGTTAGCTTTAAAGCCATATCGGGTGACTACTACCCCCAAGAACTTGCCTTCTTCCACCCCAAATGAACACTTCTTGGGGTTGAGCTTGATATTATATTCTCTGAGCGTTTGGAAGGTTTCTTCAATGTCTATAAGCATTTGTTTTTCTTCCCTGCTCTTGATTACTAAATCGTCAACATATATTTATAAGTTTCTGCCGATTTATTTTTCGAAAGCTTTGTCCATGAGCCGCTGATAAGTAGCTCCGGCGTTCCGCAGGCCAAAAGGCATTTTGGTATAACAAAAGATACCCACATCAGTATGAAACGCCGTTTTCTCTTCATCGTCTTTGGACATTTTGATTTGGTGGTAACCCTTATAGGCGTCTAAGAAGCACTTGTACCTATAAGGGACCAGGGAGTCAACTTTGAAATCCATTTCCGGTAGTGGGTAAGCATCTTTGGGGCATGCTTTATTCAGATCTTTAAAGTCTATGCACATCCGCCATGTGCCATCTGGCTTCTTGACCATCACGGGGTTTGATACCCATATGTGGTACTTTGTTTCTCTAAGTATTCCAGCTTCAACCAACTTTCGTACTTCTTTGACTACCGCCGCTTTTGGATCTGGAGCTATACTGCATTTGCCCTGTGCAACAGGTTTAATGCCCGGGAGTGTCGCTAGCCTGTGCTCTGCCCTTTCCCGGGGTATCCCAGTCATGTCAGAATGCTCAAAATTGAAGATATTGGCGTTTCTTCTCAGCAGCTGTTTCAGGTTGTTTTTGACCTCCGGGGAGAGGCTGTCCCCTATTGTCACTGTCTGATCCGGATGGCGTGTGCTTAATACCCACCTTTCTGGGCTGAGGGCGCCGGTGGGCCCCTGTCGGCATCTTTTAGTGTCCAATACCTCCCCCACCTTATCTCGAAATACTGTAGCAATACCCCGCGGGGTGGGAAACTTCATGAATCCTCGCGCCGTAGATACAATGGCGTCCAATTTCCCCAGGGTAAACCTTCCGATGATTACATTGTGGTAAGACTCAGCGCGTACCACAAGGAATGTAAGGAGTATGGTTCTTTCCCGGGGGGGCTTGTCCGAAGGTGACTGGGAAAGTAATTTGGCCAATGGGATCAACCTTTTCCCCTGTGAAACCTTTAATGGGGGCGTGTACTGACTCAAGCAGTTTTCTATCTTCTGGTTGCATTCTATTGAAGCAATGCTCATAGATAATATCCTCTGAACTCCCGGTATCTACCAGGATCCTCCTCATGTGATAATCACCCACTGCAGCAGATATGATTAAGGCGTCCGTAGTGAGGTGCAAATCTTCCACGCGAGGCTCGATTGTCATGGTTGCCAGCATCCAGGGTTCGAGCGTGGAGAAACTCCGCTTGGCCCCTTTTCCCTTATCCGCGTGTACCATGTTTAGCTCTCGCGGCCTTTTACCCGCCGCCTTGTCGTTTTCTTCTTTGACGGGAAGCGGGCCCTGTTTGATGTCTCGCACCAGGTGTGCCAATTTACCCGCTTTCACGAAGTATTAAATCTGCTTCTTTAGCTGAAAACAGTCATTAGTATCGTGGCCGCTCCCTTTGTGGTATTCACAGTACTTGCTTGTATCTTTGTTGGGGTTGTCTTTTAGCAGCTTTGGAGGGTTAAACTTGAGGTTCTCAGAGGCTAGGATTTCCGCTGGCGTCTTGTTCAGGTTAGGGTAATCGGATCGCGGCTTAGAGGGTTCATTGCTTGAGTAGGTATTTCTAGACCTATCATACCGCGAATCCGTTCTATCACCTTTTTGGTATCGGTCTCCTCTACCTTTATTTTTAGAACTCCGTTGTTCTCTATCCTCTTGGCTTTTCTGAGCCTCCTTTTTTCTGTTGGCCGCGTGACTGGCGGCTACAGCCTTACCTTAGCTATCCTCAAGATTTCATCGATGGTGGGAGGCACACCATCTCTTCCGTGAAGTGTTCTTAATAACTCATCATCATTTACCCCTTGTAGGAAAGCTCCACACGCTAGATCGTTTGTGACACCCGGGATTGCCAGGCTTTCTTTATTGAATCTAACGATTAAACTTTCCATCATTTCATTGTCTCGCCGGCGGATGTGAAGGAGCTCGTTTCGATCTTTAGTGTGCCTGCGTTGTTGGCTAAATTGCAAGATGAACTTAGCCTCTAGGTCTTCAAAGCTGTCAATCTCTCAAGTGGGCAAACTATCCCACCAGACCCGAGCCGCGCCTACCAGCGTTTGGACAAACATCTTGCACCAGAGGGGCATGGGCCAACAGGCTACTTCCCCTGCGTTTTTTAATAGATTGAGATGGTCATCGGGGTCGCCTAGACCATCATATTTGCCTACAGTTTGAGGCATCTTGGGCTTTTCCTTTATAGGAGCTTCCGCTATTCTTCTGGTGAACTTGGATTTGAAAGTTGTGTCCACTGGTTTGTAAGGTCTGGTAAGTTCGTCCTCCTCTACATTAATGGGTTGTATTGGAGGAGTGACCCCACCCTGGCTGGTACCCTGGATGACCGGAGGTTGAGCCGAGGTGATGTTCGGTGTGGGGCTGGGGACTCCACCTAGAGAAAATCGAGGCCTAGATGCGTTTCCTCTATCATAAACAGGTTCCGCTGTTGGCGGGGTCTGACCGTAAACTGGTTGTGATATTGGAAAAGTCCACCAAGGTGGCATGTAAGCCACGTATGGCGATTGCTGAGCATAGCCTTGTGTTGCTCCTTGGGGAGTGTACATTGAAGTGCTATACGGGGGTAAGTACCCGTATGGGGGTGCGTAATAATACCCGGGGAAGTAAGCTTGATTTCCTGGCATAACTGGGGCGTTCATCATTCCCGTCGGCATAACCACTGGTTGATGGGGCGGCGTGGATAGCGCCGCCGTTAATGGTGCCGAATACAAGGGTGGCATGGCGTAGGCGACCGAAGGTTGATAGTATTGAGGCATGCTCACCTGCGGTGTAACAGTGCTTGGGCTTGCCGATGTAATAACTGGCATAGTGCTACGACGTATAGTCTGTGCACTGGTGGTTGTTGCTGGGGTGAAAACGTTAACGCCTGTTGCAATTGGTTCGACTGATTGGAACTGCAGAGAGGTGTAGGAAAACAGGTCTGCCGCCGTTGTCCCAGAAGAAACGGCGGCGGTGCCTGTAAAGCCTGGTGGGGGTCCTTCTGCTTTGAATTCCAATTCGAGCGACCTGGTTACAGCCGGTGAGGCCGGCATGGTGGTAATAGGGCCTGTTTCTAGCAATGGATTGTTATTTACCATTGCTTGGCTTGGTGTTACTGCTACGTTCTGATCGCTTGCCATGGGGTTCAGTCTAGTTGTTACCGAAAAGGTCCCACGGATGGCGCCAATGAAGAAACACTTACCTCTACGGTAGTATCCAACTAAGGACTTCAACTCTTGGCGATCCGAAATACTAGCTACAAAACAGAACACCGTTAGGACTCATTACAGGAATGGGGTTATTCCTGTAACCATCCTCCGACGTGAGAATAAGTCTCGGTTTGGGAGAAAGTATAAGTGGATAGAAAGAGAGAGAATAAATGAGAGCAAGATGAATCATACCTTAGATGTTTACCTCTATTTATATAGTTTACCATTAGGGTTTTTCCTAACTTAGGATGGGCTCCGATAAGTTAGGGATTTGCATGATTTTCCCAAAAGAGTAGGGATTTAGTTACGTGATTTATCCATGCAGAATAGAACATTCTAGAATAAATGTTTATAATTAATTATTTATAATAAAATAATAGGTAATGACTGGGTCGGTTTAGCCAATCCGGGTCATACCTCGTTAGATAACTTCCTGTTTCTATATTTTTAGTTTTGATTATTTTGGAGTGGGGGGTTTATCAGGACACAACCTCTCTATCTCTATCCTCCCATAAATAAAAAGGTAAGGATCACTTACATCCTTTTCTCTTTATATCCTACTTTTAGCTTTACTATTTATGTGATTTAAGATATATGATTGTTGTTGTATTATATGTTATTATTGTATTTACTTTATTACAAGCAGTATTTTCATACAAGTTTAAAAAGTTTAATATATTAAAACTTTCCTCAATATTTACATTATACATATCATACATGAATACTAATAATTTTTTTTATTTGTTTAAATAGTTCCACCACTAAAAGCTTACATACATCTTCATGCATGTAACGAATCGTTATCAATGGCGGATCCAAAATTTTATTTTAATGGGTTTCTTTTGGTAAATTCTCTTTAATTCTCACTAATTTTTTTCTATTTTTTTCAAACGCATTGGTTCATAGGAACCCACAAATGTGGGTTGGATCCGCCTCTGCTCGTTATTGGCGAGTTTATTTCAAGTCAAACAAGAATCTTAGACCACGGAGTGTGGGGGGCTTGGGTTGGGAGCATTGCTCGACACGTGACGAGTGTGGGCTCCACCAGACCACCACAAAAAAGTGGGGTGTGGAAGCGGCGTGGCCAAGCCTGCGTGGGGTGACATGTGGATTTTTTTATATAGTTGACATTTATATATAATAAAACACAAACTTATCTTAATTTAAAAAAATTACATAAAATCCTTAAAAATTTAAAAAAACCTAGGTATTAAATCCTAAAAAGTTGCAAAAAGTAGTTACTAGATCCTAAAAAAATAATTTTTTTTTACAAAGTTCGGTAAATATTAAAGTGGAGAACCCACTTAAAATCCGAATTCCTATCGTTCATATACTCGATCTTCGCGATCTCCACTTGATCGTCGTGGGTCAAGTCGCCCGCAGGGACACGGTCGAAGCAAACTTTAAACCGATCCAACTTCGGTTTGAGCTCACGCCACTTGTGTTGGCACGCATTTAAATTATGACGCGCGTTCCCAACGTGTTGTTGGTATTGCTGAAATGCCCGTCCCCAATATGTTGTTTGACCACGTTGTAGGGTTCGTTGTGCATCAACAATCGACGTCACTAGTGCTATTTCCTCATCCTCTGTCCAATGCATCATTTTAACTTTTTTGGTGGGGGTTTGGTTGAAGATTTGTTATTTGTGTTTGGTTTTGGTTGAAAAAGATAAATGTGGAAAAACGAAGTTTGGGATGGGTATTTATAGGTATAAAATTGTAATTTTTTTTAAAAATTGATTTTTTACTTACCAAAACCGCCATCCCCAACGGCTAGAGCAAATGGCTAGCCCAAACGGTCATCTCTCACCAGCCAATCCAAGCCAGCCACCTCACCTCTCCCCCCCCCCCCCCCCCGCCAAACTTCAAACCCACCCCGGTGTGGTTTAGCCAGCGTGGCAACCCTTGCCCCAACCAACAACCCACACCCCGTGGTCTTAGATTGTTTAAATACACGAGGTTCATAGATTCACATAGAAAAGCTACAACTAGTAATTAAATTCCTATCTTCAAATCCATGGAAAGTTTAATAACAAGGGGCTATTTGGTATCCTCTTGATGATTTCAATAAGATGTTATCTCTGAACTAGTGAAAGATAGTGTGTGTTTGGTTTACGTAAAAGACATCTCATGATGTTTATGAAGCCTCTTAATGGTAAGTTTAAGAAACATGCTGGCCGATTCATAGACTACCTATTAATCGGCCAGACCTCTTAATAACTCAACACAAGCTTTGCCAAACAACCTCTAAGTATGTCTAAAATAATGAATTGTGAGAACCACCTAAACATTTCTATATGTTATTTTAAATACCATATACACCACGATTATGTAAAATGGTTTGATATTAAGCGCATCCCAATACATCCGAGTGTTTATAAAAAAAAATTGCACCATAAAAACACCACAATTTTAAATTGGGAAATTGACCTGTAATAATCCCTGGTAGACATCATTGGCTATTGGCAGTCCAACTTTTGAATATTCACCCTGCGAGTCCAATCTTTCACCTATTTTTCCTCTACCGGCCCCCCTTAAAAAAACTTAACAGATTTAAGTTTTTTCCCGAATTACAAACAAATGTTTTGGAGCTTTTGATCAGAACAACGATTTGAGTCGATTGATGTAAAACTTACCTCGAAACGGTGTTCCAAATGACTTGATTTTTGTTAATTGGAACTTTAAACACCCGAATTGAAGCATCGCTTTCGTCGTTTGGAGCACCGTTTCGAGGTAAGTTTTACATCAATCGAATCGTATCATCGTTCTGATTAAAAGCCCTAAAACATCTGTTTGTAATTCGGAAAACAAAACTTAACTCCTTTAAGTTTTTTCAACTGGCGACCAGTGGAGAAATATTTAAAAGTAAGACTGCCAATAATATAATTATTGCAGGCCAATTTATGTTTTAAATTTAAAAGCATATTAACTTTACACATCAATTGGTTGGTGGGCTACCATTTTGGGTAAAGTGCTAAAGCCCATACATAAAAGTAAACCAACCTGACTATTAGCCATTAGGCTGTAAAACCCAGCCCATTAACATTCAACCAAACACTTTAAGCAGCAAGACCGGCCCAAACCTACTGAACCGGATGACGTCATGTTACCAAAAAAAACCGTTTTTTTTTCTATTCCCGCCTTTTTCAACTCACCATCAAAGCTTCAAAAAGAAAGCAAAAAAAAGTGTTTTAACTGGGTCTCAATGTGGGATATGTTCCAGACAATCTCATCATTACTGTTTCAACCCAAATTCCACCATTTTTCTATAAAATTATCACTCAAATTCATTAAATTCTAATCCAAATCCCTCTAACAAACAAACAAACACCTGTAATTCGGTTCCGGTGTGATTTTCGATCAATAACATGGCGAAATCGCCTCAACAAAGTACACACCTTGCAGAATGTAACTCGCCAAATTTAGACCGAAGAGTAAAACGTATAAAGAATTAACAACGGAAGTAAGATGTTATTTCTACCACCCGCGCTCCACGACAGGTTCGAAATGCAGATAAAAAAAAACAAAACATAGTCGTAATTTAACAAAAAGATTTTGACACATGTTAGATTTTTAATTTTTTTTTAGAATAAATAAAAAAACAAAAATAAAACATATCCAGTTTAATGAGTTGACACCATTTCTAGGAGTATAAACAAAGATGTCAACTTACAAGTTTTTTCAAACAAAACATGAAGAAGGGAAAAAAAACACAAAATATAAGACCATCTGTAGTGGTGAGTAAAACAAATGTCCCGTCCTTGGGCATGAAGCGACACATGGTCGTCTAGTTAGCAAAGGTACATTTGTTAAAAATGGGTGTAGTTGTATAATGTCTCATAACGCCCTAACAATGATTACCCAATTATTATCTATTTTAGAAAAATAAAACAAATAAATGAGTTGGAAATTTGTTATTGGTCAAAATTTCAACAATATGGCGTTTTTGTGACCACGCCCAACCAAAAATTTTCGAAAAAACGCCTAAGAGCGTGGTGATCATGGCGTGGAGGGGCGTTTTTTAGGGAAAAACGTCCAAAACCTCTTTCACTACGGATGGACTAAAGCAGTTCTAAGAGGATGAGAAATGGTTAGAGAATTCTACACCAATGGAAAGTAAATATAGCCTAAAAGTAGTACAAAATTAAATACTATGACTGTGAGTGAAAAAGAATAAAAATATTGATGATATTAACTATTATAGAGTATGACTATTTTATTTTATTTTTCCTTTACTATAATTGCATTTAAATATTGATGACTTTATATGCATTAAATATATGACAAAGGTCTAAAACTTGGATTAGACCATGCGTAGTGGGCATTATTTTTGGCGTGATCTACTTAAACACGCCCAAAACGCCGCCGCCCCACCCTCGCCGGCGTGATCCGGCAAAAAAACCTGGCAGGCGTGTTTTAAATCACGCTTCGAACAAGTTCTTTTGGCCAATCAAATTTTATCTTCCTTTTTCATTTATTAAATCTTCCAATAGTTTTTTTTTTTTTGGTTTTTTTTTTTTTTATTTAATTCTTTACACCCTTTTATTATAATGCCTACATCCCCACTACACTTATTTTAGAAAAACGCCAAATAATGATCCTTGCTGACTGTACTGTCACATAACAGAAAACGCCAAGGGTGGGGGCATTATTCACCCTTACCACTACGCATAGTCTTATAAGGCTTTAGAAAATACTAGGGGCTTAGTTTAGGATTACAAGTAAGATGTTAAAGTTAATCATGCCTGTTATGGACAAAGTGTTACTTTAAATATACTATAATAAGTTTAAATAGATAAATGTGTTGGTTTGATAATATTCTTATATTCACCAGACATGTCGTATCTCAATAAGTATCGGCAATCCAATCTTGACGACTCAACCGTTTTCTATTGAAAATAAAAAGTGAGTTATTCTTATATTCACCAGACATGTCGTATCTCAATAAGTATCGGCAATCCAATCTTGACGACTCAGCCGTTTTCTATTGAAAATAAAAAGTGAGTTATAGAATATATTTATATCATATGCTTATAATTTTCAATTAATTGTTATGTTACATTAATTAACAATACTATAACTTAACCCAAAAGTTTTCAACGTTTGCAATTTAATATTACAATTTTTTTACTTTCAACTTTAGTTCTCTATACTTTTTAAATTTAGCTATTTTTTTGTTTTACGTTTCGTTTTAAAGTTGCGAGTTTACACAGCGCAACGTGTGTGTGGTTCAATGTTTTTACATTTCATTTTACGCTTCATTCAAAATTTTGTGAGCTAACACGGCGCAACGTGCTTGTGTGTGTTAATGTTTTTACGTCGTTTATTTTTATGTTTAACAGGTTTGTCGCAATGCGCGGGTTCTAAATCAACTTAGTTATTATTTTCTTTGTTTTACGTTTTGGTCTAATTTAATTGCATTAACACGCTGCAACTTCAGTATTGTTGGTCCCTTGCAATGGTGTGACATTAGTGCTATTTGGCACATGTTTACACCCCCACCACAACACTGGGGGCTTAATACCATATTACATAAATTAAAAATAATCAAATAGGCAACGTTTGCCTTTATAGTTTGAACGGTAATCATCTTCTGAGATGAAGTTGATATTGAGTGAAATAAATATAAGACCATTTAGCGGGCATTACGTTGTTATCCGCTTGTCACACCACCCAATAACTGGGCCAAAAACCAATGCGTGGGTGTTAGTAAGGGAGCGTAAAGGGGATGGTGTTGCAGTATCGAGCATGAGGGGATCGGGCACCTCATTGGTTGAGGGTTGACGTTTCCAACCCTTGCGGCAACGTTGCCCCCCCCCCCCCCCCATTGGGTATGTTGTTCGGGTAAGGTAAGCCGCAAGGGTAAGGGTTGGGATGTTTGACAAGTTTAAGGTTAAATGGTGTGTGTGATTGGCGGGTAGAGTAAAAAAGTGGGATCCATGGTTATAAGGTACCTAGGGTAAAGCGCCTCTAGTATTTTTTAGTGTTATGGTATTTTATAGTAAATTTAACAAGACATCGCTGGATTGGTTGAGGTTAGGGTACTACCATAAAGCGCCCCTTCCACCTGAAGCAAGAGTGAGAAGGTTAAACATTTTTTGAGCCAATTACATGATTTCACATTACCCAATAACTAGGCTAAACACCATTACACTTTTAAATAAACGTAGTTAGCAAAAGTCTCATTGCCTACCTGATAGTGAGAGCTCCACTCGCTAACTAAGGGGCTGTTTGGTAAATGAGAACTTCTGAATGTATAAGTGTTTGAATCAGTAAGAGAGCTGAACCAGTAAGATCCAATATGATGCTTAACTATTCAGAGAATAAATGAATTTTTGGTTTAATAATATGTATTTTCTTGTTTTTTTTTCTACATAACTATTTTTTTTTTCTAAAGTTGTATACTAATAATAGAACTCACATGTGGAAGAATAAGAAAAAATAAAGTTAAAACACAAGAATATAGACTTTTCTCAAACAAACAAAAAAAGAACTATCAATACATAAAATGCATCAAAGAAATGAAAGCCACTAGTGCCTCTTTAGTTTGTCAAAGGTGCACAACCTCATTTGTCCCACTTCAAACTACAAAACGTTTATGGTCCAACAAAATGAAGTCGACTTGACACATTAGATCAATAAAGCCTTCGCTTTAGCCCCTTAAAGACCCACCTTGTTTTGATGGCTCCAAGTGGATCACATTGGCGGATCCAGAAATTATTTACCGAGGGTACGGATGAGTGATTTAAGCATATTTTCAGGGGGTGCGGTCGGGTTCTTTGCCTAAAAAATACACTAATTTTTTTTTCAGGGGGTGTGTCCGCCTACCCTGGGCTTCACCTAGGTCCGCCCATGGTGGACCATGAAGTTGTTACAATGACATCTAGCAAAACCTTTTTAGGAAGCTGCTTCATTGTGAATATTTGGAATGCAAAGAATATGTGGGTATCAAACTTCCACAAATACCATATATTAATCCACAAACTTTTGGCCACATCGCAAATAGTTAAAATAATATATGTGTAGCGTATATGGAGGCATTGCCACAAACGTAACATAATTACATAACATTGAGTGGATGTTAATGTCTCTTTCATCAATATTCACTTTGGTGGGAGCGTCGGCCCAATACAATAACTCTCTCACTACTAGAGAAGAAGGTTTTTAGTTTTTACGACCATATTGACAGTCGTAAATGTCGTCCTAGCCATCGATTTGCGACTGCAGCTAATATTTTGCGATCACGACATGCTTTTTGCGACCGTTTTTCGATCGTTTTGCAAATATGACCTATCCTTAGTTTCAATATTTTGACGACTGGTTATTGGGATTGTTTTGTGATCATGTGATCGTTTATAGCACCCGTTTTGTGACCGAAAGGCTCAAATGAACTATACTTTTTTGCATCCGTTTTGCGACCAAACCTTTTTAAAAACGTTGTTTTTCCCTATTTCAGCTATTTTATATTCTAAATTTGCATAATTTAAAATTTAACCATTTATTGTATAATTCCCTCATTACTAAAGATTAAGGTTTTTGTGACCCCATTAACGGTCACAATTGGCTTCTTGAGACCATCTTGTGACGAAAATGCAGTAGTATTGCGACTGTGTGATCATTAGTTGACTAAAAGGCTCAAATGAACTATGCTTTGTTGCGATCTTTTTGCGACCAAACTGTTTTTTAATTTTTTTTATCTGTACCAGCCATTAAATATTATAAATGCACATGATTTTAAAATTCAACCATTTATAGAAATTTCAAAATTTTATAAATCGTTTCACTTAAAATTACAAATTAGAACGTTAAATAATCTAAATTATCATGACATTTAACATTCGGACATTCAAATAAGGTGTTTATAGCCTTTCTCGATGATTAACAATTTTGAACCGACTTTTAACATTGCTTCAATGTTTGTCATCCTATTGAACATAACATCTGTCACCACCTTATCTTTTTCCTTTTTAGTCACCAACTCCGCAATAATTTCGTTCTATTCTTCATTTTCCTTAACGAGTTTTTTTGATAACCATGTTTAACTTTTCAATCTACAAAACAATCAATGTATTGAGTCAAGAAGTCAGATATGATATAATTTGATAACGGACAAGTTGGGTATTATCTTAAATTCAACGGGTTAAGCCATGGTTGTAATTGGTTTTTCTTAATATTAAGGAACAATTGGATTTTCTTAATATTTAGGAACAATGGATTTTAGAGCACCGTTTCGAGTTAAGTTTTAGATCAATAGACTCGTATCGTCGTTCTGATCAAAAGCTCTAAAACATCTGTGTTGTAATTCGGAAAACAAAACTTAACTCCGTTAAGTTTTTTTGACTGGCGACTGATGGAGGAAAAATACATAAAAGGTTGGACAAGGTGAATATTTAAAAGTTAGATTGCCAATAATGTCTATCAGAGATTATTACAGTCCAATTTCTGTTTTAAATTTAAAACCATATTATCTTTACACATCAATTGGTTGGTGGGCTACCATTTTAGGTAAAGTGCTAAAGCCCATACATAAAAGTAAACCAACCTGACTATTAGCCATTAGGCTGTAAAACCCAGCCCATTAACATTCAACCAAACACTTTAAGCAGCAAGACCGGCCCAGACCTACTGAACCGGATGACGTCATGTTATCAAAAAAACCGTTTTTTTTCTATTCGCGCCTTTTTCAACTCACCATCAAAGCTTCAAAAAAGAAAGAAAAAAAAGTGTTTTAACTGGGTCTCAATGTGGGATATGTTCCAGACAATCTCATCATTACTGTTTCAACCCAAATTCCACCATTTTTCTATAAAATTATCACTCAAATTCATTAAATTCTAATCCAAATCCCTCTAACAAACAAACAAACACCTGTAATTCGGTTCCGGTGTGATTTTCGATCAATAACATGGCGAATTCGCCTCACTCGTCTTACAATATACCGTTAGATTTCCGCGCACCACCGCCTTCTCCGGTAGCCTCTGGCCGTAGATCTTCGGTAGCGAACGACGAAATCCTCACGGAGTTTCTCCACCGATCACTCCGTGTGCCGGATCTAGTGTTGCCAAATCGCGTATTTCCTCGACAAAATTCGAAGATCCAGAACCTCCCGAAGCTCGATTTTGAAAAGCTAAACCCTAACCCTAACCACGTGATCGATTTTGAAGTAATTGATGTTATCGCGCAAACCGGTTGTTTTGAGCTTGTTAATCTTGGAATTTCCGGTGAGGTTTTAGCGTCGGTTGTGAAATCCGGTGGCGGAGTGTTTGAATTGTCGCCGGAGAAGAAGAAGGTTGTTTCTAGATCGAACGAGAGATCGTATGGTTTCGTTGAGTTTCATGGAGATGAGAAAGAATCGAGCGAAGAGTTTGTTTGGTGTAGAGACGATTCGTTGAGATCGGAGATGGAGGAGATCTGGCCGAATCATTATTCGAATTTCAGGTAATTCAGTTAAGTGTTTCCGTTAATTTTGTTATGTCGGTTACAGATGTGAAAACCTTCTCTACCAGGACGTGTTTTGCCTGTGCAAGCAACTTGTCAGGTGAAAACAAAACTGTAAATTTCTGGATGGATAAGCCATCAAGTTACAAGTACAAAGTATTAACAGTATATCAGTAAATATAACAATAATATATTTACTGATATACATTCGAATATATATATATATATATAAATATATTCGGTTAATACAAAGCACACAGTATCCTGACACCCTGCTGTTACCAGAAACTTAATTAATACTTGCATTTCTGGTGTCCTAGTTCACAATTTTTTTATCAATATTGTTGTTTTTGTAGTGAAAAAATGGAAACCTTGATGTGTAAGATCGAAAACATATCCGAAATTCTACTCAAATGGTTCATGAATGGTTCTACATCGAAACGGAGACTTGATGAAGATGGAACTAGAGAAAGAGAGAATGGTGGATCTGTGTGTTACATCTACAAACATTGTCCGGATGGAGGTATCGTACCGGATGATGATCAGTGTATGGATTCACTGCGATACGATGTGATTCGGATGCTGATTCGAGGGTCTGAACACCCTCACACACTTTGTTTTCATGTGTGTGATGGATCTTCAGAGTTTCATGTTTACTCTAAGAAAGGTTGGGTTTCGTTTTCGCCGGATAACGATGCGTTGATCATCACCATTGGTGATCAGTTGCAGGTAGCTTCACTCATTCATTCAAAAGAAACATGTAGGAAGTATAGGAAGTAGGGGTGTTTATGGTCTAGTTAACCGGGTTTCCGCTATCATTTTAGGCCGAATCACTAACTATGTTTTCGGAAAACAATAAACCAAATCGGGTGGGTTGGTTACCGGTAAAGCCAAAGCAGTCAAAACGGTTTGGTTTCAACAGTTTTAACTAGGGATGGACAAATGGTACCGGGTATAGAAACCAAATTTTAAGGTTTTCAGTACCAGTTTTTACCTTCAGTATCGAACCGTACTGTACCTTTGGTTTTAAGGGTTTATTAAAACCTTTGGAAAAAATAATTATGAGACTCAAACATAGGTGTAAACATGCCGAGCTGAGAGCCAGAGCTCGCATATGGTCTAGTTCAACTTGTTTTGAGTTATATATTAAATAAAGTTATATAAATAATAGATTCGTTTAGCCTTGGTCAAATAGAGGCTCGAGCTCGTATAAGCTCAACTAGATTTAAAGTTTTAACGAATCAATGTCAAGTATCTGAGAATACTTGACTCGTTACACTTCTAGACACAAATTAGTTTGGTCAATAAAAATTGAAAATTTTAAATTCATATTCTTATGTAACTTTTGAAAGCATGTTACTTACTTTAAAGTTCGAGAATAAAAGGTGTCGTCTACCTACCTAAATGATGGATTTTATAAACTTCGTTACCTTTTCGTACATTTTGTCAAAAAGAAATGTTTTATCTATGGAAGTAGATTATTCTTTAATATATAATATTGATATTTATATTTAATACACAATTATTTGTAGATTTAAAAAGCAACTAAAATACGTTGGAGTCAACCTTAAATTATAATACAAGTTTTGGACATGTTAAACTGACCTTTCTAGTTTTAAAAGTTATAGATACACAAGTCTTTAGCGTTGGATCGATGGGTATTGATCAGTGCTGTAGTAATCGCTAGTCGCTAGTCGGGCGGCGGGGTGGGGACTAGCGATTAATCGGGATTAATCGGAATTTATGGGGATTAATCGGCACCTAGTCGGGATTTTTACAACCATGGTATTGATGTGTATCTTCGTAACATTGTTTTGAAAGGTAGACCATCTAAGTTGTATGGTCAGATAAACTAAAAAATATTGGTGTCGTTAGTTCAACTACAAGCTAATAAACTTGCTGGTTCGGAGTAAACCATAAAAAAAGTTGAAAAACCGTCGATGCTTGCATCCTTCTTTTGTTAGTTGTCCGTCTTGGAGTTACCATTCGGATTTTCAAAAGAATGGTTCGATTATTGTTAACTTTATTTCCATTTTGATTTTAGCATAAATATTAGGCCAAATTATAGAAGAATGACGAGTAAACGGACATCAGCTGCAATCCCTTTTATAAACAAAATAAGATGTAATGTTTTAATAAATGTTATGGTGTGACAACTGCAGACATGGAGTGAAGGAAAGTACAAGCATGTTATAGGGAGACCAATCTTCAAAGGGAAACAAGAGGATTGTGTATCAATGGCTTTTCTATATAACCCCCCTCCACCCACACCCACATCCAAAGGCCAAAAGGACAAAACCATTTCATTAGGCCATCAAATCTTGTTGGTTTTGATTTTAGTCTTTCTTTACAATCTTTACTCTTATATTTTTACTTAGACCATCATTTTTGTTCATTCGTTTTACTTAACCTTATGATTTGAGGGTGAACGTTGTGCTTGATCATGACCAGGGTTGTGTGTTTTCTCATTACGAATAAACATTTGTGATTTTGATCTGGTCACATATTTTTTTGATGAGTTAAGATATGAAACATGTTTTATTTGTTAGTTAGTAAACATATCTCAAATAATCTCTCTTTATTTTATTGGATTGCAATATATTTAGTAAAGCCTTTTAAATTAAATCTATAACTTAATGTACATGATAAATATATAACCAAAGCTTTGTCATATTTCTTAGTTTATAAATCTTTAATCACAAGTGAGACTATTTTCTGGTACTTTCACATAAATTACAGGGGTCAAACTTAGGATAAAAATACAAAGAGTGCCAACTGTGATTAATTTTACAAAATTTATAGCATATTAGAAAAGATTTATAAGACTTAACATATAAGCCCGTCTAGCTCAGTTGGTAGAGCGCAAGGCTCTTAACCTTGTGGTCGTGGGTTCGAGCCCCACGGTGGGCGACGTCTTTTTAATTTTTTTTCAATTGTTTTGGGCCAACATAGTTTCAATATTGGAGGCCACACCGGATACAAAGGATCCCGACAAGCAACTATCCATACCCCCTTCGAATCTCGGTTAAAGTTGGCGCTAATTCCTGTGGCAGCGTGACTAAGTCGACGATAATAACTTACTCTAACAAGACTCCAAAATGTGGCGAGGGGGTAAGGCAGCAAAATTTTGAAAATAGGGGGAAAGAGTGTCACTGCCCCCAAACCTCAGAGGGTAAAACAGCAGTTTACTTTTATTATTATCTAAATTGGGGGCCTAATAGAGAGATGAAAGAGAAGCGTTCGAGAGAAAGAAAGCTCTCTAACAAGTTCTATGAGAGGGCGAGGGGAAAGGGAGGTGCGTTCGAGGGATGCTTTTGAAACAAAACATCCTAGTGGTCAATGAAAGAACAAGAAATAAACAACTAACAATAATGTTCAAAACAAAACAAGTGGATTTTATAAACCAAATAAATAACATATAATTCCATGCATGCAAAGTTGTACATACCACAAGAGTAATAAATATCTCCAAAAGACATCCATCCATACATAAATACTCTCATAACTTAAATACATACTATTACTTAAACAAACGACCAATTGATGAACATAAAGGCAAGACAGTGGGCGTTTTCTTCTTCATTCACTACTTTCCATGCCACTGCTCGCTCGTAAGAAACCGGTCGCCCCATGCTAGACGAACACACTCCTCCTTGAAGACACACGAAGCCCTGCCATTGAAAAAGAAAACTTAAATGGTTACAGCTGCGCTCTGTATAGGTGGCAATATCAACCCGAGGTTGATTCTGTTCGGGTTATGTTTTGATGCATACAATTCAAACAGGTCGAATTGCACAGAGTGTACTTTTTTATGCTTACAAGCTTACTGAATCACTTTCCTCAAAACAAATTAGATTATTGTTGTAAGAGTAAGTTACAAAAATCGTCCTTTATGTATGTCACTTATAGCAAACTGTGTCCTTTGTCTTCAATAATTACAGAAAACGTACTCGATGTTTGCAAACCCTTGCAAGTTATGTCCTTTAGTGCTAACTCAGTTAATTTTTGTGGGTAAATCTGACCAAATGGACCCCACATGAGGGTATTTTTGTGGTTAAATCTGACTAAATGGACCCCACATGAGAGTAAAATGACCAAAATACCCTCATGTGGGGTCCATTTGGTCAGATTTAACCACAAAAAATTAACTGAGTTAGGGCTAAGGACATAACTTGCAAGGGTTTGCAAACATCGAGTACGTTTTCTGTAATTATTGAAGATAAAGGACACAGTTTGCGATAAGTGACAAGGTTTCATATCGCGGGCCTAATAAGCATGTTGGCTATATAAATATTATAATGTATATATCAAAAAATATACAATTATGTATCACTATATATAACTATCAAAAAATAAATAAATAAATAACAAATATATATTATATATATAATTACATTTACAGATAACTACTGAAAATAATATATACACAAATAACTAATGAAATAATAATTATATACATAATAAACGAGCATGGCTCGGTCAATTTGGGGAAGAAAAAATTTGGTCTTCAACGGATCAAATGGGTAAAAAAAGCTAAAACGGAAACAAGTCAAACGGGTAAAATAGGTGTATAACGTTTGGCAAACCTGTTGCATTATCTGAGCAAATTCTGTGAAAAGACCTTTTCGCCCATGTTCATCAAGAACTTTCTCCAAACTTATGTCTTGAAGTGCAACCAAAGTTGTCTCGAGCATATCCAGCCCAGCTTGGTTTGCAAACGTGAACACGGGCATTGCCTGCATGAGTATATTCTTATGAGCACAAATGGGTCGGGATTCATTTTCTGAATAATCTGTACAAAAACCGACCTTAAGAGAGCAGCACATGATTGCATCTGAATGGCTCCAAAGTAATTTCAGAACGTTTTCACTTCTTTCACTTCCGGATTTAAGCAGCTCCGCACCCAAGTAGAAGCTGACAGAATATTAAAAAAAATAAAATGAAAACCCGACATCAACACACTGCAAAAAACATGCGACTTCTACATGTTTTTAGCGGTGTGAACGAGCTGAGCGCTCGTGAGCTATTAGAAATCAGCTCGTTTAAAGCTTGAGCCCGAGCTTCGTATACCGTGCTTGACTAGGCTCGCGAGCCCAAACACGCCCTATTATCTATATAATAATTTTATTAAATATTAAATATATAACTAGGATTAACTACATAATAAATAGTAGTATATGTATAGTTATGATTAACAATATATATATATATATGTGTGTGTGTGTGTGTGTGTGTGTAGTGAAAGGTTCAAATACAAAAGGCTCTTAACGTGCGACGGAACGCGACCACCAATATAACATGCGTAATTATGCAAATAACGTGCGTAATTAGGGTTTAACCCAACCCATGCGTAATTATGCAAATACCGTGCATAATAATGTTTTGTAACGTGCGTAATTATGTATTATAACGTGCGTATTTAAAAAATGAACTCGCGTACCGTCGCACGTTAAGGGGCTATTGTACGTTAACGTTCCCCTATATATGAATATATAAAATTGTATGTAACATAAAAAACGAACCGAGCACACCCGAGCTCAAGCTTGAAAAATTACTCACATGTCAAGCTCAGGTGACCTCGGGCTTGGCTTGTCGCATTTAGACCCCTAATGTTTTTTTATATGAAACATGTAAACGGAATAGGTATAGGTAAAACATTAAATGGTATAACCCTTTTACCTATAACTGCGGGAAATCCATCGAGCTAAAATATGCGCTTCAGGGGTGCCTAGTGGCGCCTGAAGGGCACCATTAGAGTTCATGTTAGAAGATAGAGCCGATGCAACCTTTTGAACTGAAGATATAACGGTTCGAACATATTGGCGAGCTAAAGCGGCTACGGTTTCTTGCATGTGGCTCTCACAAGCAAATTCAAATGCAATTGTCATCACCGATCTTGCACTGCCACTAGCAACATAGTAATTACTTGAAGTCCTAGTCCTGGACCCACCAATGTCAAGAGCAGAAGCAAGATCAAGTGTGCGATTAGGACTCGAACCACCCTGCACATTTAAAAAAGTTAAAAAAATAAAAATACCATTTGTTTTTCTGGTATAAGAAAGTAGCATAAACAACACCGAAAAAACACAACATAGTGACATGAATAAGGGATTTGAGTTATGTTTCATATTAAATGGATAAATTTATATATGTTTGGCTTATATAGGGAATGGGTTCACATGGGCTGAACATGTTGAAAGTCGCCAATATTATATATTTAAAGCATAGAATGCGTTAAATAGTTTCCTAAAAAAATAGATATTATCGTAATAATATGTTTTGCAAGTATATTTAACACACTAACTATACCCGTACCTGTACCGTAAATACCGGTACCGAATCTGAACAAAATTGGGTAACGAATACCGTATCGGATATATTGGTATGGTACGGGTATTTCAGTATGGTACCTGCTTTGGATCCATTTTGTTTTTATTTTATTTTTTGAGCACTCGTACGGGTACTAAATAGGGACATCGGTACGATTACCAATACATTACGGGTTCCAAATAGGTAAAATCTATACGAGTACGATATGGGTACTAAATAGGTAAAATCTCATCCCTACCCCCGACCCATTGGTGCATAGAACGTCCTAAATTGCCATATTGAGAATAATACTTCTTGTAATCATATTTAACACATTAATTATATATAATGATGGACGAAACGATATGGGTACTAAATAGTAAAATCTCATCCCTACCCCCGATCCATTGGTGCATAGACCGTCCTAAATTACCATATTGAGAATAATACTTCTTGTAATCATATTTAACACATTAATTATATATAATGATGGACGAAAAAAGGTTTTTGCCATACTTGCGCCTTGTTGCGACCCGCCCTAAAATTACCTATTTTGACCAGATTCCTAACCCATCTATATTCTCACCTTTACGTCACGATGCGTAAATGTGGCAACATAAAACCATTTTATCCAAAAAGATAATATCTATGTAATCATATTTAATGCATTAATTATCAATAGAAAAATGGACAAAAAAAGGTTTGAGAGACAACCCAGCCCGTTTCGACCCATCTTATAAATTACTCGTTTTGACTCGTTACCCAACCTGTTATGACCAACCCGCTCAAGTTGTTAGGTGACAACGTGACATGAATAGTTGAATACTAACCTTAATCGGATCAAGAGGAATGATACGAAAACCAGAAGGCAAAAGAGGTGCATCATCAGCAAAAGAAGCGTCTATCGGAGCAAATATGAGCTCAGCACACATGCCGACAGCATTCTCATCCATTCCATTGCATAGCTTTAATAATTTAATGATTAAAAATGACGCTAGATCACATCGTTCATTGCATAAAACCAATGTCTAAAATATAAAAGAGATCTAAAGAACACATACTTGTAGGAGAAACATGTCTCCCGATACTAACGCGTCTTCGGCACAATGCCCGACACCCTCCATTTTTATAACCTCCAACAACTAAAGAACACAAAGTGAGACTCGATGTCAAACAAACATAACAACATATCGTATCAATGTCCACTTATGAGTATGTAAAATACATAATTTTATTGAGCTTGAAACAAGCTGAGTCGAGCTTGAATACTTTCTCATGAGCCGAGCTCGAGCTTTGGATGTAGAGGCTAGAGCTCGAAACGAGCCCAAGACCACTTACACCCCTAACCCAACCCACTTATACCCTATGCAGTTAATATTGGTGATATATCGGTGTATCAGTGATATATCGATTATCGGTCCCCATGTAAAATATCGGTGTCAAATATCAGTCAGAATATATCGGTACTAATATTTTGCGATATTGACCGACATATCACCGATTTTCCCGATATCAGTACCTTTCTTCTTAGTTCTACCATTCGTCTTTCTTCTTAATGTTGTTATTAGTGTTTTAAGTCTTAAATTGTTGTTATTAGTGTTTTAAGTCTTAAATGTTAATTGTTGGTGTTTTAAATTTTAATAATTTCCTACTTGCTACAATTGTTAGTGTTTTGCAAGTATACTGAATTGTTAGTGTTAAATTGCTATAGATATAAATTCTACACGATATTAAAATTACCGATATCCCGCCGCGATAACCTATATCCCAAATATCGGTCCTTGACTGATATCTGATTTTTTACCGCATTAACTACATAATATACCCGTAAATAAAATTTACCCTTTTTGACATCTATAACAATAATTGTGTCAACAAAGATAAGAGTCTAAAACTGAAAATAAGTAGTGATCTCAACTTGCCTCTTCATGTTCAATTGTGTGGGCCAGGGGAAGAATCACTTGACCTCCAAAATTACCAATTTGCCCCCCTGGTAAGCTACAAGGACCGAGTTTAACCGCAGCAGCCGTATAAGCATCGATATTGTAATCTGCCCATTCTGAACGGTGTTCCCTTAAAAACCGAAGAAGGAGAGCCGGAGGAACGTTCTGGAAGATGATATAAATTTTGTAGCATTAAGCAATATAACAAAAGAAACTTAACACAAAACAAACATATGAGTGCCTAAGGGTCAAACGGGCCGCATAAAAATAGTCAAAAGTCTCCCAAATGTATTTTAAAGCATAACCATTCAGTCACCTCTGGTGTCTAACCTGTAAAAGCATTGATGCTTTCGCGCATAAAACAACATTAGTAACTGACGAGTAACCGTTAGCAGTTGGTAGAATCAACCCCATAAGTTTTTCAGGTGAAGAGTTCACAAGAACGGTAACGTCATCAACTCCATCATTAGCCATTAATGACCATCCCTCAGTAGTAAAGCCGTTTAGAGCCTCGTTAAAACCCCTGCTTAACCTGTGACTAAGTGCCCGTAATTCTGCGGGTCTTCGGCCCCAATTATTAGGGGCACCGGATTGTGACACTTCAAGAGCAATTTGCCTCAGTTGGCGTAACGCCTATTAATGTAATGTCTGTTAATTAACAACTAGTAATAATAGTATAATACAATTGTATATTAAGCAATATAGATAATGTTAACATGTTGGATACCATAATTGTCATTTTTTGAGCGAGCATGGTTGACGATTCATATAATGGGCGCAAGACTTCCGGCACGCTATATGCCTATATATCAAAACAAGTAAAAAACAAATAAATAATTTTATCAAAACAAGTAAATATATAAATAAATAAATAAAGGTTGATGTGACAAAATGGGTAACGAGTCAAAATAGGCCAGTGCAGATAAAGTACTTTTTGGAGTATCGATTGTTTGGGTTGTCACCAAACACTTACTTTTTTCCCAAATAGAGTTATGTTTGCGAAATAAATATAACATAAATAACTCAAATTTTTAAATAAAACTAGGAAGGTTGTAGCTTTGTAGGATACACTTTAGGTGATTTTGAACCAGATCGAACATCCGTGTATTTTACTCTTTTAACCATCTTAAAGTTTTACCGGTTTTGATCAGTGGCGGACCTACCCACAGTCGTGGGTGGGCGGCTGCATCCCTTGAAAAAAAAATTTAGTGTATATTTTAGGCAAAAAACCCGACCACACCCCTTGAAAATATGGTTAAACGCCTCATCCGCACCCCCAACAAATAATTCTTGGGTCCGCCACTGGGTTTGATCTGTTATCAAATGAGATATAGCCCTAATTGACCCATATAATGAACATAATAACACAATTTACCTCTAGATCCATATGATCCACAATATGAATAATTGACCCACCGCCTTCACATGGTCTAATCAAGTACCCACTAGCCAGCATTTCGGCCCGCACAAAGTTTGCAACCGGTGGTATGCTCGGACCATTTTGGATGTTTGTTAGTGATCTTTCACAAACCTAACCACATAACAAGAAATAAATGCGCACGATATTTTTGTGGATATGAAAAACAAAATAGTAAATCATAAATTATAAATTATAAATTATAAATAATAAATAATAAACAATAAACGTACCACTAAACTGCCATCTTGAGTAACGGAAGTATAGCGTAACAACAAAAAGTCACGAGCCGTAGCCAAAGTTGTTGGAGCATAAAGCTAGAAAATCAATTATATATAATAAATGAGATAACAACAAAATCCAAATCAACTTTACCCAAAAAAAAAAAAACAAAATCCAAATCAACCCATTTGGAAGTAAACTGGTCAAATATGAAACCACTAAGAAAAGTTATTACCTGCATGTATAGGATCTCAATGCTTCCACCGGTTCCAGTAGGTAGCACGTTGAGGATATTAACCGCTCGGCAATCACGAAACCACGAGGGGCGATCCTTGAGGATTTCAGCGACCTGAGACACGAAAGTCAAAGTCAAAGTCAAGATTACTCAGTCTTTGACTTTATAACCATAAAATATTAAAATACCAAATTAGGAGATGATATTAGTATATTACTAACCCTTGTAGGCTCGAGAGCAACCAAACCGCATGCTCGTGCTGCCACACCATTGCAACCATGAGCAATAGAAACGATTCCAATGGAATCCGGACCAGGCTGTATGCCAATATACACAACAAAAAAGTCAGAATTACACGTGTGCAAGAGTATTTAAAAGTCCTTGACCTATGAGCCCGGTAATTATTCCGATTTTAAATAAAAACCGAAAAAATGCCACATCATCAATGTGCACTCGCACGCAGCCATGCTGGATTCTGTCATCATTTCCATTAAATATTAATATTACTAAAACCCCATAACTTAATTTACTCAAAAATTATATTAGTAGTGAAATAAGATTTGCAATCATATTAACACACTAGTTATTTAATATTTTTTTGGATAGAGTGCTTCACGCCATCCAAACCGTTTTACAAACCGACAAAATTAAAACTTATTTTGACTCAAGCCCGTTTTGACCCGTTACACAAACCACCAATCTTGCCCTCTTTAATTACATGTTGACTAAAAGGAGAAAGAGTAAAGTACACGGACGGTCCGTGTGCTTGATCAAAATTTTGGATTTGGTCCCTTGCTTTCCAAAAGTACACAAATGGTCCCTGTGGTTTGCACTTTGTAACGCATTTAGTCCCCAACTTTTACCAAAAGTACATGGATGGTCCCTGTGGTTTGCATTTTGTAACACATTTAGTCTCTAACTTGGACCTTCTGAAACCTTTAGATTTGTTAGATGGGGACTAAATGCGTTATAAAGTGCAAACCACAGGGACCATCCGTGTACTTTTGAAAAGATAGGGACCAAAATACAAAATTTTAGTTAACCACAGGGACCATCCATGTACTTTACTCTAATAGGAAAAATAATTAAGCAACTAATGTTGTAGGGTCACCTTCATTCCGGGCATTTGGACCCACTCAATAGCAGTTCCGGTTGCCTTCGAAAGAAACTCTGCTAAAGTTTCTTCTGCAATGGACAAAAGTCTGCAAAACATTGAAAAAATAAATAAACAAAAATAATAAAATCAATCAAATGTTGATAAACAATAAATAGAGCATGAACTAATCTTTAACTAACCCTGCAGGAGTACTAGCATCCCGTGGCGGGTGCTGAGGTGTCAATCGGCGTTGACCATTTGTCACAACCGACTCACAACTAGTGTCGTTAGTAGCATGTGCCGTCTGCAATATGAATGCCCCGACACATTATACAAAAAAACACAAATAAGGTTGCACAATTTATTATGGGGGTGTTTGGATGTGTGTTTTGAAAATGATACGCCATTTAAGGAATGCGAATTAAATGATTACACATATAGATGAATTAAATGATTACACATGAATGTGCATTTCGAAAATCATTGAATATTCAAAATCAGTTAATCAGATGTAACAAACATAGTGTTTGGTTGTGCTTTTATTTCTTGAAGAAAAATCACTTTTAACGGCTTTGAGTGTTTAAAAAATTCCGGTTACCTAATTAGAGTGTACACATTAGAAGAGTAAAGTACACGGATGGTCCCTGGGGTTTGCACTTTGTAACGTATTTGGTCCCCAACTTTTGCCAAAAGTACATCGATGGGCCGTGTGGTTTGCACTTTGTTACGCATTTAGTCCCCAACGTTTAGTGACTAATTGCGTTACAAAGTGCATACCACAGGGACCATCCTTGTACTTTTGGCAAAAGTCAGGGACCAAATACATTACCGAGTGCAAACCACAGGGATTATTCGTGTATTTTAATAAAGCTAAGGACTAAATCCAAAATTTTGATTAACAACAGGGACCATCCGTGTACTTTACTCAACTTTGGAATCTGGTAATCAGTTTTGTTACATCTAGTAGCAACTAGAAAGCTAATTATTCAAAACTAGTGGTGACAATCACCGACACGAATACGACATACTTAACGGCCTAGGGTTGGCTCGTAAATCGGTCGACTCATGTAACCTGTTTAATAAACGGGTCTTGTTTGGGATGGACTGTGGATGAATGGGTTAACCCTCCAACCCGTTTAGCATTAGCATAAAATTATGAGCGGTAGTTAGTTGGAAAATATAGATAAATCACTTTCACGATACACATCCAAACACCCCCCCTAAACTACAATGACAAAAATACTGACATTTGGCCGAACGGGGCCGTTTTTACCCACAAGGTGTGACACTTGTTTCTGCAATCTTTCATTTTCTTCTATTAAAAGCTTGTTCATAGCTGCCAGCTTTCGATTCACGCTATGAAGACGTGAAGATTCTTTCCTTTGTTTTTCTCTACATCTAAAAATAGAAAAAAAGCACCGAAAAGGAATATACACATCATCAGTTACAGATCACAACAAACATAAAGCAACTTTTTAATCTTGCTAATTTCAAAACCAACAAAAGAACAAAAAGACTTGAACAAAAAAATCAATATTTTTTTTATTATGGAAGTAATAAAGGAATTATAGTGACAACTCACAACACCCTTTATACAACTAATGAAAAGACTTATCGTTTTCGATCTTTCGATCAAAGAACAATGAAAAGAACCAAAGATTGAACCAACAAGAAACCAAAAAGAAAACCCACAACACGTTACACACATCACAAGTTATCACATTAAAATCACTCTAAAAAACAAAAATAATATAACATTTTTTTTATTTCATTATGTGTCTTTGATTCTAACAAGGAACATGAACATGAGCTACAATCAAAAGCCACAAAACATGTCACAAATCACAACAAACATTACACACACAAAAAAAAGATAATCTTTTTCAGTCCTTTTGATCACCCAACAATAAAAATACCAAATTTCAAACTAAAATAAACCATAAGTCCATAATCAATACTCACAACACATATCACAAATCATCACATTATGATCACATAAAGAAACACAAAAAACCTAAAACTTTACAAATTTTATAAAAAAATTCATAAACTTTTAATGCATACCTTCTATTCTGAAACCAAACTTTGATTTGTTTGGGCTCAATGTTAGATAAAATAGGGCATTCACGAATAAGCTGTTGCCTACGAAGAGAACTCGGTTTCGGACATTCATGATAAACTCTTTCAAGTGCTTCAATCTGCTCTGGTGTGTATCTAACATATTTCCCATTATCCATTATCCCCCCTTTATCATCCTTGCAAGACATTGCCATCATTACTATCATATCAATAACAAATCATTAAAAAAAAAATCCCCTTTAAATAACCAATAATAATAATAAAAACACAATCTTTATTCAAAAATTTATTCTTTTTCTTACAAATATTGATGATTTCATACCCTTTAAAATTAAATAAACAAAAAATAAGATATAAACACAGTCTTTATTCAAAAATGTAACTTTTTCTTACAAACATTGATATTTCATACCCTTTAAAATTAAATAAACAAAAAATAAGATATAAAAACAATCTTTATTCAAAAATGTAATCTTTTTTCTTCCAAATATTGATGATTTCATACCCTTTAAAATTAAATAAACATAAAAATAAAACAAAAACACAATCTTTATTCAAAAATGTAATCTTTTTCTTACAAAGATTGATAATTTCATATTTTCATACCCTTTTCTGAGCTTTGAATTGTGATGATCTCAAACCCACCAAGAAGATCTGCAACTCAATTTAGATAGCTCCAATCGTCCCCAACCTCTGAAACATGTTGAATTCTTGAATCTTTTTGTGCAAAGATATGATTTTTACAGCAAAATATGATGTGGGTATGAAGTTGAATTATGTTTCTTGAATCTTTTTGTTGAAAGATTTGATTTTTACAGCAAAATATGATGTGGGTATGAAGTAGAATTATCAGAAAAGGGAATTTAAGGAAGACCCTAGTGCTTAAAAGAGTAAAGGGAGTAGGTTAAAGTGGTCTGAAAATATGGAAAGACTGTTTGGATTTGTTGTTACCTCATTTGTTTTCTATCCATGTCAAAACTGTTAAATCAATAATAATTATTAATAATCTTTATTTCAAGAATATATGTATAGAATCTTTGTACGGTATTTTGATCATGTTATATTGTTATATATGCATATGGCCCATTATTTGTTGCTGAATTACAAACTTGCCATTTGAGTATTGGTTAAGGTATGATGTGGATGGCAAGTGATGTAAATGTGTGAAAAAGCAGGGGTGAAAGATGAAGATAAAATGGGAATCAGGTTTGTAAAAACGAGAGAAGGGAGGATAGACATGATGATGATGAAGATGATGGTTTTGCATGCGGCACTGATTCTGCTTTACTTTTTTGCATTTTTTTTGAGGCTTGTTTTTTTTTTTTTTTTTTTTAATATAAGAAATGATGTGGTTAGTTGTGTCATATGTGTGTAGGGTGTGTATAGATCGGTTTGTGTTGATTTTGCTGATTTATCGACGTAAAACTGAAGTAGTTCGTCATGGGGAAATGGTAACCGAACATTCGGTTTCGGTTAATTGGTTATAGTCTGTATATGGCCGGTACGACTAATGTTTCTAAATGGATTTTTGATACATATGTAATCTTGATCAAATCGTAGAGAGCTAGAAACGGTCAGAGAATTCAAAATCGTGAAGAAACCGTCAAACTACACAAACTATATACATAAATTAAAAAGTATGAATAGTGAAACCCTAAAAAAAGCATTTACAAAAGAGGAGTCGTTTTGTTGTGATAACTAAAACTTATATTTTCCATACTAATCGAGCGAGCTTTTGAAATTTTTAATGGTTTTTTGAAAAGTCATTAGCGCTTTCGTATTCTCTCTTGTGTGTCAGTTTGGCTAAGGTGGATCGATTCAGTTAAGTTTTAAGAGCACGTACAACTGAAATCGAATCACGTAAATAAAATTTATATTTTTATTAGAATTTTGATTTGTTTTAGCGACCAAATATGAATCGTAAGACTGAAACATAATACGAAAATAATTTTCCAAACCTAGGTGTTTATGTATGATTGGTGTATAAAATCATCGTACATGCTGCTATGCATGTGCGATGATAATATTGAATAAAAAAAATATTAGTATGAGATTTTGATATCGTATAACCTTATAGCATCCCTAACTTACATTTTTTGACGTTTTTTAGTTTATGTGGATTAGAGAAGGAAGATAGACGTTTTATATAAAAATGCTCAAAATAAATCATGTGTGAAGACTGAAGAGGAGGAGAGAGAAGAGAGGGGGAAAGATCAACATTTTTTGAAGGATTTTTTTTTTAAATGGACATGAATAATGTGAAGTCCTTTTAAAGCTCCCATTATAGATTTCCTTATAAAATGTATGTTAAAAAAAAACATGTATTTTTAAGTGACATGACTAAAATAAAATAAGTATTTTGATTGGGTATCTTCGGATAAATAGTAGGGATAAAAGTAGGTCCTTTACTTATATTTGATGGTGTAATTTTATAATTATATAATGTGTTTTAGTTTGGCCGCCACGTTTTGTCGATTCTAAATAAAATAGTTAAATTTGTGATGTCGATGCACCTTTACGTTAATAGAAATTCTAAATCGAGTTGGTTAAATGTACCTCTATTCTTAAGTTTCATCGTACTTCTTAAAAAATAAATCAAAATGGTTTTTTAATCTGGTGTCCAAAAGTAAAAAATATTATTAATGTGATAAGGTTAAACAACTAAAAAGAGAGATATCTTCTAAATATACTTTCTTTAAATTAATTTACATACCCTTTATTCGTCATTTAATCACATTAGGCTAGACGGTATGGGGGCCGTCCCCGCCCGTCTTGGCCTGGCGCCGCCCGGCACACCATTTCTGGAGCCCCGTCGTCGTCGTGAACGTCGGCCAGAAGACGTTGAAGCGCTCATCTCTCTACTTCTTTATACACACACACATATACATACAACATATACATATATATTTTAGGCATATCCCCCATTTCCTTAGCTCCATCCTCTTCGCCCCATCCTCACACCCGATCTACGTGGCGCTGACGTGGAGGGTCATCCTCCAAGATTGAGCCTCACCCATACCGAGTAGCCTTATACCATATAACATTTTGCGTACGTTTTTAGCTATAATTTCAGTCTCCAAGTTATAATGACCTACATCTGCCGATCATTACAACATGACATTCAATTATTCATGGCAAGATGATTCTCTGATTTGGGTTACAAAGCCTAGACATGGAGGACCGAAGCTGAAGGTGGGTTGGAGTCCAACATGACGTTTGAGATGTGTCTATTATGTTTATATTACTCACCCTCAGTTTCAAATGTATCACTCGACGTGTGGAATCCAATCTTCTATGACAACTGCTTGATTTGATATTTGGCGTAGTCTTCTTTGATTTGAGTGAGAAATATGCATTGTCTTCATGTGACACCTGTGTCACTTCAACCATCATACAAATACCAAACCAATGAAATATTGTGTTTCATACCTGGGATTTGTATAAATATGTGTATCGTTTGCACATATCAATTCTTGTTCGATTTCGAGCCTTAAATCGCTTTCTGGAAGGTTATACGCGATCTAATGCGTAAATATAACCAGTTTTATGCAACAAACACTCCGGAATAGTGAAATAGGCTTAACATACCTTAAATAACCTTTACATAACTTAGAAATAAGTTTTGGAAGGTTTGGTGTGGCGAAATCAAGTTTATTCACTCACAGAGACTATTTGCGTCAACTTGCAAAAAGTCTGCCGTTTCGCAAGGCAACGTATAGTCCGGAACATGATCATAAGCTAAACATACCATAAATAACCTAAACATAGCTTAGAAATAAGCTTTGATAGGTTCGGTGTGCGAAAACATGGTTATATGATCTTACAGGGACTAAAAGTGTCAAAAACGGCGTAAGTTTGCATTTTCGCGCATATCTTACGTTCTGACCACATCTGGACATCTAAAATTTTTGTACACACTAAAATATTTTTATTTTAGTGATCGGCATGCAAAAATACCATTCGTCGCTTAATTTGGTTCGTTTTCGCGTCCGTTTGAGTTTCGTCGTAATTTAACAAACAACGCAACCGTACGACCAAACGAGCCGACATCCGAGAGTTTTCTGAGCATATTTTGAGTCCTCTAAACTTTATTGACCTTGTAGAGCCTTGAAAATGGCTTAACGGGGGTCAAAAGGGCCTGAAATGGACTCAAAATCATGCAGGGACCAAAGCTGTAATTATATCAAACTTGTGCTGAACTGGGGAGCCCAGGCGGGCCGCGTAACCCCCTCTCCGTAACTCACGTGGGCCGTGTGAGTTGCCCAGCGACAGAAAATCAGTTTCAGCATTCTGTTTGATAATTCAGGGGTTGTTTATGCAATTTCTTTGTGTGGTAGCCAAGTTACCACCTATCCAAGGCTTCTAAGCTGCTCATAACACTTGTATGGATGAGATTTAATGCTTGGAGACCACACAAACATGTGTAATGATCCTATGATCATGCAACAAGTATAAATAGCCAAGCATTTCATTGTTTCATTTGCTCATTCTTCTCATTTCTTTCTTCTCGTCTGAATTGGGAGCTCTCTCATCTGATAAGGAACTTGTTCTTTGTAGAAAAGATAGCAAGGACCTTTAGTGAGCATTCTTTCATTCTTTTATTTATGTTAGTGCAGAAAGTCAAACAGTTTGGCCAACAGTTTGACTTTCGGTTTTGACCATCAATTGGTCAAGTCAAAGTTCAATTGAACTTTGCAACGTGATTGTAATCACAATGGTTATAATCCTTAGCGATTATACCTACTGATTACCACGTTAACTAGGCGTAGTGACGAGTCAAAGTTTCGGTCAAAATGCGTTTTAGCACGCATTTTGCAACGGAACTATTTTCGGGTAACAAAACCCATTGTTTTGATACCAAATCAGTAGGTTAAACATGTTTTGACATGTTTAACTTGTCACTACTAGTTTAGTGCTTGTTTAGGGTCGTAAGTTAAGCGGTCTAGACAACCGCTTAGACTTTCGAACCCGACTCGTTGGGTCGATCATTAGGATCCGACCAAGCTTGCTTAGTGATCATAGTTGCATAGGGAATAACCCCTGAGGTTATACCTTATGATCACATAGGATTGGTTAGCTATTCGTTAAATGGTTTACATGCCCATAAGAAATGACCAAAATACCCTTTTGAAGCATAAATCCGTATTTTGACTATGTGATTTTGACATCTAATCTGATTTAGTAACATGTTTAGGTATAATTGGGCATGTAAGACTTGACATAGCTAATAGATAACCATCCGAACATAGTTTTACGCAAACGACGCATTATAGTAGTTTATACTACCATAATGGGTCGAAACGGGTCAAAAGCACTTAGGTAGACTTCCAAATCAGAATGTTAGCTCTATTAAATCATACCATATGAGTTAAATTACTCATTTGATTTATAGAACAACATTCTATCCTATCTCCCAGTTTAGGAGCCGTTTATTAACATAGTTACCTATATTAGGTGCCGTTTGATTCCGTACTCCCTCTAGCTTCGCTTGGTTGTTATTCAAGACATCTAAGCACCCTCAAGTGAGTACATAGTCCCCTCTTTTACTGTTTTCAAATGTTTTGGGGTGAAATATGTGTACCTATTTGTTATGTTCACGATTTCAGAGTATAAATTGATTATACATATTAGTACCTATCTTTTGACAAACCAAATGATCATTTATGATCTAAACACTGATTTTTCAAAGATGATAAAATTAATTGTTGGATAGTACATATTTTGTTCACCAGACCGATTGGTAGTATGATATAGCGTTATAGGATTTGACACCCCATTCCTGTTGTCATGGAATGTCTGAAACCAATTTGTTTCTCCATCCAAATAGGGATTGCCTTTGTGGTATCCCTATAGTCTCAAAGGTGTATTTTGATGCACTAGGTCTGATTGAATTCTTAAATCACACTTTTATTGTATATTTTATTATACTCCCAAGGGTATAGTTTGATATACTCTCATGTGTGATATTGTACAAAACAACATATATTTTGTTAACAACCAAAACATATTTGTAATATGTTATCTATTCAACCAAAACATAGTTAAATATTTTATACAAAAATCCAAAGTATACTTTTGATATACTATCAAAAACGCTTATTTTGACAACCAAAGTATATTTAATATACTATCTATTTAACGATTTTGGAACCGAAATATATTTTGATATATTACCTAATCGACTTTCTTAAAACCAAAGTATATTTTTATATATACTACAAACATTTTATTCAAAACATTATTTTATAAACTCATTTTTCTTATTTATTTATGCGTCATTTTACATCATCAAATTTCTCATAAATTTTCACATGATTTTTATAAAGAAAATATTTTCAGGTTCATGACTATTTTTTTTGTTAAAACATTCTTTTAAACCTATAAGTCATGAATCATGCATAAACAAAACCTATGTATCTCACAGGCATTTTTATGCTGACGTACCTATTTTTACACATGTTTCAGGTACTGCTTTGTGATGATTGTTGATACATGCTATACATAGGATGGACTCGTGCCTTAGCGACTTTAAAACTTGAAAGATAATAATTGTATTTATCTGATTTGTAAGAAATAATGAATTCAATGATTCAATAAAACGAAATTATTTACTCCATGGTTGTGAAACAATGATTCTGTTACAACACTCCCCGACGTTTCCGCCACGTTTTGTTGTTTTACGTGGTCGGGGTGTGAGACTTCATACGGTATAATTTGGGTTTCTTTTGATCACTTTGCGTCTACATTCTTCTTGAATATGTTGAAATCTTCAACCTTCATAAGTAAAATCATATTTGCATAATGGGACTATGTATTATTCTCAAGGAACACCCAATGTTTCGAGTCACGTAGAAAGATCATCTTATCATTTAATGCGCCATATAGTAATGTCTCGTTAAAAACCTTGTCAGAAAAACCTAGTGGGACAAAACCATGGCTAAGAGAAAACGAGTGCATTGCGCTGTCACACCCCAACCGATGGCAGAAACATCGGGGCGCGGAACTGAGTGAAACAGATTGTCCAGGAGAATCCATAACAACTATTAGTTATAATATATTAAAGGTTCATGTCCCATACCACAAACATATAAAATAAAAACAATTATTACAGACATTGTTCTCAAAGACAAATTATCCATTCCGACAACTCAGATTTCATTAATTTGTTTGTTTCTAAGACTCCATCCTAACTTGGTTCTCACATAGTAGCAAAACATCCTAAGCACCTGTCACATACGTTAAAGTAGAGGTCAATACACATATTGTAAAGGTGAGCATACAAGTTTAATATAGCATAATGGAGTTCGAAATCGTTTATGCATAACCAGCATGTAACATGTCTAAAGTGAAGGCAAGTAGGTTATCGACAGAGAAATATGCAAAGACGTGACTGCGAGTTGTAGAATGCGCAACACACATCCCCACTGGGACACGTGAAGTAAAGCCCTTAACAACCGCTGTCCAAGACAGGTGCTGAGTCCAAACTATAGTACTATCGTTGCTAAGGTGTCATGCAACAATCACTGTGTTAACATAACATACAAGCATTCATCGAATAACACGTAGCATGCAATAACGGTTAGCGTATAATAGTGTTTGTGTTGTGTGACTGATGTGATTTGATTATAGATAACGTATGTAACACCCAAAAGTGCGTAAAGCAAAAAGGGATCGAGTATACTCATAGATTGTGTTTAACAAGTAAACACTCACTTGGATTGAAGGGAGCGCTGAGAGATATTAGCCTGAACAGTTAACGATAGCATAAACGATAAGCGGCACGTAAAATGGTGCAAAGGTAATAAGTGTCAGATGGTAATCCGATCGGATGGCAATCCGATCGGATGGCCATTCGATCGGATGTCAATCCGTTCGGATGGTCATCCAATCAAATGGTCATTTGATTGGATTAACATCTGGTTTGGTAAGGATGTGCTTGTGTATGATGGCTTTGAAGTTTTCGTTGTAGCATTTTTGAAAACAGAGAAGTATCTCTACCTTTCAGGTTGTTCGATCGAACGGCGGTTCGATCGGATGATGATCCGTTCGGCCAGGTATTTCTCAGAGAACAGGTTCACAGCAGTATTGTCACTCAATCGGATGGTCTACCGATCGGGAGGCAATCCGTTAGAACTGATTATACATTGAACATGTTGAAAATTGTTTAAGTGTTGAAGTCCCAAACGTCACATGGTCGGATGGTCGTTCGATCGGGTGGCAATCCGATCGGACGGCAATCCGTTCGACGTTCAGATCTTTTAAAAGTTGAAACAAAAGTTTAAGTGTTAAACCAAGCGTAAGCCGATCGGATGGTTGTTCGAAATCCGATCGGGTGGCAATCCGTCCCAACGACCTGATCGTCTTTGACACTTGATTATTTTGAATGTTTTCCAGTTTTGATCGAGACAATGTGATAACGCGCTAAACAACAGAAACCCCCATCAAGACCCAAGTGATCCGATCTAACAGGAATCACCCTAGTCCAATCGGTTAACTGTTCGAGACAGTGGTTCACATTCAACCTGAAATCACTTGTCTGACGTGCTGTCGTAGGTACACGCAAATTTAATCCAATTACTACTAAATAGATAGCGGTAAGTGGGTATCGAACACAGGGAGTTTGTGGAATGTGTGTTATTTGAAGATTTATCTAAGTTACCTAAAATTAAACTAATTGCAAGAAAAGTAAAATTCAAGAGTTGGTTTGGTGTGATTTTAAAACTAATTTAACTAATTAAATTGCAAGAGAAAATTTTGATTGTAAGCAAATTAGAGACAAATGACCATCCTAGATTTCCGGTTTGTTTCGACATTCATATTATCATTCCACTAGAAAGAACTACATAGACATAGCTCATGCGTGATTACTTGCAGTGATGAAAGGGAACTAAGTACTCAGATTCCTAGAACGTGAGGTTGTTACCCGATGATCAATCAACCCTTACCCAATCCTAATTCTACCCATGATATCTCGATTGCCAACGGCACCAAGAACGTATGGTTTCAAACTAGAAAATCACAAGAATTAACAAGTTACTAACAAACAATCACACACCATAACAAACCAACCATAAAGATAAGGATTGCTATTCTAGAAATTAGGAAATCAAATACAAAATGTCTCAAACAAACCTTCAATCTAGGACGATCATAAAGTGTTTAGCCACACATGGCTCGAATCAACATCATAACAAAAGTTTCAATGTTCATCCAAATCGAAAACACAAAACAAATGTTAGAAATTGTTTGCAACCAAGTATCAACAGCCAAAATCGCCCCCAAGATGCTCCAAAACCGACCAATCATGAGATAAACTCAAAAGACACCCATAAAACCGATTTAAGAAGGCAGTTATGTTTTCTGCGTCACCTCCACCATAAATTATGGTATCACCGTAATTTACGGTGATGGTCAAATTGTTACGGTACGAATAGACTGATTTACGGTGGAGACTTGTGCACTTTTCATGGCCACCGTAATTTACGGTCCCACCGTAAATTACGGTGAAGCTCTGACTTGCATGTTTTGTTAACTGTTTGGCTCCTTCCCTCCACGTGATGCCTTCCAATAAAACAATCTGCGTGATGATGATGATGATTGATTATCAGGTCAAAACCTCATGTGCATCTGACAACATGTGCCGCCCACCTCCTTAAAATAATTGTGTGTTGTTGACTTTCTTTTTGCTCAATCCCAAATGTCACGTGGATGTTGATGATGAAAAATTCTGGCCTCCCACATGAACAACAGCCGTCATATGATGATGATTTGACCTCCTCTTTTTATTCACGTGCACCCTCCTTTTATGTATGTGATAGTTGTTTGCTTCTTCACATATGCCGCCCCCAAAGACCAATCATGTGCGGCCCAATCAAAGCAAAGTCCAAACCGCATGTGATGTTGATGATGAGATGATCATGTGATGTCTTTTTAATGAAACCTCAAAGTCCAAAAAGTTGTATGCATCTCCTCTTCACACGTGACCACCCATTTCAATCCCTCTAAGAATTAATTATAATAATGAGTATGCAATTAATGTTGACTTCTTCTCAATTCTTTAGGATTCTTGTGATAACATATGATAATGATGATGGAAATAATTAAACCAAAATTGTGTTATGCTGCCACAATCTCGTCCCTCAATATGCATCTTGTTTTTTTTTTCTTTAAACATGTTACCTTCCTCGAATTAAGCAATTCCTGCACAAACCACCATTTCTCATAGTTATCTTATTCGATACATATAACCGTGTAAAATATGGGATATACACGTATTTAGCTCATTTAAGGGTTGTCCTACGGACCACCCGTCACATCCCCACACTTACCCGTTGCTTGTCCCAAGCAACCCATTCAAAAACTATTTCAAAACCACAAGCGATCAACATGCAAACCAAGCTAAAATGTATCGTCCTTTTACTAACCTTCAATCATACCACAAGACACACCCCTCACAAAAACTCTCGGTGACAAGAAATATTAGCACATAATGCTAAACCACTCAATGCGTGTGTGTGTGCGACAATAAGCTTGTATACAAATCAAGTCTCCTCCTAACAAATATCTAGCATGCTTATGAATCAAAAAGGACTTACGGGTTGTAACGGGGCTAGGTGCAAAGGTAGGAAAATGGTGGAATATATATGCGAGAGCTAATTGATTTGACCCGGTTTTTATTTCTACCACTAACAAAGCAACCATCAAATATATACACAACTTCTTCAACATTCTCAACTACTATTGCAACTAAATACTTTTTTTTTTTTTTTGTATTTTTCTCATATTTTTCTCTTTTTTTTTTTCTTTTTTTTTTATAACACATCAAACTCAACAATATATACAAGAACATCAATACTACAAACTAAATCTCCTAAACCGGGTCATCACAAAAGGTAAAATTTTTGTAGGAAGTAGGCTCGGGTCACAACCGAATTGTATAAGGCTCAAACATGGCTTTCTAAAGACCAAACCCCCACCCCTCACAATACCAAGCTCATATATGTAACGTATGAGGTCCAACCCACCAATCCCGCACTCTCACACATCTAGACGAGGCTACCTAAAAGTCCCCTATCATTTTCAAAAGCATGCTAACTCTAGGATTTAACAAGTATTCACACACAAGTTCTATTAACACACAACGCACACCGCCACTCAAACAATGAAATATCAATAACAATCATGTGTGGCTCAAATCCTCACCAAGAAAAGACTAGGAATGGGTGTCGGCGTGTCAAGCGGGACAAAATCAAGCTTTCAAACTTTGACAATTTTGCTCGGATTTACAAAATTTTTAAAACTCTCAAAAGTTTCCCCCATCCCCACACTTGGGATACATTGTCCCAATGTATGGCTTTGAGGGAAGGATCGCTTTTAACCCACAACATCAGCCTTTGCTTAAACTCTCAAACCCCAAATTTTTTTTTTTTATCATAAAGCAAACGAACTAACTACCAATATTTCAAAACTAAAGGACATAACAAGACTAAGGAAAGAGTACATTGACCTGGTGAAGTTTGCCACAACAGATGTTGTAGACAATCCGACTTCCTATCACCACCTTCACCCAAATATCCGCACATCTTCCCCACACTTGAATGTCGCCATAGCCCTGAAACATAGAAAGATAAAAAACAACAAGATCAATATAAAATCCTGGGTTGCCTCCCGAGCAGCACTAAGTTTCGAGTCTTCAGCCAGACTGTGCCACCACCATTTATGGTGGCTCAAAGAACCGGTTCCTATCATCTCCCCCACTGTAGCTTGTCATTGGGCAAAATGCATCCGTCTCATTTTGACTCGGTGGGTAATCAAATACACTCTTGCTCGCACCCATATATGTTTCTTCACGGTCCGGTGGGTGCTTTTTTCTCATTCGTTGTAACCCATTTTTCATACAATCACTAGACTCACCACCCTTCCTCTCAATGGACTCATAACTAATCCCTCTAGTTTGAACATCAAAATACAACCTACGGTTCTTTTCAGTCATGGTAATAATCTCGTCTCTACAATTAATTTGAGCATTTGCTGTGTATAGAAACGGTCGACCTAAAATTACCCTTTGTTGTGATGCCATATTGGTAGAAGCATAGTCCAAAACTAGGAAATCCACCGGGTATTCAAATTCTCCCAACTGAATCTTAACATTCCTAACCATTCCCCGTGGACACCTCCAACTTCCATCCGCCAAGCTCACCATGGTGTCTATACCTTCGAGTGGACCAAAGTCGTACATATCGTATAGATCGCTTGGTAGCACACTCATGCTTGCCCCGTAATCCAACAATGCGTGAGGGATTTTTAATTTTCCCACACGGATAGGCACGATTGGCACTCCATACTCTTTATCATTCTCGACTTCGGCATCTTTTTCCAAACCTGCATTCACTTGACACGAAGAAGTTAGACATTTTTCATTAAATTCGGTACTAGGAACGGTGCTTACCACATTGATGTTAACACTTTTTATGTTCTTGGGATTTGGCACCGTATCACTCGGTAGCTGGCCTTTTGCTTTCTTTAATATCGCCATGTCACTCGCAAGTTGACCTATTTGAGTGGTCAACGATTGGATGCTTTTGTCACGAACCTTGTCCTTTTGCATCCGAACCTCATCACGTTGATTCATTCGTTGCATTTCACTTTGCATCACCTTCAACATCTCCATTACTTCGTTTCCACTTGCTGAAGTTTGACCCGAAGGGCCACTTTGACCCGTTTGTTGAGATTGCCCTTGATAACCATAGTTGCTTCCACCCCGATAATTCCCTTGATTGTATTGTTGACGAGGTGCAAAGTTACCTTGAGCTCCTTGAAAGTTTGGGTTAGCTTGGTTCGACGGATTTCCATAGCGGAAATTTGGGTGGTTCCTCAAACCCGGGTGATAGGTGTTGGAATTCATGTTGTTGTAATTCCTATCACCCCCTCCTTGTCCTTGAACGGCATGAACTTCTTCATATTGCCCTTCCACCATTCCTTGGCAATTTTCAGCCGCATGACCTATTTCATTACACAAAGCGCAAACATCATAAATTTGATTAGTAGTTTGAACATTACCATCATCAACTGCATGAACTTGCGATCTCGTGACAGCCGGTCGTGCTCTCCTTGATGCTTGAGCTTTCCTCTTTGAGGTAATGGCCATTTGTTCCAAGAACTCCCAATCCTCATCTTCATAATTTGTGCCAAAAGTCCCATTTGTGATGGACATTAGATCACGTGCATCCTCGGCACACAACCCTTCGTGAAAGGCGTTCATCAACTCCCAAAGCTCAATCCCATGGTGTGGACAATTTTTAATCATCATGTTTAAGCGCTCGAAGGCTTCATGGAACATTTCGCCTTGTTGTTGTTGGAAACTTCTCAACCCTTTCCTAGCATCATTGGTCTTTTGGGCGGTATAAAATTCGTCTAAGAAAGTTTGTTGCATTTCCCCCCAAGTGTAAATAGATGCCGAAGGCAAAGTGTAGAACCACTTCTTTGCCTTATCTTCCAAAGAGAATTGAAATAAGACCAACTTCACATCATCGGCCGAGAAACCTTGACTCCCAAGCGTATTGCAAATTGAGTCATAGGCTTCCAAATGGAAGTAGGGTTCCTCCGTTGCTAGACCCTTATACTTTTGCAAACTTTGTAAAGAATTTGTTCTCACTTCAAAAGTCCTTCCTTGGTTATTGTGAGGAATAACCACCGGTGAAGGGTTGTGAGTAATTACCGGCCTAAAATGCGCTTCAATTCCCCTCGCATTATCCCTAAGATGCCTTCTTGGTACACCCAATCGACCCCTTGGACGAATAGGACCCATTGGTCTTGGTATATGCCCTTGTGGTGCGAATGGTTGTTGAACTTGTTGTTGGGGCATCGGTGGTTGTTGAATTGCCCTCTGAAATTGTGGTTGAACATTTTGTGGCCGAATTTGTTGCAATGGTATAGGGCGTTGCATTGGTGGCCCTTGTGGCCTTGGTCGAATGTGTTGTGGTATTAGTTGTTGTTGTTGTTGTTGCATTCCACCAACACTTGACATTCTTTGCGTTTGACCAGGTACATAAGTCAACTCCCCTTGATCTCCACTACCCACATAAGCATAACCCTCTTCCTCATAACCCTCGAAATCTTCATATCCTTCTTCATATCCATCTCCTTCTATACCCCCCGATGATGGCCCAAATGGAATAGATGAGTATTGAAAACCTGACTGGTTTGGTGCTCCAAATGATGAAGTAGCATGAACAACAGTTGAGCCTTGTGGTAATGTATAGGTGGATGATGATTGACCTGAAGCTGGGAAGAAATGGGTGAGTGGTGGAATTGTAGAAGCAGGGCTAAAGGTAAGGGTAGGTTCAGTTTGAGTAGTGGTAGGTAATGTAGTATTGGGTGGTGGGATATCAAATGGTGAAGTAAATTCGGTAGTAGAACTGGGCATGGTGGTATTTGGTGAAGGTTGAGTGGATGTTGGTATAAATGGTGGAGTAGGTTCACCCGTAGTGGGTGGTGGTTGTGGTGGATCCATGTATCGGATTGGTGTGATTGGTGTAGTTGGTGTTGTTGGTGAACCGCTAATTGTGTTTTCCCTTAACAAAATTCTGTTTGCTCGCAAAGTTCGTTCGATTTCCGGATCAAATGCTAATGGTGAAAGCTTGTGAGAGCTCCTAGTATGCATGCACCTGTCAATACCTGCACACTAACACACCCAGCGTAAACCAGAAAAATAACAAACCTAAGAAAGATCACAAATAACACATGTTGCGCACTACTCCCCGGCAACGGCGCCAAAATTTGACGTGCTGTCGTAGGTACACGCAAATTTAATCCAATTACTACTAAATAGATAGCGGTAAGTGGGTATCGAACACAGGGAGTTTGTGGAATGTGTGTTATTTGAAGATTTATCTAAGTTACCTAAAATTAAACTAATTGCAAGAAAAGTAAAATTCAAGAGTTGGTTTGGTGTGATTTTAAAACTAAATTTAACTAATTAAATTGCAAGAGAAAATTTTGATTGTAAGCAAATTAGAGACAAATGACCATCCTAGATTTCCGGTTTGTTTCGACATTCATATTATCATTCCACTAGAAAGAACTACATAGACATAGCTCATGCGTGATTACTTGCAGTGATGAAAGGGAACTAAGTACTCAGATTCCTAGAACGTGAGGTTGTTACTCGATGATCAATCAACCCTTACCCAATCCTAATTCTACCCATGATATCTCGATTGCCAACGGCACCAAGAACGTATGGTTTCAAACTAGAAAATCACAAGAATTAACAAGTTACTAACAAACAATCACACACCATAATAAACCAACCATAAAGATAAGGATTGCTATTCTAGAAATTAGGAAATCAAATACAAAATGTCTCAAACAAACCTTCAATCTAGGACGATCATAAAGTGTTTAGCCACACATGGCTCGAATCAACATCATAACAAAAGTTTCAATGTTCATCCAAATCGAAAACACAAAACAAATGTTAGAAATTGTTTGCAACCAAGTATCAACAGCCAAAATCGCCCCCAGGATGCTCCAAAACCGACCAATCATGAGATAAACTCAAAAGACACCCATAAAACCGATTTAAGAAGGCAGTTACGTTTTCTGCGTCACCTCCACCGTAAATTACGGTATCACCGTAATTTACGGTGATGGTCAAATTGTTACGGTACGAATAGACTGATTTACGGTGGAGACTTGTGCACTTTTCATGGCCACCGTAATTTACGGTCCCACCGTAAATTACGGTGAAGCTCTGACTTGCATGTTTTGTTAACTGTTTGGCTCCTTCCCTCCACGTGATGCCTTCCAATAAAACAATCCACGTGATGATGATGATGATTGATTATCAGGTCAAAACCTCATGTGCAACTGACAACATGTGCCGCCCACCTCCTTAAAATAATTGTGTGTTGTTGACTTTCTTTTTGCTCAATCCCAAATGTCACGTGGATGTTGATGATGAAAAATCTTGGCCTCCCACATGAACAATAGCCATCATATGATGATGATTTGACCTCCTCTTTTTATTCACGTGCACCCTCCTTTTATGTATGTGATAGTTGTTTGCTTCTTCACATATGCCGCCCCCAAAGACCAATCATGTGCGGCCCAATCAAAGCAAAGTCCAAACCGCATGTGATGTTGATGATGAGATGATCATGTGATGTCTTTTTAATGAAACCTCAAAGTCCAAAAAGTTGTATGCATCTCCTCTTCACACGTGACCACCCATTTCAATCCCTCCAAGAATTAATTATAATAATGAGTATGCAATTAATGTTGACTTCTTCTCAATTCTTTAGGATTCTTGTGATAACATATGATAATGATGATGGAAATAATTAAACCAAAATTGTGTTATGCTGCCACAATCTCGTCCCTCAATATGCATCTTGTTTTTTTTTCTTTAAACGTGTTACCTTCCTCGAATTAAGCAATTCCTGCACAAACCACCATTTCTCATAGTTATCTTATTCGATACATATAACCGTGTAAAATATGGGATATACACGTATTTAGCTCATTTAAGGGTTGTCCTACGGACCACCCGTCATTGTCTCTTAGGTAGAACATCACTAAGAAAGAGTAGAAGATCAGAACGAGCTCCGATTCTATCGGTTTTGAGTGTATTGAGTGTAAAAGAGTTGAAAGAAAGTTAGAAAACCATCTTTCAATCATTTTAACCATGAATATGTGCAGATCTATGCGAAATCGTTGTGTAATTATGTGGAAATCCTTCAGATCTAAGTTGTTCTTCGTGGAATGAGGCCAACACTTGAAGTTCATAAGAACTCCATGATGACATCATCCTAGAACACCTCAAATCCGTTGATTTCACGGTTAAAAGTTAAGATTCAAAGGTGAAAAAGATGAAGGAGTGCGTGTAGATCATAAAAGTACAAGATTTAGATTGAAAACTTACAAGAATCGTTAGAAATCGAGAGAAAGAGAGCTGGAACGTGGCTGGTCGAGTGGAGGAGCTGTCACATCACAAATGATGTGACAGGAGGGTATTTATAGGGTTTCCAAAAGAGGAAAGTGTGCAGGGTCGGATTGGCCACCGATCGGATGGTCACTCGATCGGTTGGCCACTCGATACTGGCGTCCGGCGTGTTGAGTTTCTTCGTTTCGATTCGCGTGTTGAGCGTGGCGATGCGTTTCGAGCGAGCGATGCGATAGATTAATAATAAACACACAAATACTATATCTAACATACAATCATCATAATTAACTGACGTTTAGCGTTTGCGATTCGATTGCGATGGAGTTGCGATTGCGTTTCGATCAATCACCACAACATAAACATAAATAAACATGCACAAGTAACACATAAATAGCACACACACGTAAAACAATATCCAGAACGCATGATTCGAGTTGCGAATGCGATTGCGATACGATAAGCGATAAAGCGATAAAACAAGCGATACATATCGATTAAACCTCGATTATTAACAAGTACTCCACATAATACAACTAAGGCAAATAAAATAAAGATTCGATTACAAGTTAAAGAAGTCAAAACAGTAGTTGAGCAATGTAACAACTCTCATCAAAAGTCTTATTTATTATATTATTTTATTCAATAGGAAACCCTAATTAAGAAACCCAAGTGATTCTGTATAAACCCTAAAATTTTCAGAATAATTGGAATTAGGATCAGGGCCCCTAAAACTCAAGGGGGGTAAAACCCTATTAACGATTATCCTTATAAAATGCTGTCGAAATAGAATTTTCATGCAACGTCGACTCATCAGGGCTAGATAGGTGACGAAGCAGGCCTACCCTACTTTGACACCCCAGGCGACACGCGGCAAGTACCGCGGATTCTTCCGCGACTAGCGGGAGGTGCCAATTTTGGGTATAAATAGAGGGCCTTGGGACTTGAATTCAGGAGTTAAAACGACGTAAATTCTCGCTACAGGCACCGAGTTACGTTCTGTTTACCACAATTAACACACACGGATCACTAATCGACGCCGCAATACAGGGTAATAACTCGATCGCTGCTACGATTCAATGTCCGATTGATTAAACTATCCAATGGATGTTTAAGTGCCGCCCACATTAGGGTTTATGCTTTGTCATTCGTCGTTAATTCGATGGATGTTTAAGTATCGCCCTTTGTCATTCGATGTGAGGGTTTGATCTCGTGAGTTATCATAAATGTTGTATTAAGTTACTGACCGAATTGTGTGCCTGTTATTAATTTAGGTTAAAAAGGCTAATCAGTAGGCTAGACTCTGCTAAAAAAAAAATTAAATCTGCAATGTGAGTCATTCTCTTTTATCAACTATTTTACAATACCTCAAATTATTTTCAAAAAGTTATAATTACAGGGACTAAGTCGTGGATATCTTGAATCACTGGCTAGTGGGGTATTGTGCACATTACTAATTTTCTCCCAGTTAGGTTCATTGACCTACTAGGGATAATCATCACTATTTAGCAGTGTTGCAAAAGTCGGATTCCTCGGCCGAGTACTCGGCGAGTACTCGGTCCTCGGACCTCCACCTTGGCGACTTCCTCCTAGGCGGTCTCAACTAGTCGGCCTCGGGAGTACTCGGTCCTAGTCGGCGCCTAGTCGGAGCCTAGTCGGCCTAGTCGGTCTAGGCGGTCAACGTGGTTTGTTGAATTTTAATTGGTCAAACTCGGTCAAAATCGGCCTACTCGGCCTTGTACTCGGACTACTCGGACTTGTACTCGGACTACTCGGCCTTGTACTCAGACTAGTCGGACTTGTATTCAGAATATTTGAACTTTAAACATGTTTCATTTTAAATTATACCCAGTTGACATGAATTATGCTTATTTTAACACATAAATAATATATAACAATTAATTTTCTTTATATTTACCATGTCCGCGTACTCCCCGAGTACTCTCCGAGTACTCCGATTACTCCCAACTCCCCAGTCGGCCGACTAGGGACCGCCTAGCGACTTTTACAACACTGCTATTTAGGTTCATTGACCTAATAGTGGTATAACCATCGTCACCATTGTGACATGTCACCATTGTGACACGGCGCCAGATAAAAATAAGATAGAAGCCATTGTAATCGCTCTTATGCTGTAATTAATAACTATGTATCATTTCATGTAAATAGAATGATTCACTCAGTATTTCCCGCTGACAAAACCTTTTTCAAACATGTTTCAGGTGATTTGTTATGATCCAGGAAAAGTGCCATGAAGCACTACAGGCTTAGGGAAGTGGCTCAGTATAAAATAAAGAAACATGTTTTGTAAAATAAAGATTTCTCCGTGAAATCTCAAGATTGTAAATTACCGGGTTTTATCCCAAGTTGTGAAATAAAAAAAATCGGGAAATATTTCAGTTTTAAAAAGATCCTGATAATAAACTTTCGCTGTTAAACTCAATTAATTAAATACCACGGGATTTTTGTCTCGCGGCTCCTGAAACGGGTCAAACCGGGTCGGGGGCCGTGACAGAAAAAGGTGGTATCAGAGCCACTGATCGAGCCACTGATTTAAGCCAATTAAGTATTTAGAAAATACTTAATTGCTATTTTGTAATTATGTGTTTTATTATCTGATTAATTTTATACAGTATGGGCAAATCTCTATATGCTAGCCCCTGTAGCAATAAATACAAATCTTTAAAATAATCTGACTCAAAGTTTTAGCACCCGGTTTACCTACAGTTTAGAAACCTTACCCAGTAAATAAATAAGTAAACCTTAGTGTGTTTTAATTTTTAGTTGTTTTAGTAAGTTACCCAGTATGAAATACTATTTAAAAGTTTTTCTATAAAAAATTGTTATGATTTTTAACTTAGTAATTGTGTGTATTTTGCTAAACAGCATGAGTGACTTGTCTGACGCCCTTCAGAATTTAAATCTCTATCCAGTAAGAATAGAGGTTTCCAGAGATTTCAATAGGTATATACCAGACATAGAAGAGCCTATAGAATTCAATTCTTTACCTCTCGAGAAACCCAAGCCTAAGAAAATGGAAATTGGGGAAATCTCTAGACAAATTGAGGGGTTACCATCTCAGGAAGAGCTAGATTTTATATTGGCAAGCTATAATACTATTAATCCTATTAATGAAAATGTTTTTATTCACTCTCTTGAAACACAACTACCAATGAACTTAGAACCAGCTATTCCAAACCCTTCAATCCACTCGCAACTTTTAGGAATAGACGAATGGTTGACTAATGAAATACAGTTACAAAACCATCCCTATAAGCTTTTTCCTCAGTTCAATCCAGAACCTTTACCAAATCCACCAATAAGTAACGAGAATATGGCTGAACTCCGCCACTTTGGCGAAGAACTAATGGATGCTGAGAATAGGATCCAAGAGATTGGGGGACAGATCTCCTGGAAATACGATGAGAGGGAACGCCGTTACTAGAATATCATCTGACAAAGGATAGGGGATTATGGAACTGTGGTTGTATAATAGTAATAGTAAAATCAGTCTGTAAAATAACTACCAATAAAACTCTGTAAGATAATAGTGTGTATTGATGCATACTATTAAATATAAATGGAAATCAAGAAATCGATAGTTTTGGCTATATTGGTGTTATGAACTCTGTATAATTGTGTTGTGTAATTGTTATTTATTTGATACTAATAAAATATATATATTAATTATCAGATGGAAAACACGAATAATGAACCAGTTAATGAGGTTAATCAATCTGAGCAACAACCGGGGGATCAATATATGACTAGGCAGGATATAGAAAATATCGTTGCTCAAGGGATAGCCAACGCTATTCCAGCAATAGTTGCTCAAGGGATAGCCAACGCTATTCCAGCAATCGTTGCTGCTGTTAAAAATCCAATTGAACCACAACAAATTGTTCCTAGCAAACGTATTTCTGAAGATAACTTCAGTAATAGCGTAAACGGAGGCAATGATCATGTTAATCATGAGAATGAACCACGGAAAGCTCCTCCCCCTAAGAAAATGAAAGCTGCAACGCCTGGTTGCACTTACAAAGAATTTCTTGCTTGTAAACCCACTGAGTTTGCAGGCAATGAAGGAGCAACTGCGGCACTGCATTGGTTAGAGAAAACCGAGGCAGTAATTGCCATAAGTAAATGTGCTCAGGATGATCAGGTCATGTACGCGTCAAACCTTTTCAAAGAAGGGGCGCTAGAATGGTGGAATACGGTATTACAAGCAAAAGGAAGAAGGATGGCGTATGCTATAAACTGGGAAGAATTTAAGAGCCTTGTAGAAAGAAAATTATGTCCCGAGTATGAAAAGGAACAAATGACAAATAAGTTTCTAAGCCACCGGATGGTGGATGTAGATTGTCGAGGGTATACTTCGACATTCTTCGAGTATGCTCGAGTGGTACCAACCCTGGCTTCACCAGAACCGGTACTTATTTCTCGTTATATTTGGGGATTGATTGCCGAAATCCGTAATATCGTCAAGGCTGCGAAACCTCGCACGATTGATGATGCGGTGGATTTAGCCAATACTCTGACTGACGAACTAGTACGGACAAGAGAAGAAAATAGAAGGAAGGAAGTAACCCAAAAGATTACCCAAGGATTCCGTCCGGGTAACCATAACAATTTCAAGAGAGGAGGGAATGGGCAATCTTCCACTAGCCCATTTTGCAATTCTTGCAAAAGGAAGCATTTTGGAAGATGCAAAGGATATTGCAATTTTTGAAAAATTCCGGGGCATCAAGAAGAAGACTGCAGGAGGAAGAAATTTTCAGTCTGCTACAACTGTGGAGAAGCTGGACATCTTAGGCCAGATTGTCCAAAACTGAACAAACCATCTGACAATAAAGCCAAACCTGCAGAAGGAGCAAAAAGGAATGTAAGAGCCTTCCAACTGACTGCTCAAGAAGCAGAGCTCATTCCAGATGTGATAGCTGGTACGTTCTTAGTTCACAACGTTTACACAAAAGTATTATTTAACTCTGGTGCAAACCAAAGTTTTATAAATATTTCATTCTGCCAAACTCTTAACTTACCTTTAACCAACATTAGGCAGATTTTTACAGTCGAAACGGCTGATGGGAATTCAGTTAAAATAGATAAAGTTCTGCAAAATGTAGAAATAGAACTTTTAAGTCATACATTTTCTGCAACCCTATTATCTATGAAATTAGTTGAATTCGATGTTGTGTTAGGAATGGATTGGTTAGTAAACAACCATGCTCGAATTATCTGTGATAAGAATTCCATAGAAATTTGTGCACCCACTGGAGAAGTAATAATGATTACAGGAGATAAGCCATGTAAACCCATAAAGTTCATATCAGTAATGAAAGTTGCTAATTATGAACGAAAGCAAGGAATAGTATATATGATTTCAGTAATCATTAATACTAAAGATAAAGAACTTAAGGAAATTTCTGTAGTTTCAGAATTCCCAAATGTATTCCCAGAAGAGTTACCAGGGTTACCACCAGATAGGGAGGTAGAAATTAGGATTCATCTAATTCCAGGAACTATACCGATAGCCAAGGCACCTTATCGATTAGCACCCCCAGAAATATTAAAACTGAAAAAGCAATTAGATGAATTATTAAGTAAAGGTTTCATACAACCTAGTTTATCCCCGTGGGGGGCACCAGTGTTGTTTGTTAAGAAAAAGGATGGTTCGATAAGAATGTGTATTGATTATAGGAATTTGAATAAGGTTAGAATAAAGAATCGATACCTATTACCTAGAATTAATGATCTATTCGATCACATTCCAGGGAGATAGATATTTTTCTAAGATCAACTTACGTTCCGGATATCATCAATTGAAAGTACAAGAGGAAGACATACCTAAAATTGCTTTCAGGACTAGGTATGGTCATTACGAATTTACAATCATGCCCTTCGGATTAACGAATGCACCTGCAGCATTCATGGACATGATGAATAGGATCTGTAAACCGTATTTGGATAAATTTGTAATTGTCTTCATAGACGATATACTTATTTATTCAAAAAGTCAGGAGGAACATTGCCAACATTTGCATGCACTCTTAACTTTGTTAAGAAAAGAAAATCTTTACGCCAAATTCTCGAAGTGTGAATTTTGGTTGCAAGAAGTGCAATTCTTAGGACATATGGTAAATCACGAAGGTATTTATGTAGATCCTACTAAGATAGAGGTAATTACCAAATGGAAGGTTCCACAATCCACAATGGAAATTAGGAGTTTTGTAGGTTTAGCCGGATACTATAGACAGTTTATTAAGGATTTTTCCAAGATAGCTATACCATTAACTAAGCTAACCTGTAAAACAGTTAAGTTTGAATGGGGACCTAAACAAGAAGAAGCCTTTAGGATCTTAAAGCATAAATTAACAAATGCCCCAATCCTAGCCTTACCAGAAGGAACAGAAGATTTTAAAGTATACGGTGATGCTTCAAAGCTAGGATTTGGATGTGTCTTAATGCAACGCAAAAAGGTAATTGCGTATGCATCAAGGCAATTGAAAAAGCACGAAGAAAACTATACTACTCATGACTTAGAATTAGGAGCCATAATTTTTGCCCTTAAGATTTGGAGACATTATCTGTATGGAAGTAAGTTTACTGTCTATACGGATCATAAGAATTTAAGATATATATTTGGGCAAAAAAGAATTAAACATGAGGCAAAGGAGATGGATGAAAATCCTAAGTGAATACGACTGTGATATTCAGTATCACGAAGGAAAGGCTGAAGACGGCTAGAGATCGCCAAAAGAGTTATACAGATAATAGACGAAAGCCGTTGGAATTTCAAGTGGGAGACAAAATGCTATTGAAAGTATCTTGGAAAGGAGTTGTTAGATTCAGTAAGAAAGGAAAACTAAGTCCAAGGTACGTAGGACCATTTCCAGTGATCTAACGTATAGGACCAGTTGCTTATCGTTTACAACTACCAGGAGAGTTAGCTGGAGTACATGATGTATTTCATGTATCCAATCTCAAGAAATGTCTATCAGACGAATCTTTGGTAGTACCTCTCCAAGATATAAAGGTAAACGAAAAACTAAAATTTGTAGAGAAACCTCTTCAGATAGAAGATAGAAAAAATCAAATTTCTCAAAACACAAACGATTAATGTTAGTTCAAGAAAAGTGGGATTCAAAGATAGGACCCTAATACACTTGGGAACTGGAATCAGAAAAGAAACGAAAGTATCCTCAATTATTCCAGTAAATCTCGAGGACGATATTTTTATTAAGGTTGGGAGAATGTAACAACTCTCATCAAAAGTCTTATTTATTATATTTTTTTATTCAATAGGAAACCCTAATTAAGAAACCCAAGTGATTCTGTATAAACCCTAAAATTTTCAGAATAATTGGAATTAGGATCAGGGCCCCTAAAACTCAAGGGGGGTAAAACCCTATTAACGATTATCCTTATAAAATGCTGTCGAAATAGAATTTTCATGCAACGTCGACTCATCAGGGCTAGATAGGTGACGAAGCAGGCCTACCCTACTTTGACACCCCAGGCGACACGCGGCAAGTACCGCGGATTCTTCCGCGACTAGCGGGAGGTGCCAATTTTGGGTATAAATAGAGGGCCTTGGGACTTGAATTCAGGAGTTAAAACGACGTAAATTCTCGCTACAGGCACCGAGTTACGTTCTGTTTACCACAATTAACACACACGGATCACTAATCGACGCCGCAATACAGGGTAATAACTCGATCGCTGCTACGATTCAATGTCCGATTGATTAAACTATCCAATGGATGTTTAAGTGCCGCCCACATTAGGGTTTATGCTTTGTCATTCGTCGTTAATTCGATGGATGTTTAAGTATCGCCCTTTGTCATTCGATGTGAGGGTTTGATCTCGTGAGTTATCATAAATGTTGTATTAAGTTACTGACCGAATTGTGTGCCTGTTATTAATTTAGGTTAAAAAGGCTAATCAGTAGGCTAGACTCTGCTAAAAAAAAATTAAATCTGCAATGTGAGTCATTCTCTTTTATCAACTATTTTACAATACCTCAAATTATTTTCAAAAAGTTATAATTACAGGGACTAAGTCGTGGATATCTTGAATCACTGGCTAGTGGGGTATTGTGCACATTACTAATTTTCTCCCAGTTAGGTTCATTGACCTACTAGGGATAATCATCACTATTTAGGTTCATTGACCTAATAGTGGTATGACCATCGTCACCATTGTGACATGTCACCATTGTGACACGGCGCCAGATAAAAATAAGATAGAAGCCATTGTAATCGCTCTTATGCTGTAATTAATAACTATGCATCATTTCATGTAAATAGAATGATTCACTCAGTATTTCCCGCTGACAAAACCTTTTTCAAACATGTTTCAGGTGATCTGTTATGATCCAGGAAAAGTGCCATGAAGCACTACAGGCTTAGGGAAGTGGCTCAGTATAAAATAAAGAAACATGTTTTGTAAAATAAAGATTTCTCTGTGAAATCTCAAGATTGTAAATTACCGGGTTTTATCCCAAGTTGTGAAATAAAAAAAATCGGGAAATATTTCAGTTTTAAAAAGATCCTGATAATAAACTTCCGCTGTTAAACTCAATTAATTAAATACCACGGGATTTCTGTCCCGCGGCTCCTGAAACGGGTCAAACCGGGTCGGGGGCCGTGACAAGCAAGGAGTGACAGATCGCAATTAGCAATCATTTCTTCCTTTGACTTCAATCTTGACTTTGACTTTGACTTTCGAAACACGGGGTGTTACAGGCTACAACCTCCCCTTGTTGAGGGAATTTCATCCCGAAATTAGGCTTTAGCTGTAACAAACAACTGCGGGTACTTCGCCTTCATGTCGCTTTCGAGTTCCCAAGTGAACTCTGCGCCTCGTTTGCCTTCCCAGCGAACTTTCACAGTGGGAATGCGTGAGCGCCTGAGCTGCTTGGTTTGTCGGTCCATGATCTTGACAGGCTTCTCCACGAAGTGTAATGTTTCGTCCACTTGAAGATCCTCCAATGGAACTTGTAAATCATGCTCAGCCAGACACTTTCTGAGGTTAGAAACATGAAAAGTCGGGTGGATGTTGCTAAGTTCCTCCGGTAGTTCGAGTCTATAGGCCACTTTGCCGATCCTTTCAAGAATCTTAAAGGGTCCAACATATCGAGGCGCGAGCTTTCCTTTCTTATCGAATCTGACCACACCCTTCCAAGGTGATACGTTTAGGAGTACGTGGTCGCCAACGTCAAATTCAAGGGGATTGCGTCGTCTATCGGCATAACTTTTCTGATGACTCTGAGCTTTCAGCAAATTATCTCGTATTTGGAGGATTTTGTCAGTCGTTTCTTGCAACAGCTCAGGACCGGTTAATTACGAGTCTCCGATCTTGTGCCATACAATAGGCGATCGACATTTTCTTCCGTATAATGCCTCTAACGGTGCAATTTGAATGCTGGAATGATAACTGTTATTATACGAGAATTCGACTAAAGGTAAGTATGCGTCCCAATTACCACTGAAATCTATGACACACGAACGGAGCATGTCTTCAAGGGTCCGAATCATTCTTTCAGTCTGACCGTTGGTTTGGGGATGGAAAGCGGTACTTAGATTAAGCGTAGTACCGAGAGCAGATTGAAACGTTTCCCATAGACGTGAGGTAAACCGACCATCGCGGTCAGAGATGATGTCGCGAGGCATCCCATGTCGACAAATGATCTCATTGGTGTAGATTCGGGCTGATTTTTCTACCTTGTAGTCTTCTCGTATCGGCAGAAAATGAGCAGATTTAGTCAAACGGTCAACGACAACCCAGATGATGTCATGATTTGACGGCGTGCATGGAAGTTTCGTTATGAAGTCCATAGCTATACTCTCCCATTTCCACATGGGGATCTCGGGTTGGACGAGTAAGCTAGAGGGTCTTTGGAGCTCGGCCTGACTTTCGAGCAAGTCAGGCACTTCGAAACGTAGAGGGCGATATCTTTCTTCATGCCCGGCCACCAGTACTTGTAACGAAGGTCCTGGTACATTTTATCGGCACCGGGATGAATAGAATATCAAGACTTGTGGGCTTCGTCCATCAGAATCTATCGTAAATCGGTCCGCTTAGGGATCCAAATTCGGTCCAAATAATGGAAAATCCCATTCGACTTATTCACTAGCTGGGCTCCATCGTTGAGAATCATTTCCTTCTTCAAAGTGCGCTCGGTGAAACAAGCATGTTGGGCTTCGCGGATCAGAGTTTCGAGGTGATGCTGGGCTTGGATATTACGAACGCTATGCAAATAGCTTTGTCGGCTTAGAGCGTCGGCAACGACATTTGCTTTGCCAGGATGATAACGAATCTCACAGTCGTAATCATTGAGAAGTTCCACCCATCGGCGTTGACACATATTCAGTTCTTTTTGGTTGAAGATGTGTTTGAGGCTCCTATGGTCGGTGAAGACCGTACACTTGGTACAATAAAGGTAGTGTCACCAAATCTTCAACGCAAAAACAACTGCACCTAGCTCGAGGTCGTGGGTTGTATAGTTCTTCTCGTGGATCTTGAGCTGACGAGACGCTTAAGCGATAACCTTGTCCCGTTGCATGAGAACACAACCAAGACCAAGGTTCGAGTCATCGCAATAGACAACGAAGTCATCATTTCCATCAGGTAAAGCGAGGATGGGAGCATTGCAGAGCATATGCTTAAGGGTTTAAAAGGAAGACTCTTGTTCAGTTCCCCAAACAAAAGGCTTGTCTTTGTGCGTGAGAGAAGTAAGCGGCACGGCGATTTTAGAGAATCCTTCGATAAATCGGCGATAATAGCCTGCTAGTCCGAGAAAAGAACGGACTTCAGACGGGTTCTTAGGTGTAACCCAACTCTTAACAGCTTCGATCTTCGCGGGGTCGACGTGGATACCTTGACTATTGACAATATGACCAAGGAATTGAACCTCCTCCAGCCAAAATTCACACTTGGAGAATTTGGCATAGAGTCGATTCCCCTGGAGTAGCTCGAGAACCAAACGTAGGTGTTGCGCGTGTTCGGTCTTCGACTTGGAATTGATAAGGATATCATCGATGAACACGATGACGAAGCGGTCAAGAAATGGTTTACACGCATGATTCATCTGATCCATGAAAACCGTGGGTGCGTTGGTTAAACCAAAAGGCATAACAACGAACTCATAGTGGCCGTAACGAGTGCGAAAAGCGGTTTTGGGTATATCCTCATCTTGAATGCATAATTAATGATAGCCTGAGCATAGATCGATCTTCGAGAAACATGTAGCACCTTATAACTGATCAAACAAATCATCGATTCGAGGCAGGGGATAACGATTCTTGATTGTTAACTTATTCAACTCCCTATAGTCGATGCACATCCGGAACGACCCATCCTTGTTTTTGACGAAAAGGACTGGTGCACCCCACGGAGAGGTGCTAGGGCGAATGAAGCCTTTATCAAGCAATTCCTGGAGCTGACTCGAGAGTTCACGCATTTTGGACGGAGCGAGTCGGTAAGGAGCTTTAGCGATAGGGTTGGCTCCAGGAATGATGTTGATATCACGATTCGGTGGCAAACCGGCTAATTCATCGGGAAAGACGTTGGGGAAATCACAAACAACGGGGAGATCTTTTACTCCTAGATTACCTTTCTTTTCCTTCTCCGCTACTACAATGTTAGCCAAGAAGGCTCTGTATTCCTTGCGGAGATACTTGCTAGCTTGGACACATGACATGAGTTTGAGACCTTTTGAAGGAGTTTCGCCATACACACAAAGTTGATCACCATTAGCGAGCGAGAATTGGATCATCTTATCGAAGCAAACGACTTCAACATGGTTTTCACGAAGAAAGTCCATGCCTACTATGACGTCAAAACTACCGAGCTGCATCAGAATAAGGTCGATAGAGAAGATGTGATTGTTGAGTTCAAGAGTACAATCACGAAGAACAGTATTGACGGCGACGGTTCTTCCGGTGGCAACTTCAACATCGAAAGTCGAGGGGAGATGGGCGCGCTTACGATTAAGGAGCTTTTCGAATTCAAACGACACAAAACAGTTATCGTCTCCAGTATCAAACAAACACGAAGCATAAATACCATTCACAAGGAATGTACCATTGACCACGTTGTTATCGGCTTGAGCTTGGCGGACATTGATGTTGAAAGTACGTTCGCGGGCTGCTGGCTGCTGTTGTTGCTGTTGTTGGGGTTACTGCTGTTGTGACTATTGCTTTACCACTCGATTCGGGCACACGTTCGCGAAGTGGTTGGGATCACCACACACGAAGCAAGCTCTAGCATGGATCGCGGGTGCAGGAGCCGCCTGTTGGCCTTGAGGATCAGGAAGTAGAGCTTGTTGGGTAGGAGCTTGACCTTGGGCTGGAGCTGGAGCTTGACGTGGACCTGTACGGCAGTTAGCGGTGAAGTGGCCGTATATGTTGCAGTGCACACAGTATCTGCAAGCGATTCCCATTGCGTGGTGATAAATACAAGTAGGGCATGCCGGGTGAGGACCAGTGTACGAACGCTTGGCCGGCGGTGCGTTGGTAATCGGTGCTGCTACTTGGCAGTGTTGAGGCTGTGTTTAAGCTGGAACTGATTGGAGCGGGCAGCAGTGGTGACAGCGCAATTTTTGCTACTATTGTTGTTGTTCTTCCTCTTGCGACGAAAAGACTTTGAAGACTATGGAGCGGCGACGGTTTCAGCGGGTGCGGCAGTGGTAGCTTGATGCAGGTTCTTGGAAGCTTTATCCCAGTAACCAGACTTGACTAGCTTGCCGTTGATCTCTGCCGCGAGTAAGTAGGTTTCCTCGATCGTTGTCGTCTTTGCAGCTTGAACGAAATCAGCTACACAATCCGGAAGAGCACGGATATACTTCTTGATGGTGATTTCGGGCGTCTTAACTTGATCTAGACAGATTATGCTTAGCTGCTTGAAGCGAGCAGTCAAACCAGCGTTGTCTCCATCTTTCTGCTTGATATGACAGAATTCGTCCTCCAGCTTTTGGCGCTCGTGGGGAGGGCAGAACTCTTGCATCATAACGTCCTTCAACTCATCCCACGTCAACCCATAAGCTGCATCATTTTCGCGCTTGTTTCTCTCGGCCGTCTACCAATCCAAAGCTCGGGATTGGAAGACGCCAGTTGCGTTAAGAGTATGGAGATTATCAGGACAACCACTTTGGCGCAGGGTGACCTCGATCGAATTGAACCATTGGAACATGGCCGTAGGCCCATCTACATCGGTAAACTCTTTCGGGCCGCAGGCTTTGAACTGTTTGAAGCTAAAAGCAGTTTTTGGCGAATCAGTCCGAGACTCTTCAGAAAACTTGCTAGCTTTTTCATTCAGCTCACTAACAATCTGGGGGATGACCTTTGCTATATGCTTAGCGACCAGAAAGGCGATGCGTTTGTCATCATGATTACAGTGAGCTGAGCGCGAGTGAAACGATCCAAATGACGACATTGTCTACAATAGACAGCGCCATAGGATTCAAAACGCTATTTAATCGTATCTCACCTCACACGTACTACTACTAAAGCGCAGGAACACATCAACCATACAATCACATAAGCACAGAATCATGTAAGCACATAATCACAGAACACGTAAGCACGTAGGTGACGGGTGGTCCGTAGGACAACCCTTAAGTGCTTTAAATAGAATAAAATTCCATACTTTGCCCGGTTAATTGTTTGAACTTGGTAACTACTAGTTGTTTGGACGTGCAGGTGCAAATGAAGCTTAAAAGGGAAGTAATTTGGAGCATCAATGAAAAAATAAATTTTTGGAATTGAAGAATTAAGGGGATAGCATGATAGAGGACGAAATTACGAGAACGTAGGCGAAAACGGTGAAGAAAACGGAGTTGAAACGAAAAAGTTATGCTGAAAACAAGTTTTCATGTTGAAGCCTGCCGTAAGCTACGGCCAGGACCGTAGCTTACGGCGCCGACTGTTCTAAAATTGTAACTCATGCATTAATGGGCCACTTGATGATGTTTTATGCTCTCCTATCATGGGTTTTCGGTTACATAACATGGGGACACGAATTTTGGAGCTTCTTGGAGACTTTTTGGTGTAAAGAACAATAGTTAATCATTAGCTTTGGTTGTTTTGATCCATATGAACAATAGAGCTTTTGTTATGATGTCGCTTTAAGCCATGAGTGGCTAAACACTTGATGATTGTCCTAGATTGAAGGTTTGGTTGAGACATTTCATGTTTGATTTTCTTTATTTCTAGAATAACAAACTTTGTCTTTATGATTTATTTGTTATGGTGTGTGATTGTTTGTTAGTAACTTGTTAATTCTTATGTTGAACTAATTAGAAACCATACGTTCTTGGTGCCGTTGGCAATCGAGATATCATGGGTATAGTTAGGCTTGGGTAAGTGTTGATTGATCATCGGGTAACAACCTCACGTTCTAGGAATCTGAGTACTTAGTTCCCTTTCATCACTGCAAGTAATCACACATGAGCTATGTCTATGTAGTTCTTTCTAGTAAAATGATAATATGAATGTCGAAGCAAACCGGAAATCTAGGATGGTCATTTGTCTCTAATTTGCTTATAACCAAAACTTTTCTCCTTTGCAATTTACTTAGTTAAATCTAGTTCCTAAACCAATTCACTCAAATCAACTCTTGAATTTTACTTTTCTTGCAATTAGCTTAATTTAGTTAACTTTGAGAAACACTTTAAATAACACACATTCCACAAACTCCCTGTGTTCGATACCCACTTACCCTGTCTATAGGTAATTTTAGGTTTTTGCATAGACCCGACGACAGTCTATCAGTAGGGCACGTAAGCACATAAGGCACAGAAGCACATGAGGCAGTCAGAACACAGAAACCTATCATTCAAAGTCTGCGCGCGTTCGAGAATAGCGATTGCGATTAGTGAGTATACAACGAGTAACATAGCATGCGTTTATCCACAAGTTGCAGTTATTTGTTAGCGTGTTGAGTTAGATGTGCAGTGCGAATTATGTGTGTCGATCAATGCGAGAGCGAAAAACGAAGAAATCACCAAAATCGAAACACATAAACAAATAAAATCACATAAAACACATAAAATCCACATAAAACGGCAAATATCAGAGTCAGCAGTTGTGGGCTCAGAATCGAGACACATAAAATCAGCGATTGCGAGATTGAAATCGAGGATAGATTGCCTAAGGCTTGATAGGCATCGACTACCCAAAGTTATTCGACTATTCACAAGGGCCTTTGGTACACACTTTGGCTTTAGGGACTATGCTCCCGCCTCGATTTAGGCGAACGGCACGCATCCTTCCAGTTACAGCGTGACTTCAAGTCGTTGGAGTCCGTCAAATACTCTGGTGAGAGTTTTAAAAACCAAAATAAGAACGGAACAAATCGTCAAGGTTCGGGTTTCACCCCTAACTCAACTGCCTTGTTCCCGTTTTGATGGAAATAGAGGAGAAAGTATGCGTTAAAGTACGGATTTCACTCCTGATTCAACGCAGATTCTCTTGTTTATAAACAAAAATGCGGGTCGAACAAGCGATTTAGTCAAGAGTTTGCGCTTTTCACACCTAATCTCGACCTAATCACTCGTTCATTTTTGAAAAATAGAGTGTAGTGATAGTGTAGTGTAAGCGAGAATAGCGAGAATAAGTAAGCTCATACAAAACCCCTAAAGGGTATGCACAAGTCGATCTGTTGGTACTTAGACTATAGACTAGGTCGTTTCTAGGACATCGACCCGGACTAGGTCGAGTCTTGCCTAATTCCCTATAGTTATGGCTCTGATACCAATCTGTCACACCCTAACCGATGGCGGAAACATCGGGGCGTGACACTGAGCGAAACAGATTATCCAGGAGAATCCATAACAACTATTAGTTATAATATATTAAAGGTTCATGTCCCATACCACAAACATATAAAATAAAAATAGTTATTACAGACATTGTTCTCAGAGACAAATTATCCATTCCGACAATTCAGATTTCATTAATTTGTTTGTTTCTAAGACTCCATCCTAACTTGGTTCTCACATAGCAGCAAAACATCCTAAGCACATGTCACATACGTTAAATTAGAGGTCAATACACATAGTGTAAAGGTGACCATACAAGTTTAATATAACATAATAGAGTTCGAAATCGTTTACGCATAACCAGCATGTAACATGTCTAAAGTGAAGGCAAGTAGGTTATCGACAGAGATATATGCACAGATGTGACTGCGAGTTGTAGAATGCACAACACACATCCCCACTGGGACACGTGAAGTAAAGCCCTTAACAACCCCTGTCCACGACAGGTGCTGAGTCCAAACTATAGTACTATCATTGCTAAGGTGTCATGCAACAATCACTGTATTAACATAACAAACAAGCATTCATCGAATAACGCGTAGCATGCTATAACGGTTAGCGTATAATAGTGTTTGCGTTGTGTGACTGATGTAATTTGATTGTAGATAATGTATGTAACACCCAAAAGTGCGTAAAGCAAAAAGGGATCGAGTATACTCACAGATTGTGTTTAAGAAGTAAACACTCTCTTGGATTGAAGGGAGCGCTGAGAGAGATTAGCCTGAACAGTTGACGATAGCATAAACGATAAGCGGTGCGTAAAACGGTGCAAAGGTGATAAGTGTCGGATGGTAATCTGATCGGATGGCAATCTGATCGGATGGCCATTCGATTGGATTGACATCTGGTTTGGTAAGGATGTGTTTATGTGTGATGGCTTTGAAGTTTTCGTTGTAGCATTTTGAAAACAGAGAAATATCTCTACCTTTCAGGTCGTTCGATCGAACGGCGGTTCGATCGGATGACGATCCGTTCGGCGAGGTATTTCTCAGAGAACAGGTTCACAGCAGTATTGTCACTCAATCGGATGGTCTACCGATCGGGTGGCAATCCGTTAGAACTGATTATACATTGAACATGTTGAAAATTGTTTAAGTGTTGAAGTCCCAAACGTCACATGGTCGGATGGTCGTTCGATCGGGTGGCAATCCGATCGGACGGCAATCCGTTCGACGTTCAGATCTTTGAAAAGTTGAAACAAAAGTTTAAGTGTTGAACCAAGTGTAAGCCGATCGGATGGTTGTTCGATCGGATGGCAATCCGATCGGGTGGCAATCCGATCGGACGACAATCCGTCCCAACGACCTGATCGTCTTTGACACTTGATTGTTTTGAAAGTTTTGCAGTTTTGATCGAGACGATGTGATAACGCGCTAAACAACAGAAACCCCCATCAAGACCCAAGTGATCCGATCGAACAGGAATCACCCTAGTCCGATCGGTTAACTGTTCGAGACGGTGGTTCACATTCAACCCGAAATCAGTTGTCTCTTAGATAGAATTCAGATCTTGAATCGATTCATCACTAAGAAAGAGTAGAAGATCAGAACGAGCTCCGATTCTATCGGTTTTGAGTGCATTGAGTGTAAAAGAGTTGAAAGAAAGTTAGAAAACCATCTTTCAATCCTTTTAACCATGAATATGTGTAGATCTATGCGAAATCGTTGTGTAATTATGTGGAAATCCTTCAGATCTAAGTTGTTCTTCGTGGAATGAGGCCAACACCTGAAGTTCATAAGAACTCCATGATGACATCATCCTAGAACACCTCAAATCCGTTGATTTCACGGTTAAAAGTTAAGATTGAAAGGTGAAAAGGATGAAGGAGTGCGTGTAGATCATAGAAGTACAAGATTTAGGTTGAAAACTTACAAGAATCGTGAGAAATCGAGAGAAAGAGAGCTGGAACGCGGCTGGTCGAGTGGAGGAGCTGTCACATCACAAATGATGTGACAGGAGGGTATTTATAGGGTTTCCAAAAGAGGAAAGTGTGGAGGGTCGGATTGGCCACCGATCGGATGGCAATTCGATCGGATGGTCACTCGATCGGTTGGACACTCGATCCTGGCGTCCGGCGTGTTGAGTTTCGTCGTTTCGATTCACGTGTTGAGCGTTACGATGCGTTTTGAGCGAGCGATGCGATAGATTAATAATAAACACACAAATACTATATCTAACATACAATCATCATAATTAACTGGCGTTTAGCGTTTGCGATTCGATTGCGATAGAGTTGCGATTGCGTTTCGATCAATCACCACAACATAAACATAAATAAACATGCATAAGTAACACATAAATAGCACACACACGTAAAACAATATCCAGAACGCATGATTCGAGTTGCGAATGCGATTGCGATACGATAAGCGATAAAACAAGCGATAAATATCGATTAAACCTCGATTATTAACAAGTACTCCACATAAAACAACTAAGGCAATTAAAATAAAGATTCGATTACAAGTCAAAGAAGTCAAAACAGTAGTTGAGCAAGGAGTGACAGATCGCAATTAGCAATCTTTTCTTCCTTTGACTTCAATCTTGACTTTGACTTTCAAAACACGGGGTGTTACATGCGCATTATACATAATTAACATGTTTAGGATGGTGTTAAATGAGTACTTTGGGACCCGTAAGATAAACTGATGTTATTGGATCAGTTATGGTGCTTCTTGAAGAACCTTACTCATAAATTTTCTCTCTTTAATTCGACAGTGCCTCTCGATGATGTTCATCATCATTGTAAACTATGATCATTGTAAATTACGATTATACTGAACATTAAAAGTGAATCTTGATAAATATATATAGCTCATTTTATCAAACTTATACCCTCCTCTTTTTAACGTATTGACTAAGTTGAATGTACCACATAATATTAGTTTCCGTTAAAATTTATATAACACATGTGGTGTTATTGTTTAATAATGCTTTGGCCCTTTTTAATCCTTTAGGGATTTTCACATAAATGTCATTTACAATTGTCTCGTATATGTAAACAATGACGACATCCATAAGTTTTATCTGAAGTCATTATGAGATTGTGAGGCCGCTTAAACATCTAAAGATTATCTCATCCATTATAGGGGTATATGTTTCCTCATAATCAACTTCTGGGATTTGGAAAGAAAAATCTTTATATTAAAATGTGTGCTTTACATCGCAAACACCCATTCTTTACGTTTCTTTTTTATTTAAAGACACCCATTTATAACATAATGGTTTGACGTCTATAGGTGTTCGAACCGCCAGTATGAAAACGTTTAGTTTGTTGAGCGAATTTAATTTAACCTTGAGTCATCCAGTCATTTTGGCTATTTTTGTGCATACTCTCTTGCTTAGTTTCTATGTACGTAACCTTTTCATCGATCACATCTATTGCTATAGCATTTCAAAATATATCAGTTTACACATGTTTCATTAGGGTTCCATATTGTACTTATTTTGTACAAAAATTCATTGAGATCTCATATTTGTTCGGTACCGAAGTTTCTTTCGGAACACTATTATCCTCTTCTAGTATTTCGTTATCTCTCATAGGAATTTTTTTAACCACTTTTTAGGTTTTCTGTATGCAACCCCTTCTAGGGTTTTATATGCAACCGCTTTTGGGGTTTTGTATTCAACCACTTCTTGGGTTTCCCATGTAACTTCTTATAGGTTATACCAACTGCATTACTCTGCCCTTTTCGTGTTAGTGGGTTTTATCTTTTGGAACCGATTTACCTCTTAAATTTTCACAATATGATAATCATTTTGTGAGTACTTCAATTCGAGCAGATGAATTTGATGCTGGTATACGTGACTTCGTCACTTTATATGTGTATGTGAATGCATCTCGTATTTCATTTGCCATTATTTGCAAGATCACGCTCTTTTGGACTTTAGACTTGCATTGTTAGGGGTCGAGATTCAGTATTATGCTTTCCGTGCTTTTCTTGACCAACAATATTGTCTTATTAAATTGATAGTTAGCATTGATGTTGTATTGGTACGTTATGTTGGCGATATTAGTACACATATTGTACAACCATATAATTTTGCTTCGCTTCTATTGGGGAGCATTTGTGATAAGCACTTGGTATTGATAGTCGTTAAAAATGAGTTTTATATCTGCTACATATGGCTCTCACTATATTTCACATTGTGCCTAACAACGAAATCTTCTACTACTTGTCAAAGAGCAATATTGAACCATATCAAAGAACAGTGTTCCAAATTGTCGGACAAATCCTATCACATCATTATACACCTCACCCCTACATCACATTGTGTCCAACAATGACTCCTACAACTGTTTGGTCAAAGAGTCGCGTTAAACCATGTCAAAGAAGAATGTTCCATATCGTCGGGCATATAAGGATGCATCATTTATGACCATTGAATATTTAAATGGTCCACATATAAGAGAGATTATTTATAGGAGTTTGTTTTTGGGAGACATAATTTTTTTTACCAAAGATGAAGCATTAGGTTACAAAAATTGGTATCTATCTATGGGTGAGAAATCGATGCTCTTTCAAATCATTTGTTTGCTAGCAACACATGAGATAATACTTATAACCGTGTCTGTTGGAGATAACTAATAAAATACTTTTTTTAATAATATTATTTGTGTTGTTGTATACTGGACATTCGTCACCCAAATTTATGATTACTATGCTGGAGCATCTAGACATGCATAGATATAACATTTGCATTCATGTACGTTTTATAACGTATTAGTGTTTAGTAGTTGGTCAATCCTTATTTGTAACGAGAGTTTTATTTCCCTTTTACATACCTCCCCTTCATTGATTGATGGGTGAGCCGTTTTAAGCCTCTGACGCCGGGTTTAATCATGATCAACTTCTGGTGGCCAAACGTGTCTTTGAGGTTTCTAGTCATGTCCAAATTATCCTCAACAGTGAAGGATTTTCTTTTTAGATCTTTAAAGATGCAATTGAGAAGAAAGATCATGGGAGATAACTGTGCCTGAAGACATCAAGTGTGACAAATTCGAATTTGGAAAGATATTAAATTAATTTTATAATGAAGATTCATTTTAGTTTTATATATGCTTTCATATATGTTTTGAAGAACCTCAGGTTCTTAATACATACAAGTTTAGGTTCTTTGATTCATAGCTTCTAACCCTAGTTTATGTATTTCCAAAATTTTTGTTCTACATCCAAATCAAGAAAGTTTTGGTAATGAAAGTTCTTAAGTAGGAACCAAAAGCCAAATATTGCTTTATATTTGAGAAGCTTAAAGCGTGTCATCATACGCCAAATAGTAAAAGCAATGACGTATATGATCCGTCACCAGTTTAATTTTTAATAACCGGTCTGGTTATGGAAGCGGTTCTGGTTTCTCGTTTTAAGGGTTGCAACCGGTTATTTGACCAAAAAACCATACCTCATGTGCCCGGTTCAGGGTAGGGTTCGGTTCCGATTCTTAAGAAGCCGGGTATTAAAATACACTATTTTCAGGTTTTTTATACCCTATTTCCGAGTTTTTAGTTCCACATTTTCGTATTTTTTAAAACTCTATTGTGTTTTTATTACCCTATTTTCTCGTATTTTTTGTTAATTATTATTAAATATGAACTGTATAATGTAAGAAAATTAAAATAAATGCACTGACAAAAATTTAAAAGAAAGATATTAGAATCATGTAGTGGGTATAATCGGTTCCAGTTCTTGTTCGGTTTCGGGTATGTTCGGTTCTGATTCCAGGTATTGAAATCAAAATGCATACCCTATCTATACCCTACGGGTAGGTCGGTTCCGGTTTCAGGTATAGAATACCCGACCTGGGTATAAAAAAAAAACCGATTCTGGGTTTTTTTTTACCAAGTACGGTTTTTTTGTGCACCTCTATTTGGGTATGAAAACCCATGATATCAATGTGTGTAAATCTAAAAAGAACATAAACGTTTCTTAATTTTTTTTTTACATGTATTCCCATTGGTGTTAGGGCTGTCCAAAAAGCCCGCGGCTCGGAGTTCGCTCAGATTTAGCTCGGAAAAAGCTCGCTCGTTGTGGCTCGGTTTGAAAGTGAGCCGAGCCGGCTCGGCTCGGTTAGAAAGTGAGTCTAGCTCGGCTCGGCTTAGCTCGTATTATTTTACTTTTAATACATTTTATTTTTATATACATTATAATATATCACAAAAACTGATTATTATTTACATGTGATTAGTAGTGTAATTTGATATTTATACCACATTTAAATGTTGATTACCATGCTAATGAACTTATATTGTATTTCGTTGAAATTAAGAACGTATTTTGTGTTGTTAAACTTGATTTTGGCTTATAATGTATTGGGTTTAGCTTATTTTGGATATGTTCTTTTGAATTATTGAATAATATTTTAGATTACTGAATTTGAGAGCCATATATTAAATTTTCTTTTCAAAATCGAGCCAAACCAAGCCGAGCCGATCCAGCTCGGTTTAAAACCAAGCCGAGCCCGAGCTTAGATTTCCAGCTCGGTTTCAAATCCGAGCCAAGCCAGCTCGGTTTATAATCAAGCCGAGCCCGAGTTTTGCCCTAGCTCAACTCGATTCGGCTCGTCAACAGCCCTAATTGGTGTAAGGTGAAACCTAATTTATTTAACATCAAAGTCAGGTATCTCTTTTAGAAATTAGATAGTACGCGGCTACAAAACATATGGTATCTAAGATATCAAGTATTTGTATAATTGTATTTTTTTTTTCCATGGAGTTCATGTTGTTTAGTTAGAAGAAAAAAAAAAGAGAAAAAAAGATCGGCCCGCTTAGAAAAAAAAAGAGAAAAAAATATCGGCCCACGAAAAGAAAGAAAGATAGCAACCCAAACAATCTACAGTCTACACTATTTTGAAGCATGTTAATGGCCAGGCCCATTAACAGTTTTGGAGAGTGAACAATGTCCTGTTTTACATAAATGAATAGCCCATTTAAAGTAGCATCCTAAAGGCCTTAACAATCTGAAAGCTTTACGCATGATACAGCCCAAGCCCATTAACTATATTCCATGCTTTAATGATTTATGTGAGCTCATCATTTCAATATTTGATGTATAATATAATACAAAGTCTCCTAATAATAAAAGTTTGTAAGAGAGGTATTAAACGGTGATCTTATTCAAGCGGCATTAGAACCTCTCATCGAACTCTGCGATATGAAATTTTAGGTTTTTGCTTTTAGATGTTTAACTTGTAAATTTTAGAATTTTTTACGTCATTGTGTTTTTTTATTTATCATTGTTTTTTTCTATATTTGCGTCATTGTGTCCTTTTTGTGATTCGTTGCGCTTCTTCGACATTATGTTATATTTTTTGACATTGTGTTATATTTTGCTCAACATTGTGTTATACTTTGCGATCTATTTGTCTTTACACATTTCTTATTTTTAGGAGGCTTTATAAAATAATTTTAGAAGAAACACATAAAGTAAAACTTAAGATAGTTTGGATTTACTTCTTGTTTACCTTTACAATAAAAGATTAAAAAAGTAATAGTTTATATAAATAAATTTAATATTTTTTTCATCAATTTCTACAAGTATAATATATTTTTAAATAAAAATAACGTACATGATAATTATTCCACTATAAATAAGCAACTACATCTTGCTTGGATGAGTTGTAACATATGCTTTGGGAGTGTTTCAAAAAAAAGTTGATATTTCACTTTTCACCCAAACATTTCATATTTTATATTTTGACACCTTTAATTTTTTTTTACTTCTAATCCAAAGTTTTCTATCTTTTATAATTTAACACAACACTTTATTATTTACAACTTTGGTCCCCCATACTTTTAATCTTTCGCAAGTTTTTCGTTTTACGTTTCGTTCTAAATTTTGCGAGTTAACATGTCGTAGCGTGCATGTGAGGTATAACATTTTTTTCTCTATTTTTTCATATTTGACAGAATCGTCGCAACGCGATCATTTTTTCCCTTTTGAAAAGTTCGCCGCAATGGGCAAGTCCTAGATCGACTAAGTTATTATTTTCTACGTTTTACGTTTCTGGTTAATTTCTTCGCTAACATGTCGTAGCGTCCATGTGAGGTTTAACGTTTTTTGCTCTATTTTTTCATATTTGACAGACCTGTCGCAACGCGTCCATTTTTTCTCTTTTGAAAAGTTCGCCGCAAAGGGCAAGTCCTAAATCGACTAAGTTATTATTTTCTATGTTTTACGTTTCTGGTTAATTTTTCGCATTAACACACTGTAACGGGTGTACGTGGTTCAACGATTTTAGTCCGCTTTTCGTTCGGTGTAATTTTTACCATTTTTAACCCAAACATTTCATATTTTATATTTTGACTTTTAGTCTGGTTTTCGTTCAGTGTAATTTTTACCATTTTATCTATTTTATTTTTATGATGTTGAGAGTCGATGTCGTTGTGGCATTGGTACTACTTGGCACGGTTTTACGAACGTTTTTAACCTATTAAATTTTTTACTAATATTTTGTTTTGGTTTACCCCTATACTTCCTTTACTTAAAAACTATTTTTTTTACGTGCATATTTTATGTACTGGTATGTATAAATATGATTTGTTCTACATTCCGACGTAAACTTTTTTTATAGACGAGTCAGGTCAAATATAATACGTTTTCGTTTAAAGAAACCATTTTTACTTGCATATTTTTATGTACGTTTTGGTATAAATTCAAGTAGTTTTACGTTTCGACGTAAACTTTTTTGGGAAATGATTCAGGTCAAATATAATATGTTTTCGTGTTTATTTTATGTATGTTTCGTAAAGTTTGTTTCGAACTGAGTGGAGTCAAATTATGGTTTCTTTTTCTCCATTTTTTCGAAAGCTCTAATTAATTCCTTTCGATTACATGTGCATATTTTCCTTCATACCCGTTACGTTTTTTATGTATGAGTTGGATCACATATAGTACGTTATGATTGTTCGATACGAATTTGATTTACTTTACGTTTGATCCAATTACAATGCTTATACAGGTTACATTGAGTTCAACTGGATACGTCGAAATATGTCTTTTCATATGGTTAATGCATAATATAACGTCTAGACTAATCAATTCAATATTTACGATGTACCCGCGCCGCAACGCGGGCGGTTCTTAACCCTAGTTTAACTACTAAATAATAAAAGACGAAACATATTTTATAAATTTTTAATTTTAACTATGTTTAATATGAATTTGTAGTAATCAAATAATTATTATTTGCACAAAGCATAAGGCTTGAAAATGTTAAAAGAGCCATGAATAATGGCACGTGAAAATCGGTCATGCCACGAGAGTGACGGTGTTGATGATTCATGCACGTGTGGGAAGCATCAAAGAAGCAAACCCGGATTCGATTATCACATATAAGTTTCATTTAACCATCACTGCTAATCTAGTGGTGGCCACGGGTATTTAAGTTCCACCTATGATGGATCAGGTGAGTTTTTCTTTCCAGGTCTCAAGTTCGAGTCTGGTGATAGGGGTTTCTCGTTTAGGGGTTTAAATTGGAGATCTATTATGCGAATGGGCTCTCTAGCATGGACCCGGTTAAGACAACGTATGCCACACCTCCCGACATTCGCGAATAATTCACACCTTTAAAAAAAACATATAAATTTCATTTAGTGACGTGATAAATATAATTAATTCATAGTATTAATAGATTATTGAGTTATAGACTTTAGTATGTAAATTGATTTCTGTTAATGGTTGCATGAGAAGTCTTAAATCTATCTTGATGGGTTAAGTTTGTGCTTAAACATTCTATAGCCATATCAAAGTTGGTAATCTTGTTGCTATGAGTTTTTGAAAAATAAGTAAAGATAGTTAGACAGGTGATTGAGAAATTAGACAAATTATAATTTATTTATATTTTTCTTTTGCGGTGAACGCTAAGTAATGCTTACCAAAGATAGGTTATTTATATTTTTTGTAACTAAAGTTATTAAACATTTAAGATTGAGAATTTTTACTAAAAATAATAGGATTAAAGAAAACTTTTAACTAAGGAGAAAAAAAAAATCCCACCAGTCACTAGAGTTTGTTGGATTTTATACATGTTTAGTATGCATGAATGAGAGACGTAATGAAATAGATCATTACGAGGGAATAAAGAAAAATGTGTTTGGTTGGTTATTGGAATGGAATCACCCATTCCATAAGGTATTCTATTCTCTCAGGTAGCGTTTGGTACGAAGGAAAGGAAGGCGGAATGGAATGCATCATTCTATTGGAATGAAAAGAAACATGTTTGGTTGTCAAGTGGTAATGGAATGGAGCATTCCACAAGGAATGTAAACCTTCCAAATATAATAATTTTTATTCCTTGGTAAGGTGGTGTTTTTTTTCCATTCCTTCAAGGAATGGAAAGATATATTATTATTATTATTATTATTATTATTATTATTATTATTATTATTATTATTATTATTATCAATATTTTTATTATTATTTTTTACCATTATTATTATTATTATTATTGGTTTTAATAACTCACTCACGGGCGACACCACTACTGCCATAGCTGCCGCTGTGACTATCGTCGCCGCCGTCACCCACTTCCGCCGCCACCACCACCACCACCCGCCTCCAACCCAGCTGTCTCCCGCCACCACCCACCTCCACCCCAGTCGTCACCCATCTCCGCCACTACCAACTGTCACCCACCATCCACACCTCCGCCCCCGTCGTCACTCGCCACCACCCACCAACCCCGACACCACCGCGCCACAGCTGCCACCCACCCCCGCCTTCGCCGTCAGCCGCCACCCACCTCCACCACCGTCGCCGTCACCCACCACCGTCCCCCTCACCCACCACCATTGTCATCGCCACCACCTACCTCTGCCCCCGCCACCACCCACCGCCGCCACCCACTGCCACCACCTCCGACTATCACTACCATTGCCACCTATCACCACCCACCACCATCGACTACCGTCACTCATCACCGATTTTATTCCTTCGTCTATTCTTTCCTACCAAACAACACAAAGTAATGATTCATGTCATTCTCACATGGTAACCAAACAAGACATGGAATGGTAATGATCCATTCCATTACATCGTCCATTCCATTACCTCGTACATTCCATTCACTCGTCTATTCCATTACGCCATACCAAACAGACCCTCATAATCATTCCATCCATTCCTCATGTTTTTTTTTTCATTACATCCCATTCTAGCACCCTTCAGTAACACCACAACCCACCACCTTCGCCGCCACCACCATCACCATCCACCATCGACGCCAATCACCGCCGTCACCCGGAACCCTCCACCACCGCTTCCGCCGCCACCCCGGTAGTCACCACCGCCGCCGCTGGAGCGTCAAGGGGTAGCGGGGTCTACCCCTTATTATAAGGTAGGTCTGCCCCTGGTTGTACTCTTAAGTATTGCAGTTTTTCAAAGAGAAAATGTCATAGAATAGTAATCAAGTTTTAAAAGTGTTATAATTAGGTCACTTGTATTGTTTTTGTCCCAAATAAATAACTTAACATTCAAATCGAGCAATGTCCTTTTTTCCATGTGTCAAGAAAAAATGAAGCACAAGATGTTGGGGTCGGATTATTTTAATATATGAAATTATATTTATTAAAAATAAAAAACCTTTAATTACAATACAAAAATTAAAAAACAATTTACAATCCACATAATCACTCGACGTTAGCATCAAATAAAAGGAAAAAAAAATCCACATCACCACGGTTACCTTTGAAATGAATGGAAAAACCCTTAATTTTAATGAAAAATAAATGTTGAGTGACTTAATTGAAACAATTTTGAAACTTGAATTAGCGTCTATTTTTCCACGCTTAACAGGCTCATCGCAGCGTGCATGTCCTTTTTTTCTATGTTTTACGTTTTAGTCTAATTTCTTCGCATTAACATGTCACAACGGACGTGTGTGGTTTAACGTTTTTACGTATTTTTTTGTTCGATGTTATTTTTACCTTTTTATTTATTTTTTACGAGTTGGGTACAAACGCCCAAGTCATCACTCCGGGAGGGCTTGGGTTTCGGCGTGGCCCCTTGGGCGGGGGTTTCAGCCCGGGGGCGGGGGTTGTGGCGTGGGTTGGGTACAAACGCCCAAGTCACCACCCCGGGTGGGCATGGGTTTCGGCGTGGCCCCTTAGGCGGGGGTTTCAGCCCGGGCGTTGGACAGGGCTATCAAGATGACATGACGGGATCTCATTGGCCAAGACAAGTAGCCGTTTGGGCTAGCCGTTGGCCAACGGCTATGTGTTTAAAAAAAAATTATTCATTATAAATACTTACACTTCTATTCATTTTTTTACCACAACTACTCCACCTCTTCTATAATCATTTTTATCTTATTTTTAAAAAAAAAATCTTATCTAACCACAATACAAAAAATGAATCCTCATAATCGTGGTTTTGACCCGAGCAATCCGTGGGCATTCCAAGAAACACCTAGCCCAGCATCCAATCGTCCAATTGCTCCCTTTTTAATACACTCCACGATGCCGGATATGGCTGGTTACGCATCGTTTATCTCGAATCGTTTGAAGAATGATGTCGGTCGAAAACACCAATACCTTTCGCGCAACGCGCGTCATTGAAAAACACTAGTTTTAATAACCAACGCTAATTGATCGTTTTATCGATGGTATATGATTTAATATTAACGAAAAATATATTTTAATAATTCAAATTATTACCCACTGGTCAATAATCTATTCTGATAATGTAACCAACGACACCCTTAGGCCATCCGTAGTCATAAAGCCCTTTGTGGGGCGTTATGCGACACGTGTCGTGCCACGTCACACAGGGGCTTTATGGGGCGTTATATCACTAGAGCCCGTAGTCATAAATCCCCTACCCATCAATACCTAATTATTAATTTCCGTTTTTATTAATTAATTAAAAAAAACACTTGCTTTTTTTTTATTGGTCCAAAGTTTGAAACCATCCCCCCCCCCCCCCATCAAACGCCATACATATAGCGCCACCCATTTTTTTTGTCTCATAAAGCCCCTCGTAGTGGTGTTTGGGGCTTTATAGAGGCTTTATGAGGGCATATAGTGCCCCACTACACATGAACTTAGCTTTAACTTTTTTGCCATGGCGAATCCCAACCTAATGAATAAGTAACATTGATCACACTTTTAGTATGAATCAAAGCCAAAAGAGTTATAGTTTAAATTATTAAAATCTAGTTTGCCTAATATTAAATATACATTACATATAAGCCTAGTAAAGGAACAAGTCGGTCGGATAACGGGCTCAAACATACTCAATTTGGGTCAAAACGGGTTCTGAACAAAATGTATTTAGTTAAAATGGGTCAGTTTAAAAACTATCAAATTGGTATGATTCAAAGCGGATTTTTATCAAAATGAACTTGGTTTAAATTATTCATTTAATAATAATTAAAACAATTCACTCGCTATATCTTTTAACACGGTTGTTAGCTATAAATAGATGTAACAACGGGGTAGTGGCAACGATGGTAGAGAGGGGGCAAAGGTGTCCGTGTAGTCTAATACAATACAATAATATTAATAATGAATACAATAACAATGAGTATAAATTCTATTAGTTAACTCATAGTCTAATACAATAATAATGAGTACAAATATTATTAGTTTTTCATGTAATTTGTCTTGTGTTTTTTATACGTACATACGTGCATTTAAATATGCTAGCTGTTTGTATCTTCGGGATAAATTAAATTAGCATGAATATATAAAAAAAAAAAAACCAAAACAAAGCAATTGCAATAATAGAGATAGCAATCTCACATGATGGCTGACAATCACTCCTCACCTGTCTCACGTGCTTTAGTCCCACACCACTATCATTCACAAATAAAACTAAAATTCACTCTTATAAATTCAGTTTTATAACACATAATTTTTAAAATTTATCCTACCTTTTTACATATTAAAAAAAAATAAGGTTTTTTTGGGCTTTTCATTATTTTTATTATTGCATTTTCATCATTTAGAATGTCTTATCATCAACATTAATGTAAGCAATACATGATATACTAGGAACACGTATCTTTTACCGAATATAAGTACTGTATCATATTGCTAATGTATCAAATTGATATTGATCAAACATCGGTATTAGCATTCATTTTTATAGTTTTCGGTTTCGGTATTTTTTTTTTGTATTTTTGCATTGTCGGTACCGTACCGTCATTGTCTATTTGGACTAAGTTAGTGTTTTTACGCATTTTCGTTTCACTATCTGTAGGATACCCATCTCATCCCTAATCTTAGATATATACTAAATGTTACATAAATTAATTTAATATTATTGCTACAGTAATCTTCAGGTTAGATTTAAGAACTTTGTAGTGATGATGATAGATGGAACGCAAGTCAGAGATCTTCAACCGAAACTACTGCACAAAGCAATAATTGTTAACGTCGTCATAAATAAAGTAATAGCGAGTGGAAGGTTTTCATTTGACCCGACTCCAATTTAAGAATAAGTACCTTAATATGTCATTTTTTTGTGATTCTCTTTTGAAGAGTGATGCGCCATCACTATTTCCCGTGTTGTGCTAATGGCTCTTTTTATCTACAAGATACTCTATCTTGTTAGCAAGGATCTTGTTGTTACATATTTGGTGCGTCACATGTGTGGTTAAAGGCTCTCGTACTTTCACCCATGTCTTATGTTTGTCCAATTATAACGATATTCTGGTATGGACTTTGTATAATTTACAACTCTTTTTCCGAAGCTTGATGCCCTAGATGTATTTAGCGATAATGAGGGTTCGTGGTTACAAACATATCATTTTCGGAGCTTGGTGCTTCGGATTTGTTGACTTAGGTTATCGTTTCAAATACACATATGGTAGTGATACAATGTTCGTATTCTCTAATCAATTATTTTTCGTGTTATCAATTGGAAATTTATACGGTTTTGAAAATGTTATTATCATACAGATTTGATTAAACTTTAAAGAGTTAAATTGTATGAATGTGTGATTGTGTGGTTGAAAAATAATTTTATTAATAATAAATGAAAATTTATAATTGACAATTAATTAAATTATATTAATTTGAATGGATTTGGTGATGAAGACCAAAATGCCAACGATGTGGGAGCTGGAACCATCGTGCTACAACGTGCCCGATTGTTATAACATGCTAAATAGTGGGGGTAAGTAAGTACACATTTTTCTACTTCAAGATTCACTCTTTAACACATTTCCCCCTTTAACTTCATAATAATATATATATTTACTACTTTTAAAATAATACTTTTTTATATTTATACAAAGTTCATGGTAGATAAAATAAAACTAGTTAATAATAAAGCCTTGTTTTACCAAATAAACTAAAATAAAAATGTAATTAATAGCATAAATAGTCTCATTGTTTGCGATATGACCTTCACTTGTGTAGCGAAGTCCTCTTCAATCGAAACGAAGAAAGAATTGTGATTCCTTGCGGTATGGGCTTCATTCGCATTCAATAGTTACATAGACATCGAACAAGCATGTGGCAAAGTCCAAAATTGTTTACACGCGTTGTTAAAGAATTTATGTAGTTAACATGTAGGTAGGAAAGTGGCGACCGAAGAAGGGGTGGTATGTAACGAGCAAGTATACATTAATCATTATACGCATGAATAAACTGAATGTAGCTTTTGTATGTAACAAATAAGACCACTTCTCTTACGTTTAAAGAAGTTACGTGATAAGTTTGTGGTCTATTTTGTGGCATCTTTACAAATGGTATATTCAATGGATAAATTGAATAAATTATAGAATAACGATTAATGTGAGGCCTCCAATAAGCGCGTTATAATTTTGGCATTAGTGTTACATACTATTGAATATATATGACTAATAACGGCTGTGAATTTAAAACTAACGGTGCATAATTTTTTTGAAAGAGCTCGAATTTTTATTCACTAAAGTTCCCTCATACATTATAAGTTTATGCTTTATATGCTTACATTATAAGTTTACTATAAGTATATGTATGTATGTATGTATGTATACATATGATGTTTAATTGTTTATGAAGTAAATTTGTTGGCCCAAATAATCTCAAATAGTATAAAAACTCTCTCATACTTCAAATTTTTATAGTATTTTATAAACCAACCAGCAAATATGAAACATGCTATTGAAGTTAAATTGTTTTTATAATGTACTTTTTAAAAGCAATAGTAACAAATTTCAAATTTAATTATCAAATTAAAAATAAAGTGTATTTATGTTAATATTTGTTAGAACTTTTCTGGCCTATTAAGTTTTAAATTAACCAACGAGCTTTCTGGTTGAGTGACAACCCTATGACTGTTTAAATGAGAGATTATGAGTTGAAGTCTCGCCTAACAAATTTTGTTTCAGGTTGAACCGGGGGGTTTTCCTCCTGGGAGGATGGGTGGGGTCACCACGTCTGTTCTTCAAACGGAGGTGTTCGGGCTTTGGTTTAAGAAAGAAAGGGTTTTGAATTAAGGAGGAGTGTGAATGGTAAAGTTTAAGGTTACAAATTGCTGGTTTTTGAAGAATGATGGCCATTACAGCTTACCTGTAGACCTAAAGCCATGGGGATTGGGGGTGGGTCTATTGGTGGATGCCTTGCCCTTTTCTTTTGCTAACCTTTAATTGACTATCCATCTATTTCAATTACTTACCTTTTTTTATTGGGTTTTTTTTTTATAAAACCTTTCCTAAGTCTTGAAGAAATCCAATTATTCACAATCAATAAAACATTATTGTGTTATACAATATAATTCTATATTGCATGGAAAACAAAACAAAAAAAAAAGACATAAAATAAGTGGCAATAAATCTCAACTCTTTAGGTTGTGTTTTAAAACATGAGAATATGACCTTTTATACATAAAAAAATAAAAAATCACAAAAATAACCATTTTCAGGCATATAACATTTTATACTTCTAGACAAGTTTTTATACTTACATAACAATTATTACATGAAAACTTTTACATGTTTCTAGTTTTTGGTGTCGCCCATTATAAATGTTTTGTATCATAAATTTTGTACTTTACAAAATTGGCAAGAGTTTTTTTTATTTGCCAAATTTTTGTTATCAACCTACAAAACAGATGACAATATTTTACACTAAATTATTTCGTGTATCTCATACATAGTTTAAAGTTTAATTTGACACATAACTAAGATAAAATAAAATAATAATAATAATAACAACGTTAGACTACAAAGTTTTCTAAATCTAAGAAATGTACAAAAAACAATAAATTAGAAAATATGACAAAATACCAAAAAATATAACACAATGTCATGGAAAAAAGACACAATAGCTCAAAAAAAAAAAAAAAAAAAACGCAATGACGAAAAAAAAGACACAATGTCAAATAAAAAGATATAATGATCTAAAAAAATTCTAAAATCTACGATCATAGAGATCAACTAGACAGTTCCAGTGTCGTTAGAATGAGTTCAATCGAAATCTGTTTGATTTCTTTCCTATGACTTCCTATTTTTATAAGACTGTGTATTTAAACCTCGCCCAATAATAATAATAATAATTTCATGACCCATAGATTTTGTTCAAAGCAAAGGAAAATTTTAAATGTGTAAAGAGGGCAACTTTACAAAACCAGCAAGTGATGCATGATTAAATTATCAATTAACTTTTTTATTATTTTAATCAAGCAGGTAAACAAACACTTTAAAATTTCACACTTTCTTTAACCAATTTACATTTACACCCCTCCATTCTCACCTCCTCAAAACCCCACCCCCCCCCTGTCTTCTTCACCCACATTCTCTCACACTTTTCTCTCTGCAAACCCTCACCGGAAAATGAACGAACCCAATTTCTTCACCGGCGAATACAGTTACGTTCACCGGAAAACCGATGACGTCATGCACAACAACAACAACAACAACAATCAGTTTGTCATCGATGACTTGCTTGTTGACTTTCCTAACCACGACGACGACGTCGTTTTGAACGATGAGTTTTTCGATAATGTGATAGGAAGTTCAGCTGATTCGGAAACGGTTACTGCTGTTGATAGCTGTAACTCGTCGGTTGCCGGTAGTGATGTGTTGTTTTCCGGTAATGTTAGCTCGCATAGCTTCTCGGAGTCGCGGTTTTCCGGCGTTGAGCTTTCTCTTCCGGTAATATACTCTATATTGCCGTTTTTGTTTCAGTTTTGAGGTGATTTGATGAGAATATGAAATGATTATCTTAGATTATTGAGAAATTTGAACTGAATTATACACTAGATCATCACATCGTGATGACGTAAGCGTAATCTCATTTTTTCCTTACAATTTGAGTTAAATTCATGAAATTATAGCTGAATTATACACTAGGTCTCATCGGAATGACGTAATCTCATTTTCGTTTCAATTTGAGTTAAATTCATGAATTAATTCCGTTAGATAATCCAAAAGTTTTAACTGAATCATATTGTTATCTCATTTTCGTTTCAATTTTGAGTTAAATTGTTGAAAATATGAAATGATTCTGTTAAATTATCGAGAAATTTGAACTGAATTACACTAGATCTTATCGTAATGACGTAATCTCATTTTCAATTTGAGTTAAATTCAAGCATTGATTCCTTTAAATAATCGATAAATTTCAATTGTAATCATATCGTAATCTCGTTTTCGTGTTCATTTTTGACCTAAATTTGTTATGAAATAATTCCGATAACCGACAAATAATCAAAAATTTTAACTGTATTCTACAGTACGATGACGTGGCAGAACTGGAATGGCTATCAACCTTCACACAGGACTCATTCTCAACCGTCGATATTCACAACCTGCAACTCATCTCCGCCGCGAAGACATCTCCGGCCACCGCCACATCATCCTCCGTCACCACAGTTCCGTACAGAACAAACTCACAGATTTTCCAAACCGACGTCGTTTTCATTCCTGTAAAAGCTCGTAGCAAACGCACACGAACCGCTCCGTACGACTGGACCTCACGTATCTTGCACATCAAGCAACCGTTAAAACACACGATCAAAATCAAAGCTAACAAAACGGTGACGTTTAAGAGGCGTGAGGTTGTTCTAGAACAACCTTCGGTTATAAAATGTCTCCACTGCGGATCTGAAAAGACTCCGCAGTGGCGGACAGGCCCGATGGGGCCCAAGACGTTGTGTAACGCGTGTGGAGTTCGTTACAAGTCGGGTCGGTTGGTACCTGAATACCGACCCGCTGCTAGCCCGACGTTTGTGTCGGCTAAGCACTCGAACTCTCATAGGAAAGTGATGGAGATCCGACGTCAGAAGGAGGTCCGAAATGGGTGTAATGGGTTTGGTAATCGGAGCTCCGGTTTTGTTGGATCCGATTGTGGTGATGGTTGCTTGATTGATAGGCAATGTGGGCCCGGGTTTATGCACATGATTTAGTACTTGAGGGAGCATGAGATTAAGAGTTTAGCATTAAATATTATTATATATCAAGTTATTAGTTCTTTAAAGCTTTTTTGCAATTGTTTTTTAGACTTGGATTCTTATAAGATTTGTTATACATTTTTGAAAAAAATTGATGTTTTTTCGATTTTGTTACCGTTTTTTTTATAAAATGTTACCGCTACGAACGAATTCTAGATCCGCCACTGGCAGAAGAAGTAACATAAGTATAAATATGTTGAGTTATACAAAACAGACTGTATTTGATAATACATACCAAATCTTTTTCAAAATGAAAAAGGAAAAACAAAAGATAATACGTATGATGAAAGGAAAGGTGGACTAATGAACTAAAATCAAGCAAATGGTGCAACTTTTGATAAAATAAATGGGCCGCGAACTTAAGGGGCCGGCATGTCCCATTGACCCACTACTCTTAACTTTTTTAATCATTTTGTTTAAGATCAAATCTTAATGATTATTAACAGGGGCGAAGCTTCTTGGGGGCCGGGGGGGTCGCCCGACCCCCGGGATTTTTCGCTCAGTAGTGTTATATATGTAGTTTTCGTATAGAAATTTTTGGATATATACGTTTTTACCCCCCCGATTCTATAGAAATTTTTGGGTATATATGTTTTAGCCCCCTCCGTTTTCTCCGGCAAGCTTCGCCACTGATTATTAAGTCCATGATTCAATAAATATCCTAATTTAATTACGTACTAACATGACCATGACAAGTATAAACACTCCACATCGCACACAAAAACAAATACACACACGCTTTTAATATAACGCCAAATTTAAATATAAGACTGCACAAATACCTATACCTATTGCTTTATCTAAATTGACCGTGTAATTATTTAACCGTCCAATTTTCTCTCTTCCGCTACATCTGATTAACATTGCGTACAAGGTTTGTCGTGGTTCTATATATAAGACTAGTTATGTATTGAATGTGCCCCTAAATACATAATCATACTTTGTTCTTTAGGTTCATACAAGAAATTGTTGCAAATAATTTTCTTTTGTTTGCTTCATAGCTATCATTGATTTGTATGACTCTCTTTATGTTTATATATTGTAAAATACAAAATCAAGAAATATTTACAATAAGAAATGAAGCCCTACAACATGAGCACCATGCCTTGGTGTTCATGATTTTGAATATTGGCATGTTACTAAAATTCTTGAATTTTACTCTTCCCATCACTTTGACTTCATTCTTTCTCTACCATCTTTTGAAATAAATACAATATGGGCATGAAGACTTATGCTTTTTTAAAGTATTCTTCATCTTTAAGGGTATCTATTTAGGTAATTTATTTAAGGAACAAAGGGAAGTAAAGTTGAAAAGCAATAGAATCGAATTGAAGCAATACGTTTAACTCTGTTTTTAGACATTGTGATATGATATATGTTTAAAAAAATCAAAACGAAATGGTTTAGTTTGGTTTGGTTTGGTTTGGTTTGGTTTGTGAATTCTATAAGTCACTCATTATGTTAGCAACACTAAGTTTGTTAAACAAATAAAGTAAAATAATTAATAATAAGTTGGCTTAAACGTATACTTTTTTTTAAATAACATTACACTCATCGTAATTATGATTTATATAAATCAAACTAAGTGCATCTTCAATGGGTATATTTGTCCCACATGGCATCCTTCCATGATTTTACCCACGTGAGAGGGTCCTTTGGGCGTTTTAGAGTCTTCACCCGTGTAAAGGATGGTGTCAAACGCGGGTGTGGGGCAGGGTAGTGTGTATGTATTATATTATATAAATACTATTAATATATATGAGTAAGTAAAGGATCCTGTAAAAAGTGGGACTTTTGTGAGAAGTGTGAGAAATAATTTGGGAATGACAAGTGTCCTTTATCCTAATTAATTCAAAAGGGTATATTAGTAATTTGACATTTTTATCATTTAATTGATTTCTAAGAATAACTGCAAAAAAAAAAAAAAAAAAAAAAAAAAAAAAAAAAAAAAAAACTGCCGATGAGTTTTTTAAGGTTTGAATCGAATTTGAATTAGGAGAAATTTTAGGAAACATTATATATCTGATTGTTTTATATTCTTCATCATCTTTTAATCGCAACATCTTTTAATCATACATTGTTCATGGCGTGGTGTTTTAAAAAACTGGAGACATTGACTATGATTCAAATCATGGTGTTTTATCTGGAGACATTGTTCATTGCGTGATGTTTTATCTATGACTTGAATCATACATTGTTCATGGCGTGGTGTTTTAAAAAACTGGAGACATTGACTATGATTCAAGTCATGGTGTTTTATCTGGAGACATTGTTCATGGCGTGGTGTTTTATCTATGACTTGAATCATAGATGTTTAAAACACCACGCCATGAACAATGTCTCCAGATAAAACACCATGACTTGAATCATAGTCATGGTGTTTTAAAATCTGGGAATGTTTTGTTTTGATAAAACACCACGCCATGAACAATGTCTCCAGATAAAACACCATGACTTGAATCATAGATGTTTAAAACACCACTCCATGAACAATGTCTCCAGATAAAACACCATGACTTGAATCATAGTCAATTTTATCCAGTTGTTTAAAACACCACGCCATGAATCTGATTACAGTTCTCTTTATGATAATGGGTATGTTTGGCATGGAGCTTTTAGGAGCTTTTAAGAGCTTCTAGCTTTAAGCTTTTAAGAAAAAGCTCCTACTCAATAAAAAATCTTGTTTGGTTGAAGGAGCTTTAAGCTTTTAGGTTAGGAGCTTGAAGCTTTTGGTTGAACGCTACTACTAGTAGCGTTTAGAAGGAGCTACAAGCTTTTAGGGAAAAATGACTATTTTAATCTCTAAAAATAGGAAACTTTTTAATGCATCAACTTTCTAAATTTTTAGTTATGTCCATTTTGGTCATTTTATACATTTTATTAAAAGCTCCAGCTACTCTACCAAACACCAAATATATCTAAAAAGCTACAGCTACTAACTACCAGCTACAGCTACCAGCTTCCAGCCACCAGCCACCAGCCACCAGCTTACAGCTTCCAGCTAGCAGCCACCAGCTACTTTTGCCAAACATACCCAATGTATGACGAATATGTAACCAAAGACCTCCTAAAATTAAGGTGAATCATTAATTCCTATATTTAAGGAAAAAAGAGTGAATGTAGGAGGTTTTGGTCGTGTATGATATGGTTACCATATTTCAAACATTGAAAAAGACACTCTTGCCCTTCAATTTTACATAAGGTCCCTCTAATTAAAACACAATTTACATTTTTATACCCTATTGATCTCAACCATTAGATCAAATATCCAATGGTTTAAAACACTTCTTACCCTTCTTACATTTTAGACACTTTTTACCATATCCCTACCCTATATGAGTAATAGGATTATGTAAACTCGTAACATAGGCGGACCTAGAAGAGGGCTGGGTGGACAAGCACATCCTTTGAAATAGAAAAATTAGTGTGTATTATATGGCAAAATCTCGATCGCACCCTTTGAAATTTTGGTTAAACCTCTCGTTCGCACCCCTTGAAACACATTTACTGGGTCCGCAATTACTCGTAAACTTAGTCAAGTTGATGCATAATGTTCAAGCTTGGGCTCCTAGACTGAAGGGGTATGGTCCCAAAAAGCTGCGCAATCCTCCTGCAAGGTCGCGCGGGACCATACTCCTTATTCAAACAAAATTTCTTATTTGTCAACCTCGCGCGGGCTACAGCACAGTCTGTTTTACTCGGCGCGAGCCCAAGACAATAAGAAGCTCCAATAACAGCACTTAGCATACTGAAAGAGCACTCAGTCATCCAAACCCCGCGCGAGTTAGTTACATGCCCAGCAAGAATCGCGCAGGAAAGCAGCGCAAGGCTGTTCCAGATAGTACACAAGGTACAAGTGGCAGAAGGAAAGAGCCAATCAACGTCCTTCTGGCCCTGCTCAATCGTGCTCCACGATCATCTGACATGCAGGAGACAAAAAGTACTTAAGGACGCCTACATGGCACCAATCATAAGGCAGAGACAACTGCCCCATGATCTCCACTTACCTGCTGATGGCAGAAGGGCGGCCAGGCCGACAACAGTGACACGTGGCTCCAATCACATTGCGCCAGCTCCAGAAAGCTCCTAGAAGCCACTAACGGTCGACACCAGTGAGACAAGGAGAATATCCTCCATGTTGTCGCCTTCCGGCCCAAGGCCCATCAGCCCACATCCCCTTACACATCTCCGGCTATAAATAGAGACCTCACTTCACAGGTTAAACATTCCATTCCCTCTACTCTCACTCTTAACACACACTTTATCCTCAAATATAGTCGCTTATTCTCACGCCGGAGCCTGGTTAAGAGAGAAACCTCCATATTCCCCTCTTAACGAGTAACGGTGTTCTGTTTTGTAGGATTAGAAGACCATTACGAAGCTCAGAAAGCCATTAGAAGATTAACCATTATGGCAGGAACATAAACCAAACTGATTAGTCCCGTAATCAGTTCTGTGTTTCTTCATTGGCGCCCACCGGTTTTCTACAAATCACTTTCATCTTCTTTTTCTGAGTTTTCGTGGTTTTTCTTCCTTCGATCATGGCTGGTCAAGGAATCATTCCTGAGTTTGTTGGTTTTGGAGCAAACTCTAATGCAGCGTTGGGGGTGGACAATCAAAACGTCTAACCCCAACACGTTGAAGAAATTGGCGAAATCGAAGCAACCAACACTGGGGGACCGCGCGGGAGCATCACCTGCATCACTGAGACGGTAACCCCAGGAAGCAATGGCGCTGGGCCTTCAAACCCAGCTCCACCTCAGAATGTTTCGGCGCTATTAGGGCTACCAGAGGGCGAAACTCCGGCCTCGTGGTACGCCAAGAATATTGCCACCATTAACGCGGCGTATCAATCTCTGATCGCAGAACAAGCAGTCTTAACGGCAGAACCGTCCTTGGTTACTCCCCAGGGACAGAGTCAGGGGGCGCGCCAGATACCCCCACAGCAAAACATCCAAGGCAGAATTAATAGACCTCCCCCTACCAGAAGACTAAGCGTGCATGACACGCGCGATACACGGGAGAAACAGAAAGCTACTATGACTATCCGTCAAACGCCCAAAGAGGCCCAGTTCATAGCCGGCTCACGCCGCGCAACATGAACAATGAATGGGAAGAGACTGACCCGAATGATCCAACTTGGTAAGACGATGAAGGATCTTCGGTCTTCAATCGCTTGCAGAGGAACCATGAATACTACAAACCAAGACAACATGTTGGGTACACCGAAGAGGCAGAGCAAGACTTTCGCCTCGCCTATCAACCAGCTGAAGCTGTGGAACATTCCAAGTTCATTCCAAAAATCGCACTGGCACCACTTAAAAGAGAGAAGTTACCTCTGACAGTCGGAAAGTTTAACGATTGACTGATCCTGATGATCACGTCAGAGTTTTCACAAGCATTGGCTGCATGGGAGGATGGAATATGCCCATGTGGTGCCATCTGTTTATTCAAACGCTTACAGGGGCCGCTCACGCCTGGTTCGACAGCCTTCCTCCGGGAAAGATAAAGTCATGGGTGGATTTCAGGACTCAGTTTTTGAGTCACTTCAGTCAACAGAGACGATACCAGCGCGACACAGCCGAGGTTGAAGACATCTGGCGCAGAGATAACGAGGGCCTGGAGGATTTCATCACTCGTTTCAACAAAGAGTGCTTGGAAATCGGTGGCGTAAGTGAACAACTAATGCGTTGCCACTTCAAAAAAGCCATTCGCTGCGATAGTCTCATCAGAACTATCACTGGGAAAGATGTGATGCCTAAAGAATGGGATAAGCTCATGGAAGCCGCAAGAGTCACTCGCCGTAAACAAAAATTATTATGCTGAAGATCGTTTTTCTAAGGGGGTCACTCGCGCGACAACAACAGACGAAACAAAAGCAAAAACTCTGGGTGGAAAGCCAATCACTCCAGCGGTTATAGTGAACGACCTCGTTATGAAGAACGGTCCCGCTACAAAGAAGACGCGCGAGATACTATTGATCGCATTGGTTATCGGAAAGCAGTCAGGGATGACAACCGAGAAAAGCACTGGACTCCGCTCATAAAAACACCGAAAGAGGTACTGATGACGGAGAATCATGATTTTAAGGCTCCAAGGCCTATGACGAACAAGAAAGGGCAAGACCCCAACCTGTACTGCGACTTCCACAAAGATACCGGACACCTGACAGACGATTGTTACAGTTTACGTCAAGAGATAGAAAGAGCGCTAAAAAGCGGGAAGCTAAGTCACCTGGTGAAAAACATACGCAAGGAAACTCGACAGTCCACGATGAGGGGAATCACAAGAAAGTCAGACGCCTAGAAACCCATATGGTCAACGGACCAAGATATAGCGCAAAAGAGAAAGGCAAACGCCCTTATGAACCCTCATGGCAAGAGCAACAGGTCATCTTCCCGGTAGTGCGCGGCGGCCCTCGCGCCACTCGACCCGTCGTCATTACCGGTATTATCGGCCATTATGAAACGGAGTACATGTTCATTGACCCAGGAAGCACGGCTGACATCATCTATGAGCAATGTTTTAATCAGTTTGATGAAGATGATAAAGCAAGACTTGAGCCAGTTGATTATCCACTGTCTGGATTTTGCAACGAAATGGTTTTCCCGCTAGGCCAAATCAGCTTCCCCGTCACGCTCTCTGACGGGAAGCATTCAAGAACAATAAATGTGAACTTCATGGTGATGCCTGTCAAATCGAGGCATGATGTGTTGATTGGGAGAGAAACCCAAGGCGAACTGAACATGGTAACTTCCACGCCCCACTCAGCAATAGGGTTTCCAACCAAGACATGGGTAACGATTATCTATGCCAAGAAAGAAGTAATGTCCACAGAAGAGATGCGCCCAACAAAAGCGGCGAAGGTTTCAACAACCGAGCCAGAGAAATGGGTGTTATACCGCAAGTACCCAGAGCAAACAGTGACGATAGGCCATGCTATCTCACCAAACGTCAGAACGCATCTCAAGCAACTCCTGTTCTAGAATATGGATATCTTCGCCTGGACTCCGGCCGACATGACTGGTGTCCCGCGCGACATTACCGAGCATTGTTTAAACACCTACCCCTCTGTTGAGCCGAAAGTCCAAATAAGGCGCAGCTTAGGGGCAGATAAAACCAAAGCAATGAATGAGCAAGTATGCGAACTACTCAAAGCTGGTATCTTGCAAGAAGTGCGTTATCAAAGTTGGGTCATGAACCCAGTAATGGTGGAGAAGTCTAGTGGAGGATGGCGAATGTGTGTTGATTATACTGATCTCAACAAGGCATGCCCTAAAGATTGCTACTCTTTGCCTGAGATCGACAAAAAGATAGACTCTCTCTGTAACACCCGAAAATTTTAAAACAAAAATGGAAACAACCCTTATGATTTATAGTCCAATAGGAAACCCTAATTGAAACACCCAAGTGATCATCGTTAAAGTTGAATGGAGTTAATACACTAATGCGAGTTCCGTTGTATCTAGAAATTAGAACTCGTAACCAGGGAGATCCTAAAATAGAATATATAGCAATTAAGTAAGATTAATTAAGCTAAGCAAGATTAATTAAGTTAAGCAAGATTAATTAAGCTAAGCGAGAGTAATCATGTCAAGCAGGTAGGTAGGCATGTCAAGCAGGTAGGTAGGCATGTCAAGCAGGTAGGTAGGCATGTCAAGCAGGTAGGCAAGCATGTCCAAATTGCAGCTATAAATAGAAGACATTGGCATTCGATTCTGGGTGTTCAAACGACGATAAAATTCAACTTATCGTCCAAATACTCTCAATTAACACACACGAAACACTAATTAGTATAGCGGGGTGCTGCCGCAATCAGGGTATTAACTCAATCGCTGCTACGATTCATTGTCCGATCGATTTGAACTATCCGATAGATGTTTAAGTGCTACTCAAATTGGGCTTATACTTTGTCATTCGTCGTGATTTCCACGGGATGTTTGAGTGCTGTCCGAAAACGGACTATACTCCGTCCTTAGTTGTGAATCCGCTGGATGTTTAAGTATCGTACTTTGTCGTTCGTCGTTAATTCGATGGATCATCGTTAATTCGATGGATGAAGTATCGCACTTTGTCATTTGTTGTGAAGGTTTAATCTCGTGAGTTATCGTAAAAGCTGTATTAGTTAATTACCTAGTTTGTGTGCAAATTAGGTTAAGAGAATAATCAGTAAGCTAAACTCTGTCCGTATGAATCTACAATTGGAAACAAGGTAGCGTCATTTGGAAAATTTTAAGGCACGGGTAGAATCCTTTCTTTCGATTTATGTCGTTTTGATAAAAGTATGTCATTCCTGATTTTAAACTCCGTATTAAGATTAAGTTATAAATTCAGTACGGATAGATTCCTTTCTTTCGATTTCTGTCAATTCTGATTATAAATTCCGTATTAAGATTAAGTAAGTTATAAATATCGTACGGGTAGAATCCTTTCTTTCGATTTATGTCGTTTTGATAAAAGTATGTCATTCCTGATTTTAAGTTCCGTATTAAGATCAAGTTATGAAATAAGTTATAAATTCCGTACGGATAGAATCCTTTATTTCGATTTATGTCGTTTTGATCCAAGTATATTATTCCTGATTTTAGATTTCGTATTAAGATTAAGTTATGAAATAAGTTATAAATTCTGTACTGATAGAATCCTTTCTTTCGAATTATGTCAGTTAGATACATATAGAATCCTTTCTTTCGATTTATGTCCGTTGGGTACGGATAGACTCCTTTCTTTCGATTTACGTCGCTTGGATATAAGTATATTATTCCTGATTATAAATCCCGTATTAAGATTAACTTCTGAAATAAGTTATAAATTCCGTATTAAGATTAAGTTCTGAAATAAGTTATAAATTCCGTATTAAGATTAAGTTCTGAAATAAGTTATAAGTTCCGTATTAAGATTAAGTTATGAAATAAGTTATAAATTCCGTATTAAGATTTAAGTTATAAAATATATGTTGGAAGTTACAAAACATTTTGAAAAAGGTTTTATTTTACATCAGTTATTTAGAAAATGGTTTATGAAAAATATTATTTTCAAGTATACATGTTTGTGAGTTAATTGTTTATAAATCAAATTTCATACTCTAGTGGTTCCTTATTAACGAGTCAAGGTTTTATCTTGTTTCGTTTAATAAACCACATTTTAGGGACGAAATTGTCAAGATAGGATTGATATCCACACCTTGGTGACTGGTTCCACTCTTATATTTTCAATCTCGCCAAAGATTCGTATTTTACAAGTTACAAGTTAAATATCTTAAGACTTATAAGTTATAAGTAAATAAGTTACAAGTTTAATATGATATATAAGTATTATGTTACTCAAGTCAAATTGTTTTAAATTACTATGTCTTGTTTTTAAAACTCATCACGTCTTTGATTATCGATTCATTTGACAGTCCGTTGAATTCCTATTCTAATCATAACCTTGATTTTCGCTCTCATGTCATGCGATAGTTTTCTGTTAAGTTGTATTCATTATCGCATGTTCCAATATATGTTCCGTTTTGTTCTGAAAATAAGTTTTATAAGTTATGTGAATAAGACTCTTTGTAATCTGATACCCTGAGTATCGCTTCTCGTGGAGTGTCCCACGAGCATGTTGTTGTGGCATCAACCTCATGTGCTCCACCCGTGACGGAGAGATCAGTTCACGGCGTCTCTTAAGTACAAGTGTGGTACATATATTAGGAGGCGTATGGATCGGATCCTAGGATTTTAAGTTATAAGGAGATGGATAACGGGTATGCCAACTCGCCATTTCATGTGATAAGTATGCAGGAGTAGCTACCTGTGTATTGTCACGTTTTAAGTTTGCTCATGGGTACATCCGTAAGATATGATTATGAAATTAAGTTATTTGCATCGTCAAGTTCCATCTGGTTATCAAAATAAAATAAGCTTTTGTTTTCCTCTATCCGCACACTGGGCAAAACTTTACAAAATTTTGCTCAGACGTACGTTTTTGTTGTTGTTGTTTTCTTCTTTACGTCAGGTTATCAAGACAAGCTGGGACGGACTATGGAAGAGTGCTCGAGTGTTTGGAAAAGACGATAGAAATAATTGTAATGGATTAGATATCCTTCATTAAGCTGTAAAGCCTTGTAATACATTTAAGTATAAATGGAATTATGTTTTTGATCTGACTACCGATATTGTGACACTTCGGCCCGTTCCGGGTCGGGGTGTTACACTCTCGCGCCATACAGATGGAAATGCTTCTTAGATTGCTATAAAGGGTACCATCAGGTCCAAATGAAACTAGAGGACGAAGACAAGACAGCCTTTCGAACCGATCTAGCGATCTTCTGCTACACAAAGATGCCTTTCGGCCTAAAAAATGTTGGCGCAACGTATCAACGCCTGATGGATAAGACCTTCGTTGGAGATATCGGGAAGCATATCGAGGTTTACATCGATGATCTGGTGATCAAAAGTCCTGAAGAGGACCAAATGTTGAAGGACATCGAAAAAACATTCAACTCACTGCGCAGCGTGAATATGAAATTGAATCCAGCCAAGTGTTCTTTTGGCATAGAAGAAGGGAAGTTGGCTTCATAGTCACAAACGGCGGCTTTAAGGTGAATCCAGAAAAGGTCCAGGCAATAGAGCGAATTCCATCGCCACGAACAATCATAGAGATGCAAAGGTTGGCCGGCTGCCTAGTCGCGCTTAACCGTTTTCTGTCAAACCACCCCGCAAAGTCGTATCCTTTTATCAGCACCTTGCGCAATTGTGTGAAGAAGCAAGAATTCAGATGGACGCCTGAAGCGGAGGCCGCTTTTCAACAAATGAAGGAGTGTTTGATCGAGCTCCCAACCCTGACCGCACCGTTCGAAAAAGAGCCACTCGTACTGTACTTATCTTCTTCGGATAAGGGAGTAGGGTCGGTATTACTAGTGGAGAGAAACGGAGTACAGACTCCAGTTTATTACGTCAGTAGGGTGCTTACCGATCCAGAAACAAGATACTCCATGATGGAGAAATTGGTGCTTGCACTGCTACACGCCTCTCGGAGGCTGCGCAGATACTTTACCGGGCATGTGATCACCGTACTTACCAATTTCAACATCGGAACGATATTGCAAAAACCAGAGACGTCTGGGCGGCTAGCAAAGTGGGCGATCGAGCTGGGGGGCCACAACATCTTGTACAGGCCGCGCCCAGCCATCAAGGGTCAAGTTCTAGCGGACTTCATCACGGAAGTCCCAGTTGATAAAATCAAAGATTGTGAGCTTGTTGAGACCCCCGTGAAAGACACAACAAACGAGTTGTGGATGTTGTACACTGATGGGGCATCAAACGAGGATGGCGCGGGAGCAGGATTGCACCTCGTTAGCCCGGAAAACCATGAATTTACATACGCCATCAAGTAGGATTTTAAGAACACCAACAACGAGGCGGAGTATGAGGCATTTCTGGCAGGCTTACGCCTCGCCATAAAAATGGGGGCCCAAAAACTACAAGCGCACGTTGATTCACTCTTGATAGCCAGCCAAATTAACGGTATATACGATGCAAGGGGCGAAGTTATGGCCCTGTATTTAGAGCAGGCAAGAGAGTTGCTTCAACAGTTCAAATCTTACAAGGTAGTCCACATCAATCGCTCCGAAAACAAACCAGCTGACGCTTTGAGCAAGCTTGCTTCAACTTCCTTTCAACATTTAGCGAAAGATGTAAGGATTGAAGTACTTAAAAATCCATCAGTCCTGCTGCGCCAGGTAAATGTGATCGAAATAGGGCAGCCATCCTGGATGACCCCTATAATTCAGTATCTGCAAGAAGGAACACTCCCTGAGAGCAAGGCAGAGGCAAGAAAGATTCAAAACAAAGCTCTGCATTATGAGATGAATGGTGGTATCTTATACCGCAAGTCATTCTTGGGGCCACTACTGCGCTGCGTGGACCCCCAAGATACGAATTACTTGATCAGGGAGATCCACGAAGGGATCTGCGGCATCCATGCAGGACCACGCATGGTTGTCGCGAAGATTATGAACGCTGGATATTATTGGCCAGGGATGCACGTCGACGCCCTGTCAGCGACATTCTCCAAAAACCCTGCACCCGAAAAACGATCTTATTCCTGTATCCACTGCTTGGCCTTTCCAACAGTGGGGAATAGATATGGTAGGACCTTTCCCAGAAGCTCCTGGCACCGTCAAGTTCATAATTGTGGCCATTGATTATTTTACTAAGTGGGTGGAGGCCAAAGCTCTCGCCTCAACCACTGCAATGATGGTGCGCAAGTTTATTTGGGAACACATCATCTGCAGGTTTGGTCTCCCACTCAAAATCGTCACAGACAACGGTACCAATTTTGCTTCTGAGGACCTTCAAAATTGGACGAAGGAGATGAAGATCGAGCATACCTTCTCCTCCGTTGCGCACCCCCAAGGCAACTGTCAAGTGGAAAGCGTCAACAAAAGTATCGTTGAGGGGATAAAAGCCCGACTGGGCACAAAGAGAAGAGACTGGGTAGATGAGCTCCCAAGCATCCTGTGGGCCCATCGAACCATGCCGAAGACAAGCACTGGCGAAACTCCTTTCAGCCTAGTATACGGCTCAGAAGCAGTTATCCCGGCAGAAGTTGGACTCCCCTCACCGCGCTTGACAACAGTCAACATGGTTGATAATGAAGCAGAGCACCGTCTCGATTTGGATCTACTGGAAGAAAGACGCGAGATCGCGCGTATTAAAGAAACGAAATACAAGACACAACTGGAAAGGTCCTACAATGCGAGAGTCCGCATTTGTACCTTCACCCCAGGAGAGTACGTCTTCCGAGACAATGAAGCTCTAAACTCTGAACGCCCCGGGAAGCTAGCACCCAAATGGGAAGGCCCATACTTGGTTCACGAAGTGCTAAGAAAGGGGGCATACAAATTGCGCACCCTGGATGGACACATTATCCCGCGCACGTGGAATGCGCAACAACTGCGCAAGTGCTATATGTAACTATTCTAGGCTTTGCGCCTTTACTCACTCATGTTGGCCACGCGCCTTTTTAATTACCTATGTTGGCTAAACGCCCCTTTTGCTACTTATGCGATGTATGTTGGCCTAAGTGCCTGTTTCCCAAGCAATGAAAGCATACGACATGTTTTCTTTTACGATGACTCCTTTCGTTACAAATGCATGTTAAACTTCTGATTAGCACGAAAACACTCCAGTTACACTCGCACAAGAGCCACTCTTACATTTATTCGCGCTAACTTAACCAAAGTTTATAACAACAGTGCAATAATTGTAACGGGAAAGGATAAGCAAGCATCAAATTTAAACAAGCGAGACCGCGCAACAGTTACATAAAAACAAAGTCATTCATTTGACCCAAAACAAGCGCAACCGCGCAACTACTAACATCGCAAAGATAAAAGAAAAATTACAAGGCAAAAAGCCTGTCAAGACTACCTACTCAAAACCATCACCAGCATCATCATCATCGTGCTTATCGCCACCATCATCGCCTTCCTCTTCGTCAGATAGTTCAACATGCTCTGGTGGGTCGAGAATGCCCTTTAAACGTTTGCACCAGTCATCATGCTCTAGAGCCTTCGCAACCAAGTCCATTACAGGCAAGGCTAGATGATTGTAAGCATTTTCAGCATGAGCCAACTCGGCATCAGCTTCATTGGTCACCGAACAATGACTAGTATCAAACTCTTGACCAAACACTTCTTCGACATGCTGCGCACACTCCATATACCCTCCGCGATGACCAACCGCGCGAGAAGCATCTATGAGAGCAGCAACTGTCCCATCTAGTTCTCCAGCGTTCAAAATCGAGTTGGCCATCTACACCAGAATGAGCAAATGAGGAACTGACTTGGTAAATAAAACCTAAGTTAAAAAGAGATAATTACCAGAACTATTCCCCTGCCGCGCAGCCATTTAGTATCCGAGGACAACGTGTCCACAATACCCTGGACCTCAGCATAATTATTTTGCGCTACGTTTAAAGCAGAAGAGCTTATGCCACGCGCCTCCTTGGCTTTCTGTCTGGCATCCTCAGCAGTGGCGAGTTTACCTTTCTCAGCTTCAAGATCAATTTCTAAAGATTCACTTTTATCAACCTGCTCTTGCAGGCGACGCTTAAGCTCCGCGATCTCCACGTCCTTAGCCATCAAATCTTTGTCCCTACTTGACAGCCGCATCTTCACCTCAGCCAGCTCAACCTGCAAGGGAAAAAGACTCAGTTAAAACTGCTAAGCAGAAATATAAACTGAAAAAGAAATGTCTCGAACCTCAGTCTGCTCCTTAGCAGCTTGCGCATCCTCAACCTTCGCCGTCAGCTCAGCAACCTTGCTTTCAAGCTCGGTAATCTTGTTGCGAGCTGCGAAGGCGCGTTGGTTGTCCTTCTCACAGATTCTCTTCCATTCTGCTTTTTCTTTCACCAGCAGATCTTCGGCAGCTCGAAGCTTACCCCTTAGGCCCTCGCGCCCCCATTCCTCTGATTTCCGGCCAGCTTCGAATTTTGCCTTCTCCTCATCAAAAGCAGCTCTCGACCTCTCCAAGTCAGTAGCACGCCTTAATATCCGATCGCGGTATTTTTCCCAATCATCCCTCTCCCTAACCATTGTTCGCCACTCGCGAACAATCTCTTGGTTAGCAGCACGGGTGTTGGCCTCACCAACAACATAGGCATGATACAACCCGCTGTGGGTTCGCGCCCTTTGACGATCCACCTCACCAGGAGGAATGGAATTCAGGAGCCAGTCGCGGCAAGGCGCGAACTCGAGGAAGGTATCCTTTTGCTATAAGCCCCATGGCGGTTGGTGCGGAGCGTCACCACTGCTCTCTTCAGTGTAAGACTTGTAATAAATATCCCCCAAAGTATCCCGGGGGCCTATTGGAGAGTGCGGCGGCGCGCCATGCTTTCCTACACCACCCTGACCAGCCGCCGAACCAGAACCCGCCTCTTGCAGAAGACATCCCAACAGACTTGTCGACAACGGTTTTTTCCTTCTCCTTCTCCTTAGTTTTTTCTCTTTCAGCAGCTTTTTTCTTTTTCTCCTCCTCAGCCTTCTTCCTACGCTCCTCATCAGCATCTGCTTTTTTCTTCTCTTCCTCAGCCTTCTTATGATTGTCTTCGTCAAGCTTCTTCTTGTACTCCTCATCAGCTTTCTTCCTGTCTTCCTCAGACTTACCCTTCTCTGCCTCAACAGATTTCTCCTTCTCAACCCCGACAGCCTGTTTGTCCTTATCAGACTCCACTACAGTTTTCAAGGGTTTGATGGTAACCCTAGGCCTATTTTGCGCCGGCTCTATGGGATCTGTGAACACTACACCCTTCTCAGGGGTCTTCTTCTTAGCCTCTGCAGAGGATAAGAATATTAAAAAGAGGAAACAGCAAAGAAAAAGAAACTAGGAACTTACCAGGAGAAAACTTATAAAGAGAGCGCAAGTTGCTCTGCTTCCCAATCAAAGGAACTGCACCAGTTTTCGAAGCAGCAGACACACCAGCCGGGGCCTCGCCCCTACTCCTCTTCCTGACCAACTTGATATCCGGCTCATCCTCCACCTCCTCTTCATCTTTTTCTTCCTCATGAATAGCAGAGGACGGAGTCGCGCCAACATCTGGGTTGCGAGAACCCGCGCTCCCCGAGCTTTTTGAGCCGCCAGCTCCTCCAGATTTTTCTCGCCTATACGCGACAAACCTTCAAATGAATCACTGATAATAACGTAATCCTCCAAGTTACTTTGACGAAGACGGAGAGTACCTTTGTCAGCAGCGCTAGCGGTTGCGCGACTACTTCCAGCTCCCTTGCTGGTCACCTCAGGATCCAAAGTGATAACCTTCTTCTTTCTTACAGGTTTTTTCTTCTTCTCTTCAGGGTCAATCCCCAAGTCGCACAACACACCTGTAAAGATGTTAGACCACGAACTTAGCTCTCCGTTTGATGATCCCACAGACTCCTCGCTGGAAAGATAGACAACCTCTTTCCCAGCAGAAGTCACAGAGCGCAAGGGACGAGGGTTAGGTATATGCGCACCTTCTGTTGCAACAGGCGGAGTGGCGAATGCATCAGCAACCGGGTACATGAAATTACCCTTGATTTGTTCATACCAGTATTCTTCTCCAGCTTGAAGCGGGCGCACGCCCATGGAACCACCAAAAGTGGTGAAGGCAGCTTGATACAAACGCGCCTCTACACGTCAAAATTATATAAATAAACACAAGTTACGAAACAAGAAATCAGTAAAACTAAGGAAATTACTAACCTCTATCTTCAATCATCAAGATGGGAACTTCCTTGCTGTCAGGCAGCCACTAATCGCTTATCCGCGCCGCTACCAAGACGTTCTCACCAAACACTCGGTTTGGGGTGGCGGTAAGATCCCGATACCAAGCCTCAGTCTTGGGGATCGCCAGATCTTCTTTCACAATCGGCTCAGACCAAGCGCGAAACGACATAGCAATCGGGATCACCTCCTCGCGAATATAAAAGAATTTAGGTTTCCAATCGTGGAAACTCTTGGGAGGGTTAAGAAGTATCTTCTTTGCAGCGCCTCTACTGGCAAATGAGTAGAACCCCATGAGATCGGCAGAGGAACTCGAAGTGTCGAACCCGGACCATCCCGGGAGGGCTCATTTGCGATATATGAAACCCATAAAACTGAAGAATATGGGCCATAAAATTTGTCGCCGGCAACCGGAAGTTTCCCTGGTGAAAGAAATCTTCAAATAATGTGATATACCCCGGTGGTGCGTCAGCGGCCGTCTGATTCTGGCCAGGGTACTTGGCATCCCACTCCGGTGGAAACCGGAAACCCCGTACTATCTGTTCAAAGAGACCTAAATCCCACCGGAGAACGGGAACATGGCCTTCTTCTCCGGGAATATCCTCTTGATGTTCTTCAGCCATGGAAGGAAATAAGGTTTTTCTTCAAAGATTCTGGGTGGAACTTGAAGATATGGTGAAGAAACTTAAAGATCTGCTATTATGTTCTTCAAAAGTTTGAAGATCCAAAGCAAATTAGAGAGCAAAATAAGAGAGAGAATGCAACAGAAGAAGAAAACTGACTTCTTCTCTCCATCTCACCGGATATATATACCTATCGCATTTAATGCGATGGGTAAACGTGCCGAGATCGCCGCGCACATGACCAATCAGAAGACGACACGTAAGGCGAGAATCCCGGAGTGACGGTTACCACGCGTACGTGGAGCTCACTCTCCTGACGGAATGACCAACCTTCAGAGACAACTTGATGACAGCCGTGTAAGTGGTCAACTCAAACGTCACCATCAACGACGTTTCTCACCAACTTGTCAGAATTCAAATTTCCAAGGATTTTCTCGCCTAAAATCACCACACACTTCATGCAGACGCTACTGGGATCGCGTAATATTAACGATGACTCGATAACCCTGCGCCACCACACCAAAAGGCAGTAAACCACCTGGTAGCCGCGCCGTAGTAACTAACAAGAGCTTACACGCGCGCGGACTACCCAAGCAAAGGGAGCATTTTCTACAACTTTATTTTTCTAAGTCTAGAGCTCCAACCACTTGCCATGCGCATGTTGCAGCACTGGACTGGGGGGACTTGAAGGGGTATGGTCCCAAAAAGCTGTGCAATCCTCCTGCAAGGTCGCGCGGGACCATACTCCTTATTCAAACAAAATTTCTTATTTGTCAACCTCGCGCGGGCTACAACACAGACTGTTTTACTCGGCGCGAGCCCAAGACAATAAAAAGCTCCAATAACAGCACTTAGCATACTGAAAGAGCACTCAGTCATCCAAACCCCGAGCGAGTTAGTTACATGCCCAGCAAGAATCGCGCAGGGAAGCAGCGCAAGGCTGTTCCAGATAGTACACAAGGTACAAGTGGCAGAAGGAAAGAGCCAATCAACGTCCTTCTGGCCCTGCTCAATCGTGCTCCACGATCATCTGACATCCAGGAGACAAAAAGTACTTAAGGACGCCTACATGGCACCAATCATAAGGCAGAGACAACTGCCCCATGATCTCCACTTACCTGCTGATGGCAGAAGGGCGGCCAGGCCGACAACAGTGACACGTGGCTCCAATCACATTGCGCCAGCTTCAGAAAGCTCCTAGAAGCCACTAACGGTCGACACTAGTGAGACAAGGAGCATATCCTCCATGTTGTCGCCTTCCGGCCCAAGGCCCATCAGCCCACATCCCCTTACACCTCTCCAGCTATAAATAGAGACCTCACTTCACAGGTTAAACATTCAATTCCTTCTACTCTCACTCTTAACACACACTTTATCCTCAAATATAGTCGCTTATTCTCACGTCGGAGCCTGGTTAAGAGGGAAACCCCCATATTCCCCTCTTAACGAGTAACGGTGTTCTGTTTTGCAGGATTAGAAGACCATTACGAAGCTCAGAAAGCCATTAGAAGATTAACCATTATGGCAGGAACATAAACCAAACTGATTAGTCCCATAATCAGTTCTGTGTTTCTTCATAGACTAACCTAGCTTGAGCTTTACATGAGTTCAAATCAATTTAAATTTGAAGTAGTAGTGAGCAAATCTCAAATTTGTATACAAACAACTTACTTGCCTACACATATTAGCTTAAAGGAAAATTTTCTCATTCTGACTGACAAAGATGATAAAGAGGTGGGGGTCTATATATTATTGGTTGGGTACATGTCCGATTGGGTGAACATGAATGTATTTGTAATTGCATTCCAACACTCCCACCAAAAATGAAATGATGTCCCCTATCCACCTCCACCTTCCCTTTCCCTGAAAACAAAACAAACACATATTGAATATAGTCTATTTTAAAAGAGATCTTAGTATGAGAAAATATATATGTGGGAGCGTGGCTTGGGTCATCAATAGTCAAATAGGACCATTAATCAAATGCTACACCGCCTCTCTCAAACATCTACCATGGTTTGCGTGGATTAAACCACGACAAGCATGGACCTCCTTTTTCTTTTTCCAATATTTAAGTATGTGCATGTTTATTAACTTAGCATGGTCGTTTGAGTCATGACCACACCCTTAGGGTAGTGCTTTTAGATGGTGAATTTGAGGTGTGTGACATGACGCTCACGTGGCGGGTCATGATGGTCATGACCACACCTTATAACCTAAATCTATACTATCTATACTTCTTTATTTATATCTATACTACTATATAAAAAGGCTATTGTAGGAAATTATGTAATTTAACTTCAATTTTAATACGCTTAAGAAAATATACAAGGCATTTGGTACAAGTCTTGATGCATAAATAACTTGTGATTTATCTTATTGTCCTCCTTATAATATTTTGTCAATGAACACAATATTTAATGAACGTAAATTCTAAAAAAAGAAGGGTTATTTTGGTTCGAGTCAAGACATGGTCGAGTCAAAACAGATCACATAATATTAAATATTTATTAATTAGTTGAATTTAATATTAATTGTTTTATTCATTTTTCTTTTAATTATACACTTGATATTTAATAATACGTATACATTTTTCTTTTGGTGATATGCTTGGTGTTTAATAATACGTATTGGTAGAGTCGAGCAGCATGTCGCGTTAGGACATGTCACACAAGAAGAGTTATTTTTGTTCGAGTCAAAACGGGTTGGGTCGCAATATAGTTGAATTTAATATTTTATGTTAAATTTCTTTTATTCATTTTTCTTTTAATATTACATTTGGTATTTAATAATACGTATGGGTCGGGTCGCACAGCGTGTGCGTCAGGACATGTCACATAAAAAGGGTTATTTTTGTTCGAGTCAAAACAGGGTGGGTCAAAATAGTTGCGGGTCAGAACATGTCAAATAATAGTTAATATTTATTAATTAGTTGAATACTATGTATATACATTTATTTATAACATAATATTTAATATTTATTAATTAGATGAATTTAATATTTTAGTTTTGAATTTCATTTTTTTAATAATACGTTTGGTATTTAATAATAGGTATTAAACTTGATGGGTCAGGTGGGGCAATATTCACGTCATAACAGATCACATAAAAAGAGTTATTTTGGTTCGAGTGAAAACAGTTTCGGGACAGGACAAGTCACATAATATTTAATATTTATTAATTAGTTGAATTTAATATTTTAAATTTAAATTTTAGTTATTATTTTTTTAATAATATGTATTCAATTTTCCTTTAATAATACGTTTGGTATCTAATAATTAGTATCGGTCGGGTCGGGCAAGGCATCATGTCGCATCAGAATATGTCACATAAAAAAGTTATTTTGGTTCGTGTCATTAATTAGTTCAATTTAATATTTTAATTTTAAATTTATTCTATTCATTTAGGGTTGAGTCAGGCAACATGTTGCGTTATTTTGGTTCGAATCAAGTGGGTTTGATCATACACCCTCGTAACAAATCGACCCCTTTACCTCTCCTAAGCGTATGATCGATCATACATCCGTCTCTACCGTTACCAACAACCCTGACCACTTTTAATCCTAAGCGTAACCAATCCCACTTGTTTTGGACATACATACTGTGGTTCATTAAAACCTTGCTTGAAGACGTTGCTAACTGAATTGACCCACCAAAAATTCTTTACCAGCCCATCCGTACCCATTTACAATTTGACCTACAAAGGTCCAAAAGGCTACTACAATAAGTAAGACCATAATAGATCGCTTGACGGTCCAAACTCCGTTAGGTTTTATCCTTATAGGAACCGGTTATTAACCAGATTTTTTAACATGTAGATCGGTTAACCGAAAAAATTCAAAAAAAGGCAAAAAAATCGGTTATTAACCGAAAATAATCGGTTAATTAACCGAACAGGTTAAAGTAATTTACCGAACAAGTTAAAAAAATAACCGGTTAAAGCAACAACTGATTAATGTCAAAAAGTCAAATTAACCGATATAACCGGTTAACCGAACCGGTTTTTTAAATTAACCGGTTTCTGCACCCTTAAATTTGTGAGACTTCGGTTGGGCAGAGGATAAAACTCCATGCTGTAGAACTAATTTTATTATAGACAAAAGATCAAATACAAATACTCTTATCATACAAAACCTACGAATAGGGTGAAAAGGTAAAAAAACGCGATGACATTTTCGTAATTATTTACTCGTAGAGTAATTACCCAAATTATCCTACAAATGATCTTGTAGGGTAATTTTGTAAAATGTTATTGTAGGGTAATTTTGATCTTGTAAAGTAATTTTTTAAATGTTCTTGTAGGGTAATTTTGATCTTGTAGAGTATCATAATTACTCTACAAATGATCTTGTATGGTAATTTTGATCTTGTAAGATAATTTTGATCTTGTAGGGTAATTTTGTAGAGTATTATAATTACTCTACAAGTGTATCAAAAATTACTTTGCAAGTTTCAAAATTATCCTAAAAGAACATTTTACAAAATTACCATACGAGCAAATAATTACGAAAATGTCACCGCGTTTTTTGTTTTTGTTTTTTCATGCCTTTAATACGTTTTGTATGATAAGACTGTTTGTACGTAAACATAACTCATTTTTTTGTTTTTTTCTAGGTCCTGTATCACTAACACTAGCCCAACATTCAAGTTGATTCTTGCTGGACTTGTTATTACTAGAGTCTAGAGGTGGGCAAAAAAATCGGTTAAGTAACCGGAAGCGGTTATTAACCGCTAGAACATTAACTGGTTAGTGGTTAATTTTAATCGTCGGTTAGTAATCGGTTATAGATATTTAGTATAGAAATCGGTTAATCAAAAATTCAAAATATAGGCACAAAAACGGTTAATTAACCGAAAATAACCGGTTATTAACTGAACCGGTTAAAGCATTAACCGGACAAGTTAAAAAATTAACCGGTTAACGTAATAACTGGTTAAAGCACTAACCAGTTAAGGTAAAAAAGTGAAATTAACCACTATAATCGGTAAACCGAACCGTTTATGAAAATTAACCGGTTTATGCACCTCTAATTGTTACTCCCAACAATAAACTAGCCAGTAGCCATCAAACACAAAACAGATAAGCCCAATCTTCCCCTTTATCCATCAAAAGCCCACCTTCCTTTACGGACCATAATATTTCCAATTACATCCATTAATTTTTCGATAATTGATCAGCAAATAATGATTCAACTTTGACCAAAAAGTCAACCATACCAGGAATAGTCAAAAGGTCAAAATTCCTAAAACCGACACATCCACACCCATAATTTCAAGCTTAAATGTAAAACCTATAATCGACACATTAGCGGTTGTTAACGCGTTACATGCTGGCAACAATGATTGGGATTTCCTTCCAGTGAAAAAATGCAACTTATTTGCTTGGCGTGCGGATATGAATCGTATCCCTACGGTTGAAGCGCTTGAAAAAAGTGGTATGACGGTGATTGAAGACACGTGCAATTTCTGTAATGATGGTTTAGACTCGGTGTCTCATATCTTCACCGACTGCCCGTTGGCTTTGGGAGTATGGGAAAAAATAAGTTTTTGGTGCAGGATTCAGAATTTTTTCATTTTTTCGTTCAGAGAGTTATTAGAGATTCACAACCTGGGAGACAAAGGGAAGGCGGAAAGAGATGCGGTTCACGGCATCATGCTCACATCGTGTTGGGTGTTGTGGAAGGCGAGAAATAATTTGAGGTTTAATGGTAAAAAGTGTAGTGTTAATGAGATTTTTAGTGAAATAAGGGTTGTTAGTTTTTTTTGGGTTTAAGCATAGAGCTAGGAAAGGAAATTTTGATTGAGGGGATTGGTGTAAATTTGTGAATATGTAATTTGTCTTTTCTTTCCGTCCCGGTTTTCGGTTTCGGGGTTGTTTATGAAGTTCACGTTTCAAAAAAAAAAAAAAAGCGAATCGAACCCATAGCAACAGTAAAACGGCCATTTCCCAAAACCAGAAAACAATAATTTCAGTTTCAATATTTTTTAGCCCGAAACCGACCTATGTAGCACGGGAACACGTACGGGACTAGGGTACGGGGACGATATGGATACGTGGAACGACAAAACTCAAAAACCCAAGATACGCGTATGACAAAGGTATGGCAAAAAATATAAAAAAATAAAAATATATTGTAAAGCTATTCATACATAATGAACTTGTCTAGGTCTTTTAATCAAAGTTAAACGCATATAGATAAAGTACATGAAATTATTGATAAAACTCTAACATAGATCCGATTTTTACCCATAATAGATATATAAACAATTGAAAATGAATAAAACTTGTGAACCAAAAATTACAAAAAAAAAAAAACACTGGTAAACCAATTGACTATCCAATAATAAAACTCAACACTTGTGTACCCAATTTAATTAGTTATATTAACAGTTGATATAAAATGTTAAAGTTTAGGAATGTTTAAAGTTCAAATTAAGCTAAAAGGTTATATTTGTAATTTTATTTGAACAAAAGGGTTTAATGTGAAAGTTGGCTTTAATTCATTTGAAATAATCACCCACACGTCTTCCTCAAACAAACTCCCCCGAGAAGCAAAACTTTCATCGCCGCCATCACCTCAAACTCCATAACCTATCTCTTTCTTCATTGTTTCTTATCATCGGCCGATGTTACGGAATTTGCAAGGCGTTGATTCTGTTTAATTTATAATAAAACCCCTAATTTTAATAAGGAAATGTCCCCGAAACGTGGAACTGTCGTCCCCATATTACCGGAAGCGTATCATTGCCATCCCCTTATTCCCAGAAACGTCCGGGGGACGTCCCCATTGTGTTTCCGTCCCCACGTCGTCCTCGGAACAGGTACTCATGGTTTCATCACGTCCCTGTGCTTCATAGAAACCGACACATGCACATTGCACACCCATAATTTCACTTAACAACTAAATGCTTCCACAAGGAAGGTTAAGTAAACTTAAAAAAAAAAAAAACCAATAACAAAAATACACCATCACACCTGGTTTTCTCAAGGCATGACTTACGTTTGAATTTTATAATTCTTTACTAAAACGTATATCTTTAAGAAAATAGTTGAAATACCAAATACTTTGTATTGATATAGGACTTTTAACATATGTTCAAGACTTCAAGCGTCACCACATAAGTCAAGAGTTTAAATTAAAAGGAAATTATAAAGTTGTCTCTACAAAATCATTGACTCGTATTCTCTATACAATTGATACTCAAAACTTTCTATTCTTTAAAAATAAATATTAAAACGTGTCATTCCAGCTTTGATCGGATGGTAAAGACTCTTGTTTCTTGGGGATAAGACCAAAGTTCAAATCTTGGCATGTGGTAGATTAGGATTAATTTGGTGTAATTTATGAGTAGGGTTACAAAACATGATAGTGTATGCGTGTGCAAAGTCGGTTTGGTCCGGTTATGGGGGCTTAATCATAACCATAACTGATGGTTAGTTAACCATCAATCGGTTAATTGTCGGTTTCTGTTAACGTCAGTTAATGGTCCTAAGTGTTTTTTTTTTCGCTTTGTTCTAGCTAAAAATGGTTCAATTATGCTATTCAAAGGTCGATTATAGACAATTGTATCATAAACTCAAAGGTTCGAATCAGAAAACTAAGAAATATAAGTTGAAGGATTAGGATCAAATACAAAGGATCCTAATTGTAAGAAGTGTAAGAATGATTTATAGAGTGACAAGTGTCCAATAACCTAAAAAAACCCACTAAAAACCTAAACCCTCCCCCCCCCCCCCCCCCCAATCACCCACCCAAAAAAAAAAAAAAATTTCCCGAGGGGGTGGGGGTTTAGGTCTTTGGGTGGTGGTGGGGGTGGGGGTGGGTGTTTAGTTTTTTTTTTAGATTTTTTTTTAGGTTTTTGGGGGTGGGGGTTAGGTTTTTTTTAGGTTTTTGGGGGTGGGGGGCGGGGTTAGGTTTTTTGGTGAGGTATAGCTTTTTTTTTTTTTTTTTTCCCGGGGGTGGGGGAGGGGGGGTTAGGTTTTTGGGTGGTGGTGGGGTGGGGGTGGGTGTTTAGGTTTTTGGTGGTGATGTAGTGGGTTTAGGTTTTAGGTTATTGGACACTTGTCACTCTATAAATCCTTCTTACACTTCTTACAATTAGAAGCCTTTGTAGAATAACTTGACCCATAAGTTGAAAACAATGGTATAAAAGATGGAAAATCGTAAACATACAAGATCTGATTCAGTTTGGTTTAAATTAGTTAACGAAGAAACAAGTATCATTACCATAGTTGAATCAATGGTTGGTTGATCAAATTTACTTAACCATAACCGGTCAATTTTGTCGACGATCGTTAATTTCGGTTAAAGAAAGTTTTAATTAACAGTTTAGCTTTCAGTTATGGCTCACTTTTCGTGACGATGTAACGTATTTTATTTGGGATAACCTTAATTAAAACACTATAAAGAAGCAACATGTTTATGCATATATGTATTGTAATCTTGGCTTTGGGGGGTTTTCAAAGGAAAATGGTTATGCATATGGTTGTTGTAACCTTAGATTTGAGGGTTTTTAAAAGAAAATTGATTTTTTTACTTTTCACCCCAAAGTATTTCATAAATTACTTTTAACCCAAAACTATTTGTTTTTTTACTTTTAACCCAAAAGTTTTTATCTTTTACAATCTATCCTCACAACTTTTTACTTTCAACTTTGGTCCTTTATAGTTTTCATTTTTCGCAAAATTTTCGCTTTATGCTTCGTTCTAAATTTTGTGATTTAACACATCGCAACGTGCGTCTTTGGTTTAATGTTTTTACGTTTCGTTCTAAATTTTGTGACTTAACACATCGCAACGTGCGTCTTTGGTTTAACGTTTTTACGTTTCGTTCTAAATTTTGTAACTTAACACATCTCAACGTGCGTCTTTGGTTTAACGTTTTTACGTTTCGTTATAAATTTTGCGAGTTAACACGACGCAACGTGCGTGTGTGGATGAACATTTTTACATTGTCTATTTTTTTTTCCGTTTGACATGTTCAACATAACATGCGGCGGGTCCTAAATCGACTTAGAATCCCCGCCGCAATGCGGCGGGTCGTAAACTCGTAATTCTAGTTAATAATAACTTTAAAACTAATATTTAATAAAACAATATTTAATTTCATTTCAATCTTTTTTAATATAAATACAAACAAAACAATAAGTCCTCTGTTCAGTCACGGACGTCTCTCTTTTCCACCATTTTAATACACCTTCATTTTGTCTGATCATCAAAACAACATGACAAACGATCTCAAACCGCCACCGGAATCCGCCACACAGCTGCCGGCCGATCAAACCACCACCACCACTGTCGGAAAGCTGTCACGAAACTACGACGTAATGCATGTGGTGTTACGGATTGTTAGCTTATCTGCTTCATTGATTTCGATTGCTGTACTCACTTCTGCTAAGGAGAAATCAACTGTTTTGATCTATGGATTTCAACTTTCTCTTTACTCCAAGTGGTCGTTTTCTGGATCGTTCGAGTAAGTTTTTTTTTTTTTTTTTTTCGGATCGTTAGTTTATAAGCTGAAGCTCGGCTCGATTCGAGCTTTATTTCTAAAGCAGAAGCTTGGCTTGCTGGTAGTTTTTCAAGCTCGGGCTCGGGTCATTTACTATTTTTAGATTATTTATATTAATTATAAATATTATTTATATGTATAATTTAGTTATTTTACCGTAACTTTATAAATAGTAATTATTATTATTATTATTAAAATATATTTAATATATTAGTTAAAAATTATATAAACAGTGAGCTTGTTTAGGCTTGCGAGACGTACTAATTTTTTCTAGATCGTACAAAATTTCACTAAATTTTTTTATTTTTTCCAAACTGAGGGGTTCCTAGGAACCTTAAAACCCCTGGATCCGCCCCCTGAGCCGAGCTGGCTTAAGCTTGATCGTTTAAGCTCGACTTGTTTCAAGCTTTTTTTTAGCAGTTTACGAGTAGCTTGGCTCGTTTGTACCCCTGATTGTAAGCTAGTTTGAATCGGTTTTCGATCATCGATTTTACACGGTAGGAGACAAAAATAGGGTTTCTGGTTTCATGAGCTCTATAGCTGCCCGTGATTCCTTAATTCTTGTGAAATGGTATCTTATAGATAATGACACTTTTGTCCTGTGTAGAGAGCAAATGCATTCATTACTTGTACAGTACAACCATTCAATGCATGGATTGTTGCTCTTGTGTTGAAATATTGTTATTGTTTAATGTTTAATTAATAACGGACTAGAACTATATAAACACTTGTACATTATGTATGTCAGATATGTTAGAAGTGATTAAGATTGACGGTTAAGCTCTTAAATAAGCGCCTTATGTACACTAGTTAAAGCAATATGTACACGTGTTTCAAATCTGGTTTGTATTGAACGTCTGTTTTGTGTTTTTTAAAGTCGATAAGACACTTTTTGCGTGTTTGGATGAAGAAAAACGTTAAATAGTTTGTGTTTACTTATCGGTGAATTCAAAATTACAAGTTTACTCTTGGGATGAATTGTAGTAGCGGAATATGATATTTTTGTTGTATAGAATCCGCGTATGTTCATGCATTTCCTAGCTCTAAGATCGGTTTAATTTGCGTTATGAAGCAACCAATCAATGAGTAGTTAGAGCGTATACGATTGTGATGAACCAACACTCAAAACATACAATTGGAATGAGGTTTTGGAACGAAATGCGTGTGGGATTAAGTTTCTAAAACTCATGTTGATTTGGTGATCACGCGTTTTCTTGTTGATGAAAAATATCGAATTGGTTATTGCACAGGTATTTGGTTTGTGTATCCGCGGTTGTAGCGTTCCACTCTCTTCTTCAACTAGTCATGACATCATCAAGAATGTTAAGAAAGTCGTCGATCTTTTCGTCTAGAAACCATGCGTGGATCATTTTCGCTAGTGATCAGGTATTCATTTATCACGTAACTATTATAGCGTCGTTATTTTGATTGCGCTATGCTAAATAGCATGCATATTTTATATTTACAACTATGTTGTGACATCTATCCCATGTGTGTCGTTTAATCAAGGCAAGTCAACTCGCGACCTACTAGAGTCAAACTTGTAAAATGTTTGACACATTAAACCCATTAGCCCTATCGGGCTTGTGTTTTACATTTTTACCCTTTTCACGTGCGCACGTATATACTTACATAACTAGTTCATCGAGTGAAAGCCGCATCTAGCTCGAAAATATCGACTAATCATAATGATCAAGTGTGCCCTTGAAATTATAGATTAAGGTTTTTGGCACAAAGGTATTTAAACTCTACTTGTCTTGGTTGGGTAGAACTAATTAAACATTTACAGTAAAATTTATTAAAACCAATTAACGAATAAAAAAAAGTTGCATGTATGCATTTTTTGGCCTCTTGCCTAATGAATCCATTCATTGTACACATAAAACATAACTAAACTTTGCTGCCCATAACCTTTAGCGGCCCACAGTTGGCCCAATAACTAATGATGAAAAAGAACATAGTTTATTAGGGGTGAGCAAGTTTAGGTCTGAACCGAAAATAACCGAGAACCGAACCGAAAATATACCCAATCCAACCCGAACCCAAGAACCTAGGTATTTAGATCGGTTCCAATTTTTCATATAAAATAGGGTCGGGTCGGTTCTCGGTTCTTTTCATGGTGAAACCCGATTTGGACCTATGGACCGGAACCGTCCCTATATTTAAGGTAGTCAATCGGTTCTGTATTTTATATTTGATCGGTTCTCGGGTCGGGTCGGGTAATGGTCGGGTTTTTCCTTTTGCTTTATTATTACAAACGAATGACAAAAACATGAAAGTGCAAGTTTTGGTGTAATAACACCATTAGGAGTAGTGGATAGGGCTGTTCATTTTTATCCAAAACCTGAAATCCGACCTGAATTCAGAGCCACCTGAATCCGAATAAGTGAAAGCCTGAAAAACCCGAACCCGACCAACCCGAACTTTAAATGGTTCGGTTATCAGGTCACTTTTTCCCGGCCAAAAAACCTGAACAACCCGACCCGAAAAATCGGAAACGCGAAACCTGAAAAAAAAAAACCCGAACATTTATTGTTTTTTTTTTCTTATAGAATTGTTTTGATTTGGAGTATTTAATATATAGAATATTAAGTTTTGGGACTTTTAAATTTATAATAGCATATTGTCGAATAATATTTGAACTTTGATGATATTTTTAATATAACAATATGAATTTTGATGATATTTTGTAAAAGAAAAAAACATTTATTTTCATTTTACATCTAAACTCGAAAAACAAAAAACCCGAATAACCCAAACCCGACTAGCCCGAACTTTAAATTGTTAGTTATCGGGTCAATTTTTCCCAGACAAAAACCCAAACAACCCGACCCGAAAAACCTAAAACCCAAAAAAAAAAACCGATGAACACGTGGAGTACTAATTATTATAACATTTTTTTTTATTTATACATTTGTACAAGAACTAATACATGGACAATAGAGTTTTTATGGGCCAACTCAACTGAGCCCGGTCTGTTGTAACACTGTAACACATTCTGTTCAACTTGGACCGGCCCAATATGATCTATTACTCAACTTGGGCTTCCATCCTTCTTTTCACTTGTAGTTTTAGGCTTTTAGCAACAAACATAAATTTGTATTGTATATACTGGCCATGACTAAATAAAAGTTGAACATATGTAGGTGTTTGCGTATGCGCTGATGAGTGCCGTATCGGCTGCGACAGGCGTGACCAACTTGAACCGAACAGGAATCAAACACCCGCCTTTACCCAATTTCTGTAAGCCGTTACATAGCTTCTGTGATCGCGTTGGGGTTTCAATTGCGTTTGCATTCTTCAACTGCTTCTTGCTTGCCGTTTCAACGGTTCTTGATGTCGTTTGGTTAACTAATTAGTTTTCGAGTTTTCAATACTAGGGTTATGTTTAGACTAGATTATTATGTATTTATCTGTTGCGGATATATTGAGATTAATACGTTGACGGTCTATAAAAACACATATCAATATATGCACTATTTAACTCTCTTTCGATTACTAGCGGTTAAATCTGTACTTTGCTTACGTTAATAAAGTCTTTAATGATTATAGACGTATAAATATACTTATAATGATTATCGTCGTAAATTTCCTAAATTTATTTATATATACTATAAATATGCTATAGTTTATGTTCGACTAAATAAGTTATACACGTTTGTAGTTGTTTCTTCGGCTATAGGGTATGGGGTTCGTCCCCACCCCCGTCGAGGAACGGCAACTCCATCACACCATCCCGCCCCCTTCCCCGTCCTCTACGTCCTGCTCAAGACGTTGCCGACGATCCAAATCTGGTGGGCCCCATTGATTTGTGTTTGTAATTGAATATGAATGCAGTCGAATCTGGGTAATTTATAAACCGGGTCGTAACCGAGTTTGGGTCGCTGAGATGGGTGAAGAAGATGATATGTTTGGGTTTAGTTAGGGCTGTAAACGAACCGAACGAACACGAACGAGGCATTGTTCGTGTTCGTTAAGGAAATAAATGTGTTCACGAACGGTTCATGAACACTTACCGAACGAGATTTTATGTTCGTGTTCGTTCATTAAGGAAATGAGTGTGTTCACGAACGGTTCACGAACACAAGCGAACACAAATAAATTTGGCGAACGCGATGAAGAATAAAGGTGGATGGCCCAGAGAGTAGCACTAGAACTTGAATCCCTTATTGTGGAATGGAGGTAGATCATATTCGTCGATGTAAATAATGAGAAAAGAAAGGGAAATTGTGCATAAACAAGGTGAAAGAAGGTTTCCTAGTTTAATTGTTAGGGTAATGATATAAATAAAAGTTTAATAGTATAAAAAGTATAGATAAAATATATGAAAGTAGAAAAATCTTTAATTAAAACACGAACATAAACGAACGCAAATGAACGAATGTTCACGAACACCTTACCGAACATTCACGAACACAATTGAACGAACGAGACCTTTGTTCATGTTCGTTCATTTAACTAATCGAACGGAATTTCTTGTTCATGTTCGTTCGTTTATTAAACGAACGAACATAAACGAACTTCCCGCCGAACGGTTCACGAACTGTTCGCTGAACGTTCGGTTCGTTTACAGCCCTAGGTTTAGTGTCAAATTTGGCTATGAATATCACTATTTACACTTTGCTCACATCTTTTAAAGATTTTGTACTTTTGTGAAGTTTGACGTTGACCCCACCGTTTTTTACTTTTATTTTTATATGTTACGTGTTAATATATAGCTTGAACCCACGGTTTTTACTTTTATTTTTATATGTGAAGTTTATGTTTTCTTTTTTAAGTTTATGTAATGTGTTTTTAATATTAATGAAAATATTTAGTTAATTTATTTGTTAAATCTTAAAAAAAATAGAAGATTAAAAAAATAAAAAATATAAAAGTGGTGGGGTAGGACTATCTAGGACCATCCTCCACACCCTCTAATTTTGTGGGATGGACCATCCTTGGGAGGACTATGATGTGGCGCCTACGTGGCGGATCATCCTCCAGGAGAGGACCATCACCATACCCTCTAGCCTTCACATGTGTAATTAAGTAACTTTATATGTTACCTAAAATGTCTTGAAACCAACCTTTTAAATTTATAACCAACGTGTCTTTAATTAAACGTTAACTAGGTTTTATTAGGTAAGGTTTCAGCTAATTTGTTTGTTTCAAAAGAAAATGTTGGTTGGTTTCCAATGTTGATTGCAATTTTATATATAGTTGGTAATGTTGATAGCTGATTGGGGTATGTGTAAAAGGGGAGTTTAAGGTAAAATAAAATATGAATCGGATCTCTAACTGGAACCAGTGATTGATATTTTTCGTGCTCGTCTCGCCAAATGGAAGTCTCAACTTTTATCTATTGGGGGAAGAGTTGTGTTGATAAAATTTGTTTTGGAGAGTCTCCCCACATATTATTTCTCCCTCTATAAAACTCCCAAGAAAGTTATCTCGGATTTGAAAGTCATGATTAAAAAGTTTCTTTGGGGAGGTTCTACGGAAGAAAGAAAAAATGCATTGGGTGGCATGGGAGAAAGTTACTTGTCCCAAGAAAAACGGAGGCCTCGGTTTAAATAAACTTATTGATGTTAATATTTCGCTTTTATCTAAGTGGGGGTGGCTGTTTAAAACGGAGAAAGGGAATCTTTGGAAGAAGGTTATCGAAGCTCTTCATTCTAGTAGAATCGGATGGGAGTGCATTCCTTTCAAAAAAATCCCTTAACGGAGTTTGGAGTAATATTGCCAAGAATTTCATTCATTCCAAAGTCGGGGGATTCCGTTAAGGAATTATTTAAAAGGTGTTGTCGGGAACGGTGTGGACATTGCTTTTTGGTTGGATAACTGGATTGACAACGTCCCTTTAATCGCTTTCCTGACCTGTTTAGATTGGAAGACGATAAAAGATGCTCGGTCGCGGATAGAGTGGTTTGCATGGGTTCCGAGGTGGTTTTGGTGTGGAAATGGAGTTCTGATCCATTGTCTGCAGGTTTACACTCCGATTTTCTTCAGCTTTGTTCTGTTTTGAATGGGTCTCAGGTCTCGGATACCGTGGACAGCTGGAAATTGACCTCAAGTTCTGACGGTTTATTTTCGGTAAAAGATGTAAAGCGGCTGCTGCATTCGGAAGCCGAAGGTAATAAAGCCGAAGGTCATGATGAGTTTATTTTTAAATGGTGTAAATGGGTCCCGGCAAAGGTTAATATCCATGCTTGGAGGATGGATTTAAATAGACTTCCTACGGCTGAAGCTCTCGTCAGAAGGAACATTCAGATTGATAACACATTGTGCCCTTTATGCTTGACTGATGAAGAGACTGTTGACCATGTCTTCACTGCTTGCCGAGTGGCAGCCATTGTGTGGAATGGAATTAGTTCATGGTGCAAGATTCCTAATATTTTTGCCTTCTCGCCTAAAGATCTTCTTGGTATTCATATCTGTAACAACTCTCATTAAAAGTCCTATTTATTTTATTATTTTATCCAATAAGAAACCCTAATTGAGACACCCAAGTGATTCTACGCAAACCCTAAAAATTTCAGAACAATCAGAATCAGGATCAGGGCCCCTAAAACTCAGGGGGGGGGGGGGGCATTCCATACTCAACGACTATCCTTATAAATTATTATAAAAATTGAATTTATCGATTCCGTCGACTCAGCAGGCCTAGTCCCACACGTGGCTACCCTATAGCGAAAACGTGTCCCTTACGGACCGTAAGGGATGCGTCTTACGGTCCGTAAGCCAGGTCATTTTCATGTATAAATAGCAGCGTTTGGCACTTGATTTCTGGCGTTCGTTCGACGAAGAAATTCGTTATACACCTCGAGTTATAGCAAAAACAGCCTCAAAAACACTAATTAGTAGGGGGGTGCTGCTACGATACAGGGTAATAACTCAATCGCTATTACGATTCATTTTCCGACCGATCAATATATCCAATGGATGTTTAAGTGCCGCCCACATTATGGTTATACTTTGTCGTTCGTCGTTAATTCGATGAATGTTTAAGTATCGCACTTTGTCGTTCGTTGTGAGAATTTGATCTCGTGAGTTATCGTAAATGTTGTATTAAGTTATCTACCTAGTTCGTGTGCACTAGGTTACAAGGCTAAATCAATAGGCTAAGCTCTGCCTGTATAAATCTGCAATATATCAAGGCTTATCTGTAGACTAAACTTTGCCCGTATGAATCTGCATGATTATAATGTGAGTCATTCTCTTTTTATCAAATTACTTTCAAAAGCATGTTTATTTTCAAAGTTATAATTACAGGGATTAAGTCTTTGTAATCACCAAGTTACAGCCGGTATGTGGGGTATTGTATACATTACTTTTTCCCGCCACCATTGGACAACGAGTTAGCCAATGGGTGGTCTGACCACAGTCACAGAAATAAGTCGAGTGACAAATACTGTGGGTAGTTGGTTGATATAGAAACAATGTAATCACCCTTAATACTGTAGATTATAACAAACAGGTCGTTTTAGTAAATAGAATGATTCACTCAGTATTTCCCGCTGACAAAACCTTTTTAAAACACGTTTCCGGTAATTACAGTAGATTGGAGTAAGAGATGGATACGGCACTGAAAGGCATCAAGAAGTGGCTTATTTTATTAATTAAATCAAATTAAGAAATATCGTTTTATGTAATCAAATTTATCTTTATTAAAGCTACCTTTGTAAAACATGGATTATTCCATTTATTTAATAAATAAAATCCGGTGGTTTCTAAACTCTGATATTTTTCCTAACTCACGGTCCTGATGAAATTTCCGCTGCAACGTTTTCAAAATAATCACCGGTACCACGTGGCTGTTCGCGGCACCCGATTCCGTCCAGGGTGGGTCGGGGGCCGTGATAATATCGATCTTCGGGGTTCGGAGAGAAAGATGGATGCGGTGCAGGGTATTATTTTGATCGTGTGCTGGAGCTTGTGGAGAGCTAGGAATAATGTTAAGTTTGCCAACGCGTTGGTTAAGATAGAGAACATTGTTAGTGAAGTCAAATCGTTGGGTTTTCTTTGGTTTGTAAATAGATCGAAACATAAAGGGTTAGATTGGGGGGAGTGGTGCTCTTTTGTAAATATGTAATGTGGTTTCTTGTTGGGTCGGCCCGGTTTGGGTCGGCCTTGTCGGTCTAATGAAAGTTACTTTTCAAAAAAAAAAAGGTAAAATAAAATATTAGGATTTAAATAGGAAAAGTTATTCTATAAAAGCTCTTAAAAATAAGAAGTGTATAAAGACACAGTGTATCGCAAATATAACACAATGCCGAAAAATATAACACAATGTCAAGGAAAAAAGACACAATGAGTCGCAAAAAAAACACAATGACGCAAATACAGAAAAAAACACAATGAAATAAAAAGACACAATGATGTAAACAAAAATTATAAAAATCTACAAACTAAACTTATAAAATCAAAAACCTAAAATATCACATCGTAGAGTTCGATAAGACGGTTCAAATGTCCCTTGAATGAGGTCAATCGGAGTCCGTTTAATACCCTTATTACGACTCTTTTATTTTAAGAGATTTTATATTTGATCCTAACCAGGATCTTCATATCTCAACGTAAACTATGAAAAACCCATTGGCTCACATTTCATTGGTTTTAAAGAATTTATGGCCCTCCAATCATATATGTTAATCCCAAGCAAGCCAATAGAAGCATTAAACTTATAAACAAGGAAGAAGATTAAGCCTCAATCTCAATCTGTTGGCAAAAAATTATATAAGGTTTTATATTATTTTGAGTAAACTAAAATTTGAGTCCTTGTGGTTTCCTAGTAAAGGCACGTTGAACCCCAAACTTAAAAACTCGCAGCCTAAGGACCTGTGGTTTCATTTCCTAACAATATGCGTCCCTGGCGTTATTTACCGTCAATCAAATGTTAGTTTTGTGGCGAAACGTCCACTTTATCCTTAGGGTTCGTGTGTTACACAAAAAATATTGGTGCTTAGTTTGTTTTATGTTCGATTAGTTATGGATCGATGCAATAAAATTCAAGATCATAGTCGGGGATTGCAATAATAAAGTAATTTGTGGAACGTACAAATGTTTAAATTGCAAAGGAGACAAGACCTAATCTTAGGTAAGCAAGGGCCCAAATGAATTAAAGGCAACTACTTTATATAATAATGATTTATTTTATTACTCTAAATATTTATTTGTAAACATTTAATAAGTAAATAAAAAACTATTCAACAAAATACACACCGAAAATAAATTTCATGTAATCAGAAAATTATGTATTCGTAGAAAAATATACAGAAAAAAAAGTAAAATAAAGTATAATCTGGTATTTCCGAACAGAGGTTCAGGTTCAATGAAAATAAAGTAAATTCACGGAATTTGTTCGCAACTTTTATGGATGCAAAGGTAAATTTATATGTAATTTTCAGTTTTATGTATACATATATAGATATTTTTGCAGGTCAATATTTTAAGTAGACAAGTTTTAACCCTTTCTCAACTCATTTTTTTAAGTATATAAAATTTATTACTCCAATTCACATGGTTTAGTTGGAAGTTGGACGAAATCTTGCCGGAAGTGTCGATTTTTGACCGGCCGATTAGGTCCGACAAGGCCAGACTAGCGGTTAATGGATCAGTTAACGAAAAATTAATCAGTTACTGTCTGACTAGCGATTAATCGCGATTTTTATAACACCGATGAATATACACAAACAAATTTATGTTGTCCTCATTTATTTACCCTTTCTTCGAGTTACATAATAATAAACTCACATTTTATATATTTTATATGCCAAATTTTGTACCTCACTAAATAGAAAACTATCAACAACAGTCATTATAAAATGAATGCAATGCACCCGTCTTATCGTACTTTTTTTGTCACATTATTTCTATGAGTGAAGTCTTTTGTTAACAAATTTGGTACTCCCTTAGTCCTTATCCCACGAAACATAATTAGTAATAATTATTTTATAACCACTATGTCTAATTAATGGTATAGCACTTTTATAAAATTCACATTTCTTATTCCTTTTTAGAAGTTATATGTAATAAAATTTGTAAGAAAATAAGTAGAAACATTAATATTATGATCTTGTACTTGTTTCTTATCTAGTCAATTGAGCTGGAAAAATGAAAATAACCCAAATAGACCAAATGGGTTAAAGTTTCATTTTATGTATTTATTTACACAATGTTTAATAAAACGACTTATCTCATTTTTATTTCTTGACTACTGAAAGAGATGTGAATGATCGTGACAACTCTTAAAATTATATTCAGTCGGATTAGATATGTAAATTATTTAAGCAGGGGCGGATGTAAAGAGGAACAAGGGGTAGCCTCCGCTACCGCTTGGTCGGAAAATTTTGACGTTTTTAGTGTAAATTTTGAAAAAATTTGACGTTTTTTCGATTTCGTTACCGCTTATTTATAAAACGTTACCGCTTGGTCGGAATCCTAGATCCGCCACTGTATTTAAGTGTTTATAAGTGATTGTTTTTACTCATGTTATAAAACTAGCTTCTTTGATATATTATTTAACCCGGCTAACCAAAGCGAGCGCACATAATGATTTTTTAGTAGAGAATTGGGAAGAGTGAATAGACATTTACGTGTGTGTATTGCTTTTAATGTGATAAACAAGACGTTTTTAGTCACATCTATTTTTGTCTCTGACCACAAGTGTTTGCCTATCAAACGCTAGTTACAAATTCTTATGTCACCCGCCTCATAAAAAATGCATTGCATCCCACAAAGGCGCCAATTCGAGTTGCATCACGATTGTTTAAATCATATAGATTGAAACATAACGGTATTCTATTCCAACAATATATCTTAAATAGATTCTTCTAATATAAAAGACACATGCACATGATACAAAATCTTGATGGGTCACAAAACCTTGGAGACATGTTGCATTATGGACTATTGGACTATGAAAAACACACACACACATACATATACATATACATATACATACACATATACCCATACATATACACATACACACACACACACACATATATATATATATGTGTGTGTGTATATATATATATATGTGTATATGTATGTGTAGGTAAAGAGTAGGGTACAAATTACCTAATCGTACATTACATACGCGACAATATTAGCCATACATGTGTCCCTGATTTAGTTTTCATAGCTAAGGGCAAAACAGACAATTCATTCAATCGTAACTCTCTCCTCACCAGTGAACTCGCCATGATCACTGGCGAATTCAACATATTCAAAATCAACTTCTGGGTTTCGTCCGGTGCTGCTATGTGGAACCATAGAAAAGAACAATCGATTAAAACTCTAATCGCAAAAAATGACAACCGCAAATGTATACTTTTAAAATATACGCATATTATGAAAGTCATACTATTTGATTGTAATGGTTGTGATGATTTTTAATTATATATGTGAGGCCACATGGTATTAATTTCGCAAACAGACAAATGGCCACTTGGTATTAACATTCGCAAACAGACAAATCACATTTCGCACATATCATAATGCAATAGATGATGACAAATCACATTTCGCACATATTATAATGCACTAGACAAATTACATTTCGCACAAATGGCCACATGATAAATCGCATATTATAATGCACTAGATGATGAATTTCGCACATATTATCTCATGATTTGAATAATTTCGCAACAGACAAAAACACATGTTGTTCTAATTTTTTATTGAATATCTCATGGGAAATCGCATATTATATGAACCTGAACATTACTTTCACATTAATTTCGCATGTTTTTGCATGGGAAACAATTCGCATGGAAATAAAGTGAATTCGCATATCATGAGTGTTAGTGCATGCGTCTGTCAACTTCGTCTTGTATCGATTCTTGTTTGTACTTAGAGAGACCAGGGCATGTTATACGAGAGATATGTCAAAAATAGGGATGTGACAAGTTCAAACGAAATTTGAAGTTATGATTTCGTTTGAAATTGTCAATGGCACTTTCAAACGAAATTGATGATTTCGTTTGAACAGTAATTTCGTTTGAGACATCCTCAAACGAAATCACCCTCTCTATAAATAGCTAGTGTCTTGATTTCATTTGTAACTTTCCGGTCAGTGTAACGAAGTGCTGCCGAAGTGTTGTCAGATTGTAAATTGTTATCAAACCAATCATACAACAGTTTAAAGTGTATATCTTGCTGAATTGACCTCTACACGTCTGTTTCCGCCTTTCGTTTGAGTAAAACTCTTCTGATCGACTCAAAATCAATAAATGAATTCGCATAGAATAACTCAAAATCATCGTCACTTTCAACTTCTGCAATATCATCACTTTCAACTTCTGCAATATCAAAAGAAGTTTTTTAACTGCAATATAAACTATGATTATACAAAACATGATCAATTATGAAAAGTCTTTTAATTTTGAATAATCACCACTGAATTACCTTGTGAGGAAATGGTTAAAAATAAAAAGTCACTATTGAAGAAAGAGTTTGATCTGTTTCGTGGTTTGAAAAATGAAAGCACAAAGCAAATTATTGAAAGATACTACAATTTGCTAGCTAACATGAAGAGATTGAAAATCACTAAAGATAATGAGGAGTTGATTGAAAAACTATATGATGCTTTACCATATGAAACTTGGGGTACATATCTCATGATGTTGAGGAACAAGAAAGGGTTTAAAAATTTAACTTTGAGCAAGTTCATTGAGAAACTAGAAGCTCAGGAGATGGAACAAAGAAAAGTTTCGAGAATGAAAGATTTCGATGGTGAACAAGACATTAGTCTTTACTACAAAGGTGGTGTTAGTGATAAAACCTCCAACATGTCACCAAAAGTTGAAACAGCTTACAATGCAAAGAGTTCATCCGGAGGATCATCTAAAGGATCTAACAGCACAACAAGTTTTTCATCATATCCATTATTTGATCCAAACATTTCAGCAACAAAGAATGGCAAGAAGTTACAATGCAACATTGTACTGAATCTGGAGAATGATGAAGATTATTCAGCAGAAGTTCCTAAGAGTCATATGTCTTTGTTGGGAACCGTGTTGGAATCCTATGGTAGTTTTGTTGCAGGTCGGATCGGGTATCCTATGTTGACAAAAGAGGATTACGATCAAATCGACGCTGAGGAAATGGAATTGATGGATATTAAATGGTGTTTGGCGAGTGTGTTAAGACGAGCTGAGAAATTTAAGCAGATCACAAGAAGAAATGATTTACGTGAAGCTAATATTTCTACTTTAGGATTTGATAAATCTAAAGTCACTTGTTTTCGTTGCAGAGAAAAAGGACACTTCAAGAGGGAGTGAAAAAACCGCGAAGCAAGTGGAGCTCAAAATCCGTTTAACAACAACAATGATTACTACTGGAAGGCTATCTATCATCAAGTTGCTCAACAACAACAAGAACCGCAAGTGGCACATGGTAGAAAAGTGATTGAAGAATCTTCAAAGAGAGCTTGTATGGTGAATCAGGATGATCAAAAGCCAACGGAAGGTTTCAGTTGGGACAAATATATCTCAGCTGACAACAAAGCATGCCTGATAAACCAAGATGATGAAAAATTGCCTGAAGGTTTTAGCTGGGCAAATTTCAATTGGGATGATTATGATCCAAACAAAGATTCAAATCACAAAGCGTATGTTACTCGAGTTGAAGAGGATAGTGATGATGATCGTGAGTATCATGCAAGAAGATTGGCAGCTGATTTGAAATTGATAGCAGAAAGTGACAGTGATGATGAAAAAATCAAAAAGAAAAAGAAAAAGGTCAAAACACCGGTCAGCAGTGATGATGAAGCTGTTCCAGTGATAAAGAAAAAGGTGAAAGATATTCCAAAGTTCAAAGTTGATGAAGAAGTTAATGCAAAAAAGATTCCGGTGATTTGTGAGAACTGTGAAATTATAAAGAAGAAAAACAGTGAGTTGATTAACAACATAAACCAGTTGAAGGAATCTTACGATGTTTTGAACAAGGCCATGAATCAGTACAACCAAACAAGTGAAGAACAAGCAACGGCCATGAAGACACTTCAGAGAGCTTTCATGATAAAGCAGAAAAGTGTGAACAGTTACATCGAAAAGTGTGCTGTGCTTGAGCAAAAATTGGAAACTCAAAGAATTGAAACTGAAAGAGTAAACCGTTTGTTAAAAAGTTACTCATGTACTTCTTATGTCACTGACAGGATTTATCCAACTGTTGAAGGCATGAAGGCATTTGAAGATGATGAAGTAACTGAAGAAGAGAAAGTTTCTGAAGAAAAGACTTCTGAAAAGAAGAAAGATAAGAAGAAGGATTCTAAAGAAAATACATCTGGTAAGAAACAAGATTTCAGTTACAACAAGTGTCCACCCCCGCTTGAAAATGGATATTCTCCAAGAAATCCAAATTCAGAAAGAGTCGAAAAGGCAACAAATTTACAGTGGGAGTCGGAGTCTTCAGTTAACCTACCAGAAAATATTGATGTTACGTTTACATCATCTGACACTGATCATGAATCCGAGTTAATAAAGAAAGTGGTCGATCAGGTGTTGGATAAAGATGAAACCGAGGAGTCAAAGTCAGAGTCTATGTCGGAGTCAAAGTCTGAGTCAAGCATTCCGGGTCAAACCGACAAACAGGGCAAAAGGGTTTATAATAAAGAATTCCTGTTATCAAAGTCTAATTTGAATGACGAAACGTTTAAAGTTGCATATACTTTGAATGATTCTGACAAATTATATTTTGATGAGTAATTTCCAATAAGAGGTGTTAAACCAGAAATGATAAAAAAGGTTTTCAAACTCACAGAAATTAATATTTCTGAAATAAAAGATGTAAGTCTTAATGATAAACCTAAAAAGTACATCTCAAGAGTTCAACAAAGAGAAAACAAGAAAAAGGGTTACAGTTCTGGTTCTGGTTATCGAAAGAAACCAAACCATAACGGTAATTTCAAAAAGAAAGGACTTGGTTTTATTTCACCAGAAAATTATAAAAATGAAAAATATGTTAGAGATTTTAAATAAAAAATGACATTTGTTTCAGGTACATCTTCTGAAAAGGAAAAAGAAAATCTGTTTAGAAAACAGTCGAACAAAGAATTCCTTGCGAAGAAGCAAGAAGAAATGAAGATTGCTGATCAAATGAAAGAAACGAGAACTTGTTACCAATGCAAAAATGTTGGTCATATTACCAAGAACTGTTCAAAGGCAATTAAATCAAAACAGGGAGTTTCTCGTAAACTGAAAGATAAAGAAGTTGTGTTTGAACCACCAATTGACAGAACTAAACTTTTCAAAAATTCAATTTTTGAGATTGGTGAATGTTCAAATAGATTTTACCAGAAAAGGGCAAATCTTAACAACCAAAAATGGGTTGTTAAGAAATCAGTTGATAGTTCTAGCAATGATTCTGATTCATCAAAATCAGAGGAGCTATCTTCTGGCGATGAATCTGATTCCACAAAGTCAGAGGAGCTACAGGTTGAGGTAAAAGGTGAAAAATCAGTACCGACTGTGGATGATGTGAATTTTCCACCACTTCGGGCTGAAAATTTTAAGAAGAAAGTTGGAAAAGTTGAGATTTCAAATCAATTCTTCTCTGAAAAAAAGAATTTGATATTGAAAGAGCTTTTAACTCCAAAGTCCATAACATTTTTGGAAAAATGGTTGACAGGAAGGTCAAAGGAGTGAAGGAGTTTTACGAGAAGAAGACGAAGAAAGATAAAGTTGAACCATCCCTGGTTTGTGACCGGGATGGTACATATTACGAACAGTAAGTCTCTGGACTTGCCGGAGCTCCCAGGTTGGTAAGAGTGGAGCAGGAATCGGCATTCATCTTTCTTGGTTGGTAATTTTACAAGTGGTACAGTTGGTAAAGTACAGGTGATATTTTAAATTGTTAGTTTTCTACAAGAGGTTGGTGAATGAACCTACTAGTGATTAAAAGAGGTTTATTCTTACAAGTGGTAAATTCAAGGACATTAAGTTGTACTTGTTTTTCCTACAAGTGGATAATCAAGGTCATTAGTTTGAACTTGATTGGACCATACATTCATGTGATATTTTGGAGACAATGTGATGAACCCCTAACCTTCATGAGGTTTGAAAATCAAACTTATTTTCAACAAAAAACCATTTGATTAAAACAAACTTAAGTGTTTTGAAATCACAATGGGAAAATAGTTTGTTGAAAGGGGGAGTTCTGATTGTTTATGCCAAGTGGATGGCATTTTGAAGTGATTCGATATCAGTTGTCACTTTATTGTACAGTTTGTTTTCAAATTTTGTTAAATGTGTTTGAATTTTAGGGGGAGTAAGAAATTTTCAGAAAAATAAAAAACATTTGAAAATTTGAAAAAGCCAAAAAACATGATAAAATTCTAAAATGAGTTTTTGTTGTATAAAAGAGGAAATGATAGTACATCAGTGGACTATCACAACATGCTAAAGAAATGGAAAGTAAAAAAGTGATAAACGGTCTCACTGATGATATGCCAGTAGGTTTTTGCACATTTAGTAGATTGTGACGAGATATAAACCTAAATTTCAAACTTGCTTATATCGTGGGGAAACATCTCTCGGATATATGGGTAACCCCCGAAATCTTGTTTGAAAGGTCCCTCTTTCTGAGATACTAGGTCTTTATACTCAGTGATATCTGGGGTATTATCCCGGGACTTTTGATAATGCGGAAGCAATGGCCTAGTCCCCGGAGAATACTTTATGCTTGCTTGAAATATAGCGCCGCCCTCAGCATAAAATGATGAGACAATAAAATTGCTAATCAATGTTGTTGTAAAAAAGATACTCTAAAGGGGACCCACCTAAAGTCGAAGCCGTCATCTCTCTGCTGAATGGAAGTTCTGACCTGAGCTCTCACGGTTCTTCGCAATTTAACCCCTTACAGATATCATCTGTGGTATACTCACCTGTAAGACTGAATATTGGGATCTGGATACGGGAGTATATTCTGAGGTGGGACACGCGATTAAGTTTAAGTATCTTAAAACATTAATCTCGTATCACGAAACAATTGAACTTTGTGTGAGAATTTAAGTGGACCAGTATACTGACAATCTAAGTGAATCGTTTAGAACTTAAAATGTTTAAAGCTTAACGGTGTTGGTGATCTGTCTCAGAAACTGATATGATCCTCTTACACAAACTCACAAAAATAGTGTATGTAAATATTTCTTTTCTTCATTTATTTTACATTCAAAAATCCAAAAAGATTTTCGGTGTGTTTTAGCATAAATTTTGAAAAATTCAAAAAGATTTTCGACAGCTGGTGTTGGAGAACTGATTTTCAAAATTTCGAGTGCTAAACATGACGACAACTGGTTTGGGAGAGAGTTGAATTGTAACAACCCGCACTTTCGTGTGTTGTTACTACTCGATATACTCGTTACGCCTAGCACCAGAGATTCGGATCATAATGTAACTATATTGCATATATCGCTATTCGAAGTACAATATCACTATGCTACACTATTATCACAAACACTAACACTCACAATGACATTGAGTGAGGACCTATTCTACCCTCATCGGTGGCCGTGATGTGTCAAAACGCAGACAATTAACGCTAACAAGGACCCTCGGGTGAGTGCTATAGCTCCAGTCGTTGTGACGATAACGACAATACAAGTGAATGGTACCCCATCAGTCTTTGTGGCACAAAACACAATAACGTTCACGATGACATCAAGAAAGGACCTATACTACCCTCCTTGATGGCCGCGAAACGTCGCTAATAATCGCATACTCGAAATGAAAACCGATTGTTAATTATCGAAACTATGGATTATGGATATGTAAATACGAACCGTAGTGATATATACATATATAATAATAATATAACTCAACTATAGAAGCGCGCACCTCAAAAACTATCAAAAACGGAGAAATTCATCGCGTCAGGATAGCCATCCGTTCGGATAGCAATCCGGACGGATAGCAATCCGGACGGACAGCAATCCGGACGGATGGGCAATCCGGACCTATGACTCCCCTCTCCTCTTTTCGCCTATAAATAGCTGCCACACCACTGTTCAAGTGATGTGACAACTCCCACTCGACCAGACACGCTTCAAGACCTTTTTCTCTCGATTCCCCGTGGTTCCGGTAAGATTTCAACCTAGAAACTTGTACTTCTATGATCTACACTCCATTCTACATCATTCGATCTTTTAAAACTCAATTTCTAACTCTGAAATATGCTGATTTGAGGCGTTTTGAGGTGATGTCACCAAGGGTTCTTATGAACTTCAAGTTGTGGCCTCATCCCCACTATAAACGACTCAGATCTGGGTGATTTCCACATGTTTTGATAACAAATATCATCTAGATCCGTGTACCTAGCCAAGGAACGGTGCGATTTCGAGTTAACCACGAGAAACCGTCAAGAACGGCCAGTTCTGATGGAGCGGGGTGATTCCCGGCCGTTAGAGCGGGTCGGAATTGATGGAATTTCAAGTGATTTGTATGAGATTACACTGTCCCGGTAACTCTACACGAATTCCTTCCGATAAACACTCAGAAACAGTATTTAGAATGCGAAACAGACGTATAATCCGCACGGATCACATGTAATCCGCACGGATCATATGTAATCCGCACGGATAGCATGTCATCCGGACGGATACATGTCAACCGGACGGAATACATGTCATCCGAACGGATAACATGTCAATCCGCACGGATAACATGTCAATCCGCACGGATAACATGTCAGTCCGCACGAGTCAACATTTGTTTGAACGGATGACAATCCGCACGAGTTAAAACTTGTTCGAACGGATGACCATCCGCACGAGTCAACACTTGTTCGAACGGATGACAATCCGCACGCGTCTTACAATCCGCACGAGTCTACACTAATCCGACTCAGATCCATATGCCATCCGATCGGATGAGCCCATCCGAATGGGTGAGCACCATCCGACCAGGTGACTGACTTTTCAATACTATTCTCGCTTAACCGTGCATCGTTTACTATATCCTTCAGTGATTAACGCAGACGTATTCGTAACCGATCCAATCAAGTTGTATTTCCGCTAAATACGCACAGTGAGTATACTTGACCCCTTTTTTATCGAATTTTGGGTGTAACATACGTTTCTAGCAAATCGAACTTATCAAACGAATTATTCAATCAATCGAATTATCACTTGCGAATAACTGTTATGCACAGAGATACGTGATGCTAGTTGCATATGTGCTAGGGCTTATACTCGCGACGTCCCACCATGACTAGTATAGTACTATTGCGCCCGACGGGGTCTAGTTTGCCATCGCATATTCGAGCATCGAGGACTTAGTTGGTAGTATCAGCTTTGTGAGTATATATGTCGTGTGTTACGTTTTTGCATATGGAAATTCGCTACACTTTTATCTATTACGCTATACATATCAAACCTGTATACTCGCCAATACTTTTGTATTGACAAATATTTTAACGTATGTTGCAGGTTAGATCGCAGACTATATCAAATCAAGCTAGGAAGTCTAGAAACTCAACAAAAATCTAGGTTGTCAGATTTGTATTGTTCGAGAGGACAAGAAATCTATGATAACTTATGTGATTGTATTATTTGTTAGTATGGGATAACGAATGTATTAAATATTATCGCAATATAGTTGTTATGGATTCTCTTGAGCAATCTGATTCGCCTAGTGCCGCGCCCCGATGATTCCGCCATCGGTTAGGGTGTGACAGATTGGTATCAGATCCATAACTATAGGGAATTAGGCCAGACTCGACCTAGTCCGGATCGACGTCTTAGGAATTGACCTAGTCTATAGTCTAAGTACCAACAGGCTGACTCGTGCGAACCCGGTGGGGTTTGTATCGGGCCTACTTGATACTCTCGATCGAAATTGCTAAAAAGCTACAACTTTGTGTGAACACCGCGTACTACAACTTCACACGAAGAAGCCTTTCCTAAGGCTGAAATACTACCTAGCCTTTCCTAAGGCCGACACAATACACATGTTTTCGAAAAGACTCGCATAACGAAACCGAGCGATCCAGTCGAGACCAGGTGTGAAAACCAAGAACTCTCGACAGGATTACTCACTCAGCGCATTTTTCTAGCACAAGAACCTTTCATCGAGTTAGGAGTGACGTCCACATCTCGACGAAAGTCTCCATTTCAAGATCTAGTGGAACTCACGAATTTATTCGAAGAGCATAACCACAGTTAGGAACGAAACTGTTAAGTCAGGGGTGAAACCCGTACCTTAATAAGACATTCCACTCCCTATAAATTAGTTTTCAAAAGCTCTCACCAAGGACTCGACTATCATGATAACTCGAGCCACGTGATGACTAGGAAGACAAATGCCATGAGCTGCATCCCAGTGGAAGCATGGAGTCTTCTAGGTCAACGCGCGGGCACGAACTTATTAAATATAGTTGGGTTACCTTGGGTAGTCAACGCCTAAATACCCAAGGCATTCTATCATGCGAACCGCCGATTTTATGAATGGTTGGAACTCATTTACGTTTGTGTATCTTGAGACTTTACGCTTTATCAATTTCTCGATTTAACGATTTTCACACCCTACTTTATAAACGCACAAATCGCACAGCCATCGCAATCTAAAACGAAATCCGAATGTTCGCAACAAAACTAACGCATAATCTATCGCCTTCGCTATCATTTTCTCACCGCAACGCGACCTCGCTTATTCTAAATTGACCTGTATGTGTATGATTACAAATTACATCTATATAAATATATATATATATATACGTATAAACAACAAGTCATTGTGTGAGAACTTAGGAATTTCGTGTTTCCTATGTGGCTCCTATGTGATTCGCATTACTATCATACTATCACGTCAAGTTTTGAACGCGCTCAATCGCCTCACAAAACTCAAAAATCATTATGATCGAATCTCACTCCAAGCCTCTTCCTGTTTAGATGCCTTCCAACAACTCTACCTCGAGACGAGTAGCTAGGAGAAGAGCCAAACGAAGCGCCGATAAGAGGATTGCATCACTTGTGACTAAGGAAGTGGTTAAGCTTATTCCTCAAATTGCCGCTCGCGTGCACTCTCTCAGCAATTCTCGAGCCTTGGAAGACTCCAAGACGGAAGCGCCACAATCTACATTTCTTTACAAACACTTCAAAGCCTGTGATCCGATGGTCTTCACGGGTGAAGGAGGTGTTTCTCAACTACTCCAGTGGTTTGACTCTATCGAAGTTACCCTTCGTCAAAGTGGGTGTCCCGATAGTTTCCGTACTACTTGCGCTACCGGAGTATTTCAATCACGAGCACTCGACTGGTGGACCGCCGAACGTAACAAACGTGGAATCTCCGCTGTTTACGCTCTCTCTTGGGATGAGCTGAAGGAACTCATGAAGAAGGAGTACTGTCCTCCTTATGAAATTCAGAAGCTGGAAGATGAATTCTGGAAAATCAAGCAAGTCGAAAGTGACAACGCTGGCTACACCGCAAGGTTCAAACAGCTTAGCATAATCTGCCCAAGTCAAGTCAACACCCCAGAGAAAGCCATCTCGAAGTACATTCGTTGCTTGCCTGAGTGTGTGGGCGATTTTGTCGAAGCTGCAAGACCTGCCACCATCGAAGAAACCTACCGCTTAGCTGCAGAAATCAACAACAAACGACTCATGGAAGGGTTCTTCACAAAGAATCCTGTCCAGCAAGCTTATCAAGCAATCGCCATTACTTCTTCTGGCGATCCTGTCGACGATTCACTTGACGAATCTGCTGACGATTCTTCTAACGAATCTGCTGACGATTCTTCTGATGGATCTACTGACGAATCTTCCGGCAAATCTGCTGGCAATGACTCTGCCGACGATTCTTCCGACAACTCGACCAAAGATTCTGCAAGTGAGTCCTTAGAAGAATCCTCCAACGACGACACCTCTTGGGAAGACACTGACAAACCCAGCCGCAAACGAAAGACTTCAAGCCCGAACTCATCAACCACCGAACTACCGCAGCCGAAGCCTCTTCAAGCAGTTCCGATGTTTCCAAAAAGAGCCTACACTGGAGCTCACCCTCAGTGTTACTCGTGTACCTACCATCATCCAGTTGGGGCTGACTGTCGCTATTGCAATAACTGCAATCGTTACGGTCACTTCACCCGCTACTGCCGCATCGAACCGCGAACCTGAGTACAACAACAGCAGCTCCAGCAAAAGTCTTCAGCATTAAGTATCTAGCAAGCGTAGGATAAAGTTGTAATGATACGATTTTCGACGTTAATTTCTAAGTTTTGAATCTACTCTATTACGCGATGTTACCGCTATGCGTAACATTAACTCTCATTTTCGTTTCCCTTCCGCGCTCTAATCGTCGCACTTAGACTAGAGTCACACGCGTACTATATACTATATCACGAAATAATGTGTTTTGCCCTCACTACACTCTTAGAACGAGGTACGATAAACGTGCAAGGAACAACTAATCACGGGTGCACATGGGATTATTTGGGTTAGTGCACGGAGATCGTAGTAAATTCTAAGGTACCACAAGCGTTACGACGAAGTATGACACCAAACCACGGGATCTAAGTAGTAGGGGTCAAGCAAGGTGTGCTTTATCATACTACCGAAATTCCGTGAAGAAAGTGCCACGTGGAGTTGAACGTTATTAGACCTATTATACTATTGTGATTATTTTCAACACACTACACTCAATCGCAAGGCGTAACAACTAAATCGCATCATCGCAAGACTTGTCGTAAGTCTGTTATAACGAATCTCATCAAGTACATAAACGCTCACAATGTTGTCTGAGTGAGGACCTATTCTACCCTCCTCAATAGCCGTGATGCGACGTAACGTAACGTAACGTTAAGCTTATTCGAAACAAAACTCAACTAAACACAATCGCTTGTCATGTGTATCTCGCAAACTCTATCGCTTATTATGTGAACCTATAACGCTTGCTGTGTATCAATCTATCGTTGTCGCCCACCGTTATCTGTGGTGTTTGTGTTAAGTTAGCACACATGACCTCGCTTCACGAGATGAAGCTCATATGATTAAAGCAAGGTGTTTTAGCCATGTCGGCGGACTTTCATGGAAAAAGGCCATGTGGGGTCTGATGTCAGTTAAACTCTGTGGCATTAATCAATCGAATCAACCGCATAAATCGCGTATACCTCCATCGCTTGCAACGCAACAACTGCTGCTCATCGTAACCCGTTTATCATCGCCGTCATTGTTGGTGTTGTGTTATTCGCTAAGTCACCTAATCGCTTATCGCTCATCGTGTATAATCTACCGCTTATTCGCTCGTTTGGTACAACCTATGTGGTAACAACACGCATGACATCGCTTCACGAGGCAAAACTAGCCTGGTTAAACGTGGTGTTTCACCATGTTAGCAAGCCCTCGTGGAAACGTGCCATGCGGGCTCAATATGTAATCTAATCGACATCGCGCTAATCGCTTATCGTCTACCGCTCGACGCCTAACCAGACGCGACGCTTAAACATTTCGTGTCGTCAGGCTACTCGCGCACGTTGTTATAGCAACGTTCGCAATTCAACTCGTTTGTTTTACCTATTCGATTCTATTTTCAACTTGGTCTGACTTCCTATCGATTGGACCGAGGTAGCGAAATTCTATCTGTGTCATATCGGCCCACATGACACGGTCTCACGAAACGGAAGTGATATGGAGAAACATGGTGGATACGCCGTTGGTACTTCCTATATATAAGTGTTTTAACCATATTACCAAACTTTCGTGAGGAAGTGCCAAGTGGGGCTCGATGTTAATTAACTTTTCAAACTGTAAAAAAAACTGATTTTTATAAAATTTTTATTAAAACCATTGGACAAGTGAAATTTCCTCACAATGTGGAGGTAACATCGAATCAACTTAACTCCATGCCCAAGGGAAGTCTCATAAGTCCAGTTTTGCGTTAAAAACTTTTGCAATCTCAAAACGAAATCTTTCTTAAGACGTTGGGTCGACATCGAGTTCAGCATTGAACCCAGGTCCTAGGAGAGTTTCCGTAACCTCAGTTTTCATTTTCGAATTCCTTAAAATGTTTAAAACCAAAACTTTTTTTGCAACGTTGGTTAACAATCGACTCAGTTAACCCTACATTATGAGAAACCTTTCAAGTTCCTTAAAATTTTAATCGCATCAAATTCTTCATAACACGAGGTACTGTGGAATGCCAACTTGTGGGATGTTACTTTTGTCGCCTTCCCGCTATCGCAATAGATCTCTTTTATTCGAAGCACTCTCGTTTGTCAACTCTCGGTCAAATCACTCGCTGTACCGCTACTTATACAAGGATTAACTCTCAGAAGTCTACCTATTGGATTAATTTCGGGACGAAATTTCCTAAAGTAGGGGAGATTGTAACAACCCGCACTTTCGTGTGTTGTTACTACTCGATATACTCGTTACGCCTAGCACCAGAGATTCGGATCATAATGTAACTATATTGCATATATCGCTATTCGAAGTACAATATCACTATACTACACTATTATCACAAACACTAACACTCACAATGACATTGAGTGAGGACATATTCTACCCTCCTCGGTGGCCATGATGTGTCGAAACGCAGACAATTAACGCTAACAAGGACCCTCGGGTGAGTGCTATAGCTCCAGTCGTTGTGACGATAACGACAATACAAGTGAATGGTACCCCGTCAGTCTTTGTGGCACAAAACACAATAACGTTCACGATGACATCAAGAAAGGACCTATACTACCCTCCTTGATGGCCGCGAAACGTCGCTAATAATCGCATACTCGAAACGAAAACCTTTTGTTAATTATCGAAACTGTGGATTATGGATACGTAAATACGACCCGTAGTGATATATACATATATAATAATATAACTCAACTATAGAAGCGCGCACCTCAAAAACTATCAAAAACGGAGAAATTCATCGCGTCAGGATAGCCATCCGGACGGATAGCAATCCAGACGGATAGCAATCCGGACCTATGACTCCCCTCTCCTCTTTTCTCCTATAAATAGCTGCCACAACACTGTTCAAGTGATGTGACAACTCCCACTCGACCAGACACGCTTCAAGACCTTTTTCTCTCGATTCCCTGCGGTTCCGGTAAGATTTCAACCTAGAAACTTGTACTTCTATGATCTACACTCCATTCTACATCATTCTATCTTTTAAAACTCAATTTCTAACTCTGAAATCTGCTGATTTGAGGCGTTTTGAGGTGATGTCACCAAGGGTTCTTATGAACTTCAAGTTGTGGCCTCATCCCCACTATAAACGACTCAGATCTGGGTGATTTCCACATGTTTTGATAACAAATCTCATCTAGATCCGTGTACCTAGCCAAGGAACGGTGCGATTTCGAGTTAACCACGAGAAACCGTCAAGAACGGCCAGTTCTGATGGAGCGGGGTGATTCCCGGCCGTTAGAGCGGGTCGGAATTTATGGAATTTCAAGTGATTAGTACGAGATTACACTGTCCCGGTAACTCTACACGAATTCCTTCCGATAAACACTCAGAAACAATATTTAGAATGCGAAACAGACGTATAATCCGCACGGATCATATGTAATCCGCACGGATCACATATCATCCGCACGGATAGCATGTCATCCGGACGGATACATGTCAACCGGACGGAATACATGTCATCCGAACAGATAACATGTCAATCCGCACGGATAACATGTCAATCCGCACGGATGACATGTCAATCCGCATGGATCACCTGTCGTCCACACGGATAACACTTACAATCCGCACGAGTCAACACTTGTTTGAACGGATGACAATCCGCACGAGTTAAAACTTGTTCGAACGGATGACCATCCGCACAAGTCAACACTTGTTCGAACGGATGACAATCCGCACGAGTCTTACAATCCGCACGAGTCAACACTAATCCGACCGGATAGCCTGTCATCTGACCGGATGACAGCCATCCGACTCAGATCCATATGCCATCTTATCGGATGAGCCCATCCGAATGGGTGAGCACCATCCGACCAGGTGACTGACTTTTCAATACTATTCTCGCTTAACCGTGCATCGTTTACTATATCCTTCAATGATTAACGCAGACGTATTCGCAACCGATCCAATCAAGTTGTATTTCCGCTAAATACGCACAGTGAGTATACTTGGCCCCTTTTTTATCGAATTTTGGGTGTAACATACGTTTCTAGCAAATCGAACTTATCAAACGAATTATTCAATCAATCGAATTATCACTTGCGAATAACTGTTATGCACAGAGATACGTGATGCTAGTTGCATATGTGCTAGGGCTTATACTCGCGACGTCCCACCATGACTAGTATAGTACTATTGCGCCCGACGGGGTCTAGTTTGCCATCGCATATTCGAGCATCGAGGACTTAGTTGGTAGTATCAGCTTTGTGAGTATATATGTCGTGTGTTACGTTCTTGCATATGGAAATTCGCTACACTTTTATCTATTACGCTATACATATCAAACCTGTATACTCGCCAATACTTTTGTATTGACAAATATTTTAACGTATGTTGCAGGTTAGATCGCAGACTATATCAAATCAAGCTAGGAAGTCTAGAAACTCAACAAAAATCTAGGTTGTCGGATTTGTATTGTTCGAGAGGACAAGAAATCTGTGATAACTTATGTGATTGTATTATTTGTTAGTATGGGATAACGAATGTATTAAATATTATCGCATTATAGTTGTTATGGATTCTCTTGAGCAATCTGATTCGCCTAGTGCCGCGCCCCGATGATTCCGCCATCGGTTGGGGTGTGACATGAATATTTAGTAAGGGGGAGTGTGTGTCCAAATGAGAAAAGTTTTGAAATGAAAATGATATTCCTGCAAGTGGTTCATCAGAAATTTTAAATGTAAAATCATTCTTTGAAGTGTATTTACAAGTGGTAAACAAAGAATAAATTTGTGAATTGTTAAAATGGTGAAATTTATTTTTGGGTAGAGTTTTTGTGCAGGTTAGAGCCAGGAATCGATTCTGAACCGGTAAACATTTGAAAGAGTCAGGTTGCGATCCTAAATTTGTGGTAAATGTGAGCCAGGTTACAATTCTGGAACTGCAGATGCTGATGAACTTAATGAATCAAGAGAATTAGAAAGTTCAAGAGCCAGATTCAGATTCTGAAGAATATCAGTATTCGAGGGGAGGAATCTGTTGGTGCTGATGGTAAAAGCCAGAGATCCTGGAGTTAAAGAGAAGAGGGAGATTTGAGGATGCTTACAGCGTCAGATACTTCAAAGAGTTCGAGAATACTGATAAAGACAGAAGATGCGAAGACTCGACACTTTAAGACTCGTCAACATTCGAGGGGGAGTCTGTTAGTGCATGCGTCTATCGACTTCGTCTTGTATCGAGTCTTGTTTGTACTTAGAGAGATCAGGGCATGTTATACGAGAGATATGTCAAAAATAGGGATGTGACAAGTTCAAACGAAATTTGAAGTTATGATTTCGTTTGAAATTGTCAATGGCACTTTCAAACGAAATTGATGATTTCGTTTGAACAGTAATTTCGTTTGAGACATCCTCAAACGAAATCACCCTCTCTATAAATAGCTAGTGTCTTGATTTCATTTGTAACTTTCCGGTCAGTGTAACGAAGTGCTGCCGAAGTGTTGTCAGATTGTAAATTGTTATCAAACCAATCATACAACAGTTTAAAGTGTATATCTTGCTGAATTGACCTCTACACGTCTGTTTCCGCCTTTCGTTTGAGTAAAACTCTTCTGATCGACTCAAAATCAATAAATGAATTCGCATAGAATAACTCAAAATCATCGTCACTTTCAACTTCTGCAATATCATCACTTTCAACTTCTGCAATATCAAAAGAAGTTTTTTAACTGCAATATAAACTATGATTATACAAAACATGATCAATTATGAAAAGTCTTTTAATTTTGAATAATCACCACTGAATTACCAGGATTCTTGAGATGAAAATTGTCGATTTTAACCTTTCTCGCTTCTAATTACGTATTTTAATTTCATTTATTTTTTTTTGAATTAATTAGTTTCTCCGTGTTTATTGGTTGCGAGATCGGACGGTTGTGGTTATAGCGTACATAATGTACGATTAGGCATATTGTATGATAACCGGCCTCTCTCTCTATATATATAGAGAGAGAGAGAGAAAAAGTATATCGTACGTTACGGCTTAACGTACTTCACGTACAACAACGTGCGTGATTTTTTCTACAACATGCGTAATTAATGTTTTCAATATGCGTGATTATTGTGTTTCAACATGCGTGATTTTAAAATGAACGTGCGTAATTACCTGTCGTACGTGATGTACGTTAAGCCGTATTGTACATTAACCTTCCTCTCTCTCTCTCTCTCTCTATATATATATATATATAGTTAGGATCCTGTAAAAAAGGCACAAAGTGTGAGAAAGGTAAGAAAGAATCTCAGCCATTAGATCTTTTGATTTAATGGTTGAGATCAATAGGGACCAAATTTTAAAATATTTTTCTTAATTTGGACTGAATTGAAATATCTAGGGGCAATTGTGTCTTTTTATCCCCATTTTGTAAATCAAAATCCCTGCAATTTCGTTCTCTCTCTATCATACGCTCACAATCTCTCTCTCTCTCTCTCCCTCTCTCTCTTTCTTCTTCCATATTCAATCAATCGGGAGATCCAACAGCACAACTCCAAGACCACCACGAATCGGAAGATCAAACATCAATCGGAAGCCGGTGTCGGAGTGCGAAGAGGGTGCGCGACGGTTGGATGTGTACGGCAGATGAGGGTGGTGGCGTATGGAGATGGAGGAGTAGCGGTTGTTGAAGACGATCGGCGTCGGAGAAAACGAGATTTTACTGTCGGGTGGTTGGGTTCGACGACGGCGGTGGCGGACCGGCAGTGGTGGTGCCAGCAGCGGAGAAGAAGATGATACAGAGATGTAAGGATTATTGAATGGTGTTATTTTTCTTTTCATTAATGGTGTTATTTTCTTTTCTTAATGGTGTTTTTTTTTTCTTTTCTGAATGGTGTTTTTTTGCTTCTCTGAATGGTGTTATTTTTCTTTTCATTAATGGTGTTATTTTCCTTTCTTAATGGTGTTTTTTTTTTTTCTAAATGATGTTATTTTTCTTTTCTTAATGGTGTTATTCTCTTTTTTCTGAATGGTGTTATATTCTTGTACTGAATGGTGTTATATTATTTACTGAATGGTGTTATTTTGTTTACTGAATGGTGTTATTTTTGTTTACTGAATAGTGTTATTTTGTTTACTGAATGGTGTTATTTTGTTTTCTGAATGGTGTTATTTTGTTTACTGAATGATATTATTTTTTGTTTACTGAATGGTGTTATATTATTTACTGAATAGTGTTATTTTTTGTTTACTGAATGGTGTTATTTTGTGTACTGAATGGTGTTATTTTGTGCACTGAATGGTGTTATATTTTGTTTACTGAATAGTGTTATATTATTTTGTAAAAATACCATGAATTGAACTATGAATTTATTTAAAACATCATGTCATGAACATGCTCTGATTTTGTGAATGATGCAAAAAAAATTTAAAATGAAGTAGGAATGATGTTATGGACGGTTATCAGGTCCTTAAATCAATGATTTTCTCTCTCAAAATCCTTAAATCAAGGATTACCATATTTGAATTGTTAATGCATTTACAATTATACCCTTAAGTCTTAATTTTAATTAGTGCCACATGTCCTCACCATATTCCTTCTTACACTTCTCACAAAAACCATTTTTTTACAATAACCTCACCCTATATATATATATATATATATATATGGAACAAATACCAACAAAAAATATAAGTGAATAGTCTATTTTAGGTATTTTTCATGTTGCCTAAAAAAACAGGATTTTACAAAACCTTGCCAAGTACAAATCGTTGATAAGATGCGTCGCTCACCAATGGCAAGACCACATGTGGTAAATGGTAGTTTCAAGACCACCCTTTTAAACTTTTACGTGAACCATTACAAAATAAGGGAGACCGAGAATGCAAAATGTGAATATTAAAGATGTAGCCTTTGGAGTAGATACAATAATAAACATTTTTAATAGTTTATCCGTCAAAAAACTATATTTCATGATGGATCACCAACAAAACTATTATGACAAATTTACGGGTTATTGGAATTTATCACCCCTAACTATTGGCGTTTGGGGGTGGCAGCGGCCATACGCCAATAGTTAGGGGTGATAAAATCCAATAACCCCAAATTTACCCTTACTCCAAGTATTAAGAGTTCATAAAACCATATTTAATTTTATGCGTGTTCGTATATAAATTCTACAATCGTTTTAAAACCTACAATTAACATTATTCGGTTTTTAAATAACAAATCCATGTTGATGCTCAACATATTCAGCCATATCTCATGTCCATGTAACTAGTGCATCCAACTATGGATGAAAAAAATTCAGACCGAATATCGATACCATACTGAACATACACAGTACGACATCCGGTTTTTAGTTTAGCTCTAGTATCAATACTATGTTATATGGTATCGGGTCGGGACTTTTAATGGTACCATACCAAACATACACGGTACACTATTCGGTTCTGCGTTTAGCTAATTTCAATATCGGTACTATGCGGTACAGTTGGTTCGGTACGATACCAGTACCGATCATCCCTGCATACAACACACTTGTCTCAGTTGGCTGTTCAAATTTGACCTCTTTTACTAGTTCAATAAGTCTGCTAAGTTAGAATCTAAAATGACAGATGAAACTAACGTGATAATAAAGTAGATTCTTATACATTTAGAACGACCGAAAGCACGCATAAACCGATCTAAGTTGATTTTACATGATACTTTCAAAAAAGGCCAGTCCAAAATGTCTCTAAAACTATAAAAGCTACCTTTTGTGAATTCCATCAAAGTTATGTGATTTATGTAACACTTGGCCACTTGTACTACCAATATTGTTCACTTTGGTCACAAGAAGCTCAATGATTTCTTTCTTATTGCCTTAGTGGAGACTTCTAAGAAGCCCATAGTTCCACTTCAACTTGAACATGCTGAGTGTGGAGTTCTGATGGAATCCACGCCCATAACACGTTGGTACAATCACCCCTTATGGACTTGCTCCTAGTGAGATTTGCCCCACCATCCTAATTCGGGATGTGGGATTCACCGAAGGTATCCTTCTGAACACCCTTGGGGACTATCATTATTGATGAGGTTTGTCCCACCGTCTCGAACAACACAAAAGCGACTCTAATACCATATGTAACATCCGACCTCTTGTACCACCAATATTGTATGTTTTACCCATGAGGATCTCATGGATTTATTCTCGGTTGTCAGAGTGGAGCCTTCCTAGAATGTCACCCATCTTGATACCACTCCCAATTGAGTACGCTTAACTATGGAGTTTTGATGCGATGCAAATACACTGAAATGTGTTGGTAGTATTTGAGGCGGGACATGCCTAAAGAACTCGGCATCTTTCTTGTCAATGGTCTGTGTGAGTTTTGCCTTTGTGTTACAATCACACCCCTATGGACTCATAATTTTCAATGAGGCTTGCCCAGCCAATCCTAGTCAGGGATGTGGGGTTTACCTAAGGTGTCCTCCTAAATACCACTGGGGACTCGTCATTCTTGATGAGATTTGCCCTACTATACCAAGCGACACATGAGTGGCTCTGATACCATTTGTAACATTCAACCTCTCGTACCACTAATATTGTCCTATTCGTCCACAAGGAGCTCACATATTTGCTTTTGCTTTCCAAAGTAGAGACTTCATTGGAGGATAGACATCCTGATGCTACTCCCACCCAAGCACACTTAACTGTGGAATTCTAACGAGATCCACAACCATCGTGCCTGAAACACATTGGTGTTATTTGAAGCGAGATATGCCTAATGACCCAAAATCTATCTTGTCCAAGATAGATGTAGAATTTGCCTAAATTCTAAAGAGTACCACTTTTGCTCTTCTGGCTCATTTGGTAGTGATCAACACTTACATACACATACAAGTTTTTACATGAGAGTGTTACACTTTGTAGCTTAAACATTATTTTCCATTTTTAATCTTAATTTATTCTTTTATTTCTTAGAAGATTACTTGAGATACATATTTCACTTTCTATACTTAAAAAGATAGTCAAAGTGTTTGAAAATGTCACTTTGAATCAATGTGATAGAAAATACAAATGACACACCGTGATGCATGGCTTGGTCGTAGCATCGACCAAGTATTGGTTAATGTCTATTTTCTCTCATGGCGTTTTCTATTCGTTGCAATAAGTGAAAATGTATTTTAAATTTTGAGATAACTGCAATTTGCGTCCTCATGATATGTTGTCAGAATCAACTTGCGTCCCTAAATCAAAATAGTGGACATTTGAGTTCTTGTGGTTTGCAATTCGCTACACTCTGAGTCCCTCAGAGCAACATATCCCTTTCTTTGGCCACCAAAGATGAAAGGTGACATTTTCTCAAAATGGCAAGCGTATATTTTGTAGAACAATGAAATACCCTTTGTTTTCTTTCCAATCAGTTACACACAGTGGCGGACCCAGGAATTTTTCCATGGGGGTGCGGAAAATTTTTAAAGATTTTAGGCTCATATATATATAAAAAATTCGGTTAATATCGGGTCGGATCCGGTCGGTTCGGGTCGGGTCAGGTAAAAAACAAAAGTACATCAAGCTAATATTTATATAATCATCAAGGTCACGAGAGAGAGCGGGAGAAACAGAATAGGAATGGTGGTTTGGGTTGGGTTATTTTATTATAGTTCAAATTTTGTTGGGTTGGGTTAAGTGGACTTGGGTTGGGCTAAATTGTTTAATAAGTGGGTTACAAACTTATAAATGATGTCATATTATTATAAAAGTCAGTGTTTAGGTTATATTTTTATAAAAAAAACAGTGTTTATTACATTTTTTTATAAAATAAAAATATGATTTTTTTGTCTAAGGGGCCGATTGAAATTTCCAAGGGGTGCGGGTGAAAAATTCCAAGGGGTGCGGCCGAGATTTTATCGAAAAATTAGCGCTAAAAAATATTTTTTCAAGGGGTGCGGCCGCCCACCCACGAGTGTGGGTAGGTCCGCCCCTGGTTACACACCTTTTCATTTGGTTAACCAATCATTTCGATTTTTAAACACTTTGAATTATTTTACAAAATATAGTCATAGTCTTAAACATATTTTGTAATATGAAACTTCAAATGATTTTTTCATAGGAATTAGTTTATATAAACTATGTTTAAATTCTGTAAGACCCTTACTTGATTTATACGATTTTCATATAAATATCAACTATAAATGTGTAATTACGATTACACATACATTTGAAAATATGAGTTTGTTAAAACACTTTAAGATTTAAAACATTTCAACATAAAATATTTATATCGTCGTTTAAAACGTGACGACGAAATGTAACGCGGAAGCTTGAATCTTGATCGTGTTCGGTTCCTCGATGAGCTTGATCGTCCTCCGGTACTTTAAATTTTTCCTACATTTCATAAAACATGAAATGAATTAGTCATACGTAGTTTAAAACGTATCTAAACGAGTTCACAACGTAAAATAAACAACTTAGCAGGTTTTGCTGATTTAAATACCTGTCGCGTGCCGCGACGGGATTTAGTTCCTCCACTAATAGTGTTAGGCGTGACCTAGGCCAGAAGTCTCCCACTAACGACAAGCCTTGGCAATATACGCCATGAATGTCAAGAGTGTCGCGTCATCTCCATTGATGAGCGTAAATATATTCTCACCAACAGAGGAAAGTTAGATTGTTGTTATACTCTGGCTTACTCTCACACAAAGCTATATTATTCTCACGTTGTAGTTTGGTCGCATCGATTCTGGCTTACTCTCACACAAAGCTATATTATTCTCACGTTGTAGTTTGGTCGCATCGATAAGTGTCTTCACTGTGGTGAGGCTAACAATGTTCTAATTTTGCAGATTATTCTTCGTTGCTTTAGTCAAGTGTATATCTCGATGTCTCGGATCATCAATCTAGAGCGCCGGGTAACGGATTATTGCTTCAACATACATAAAAGGGGTTTTAAGAGAAAAACCCAAACATTGGCAATATGCTCTTGAAGAATAATTATTTTCAAACACCATAAAGATAAAAAAGAATCAAAGACGACTGAGGATAAAAAGGATATATAGTATTTGAAAAATAATAAATAATAAAAAAAGCAATTAACAATTTTATTTAGAAAAAAAGTGAGAAACATAATATAGTGGTTTTAACCTTACATGTGAAGTAGATGTACGTTGAGATTTAACATTCTGACATATCACTTTCTTTCTTTTTTAACGGCAAATTTGAGATTACTGACGAATCACTGGAGTATTATTGTAACATCAGCGAAACCATCCGATCATATCCATCTTCGCTAGGCAATAATGCCTATTTAACATTTTGATATATCACTTGTATCAGATAGATTAAAATAGACTTCAAAATATTAATAGTGAATGGAAGTTGAATTGCCACGTTTAGCAAGTAATTTGTCATGGTAGTATTAAATATTCCATGTGATGATTATTGATTCTAGTGGCAATGTCATGTCACTCGATATTACTACTAACTAATAATTGCTTATAATTATGTATGAAAGGAGAAGATATATGAATTGTTAAAACTGATAATTAATAAACTATTTTCTTTGGCGGGCCGCGATGGACCGAATACCGTCGAAGGTTGCTTTGGCAGGTAGAGGGTTTATAGTTGGGGAGCTCGTTTATGGGAGGTGCGGGATTGAAGACAAAAACGACAAACCACTGCTTGGTTCGTGCGGTTATGCCCAAGCGGTGTGGAGAAAAGTGCTATTTTGGCTCAAACTCACGCCTATCACGGGGCGGTCTCTTGCGAGAAAGTTTGGGATGTTTGGAAGAATTTAAACGGCTCTAAACATTGGAAGAAAGTTGTAAGTGCAATCTTTATGACTCCTTTTGTATTTGGAAAGCTAGAAACGCCAAAAAATTCAAGAAATGGAGCATGCCGGAGTCTAAAATTATGAAGGAGATCAAAACGAACTCGTTCTTTTGGGTTACATGTAGATCTAACTTTATAGCTTTGAATTGGGAGAGATGGGATGAGTTTAAAGTTAGAGATGTAATTTTATAATGTTTTAGTTTTCATTGTTTGTTTGTGGGTTTTAGCTTTTTGCTACTCCGGTTTCTATATGATATATAGAAGTTTTTGGCTGTTAAGTTAAAAGTGATAGTATACTAATTAAATACTGTAATTTGTTTAATATATATGTGTGTGTGAGATTTTTTTTAAATAAACTTTGATTAGTAATATAATATCTTCGATGTAGCCTCTACATAGACAATTTTAGTATACTAATTGAATGTTATATAAACTTCGTTAGTGATGTGAAACATCATATATCGTTTTACAGGTAATTCGCATTATATAAAGTTTGCCTTTAGAAAAAGAAGAGGTATGTTCACATTGATTATGTGAATTTGTAACACCCAAAAAGTTTAGAATAAATTACTATAATACATTTAAGTTCCTACCATTATGATATTGATGCATATAATGAAATATATGGACTATTTCAAGAAAATAAAAATAAATCAATGTTGAAGTAAGACCTAACTTAAAGTTTGTATTTGGGTAAATAATAACTTTGAGGAAATTCTTTAGTAAGTTATAGATAGAGGACCAAATGTGGCTTAGGTCTAAAACAAATTAGAAACTTGCATATTCATGTGTTACATATCTTGCCTCAAAAGGAATAACTAGAGGCTCACATGAAAGAGATATCAAAGGAGAATAAGGTTTAATAAATCACGAAATTAGTGTTTATAATTTGTTCATCTACATTTTACACGTACATAACGCACCATTCTTGGTGTTTTACTTCAAAGCAATCTCTCTCTCTCTTTTCCTTTGAATGGCAAACTGAAACTATTATTTCACCAAAACTAGCAAGAAGCTAGATACAACACAACAAAATCATGAAAAAGGAACAAGAACTACCCAACTAACTTGAAGACACCAAAGCAAACTCTTAGGTAGGTCGTTACTCTCTTAAATTATCCATAATATCTAGGTCAAATAGTAATTCTATGAATTAAGATGATTTTGTAGAGATTAAAGCTTATATGGATGATTAAAAGCTTAGAAATATTACCATCTATGTTTGTAAATGGCTAGAGCTTACTATTCTTGAATACATAGTTAAAAATATGGAATTGAGTTTTAGGTATTCTTGAAATGGTGAAAAAAAAAACGAACTGGCTTAGTATAAATATTAGGGGTATGGAGATGTGGAGAAAGCCAGTTAGATTAGAGGAATTAAGGGGAATAACAATGTTTCGTATATGGGCTACATGAATCTTAGTTTTGTGATTCGACAGGTATTGATATTAAGCCTTTTTGGGAGGTAATTATAATTTTAGATTTGAAGCGGTAAGGGCCATGGGGAGGTCGGGCTTTAGTAAGCATATGGTATCCAAGTGTTTTCGTTTTGAATGAATCGGTGAAACATATATATTATTCATTGGTCTCGGGAAGAATTTAAAGATTCATATGGTAAACCTTTATTTGCCCAACAAAACACGGCTAAAAGAAGGCTTTGGGAAAAAATAACGCAACTAAAAGAAACTAAGGAAGAATATGGGTGGTATTTATCTTGAGGAGCTGAAGAATACCAATTTTGATGTCGTTTATGCAAATGACTTCAATGAGGTAATACCGATTTTGATGAGGTTTGTGCAAATGACTTCAATAACTTCATTGCTCAAGCAGGGTTAGATGAATTTTCAATGAAAGAGAGAGGGTTCATGTTTTGCAAAAGTAGGAATAACAAGGTGAAGATGAGCAAGATAGATTTTTGGTGTGCAATAATTTTGTAAATGAGTGGTCCGGAGCGTGTAGTACCACGCTTCCCCGGTTTCTTTTTTATCATGCTCCAATAATTAATTTTGGCAACTACTCCGGGAGATTTTGGGCCGATCCCCTTTCGGTTTTTTAACTCGTGATGGGATAGACCAGGGTTGGAGGAAGTGATAGAATAGGCAAATGGGTCGTTTCAATGTGCGGGTTCACAAGATGTGTCCCTTGCTACGAAATTGAGGTTTTTTAAAATAAACGTTAAGGGCTTGGGTTAAGGAGCTATGGATGAACTAGGTTATTCTCAGTGAACTTCACAGGGTTGGACCATTTAAATTATATATACAACAAATGTAAAATAAAAAGACTACCTGAACTTCCCGGACAACAAAAATTAATTTATATTAATCTAATTATGTCCGTTAAATAAATAAAAAATATTTTTTTTCAAACGTTATATTATTTTATAATTATTTTGAATTAACAGTTGGAGTTCAGATAACCTAACCAACCCTAAAACACTAATCAATTCGTGGTTTGATTTAAAGAGGATTATGGTTATAATATCTTGGATAAAACTCCTCTCGGTTGGACTTCCAATGGACGAATTTGTGCCCTATGAAAAACACTTAGTTATGGTGTCCAGACTTAGGTGTTTTGTCAAGATAATTTTTATGTATTTTCCTACTAAGTAAGCATCTTGCATTTGCATTTTCGATTCCAAAATCCGTCAAACTCATACGCCTCGTTTATCCTTGTAGGATAACTCGACAATTCTCCAAACACTCAAACGTATCACTCACGTACGCGGGCTTTAGTACGCAAACCGTGAGTATACTCAATCCCATTTACCGTTTTACACACTTTGGGTGCAACATGCACACAATATCATAAATCACATACTCATAATTAAACTTGCTCACATAAACACTGTATCCGTTAAGACATGATACTTGTTATATCCTTGTTGTTACATGCCATGCTCATAGTGTTCTATATGCTCATTAACTTTGCAAGCCTACCTTAATAATTATAGCGCTATGCACCGCCCGTATTTTTGTGGTATTGTTAAGTAAACTATTTTACGGCCTTGTCGTTTTGGCGACACGGATATGCACAATTGCGGTATACTTTGGTTGACTTATAGTTAACACATACTACTATGTAAATAAACAATGTATGCAAATTACCATGTTGGATATGAGACAACTTTTAGACACGATTATGCTATGTATTCAAACTTGTATACGCGCCAACTTTTGTTGATTTTATTTTAATACATGTTGTAGGAAACTAGTTGATGACGATTGAAGAAACGAAATTTAGGGTGGATTGATCTCATCAATTTATTCGGTTAGTCTATTTAAGTCATCAGTTAGTCTATTTTATTACCTAATCAGTTTTCGATTGATCAAATAGATTTATTCGGTTAGATTGACGGTTTTTGGTTTGGTTAATTTAATTTCAGTTAATAGCAAAGACCAAACTTGGGCTAAAACTTTTGCTAAGAAATATATGAAATTGAGGTAAAATACATGAAATAAAAGTATAAATATATGAAATGGAGATATAAAATACGAAATATATGAACTGGAGATTTAAAAGTTATTAAAGTGTAACTACTAACTAATTATCTATAATTTTGTTAAAAATGAGAGATTAAAACGTAATCTAAATGAGAGGATTAAACTAACAGGATTTAGTCACTTGACATTTTGTAGTTATTAAACATTCTGAGATAATGACTAAATACTTTGGGCTTTAATCACTTGTATACTAAGGCATCATCTACGTGTATCTTTTAATCTACACGTCAAGACCGATCAAGACAATTATCAAAACGTCGAAAAAAATGAGTAGGTCGTCACAGTACTTTTGGATTCTTTTGGAACATTATAGTTTAGAAGATACGACAAGAGTACGTAAACGAATTTAAACTCATGATTTAAGTGTAATAAGACGTGGGGCTAAAATATAATTATTTTTTAAAAGACCAATTTACCCTATTTTAGTGGTATAAATTATGGTTTCTTATTTTTTAGGTATCTTAAAATGGCTCTCTCTCTCATGGATTATAATATAATATAGATATTTTCATTTTTATAACAGTGTATAAAAGCGTACCAACAAGACACAAAAATCTAAAGTTTTACAACTTTTTTGTAACAATGTATAAAAACGTGCCAAACAGGACACAAAAATCTAAAGTTTTACAACTTTTTTTAAATAAAAAATAAAGTTGTTACGAAGATATTTTATTTGTTAAAGACGCATAATATAAAGTGAAACAAAATATAAATTCAGTCACTCAAACAAATCTAATAATTATAGAATTTCTGTCATGTAGTTGGAGTGGTTATTCATTATTACTAACACTTTAATGTGATTATATATATATATATATTTTAATAAAGATTGTCTTTGAAGATTTGTTTATTTCTTGGTGATGTAACACACGAAAGCATGTTTCGATTATTCTTAGTCCACTTCGTCATTTTTGAAATCTCCAATCACAAGTTATTATATGTCCTTTGATTAAAAAAAATAATTATAAGAATATTTAGTTGAACAACGCGCGACTGATGTTATAAATTTGCGGAGATGTTGATAGTTAAATGAAGAGTAAACTACACTTTGCCATCTTGTAGTTTGGAAGCACTTGCACTTTGTCTTCCTGTTTTTCAGTTTTCGCTCTTTTGTTCCCCACGTCTGCATTTTATCACACTATGCTTTCGGCTTTCCTATTGTTAGTGGACCGTTTGACTTTTGGTGAAAAGACTAAACTGCCCTTTTTCCTATTGCAATTTGCGTCTATGTGGTTTCATTATTACGTTGACAAATCTAGGGCTATGGTGATCTAGTAACGAACTTTCTTAAGCATCTTTACAAAATAAGTATTGACAACCAAATTTAGGAAGTTTAGACGATCATCAAACTGTGTGACACTCCTTTTTTTTTTTTTTTAATTTCTACACAATTAGTCTATTCAAGACACCAAAACATGCAAGACTTCTAATTCGAGATGACTCTTACATTAATTTGACCACACTTGCATTTTTATAAAAGTTTTAATTATTTTTATAAAACATAGACTAGCTTTTATATTCACAGAGACCCCCTAAGAACAATGTATTAAGAATGATAATATTAGATGGTCGTGGTGGGTGGTGGGTGAAGTAAAGAGTAAAGTTAAGGAGGCATAATGTGATGTGGATAAGTTAAGAGAGGTGGTAAACAAGTTGGGAAACAAAATTACCATGATACCTCATAAACAAACGGTCAACTAACTGTCCACTGATGACGTGGATGCATAGTATGATGAAATGTAGGCACGGAGAGCCAAAGAGCATAAACTGGAAGATAGCGAGACAAAGTACAAGCGCCCCCAAACTACAGAGAGGCCAATTGTAGTATACTCTTAAATGAATACGAAAGGTTTCATTTTAAATAGAGTTAAATGCCAAAATGGTCCCTGAGGTTTGATCACTTTTGGCACTTTAGTCCAAAACTCAAACGTTTTGAATCCGGGTCCCTGTGGTTTCAATTTTGTTGCCATTTTCATCCAAAATCCAAGCTGGGTCTAATTTTTCAGTTAACCACATGCTTTTTGTTGTTTTCCAATGTATATTTTAATTTAATACATATGATATCATATAAATTATGAACAATATATATAAAATAGCACGTTTTTTGTGTATAAAAAATGAATACCAACCAAGCTTTAAGCTCGTTCTGGAATTGGTGGGACAATTCGGATAACAAACGCATTTAAATTTTTGAAACGTAATTGTCAAAATAATTTATCCTACAAATATTAAATTATATACATACCACACAAGTATAGGATCCTGTAAAAAAAATATTTTTTGTAAGAAATGTGAGAGGGCATGGAAATTGACATGTAGACATCATATATTAGACTTAGGCATGATGGTTTGGGTTGTTTGGGCAAGAAAACATCAAAGATAACAAATTAAGACACAATCAAATGAATTCTAGGCTTAAAACTTAAAACACCATGCCATAAACGTTAAGTACTGTGTTTTAAGTGTTAATTAGTGTGTTTTAGTTATGTCTTAAATTTCATGCCTAGAATTCATTGCATTGTGTCTTAAATTGTTATGTTTGATGTTTTTTCAACCAAAACAACCCAAAACATCATGACTAAGTCCAAAACATGATGCCTAGATGTTAATTCGTATGTCTTCTCACACTTCTCACGAAAAATGTCATTTTTACAGTATCTCACCCCACACACACATATGTATATTTCTGTTGTTTATTTTTTTTATATAAAACTAGTAGGGTATCTGTGCATGCGGCGGAACGACATTTTGTATTTTGGTACTCGTTTGATTAAGTATAAGATTTTGTTACCCTTTCAAGTAGGAAATTTTGTTGATTTCTCACTAAAGTGTAAAAGAAATTCTTAATCAGTTATTCATCTATGCCTTTAGTTTTAAAGATGATAGTGTTTCTAGCTTTTAATCTAGAGTAAACTGCAATTTTACCCCATAAGGTTAGGGGTGATTGGCACTCTTACCCCCCCCCCTAAGGAAATAATTGCAATTTTACCCCCCACTGTTAACTCTTATGTCGCAACATTACCCCCTATACTCAATTTTGTTGACTAATCTGTTGACTTGGTGTTGAAATGACTATTTTACCCTTTTATTTTACCCCCTGTGTTTTGTTTACTCTGTAATATTACCCCCTGCCACCATTGCCACCGCCATTCACCACCACAGCCACCACTGCCACCTCCAACCACCACCCTCAACCACCACTGCCACCGCCATTCACCACCACAACCACCACTGCCATCTTCTTCCTCCCCCTCTCTCTAAAAAAACCCACCACCCGCCTTCATCTTCAACAATCACCACCGTCATCTCCACCACAGCCACCTCCCTCAACCACCTCCAGCCACCACCCTTTCGGTAGAATCAAAATCGATAACGGTAATCAAATTTTCATGTGTCAAATTCAGAGTTCATTGTCTCTTAAAACAAATACATACCAACCGAGTTGCCTAGCCAAGATACGGATCCGCTCTGTAAATTCTGATTTTGCTCAAAATAATTCCCATCGTCATAGCCTCTATATATGGAACAACAGTAGTAGCAGCAGCAGCAGCATCAACATAATCATTATCATCATCGTCATCAACATATCCATTCCCATAAAGAGGAGATTTATTTAATCAAACATACTAGGTTACGAAATCATGGGCTCAATTAAGATATTGTTAATTGGTAAACTGGAAACAGTTATATCAAAAGTCAAAACCCCAAATGCAAGAGTTGTACGAATTATAAAAAATCAAACCAAAATATGAAAAAGAAAGAAGAATTAAGATGAAACCCCAAATGCAAGATGAAACCCCTCAGGTGAAGGAAGGAGGCTCAAATATGTTAATAATAATGAGAAGAAAGAAGAACGAACCGCCATGGCTGCAAACATCAAGGCTGTTTCAACAGCCGGAAATTACCCCGCCAAGATTCCGTCAGTTTCAAGCTTCGTTTGATCCACTCGGACAACGGTGATGGTTGTGGCGGCAGTGGTGGTTGTGGCGGCAGTGGTGGTTGTGGCGGTTCAGATGGCGACGGTGATGGTTGAAGATGATGATGATGGAGGTTTGTGGCGGGGATGGTGATGATGGCAACGGTGATGGTTGTGGCGGCAGTGGTGGTTGTGGCGGCAGTGGTGGTTGTGGCGGTGATGGTTGAAGATGATGATGATGGAGGGTGATGCTTGAAGATGATGATGATGATGGAGGTTCAATAATAGCAGTTTACTCTATATATAATATAAATAATAATAAAAATAATAATAATAATAAATATAGGGTAAGATTACCAAAATACCCTTACATATAAGGGTCAAACTACCTTTGACTGAGCTTAGGGGGTAATGTTGCGACATAAGAGTTAACAGTGGGGGGTAAAATTGCAATTATTTCCTTAGGGGGGGTAAGAGTGCCAATCACCCCTAACCTCAGGGGGTAAAATTGCAGTTTACTCTTTAATCTATAATTTATTTGTGGTGATGACTAAAAGAATGTCTGACTTAAATCACTTGTATATTTAGGTTTCATCTATTTTTACATTTTAATCCGAGCGTCAATACTGCCTAAGACAACTATTGAAACGTCGACAAAAATAAGTAGGTCATCACTGTACCTTCGGATTTTTTTTTTAAAACGTTATAGGTTATAAGATATGACAAGAATACATAAAACAATTATAAGTCTGTTGTGGAGGTGGAAAGTGTAACTAATTATCCATAATTTTATTGAAACTCAGGGATTTAAGTGTAATAAAATGGGAGACTAAAATATAATTAAGGGTGTATCTATAAATTAAGAATGAATTTTTTTTATTTTTTTTTGGGTATTTTCCCCTCTTATGTATTATAATATAGTATATTTAAGTATACTTTTTTTTTTATCAGAACCAAATCTACTTGTTTAGTTTGAATTTTAGAGTTAAATTTATTAAGTCTTTAAAAAGAAAATTGTTATGAATGCACCATAATGTGTTGACTCTCCACATATGTAACCACCATCTCTTCATGTCCTTTGTATTAATGTAAGAACACTATATATAGAGTGCTTTGTATTATATGTTGATATCTCAATGAAAAAGAATTCCTATTCACTTATTCTCTATAGTCTTGTTCTCTCATGTTTAGTATAGTTGTATATGGATTGCTAATAGACCATTGTTTTACAACACGTTATCAGCACGAACTGCGGCAAGATCTTCATATCCATGATATGAATCTTCATATCCATGATTTGGGTTTTCTTTCATCCATTCAGGTAACAATACACAAAGCTCATATTTCTACTTAGTAATTGTTTTATTATTTTAGACATCTTGAATAATGTTATCGTATCCATGAAAAGTGAAATTAAGAGTAGAAACAATTGACCTGCAGCCTTTCACCTTGGACTTCATGGCTCCATGTTTTGTCCTTATTTTATTGTTTTTGTATATAATCATAACTAGAAAATTTGGATTTAGTTTTGTGAATATTTTGATGGCATGAAAGTAACTGAGGAGAAAATGACTGAAAAATAAATTATATTTGATTTGTTTTCAATAAATAAATAAATAACAACGTTTATAGCCTTTGAAGATTATTTTTTTCATGCAATTGCTTACGTTCTTCATTAGCATCAAATAAAAAATGTGTGACTTCTACTTTATAAAATCGGACTCTTTCATGTCATTTACTACATTTTAGATTTGTAGTATTTCAGATTTCCCCCAATATCATCATTAAGTCATCATGACTCGTGACCTCATTATTTTTTTATGTATATTTTTTTCTTTTGGTTGTTCTTATATGGGCTCGATGAAAATCTTGCCTAGGTTAACTAGTCATAATCTATTATTCATCCATTTAAATGTATGAAAGTTTAAATGTTATATATAGTATTTACATTTGCTAGTAACGGGTCAATATGATCATCAACATGCACATAAATTATTTGTTTGTATTAAGAATTATTTTGACATTTTGATTTCAACTAAGAAATTGTATTTAAGATGATGAGCCTAATAAACTTTGTTTGAAAACAAGTTAATTTGCACATATCTAATAAATATTTTCCGAAGAAACCTGATTTTCTATGTATTTAATCGGCCATATACTTTACCGGTTGAAATCTCGTTGGAATTGATAATTTGATACACATGATCTAGAATTATGCTTTTGTGTTTGGCCGATTGCTTTCTAAAACCACCAAAGAAATTGAAGGGGGGTTAAGAAGAAACGGGATGGTAACTAATTACTATAATTCAATTTTTAAATTAGCCATAAAGAGCTATAAAGAAATCATTTAAAGTGGCAGTTAACATTCCCTATTAGTTTATATAATTAATAAAAAGTTTGTTAGCAATTTAGATAAGTTTTACATCCTTGCCACTTCATTATATTCTTTCAACACTTTTATGTATTATTTTCATTTACATTTTTCATCATAACACATGTTTTAAAGGTAAAATAACTCTTGTATGTATGATTAGTTACATTAAGCATCAATCATCTTTATTATTATTATGATTATTCATTCTGATATTCAAAAAGTAAAAGTGTGACACTTTGTTGCCTTTCTAGTTCATAAAGTAATAGCCTATAATAATATTAAATTTCTACATATAGTGACAAACTCTTGAGTAGAGTTATTTATGGCACTTGTTTAATTTTCTATTAATATAATAAACTTTTCATGTGGTGTATTGATGTCTTTTATGACAATTGAATAGAGATTTTATGGCAAAATTAAGTACTTTTCATTAGGTGTATTGATGTCTTTTATGACAATTTATTAGAGATTTTATGGCAAAATTAACTACTTTTCATGAGGTGTATTGATGTCTTTTATGACAATTGATTAGAGATTTTATGTCAAAATTAAGTACTTTTCATGTGGTGTATTGATATCTTTTATGACAATTGATTAGAGATTTTATGGCAAAATTAAGTACTTTTCATGTGGTGTGTTGATGTCTTTTATGACAATTGATTAGAGATTTTATGGCAAAATTAAGTATTTTTCATGTGGTGTATTGATATCTTTTATGACAATTGATTAGAGATTTTATGGCAAAATTAAGTACTTTTCATGTGGTGTGTTGATGTCTTTTATGACAATTGATTAGAGATTTTATGGCAAAATTAATTACTTTTCATGTGGTGTATTGATGTCTTTTATGACAATTGATTAGAGATTTTATAGCAAAATTAAGTCTCTAATTATGTTAGACTTTTCATCACCCATGACTCTTGCATACTTAGTAGGCTATGTGCCTCTTTTGATGGGGCTAGTTGAGGTTATGTGATGAAAAGATTATTTATATTGGTTGAATAAAACAATTTCCATTTATCAAACCTCAAATATGCTTATAAAGTAGTAATATATATATATATATATATAAGGTTTGAAACAACCAGAATGAAGGTTGTGTGGCTCTAAGCCATTCCTTAAGGTAAATGCAATGATAGATTAGTGAAAGGTCGAGATCATGTACATAACAAAAGCAATTGTAATGATAGCACTATGAAAGTTATGTGGTTATAATTCATTCCCTAAAAGTGAACGTGATGATATAATGATCGTTATAAAGGTCATGATCATGGTAAATGATGAGGGAAATCTTTTTCTTATGTTTGTTCTCTTGTTCATAAGTAAACTACTCTGATGTTAATTACTTAAATTGATAGATAATAATTCATTTGAGTTAGTGTTGATGCTCATTTATACTGAATTTCACATGAATCCTAAATCAATGTTGAGAACCCGAAGTTCTCCCAAATGTATACAAAGTCCCGTTTGTTTTAATAATGATTTTTCAAGTTCAACCCAAACTTTAGTTCATCGCACTTGGCGTTTTTGGCTAACATAATGCCTAGTGATGGAAAACCTTATGAATAGTACATGTTTTCCCTCTAAACAAAGGCTAAAACTATAATATTTCACGTGGTAGAGACGCTATTGATACTATTTCACGTGTTAATAGCATATTAAATGCTCCAGAAGAGCATCGATAGTTTACCCGCTGATATCGAATTTTGTAATTCATAATGCATCATATTCTAATGTATACCGAAGAAATTTATTAAGTTTCCACTATGTTTGAATGAAAAGTCATCACCTTGGAATGGTGTAAAAGAAAATGTACTAAATATCTAAAATAAATCATATAGTAAATATGGCCAAGAAGACTATATTAGAAGTTACTAGAAATGATACTAATTTTCCACAATATTCCATTAAATCAAATATGGTGAGTAACCAGAAGTTACTAGAATATTTATACGTTCACCACATGGCATGACCAAATAGGTCATCAAGATAGCATCATGATATGCTAAACAATCAAACATGCTAACCGGTACCTTAGCACCTCTAAGTAATCTAAAAACATTGCTCCCAAAATGCCTTATCATATGTCTAGTTAGTTTTTTTTTTTTTTTTTTTTTTTTTGTGGCAAATTATTTTTTATGCCCTTCCAAACAATAAACTCTTACAAACAATCCCTCTTATATGAGACCATTGAAATGTATAGTTGTGTGGATTGTGGCATTCATACATGGTTACATGTGAGTTTTTAGCTACCCGTATGTAGCATATGCCCAACACTATGGAACGTTGTTTTTTTTTTTTGCATGGTTTAACACGGTTCTTTGACAACCCAATTGTAGGGACCATTGTTGGGCACAATGTGAAATATAATGAGAGGCATACGTAGTCGAGACGGATTTCGCCGATTGATTATATCAATTCAAAACCAACTGTTTATCACAAATACTCCCCATTACAACTGGTCTCCTGAAGAGAACCAAGTTTCCATTATATATATATATATATTGTTGTGCAGCCTATGTACCAATAGCACCACCATAACATATAAAATGGGATATGTACATCGTATTCCCAGTCTTAGGGGGAGACAAGAAAATAAAAGACTGGTAACATAAAAAAAATGCATCACTTTATATATCGACCCCTGAAGTGGTCAATGCAAATCTGAAGTTCAAAAGAAAGAGCGTGTATTTGCAAATAATAACAAATGAAATACAAGATGCATTTACTAACACAAATAAGGTGACAAATTCACATATACCAGCTTAAACTTATCTGCTCGAATGGAAGTACTCACAAAATGATTATCATATTAATAAATTGTGAGAGATAAATCGGTTCCAAAAAGATAAAACCCACAAAACACAAAAAGAGCAGAGTAACGCAGTTGGTGTAACCCCAAAAGAGGTGGCACATAAAACACCATAAGTGGTTACATACAAAACCCCAGAAGTGGTTGCATACTAAACCTTAAAGAAGGTTGTTGTCAAAACCCCAAAAGAGGCTAATGGAGTTCTAAAAGAAACTCTAGTACCAAACAAATATGAGATCGCGATGAATTATGTACAAAATAAGTACAATATGGAACCGTAATGAAACACGTGTAAAATGATATATTTGATTATGCTATAGCAATAGATGTAATCGATGAAAAAAAAAGATTATGTATATAGAAAGTGTGCAAGAGTGTACGCACACAAATAGCCAAAATGGCTACATGACTTCAGGTTGAACTAACTTTGCTCGACAAACTAAACGTTTTCGAACCAGCAGTTCGAACACCCACAGACGTCAAACCAGTAGGTTATAAATGGGTGTCTTTAAATAAAAGGAAACGTAAATAATAAGTTTTTGCGATGTAAGGCACGCTTTTTAACATAAAGATTTTTCCTAAATCCCAGCAGTTAATTACGAGGAAACGTATACCCCTGTAGTGGATGCGATAATATTTAAATGTTTAAGCGGCCTCGCAATCTCAGAATGACTTCAGATAAAACAACTTATGGATGTCATCACCGTATACATGTACGAGACAATTGCAAATGACATCTGTATGAAAACCCCCTGAAGGATTAAAAATGCTTAAAGCATTATGAAACAATAACCCCATAGGTGTTATATGTATAAATCTTAAAGGAAACTACTCGTATGTGGTACAGTCGACTATACTCTGAAAAGAGAGGTATAATTTTGATAAAATGAGCTACATCTATTTAACAAGATTTCACTCTTACAGTGATAATGTAAACATCATCGAGAGGGAACTCTCAAACTAAAGAGGAAAATTTTGAATGACCTTTACAAAGTGTAGTTATTCTCGACCTGTAGTTCGAGTATATATGTACTATTTTTGCTCGTCAATCTGACTACATCTAGAAGATGTTACATAGAAAAAGCTCATTCGTTGAGTACATGAACGATTGTCTGATCGCTTGACATAGAAAAAATATTCTTATCAACCCCAAGAAAGTGATGTTGAACTACTTAGTCAAGAAGTACCATACTTAATTGCGATCAGAGCATTGACGTATCTTGCAAACAAGACGACATCTGATATTACGTTCTTGCTAGATGTCTTGGTAAGATTACAGTTCTAATCTCAAATGTTGCACTCTTTTTCCCTTCACTAAGTTTTTCCCATTGGGTTTTCTTGGTAAGGTTTTTAACGAGACAACATAACTGATCCAGTAGTATCAGTTTATCTTATAGGTCCCGAAGTACTAATTTAACATCATCATAAATCATGTTGTTAATTGTGTATAATGCGTAGTGCACTATTTTTCCCTTGACTAAATTTTTCCCATTGGGGTTTCTTAGTAAGATTTTTTAATGAGCCAACATATCTGATCCAAAAGTATCAGGGGGAGAAAATACGCGCTGCACTCTTTTTTCCTTAGCTATGGTTTTATCCCACTGGGTTTTCCTAGCAAAGTTTTTAACGAGACAGCATCACCTAGCGTATTAAAAGAATAGTAGACTATTATATTTCATCATGTGGATAGTCAATAGGGAGTGTTATGAATGCACCATAATGTGTTGACTCTCCACATATGTAACCACCATCTCTTCATGTCCTTTGTATTAATGTAAGAACACTATATATAGAGTGCTTTGTATTATATGTTGATATCTCAATGAAAAAGAATTCCTATTCACTTATTCTCTATAGTCTTGTTCTCTCATGTTTAGTATAGTTGTATATGGATTGCTAATAGACCATTGTTTTACAACAAAAATAACTTTTTTTTGACAGGATTGTGAATTCAAGAAAACAAACAGGAAAAAATGTCCCTTTGTATAAAACTATACAAGATAGACATGTTGATAATGAAATAGTAAGTTTGGATATATTAAAACCTATATAAATTAGCAAACTTTTTATGCATAAGGAGTTGTAAGTTGTGCTTTGGGTGTTTTTCAAAAAAAAAAAAACTTTATTTTTTAGTTTTAACCAAAAGGTTTGTACCTTCTTCAATTTTAACCCTACATAATTTGTTTTTTAACTTTAACCCAAAACTTTTCATTATTTGCAATTTAACTTCACAACTTTTGTCACTTATACTTTTCATCTTTCGCAATTTTCGTTTTACGTATAGTTCAAAATTTTTCGAGTTAATACGACGCAACGTGCATGTGTGGTTCAACGTTTTTACCTCTATTTTTCCATGTTTGACAGGTTCGTCGCAATACGCATATTATAGGTCAAGTCAGTGTTGGTTGTCGATGACGGTTGTATGACATTAGTACTATTTGACACCGTTTTACGCCCCGCCGCAACGCGGGATGTGCTTTGGGGATTTTTCAAAGAAAAAATTGTCATGCATATGGTTGTCTTAAAGTTGGCTTTGGGGGTTTTCAAAAAAAAAAAATTGATTTTTTTTACTTTTCACCCAAAAGTATTTCATAAATTACTTTTAACCCAAAACTATTTGTTTTTTACTTTTAACCCAAAACTTTTTATCTTTTAAAATCTATCATCATAACTTTTTTTACTTTCAACTTTGGTCTTTTATAGTTTTCATTTTCCGCAAATTTTGCGCTCTATGCTTGGTTCTAAATTTTGTGACTTAACACATCACAGCGTGCGTCTTTGGCTTAACGTTTTTACGTTTCGTTCTAAATTTTGCGAGTTAACACGACGCAACGTGCGTGTGTGGGTGAACGTTTTTACATCGTCTATTTTTACCCCGTTTGACAGGTTTAACATAACGTGTGGGTCGTAGATCGACTTAGTTATAAATAAAGAATCCCCGCCGCATTGCGGCGGGTCGTAATCCTAGTTTAAAAAAAAAGTAGACAAGTCCATGGAAATAGCAACGGGTGCAAACGAGCCGAGTCGAGCCAGAGCTCGAGCTCGATTAACTTTTGAGAGCTCAAGCTCGAGCTTGGCTCGATTTGAGCTTTGTTTTCAATGCTTGAGCTCGGCTCGTTGGTATTTTCTCGAGCTCGGCTCGTTTATTATCTATTAACTAATATATTAAATAAAAAAATATAAATAATAGACTTTTCAGGCTCGTGAGCTTGATAAGTGAAGCTCGGGCTCAAGCTCGTTTACTAAATAAGCTTATTTTTAGGTTCGAGGTCTGCTCGTAAACAAGTTTAAATAAGATCGGCTCGACTCTTTTACCCTAAAGCTCGATAAGGCTCGACGAGCCTGACAAGCTTCACACGCCGGGCTCGAGCAGCTCGGACTCGATAAACAAACAAGGTTTTATTTTTGCCCCAAGCTCGACTCAGGCTCGATAAGGCTCGCCTTGTTTTGAGCTTTTTCTCGAACCGATCTCGAGTAGCTCGCGAGCCGCTCAGCTCGTTTGCACCGCTAGAAATAGCGTGTTAATACAACAGAATAAAGATAAATATCAACAGAAATATATCGTTGTCATATTAAATTAGTGGAAGGTACCACTTAGTAACATTACATTAACACTGAGATAAATTTTATAGACATTATTCTCAATGGTTCAATTCGGTTTAACATCATTAGTTTTTAATTTTTATGATTAAACCATAAGCTAAAACCTTTATTTCAATCGAAATATTTTAAGTTGTCTGTTAACTTGTTATCAAATCGAATTGTTAACACCCTAGAGTAAGTTATAATATATTTAGAAATGTTAATATGTCTTCAAAGTGGATGGTTATTAATTAAAAATGCTAATATTGATTTATTAATTAAAGCTAGTTTGAATACATCTACATCCGAGTCTCGATGGTAGATGTATTTTTGATTTATTAATTAAAGCTAGTTTGATTTATTAATTAACCTAATTAAGGGGAGGAGGAGTGGTTCACTAGTGATAGTTTCTATCACTCCCACTATCCAATCAAATCATGCCATGTCATCACCCAATATTCTATCACTAGTGATAGAAATGTAGGGGGGGTGGTATCACTAGTGATGGGATTCCAATGTGCAAGTATTAATGCACAATGTACAAGTCATACCCTATCACTCCTCAAAGTTCAACGCGTTATATATATAACTCGTTATACTCTATCACTCGTTATGGAATTGGGCGGGGCGGTGTTCCACGAGTGATATTTGATGTTCAACGCGTTATAATCCATCCACCCCGCCTGGCCTAATCGAACCAATATTTTTCAATAATCGAATCAGCCGATTATACAAATTTTAGAACCGGAACATCGGTTATAGGTTCGATTTTAACTTATAACCAAATCGAAACAACTCATGTTAACAACCACTCTATTTATAGGCGAATGGTTGACTCGGATTTTTTTTTTTGAAAGGAGAACTTCATTAGAAAACGCCGATCCCGAAGACCGGGACGGACACAACACACAAAAAACTACATATCAACAAATTTACACCAATCAGCCCAATCTAGCCTTGTTGGGATTGAACCCTACCAGAGGAACAGATAATGTAAAGCCAAAACCAGGTCACAACAGTGGATTCACAATAAGCAGCGGTTTACACTTTGCTCTCCCCTTGAAAGTGATTTATAACAACTGATGGTCTCTATCTGCTGCTCATATTCAACTGCTGCTGTCCTTTCAACTGCTGATGAAAACCCTGAAGTATTCAACACTGCTGGTCCTATCTACTGATGATAAAGCACTGCCCAGTCAAGGACTGATCAACCTTGAGGAAAGCACTGACATAAAGGGAGAGCAGCTGTTTAGTAAATTGTTTGTCTTATGTATAGTCAGTGGTTAGGTTAGCAGTGTTTGTGTAAGGACAGTAGATACAGGTTGTTAGGCTGTTAGACGTCGCTTTCATGGTGACGTCAGCTGAGATACCTCAGTGGTTTGGTTTGTCTATAAATGTAACAGTGCCCTGTACTGTTACATTCGATTGACTGAGCGGGTTCATCTCCTCATGTCCAATCCTTTCATCTTGTGTGCAACCAACCTTGGGGCATCAGGCTGAGGGGGAGTATAGTTTGTAAGCATGACTGTAATCCTTTGCTTTGATTTGTAATCTTTTGACTCTATGTGAAGCAATTGTTTATCAAACTATTTCCTCCGATTGATTGTGTTTACAAAGTTTGTTTTCATTTCCGCTGCACCTAACATGTCTTCATATTCATTGATCATTCATTTTAAACAAACAAACACTATCATGAGAGCCTCCGATCCTAACAATTGGTATCAGAGCCTGGACAGTCAAATTCGATCTAACAATCAATTTGACATAACCGTTCGGCTCATAATTCATTGATACTAAGGTTGGTTGTATTTAGTTGAAAAACAGAGTACTGTGTAAATCATGTTCAAAATGGTTATTCGAAAACTCTGTAAATCAACCAAGATGTCATATGACACACAAATTTCACACAACAAGTAAATTCATGCACAAGACACTCATGGTTACTAGATCTGAAAGCAATATTTGTTAAATCATGAGAATATTCTTATTTTCTAAATTGATTTAAACTGTTGATGTGAAATATGTGATGTTTTCATTAAATACTAAAGTACAAACCTCAGATTAACAAAACCTATGTTCATAAAAGCATTGTTGTTTTGTTAACACAAAAAGAGGGAAATTAAAACTTTAGTTATTTAGATCTTATGTGTTGAAAACAGGTTGAGTTCCTAAAAAGGACAAAATCAACTATGTTCAAATACATTAAGAAAACAGGAGTCAACATAGTCCGCATCATATGTAATGTGAGATTGGGTGAAAAACTTGTGAAAACATGACCAAGTCTCTCAAAACATTACTGCAAAATGATTTTGGACTAATATTCACAAAAACTCAGAAGTGTGTTTATCTCAAAACTTTTTGAAGTCAAAAGAAAAGAGTATAAACATAAAACACTTATGAGTCAAAGTTTAGGGTAATAATGGTCAAATAAGCAACTGCTTGTGCTCATTGGTTCAAGGAAGTTCAGGTGACAATTGTGTTCCCAGTGATTGAACTTACAACAGGACTAGACAAATTTTCAAAAGTCATCACATAGGAATTAGATCTACAACAGGATCTTCAAAACTCATGTGTCCATGTGTCCTCATGTTTGCAATCAACTGACACAGAAAATGGTACCAAACAGTGGTCAAAATATTGTCAAAATATTCTACCACTGCTGTCAAACCACTTACCATTTTCATAAAACTTGAGAATGATATGATTATGTCCTCTATTGAAAATACACCAGATCCTTTTTGATACAGTTCTCAGAAAATCCTTTAACCATTTAAAAAAAAAGGATTTTCTCAAATAACCAGGATATTTTTATTTTTTTGGGATAATATATTTGAAACTCTTGCTTGTTTTTGTTGGCAATAGTTTCAGCTCCTGTCAGGATGTAATACCTTATTTTTGGTGGTATCTGTGTCCTCATAAATGGATCGAAAGGAAATGGTACATATGTCATGATCATGTCATAATCAGCTTTGTGCCTAAATTTTTATCAAAGGTTAATTGCAAACTGTGCTTGAATTACTAGGGTACTCATGTTTTAATTGAATATTAAACGAAAATGAGTTGCCTTAGTAAAAAGTTTTCATCATCTGGGGTACTAAACCACTGTCTTTCAAAATTGACATGTGGCAAAACCTTGAATGAAAATCCTCAAAACTGTTGCTGAAACATCTGTTCTTCAGATTTGTACCATTTACCCTAACCACTGTTTTGTTCCAACGTCTGATCTCTAAACACTGTCCACTAGGGCTGTAAACGAACCGAACGAACACGAACGAGGCCTTGTTCGTGTTCGTTCGTTAAGGAAATAAATGTGTTCACGAACGGTTCATGAACACTTACCGAACGAGATTTTATGTTCGTGTTCGTTCATTAAGGAAATGAGCGTGTTCACGAACGGTTCACGAACACAAGCGAACACAAATAAATTTGGCGAACGCGATGAAGGATAAAGGTGGATGGCTTAGAGAGTAGCACTAGAACTTGAATTCCTTATTGTGGAACGGATGTAGATCATATTCGTCGATGTAAATAATGAGAAAAGAAAGGGAAATGGTGCATAAACAAGGTGAAAGAGGGTTTCCTAGTTTAATTGTTAGGGTAATGTTATAAATAAAAGTTTAATAGTAAAAAAAGTATAGATAAAATATATGAGAGTATAAAAATCTTTAATTAAAACACGAACATATGAACATAAACGAACGCAAATGAACGAATGTTCACGAACACCTTACCGAACGTTCACGAACACAATTGAACGAACGAGACCTTTGTTCATGTTCGTTCATTTAACTAATCGAACGGAATTTTTTGTTCATGTTCGTTCATTTATTAAACGAACGAACATAAACGAACTTCCCGCCGAACGGTTCACGAACTGTTCGCTGAACGTTCGGTTCGTTTACAGCCCTACTGTCCACTGCTGAAAGTTAATCACTGATCCCTCATTTTCTTGAAAAAGCACTGATGCTCAAAATCAGTGTCTTATCCACTGATATGCTATCCACTGATAGTAAAAATCATTCACTGCCCATAATTTTTACCGTTGTAACTACTGATGCTTGATACGTCAGTGGCCCTTAAAACAACTGTTCTCCATACTTCATCCACTCCATCAGTGTTTGACACATGGTCAGTTTTTAGCCCTCAGATCATAATAACCGCTACCACATCAGCGATCATTTTTAAATAAAGCCCTGCCCTAAACCCCAAACAGGGTTTTACACTGTCGAATTGAATTCCAAAATTCTCTTCTCATAGCAGTTTCCAACCCTTCTTCTCAAAATCTCCGAAATCTTCCTTCATTCTTCTCCGCAACAATGACAAAATCAAAATCAAAACCAAAATCACCATCACCTTCCAAAGAGGTCGCTCAAACGGCCGAAGAATCCATAGAAATACCATTCAAACAATCTCACAACTATCTGGGTTTACTCACAAAACCTACTGATAATCACACCTTTGACACCATCATTGATACATTATCTGCATCAAAGTACAAAACTTTGTTGACAGCAAATGCTCCCATCTATCTGCAAACCCAGAGAGAGTTTTGGAAAAAGGCGTCGCTTGAAAAACAAGACGGAAAAGTCATAGCCATTAACTCCTTAATACAGGGTAAAGCAGTTCAAATAACCCCACAGTCGATCTCCGAAGTCTTTAATCTCAACGATCAGGAAGGTAAACTCTCTTTTGAGAAAGCTGAGATGAAAACTGATTTCGTAAACAGGGGGTATGCAGAACAATCAAAGGTTGATACCTTACAAAAAGGTTATTTTCCTTCTGCTCCAAGATTTTTATTTCACACACTTATGATGTGTGCTTCGAATAAAACAACATCTTTTAACGAAATACCATTGAAAATTCAATGCCTGGGTTACGCTATTTTGAATAATAAGGACTACAACTACTCCCAGGAGATTTTCAATGACATGGTGAAAAACGTTGAAAGTAAAGCATTTTTACTTTTTCCAAGATTTTTGAGTTACTATTTTGAACAAAAATTTGAAAAGGAAAATTTGAATTTGCTAAAACAAGGTGTTCATTGTCAAATAAAAAGCTTAACAAAAGAAACATTTTCAAGGATGATGGCACCAATAAAAACAAAAGCAGGGGTACCTGAGCAGATTTTAGTGGTTACAACTGCTCCTCAGGTATCAGCTGCTGAGCCCACTGCTCCAGGTGATCATAGCAGCACAACCACTGCTTTGAAACCCACACCTGACATAACCAAAAAGACCAAAAGATAAACATCCAGAAAACCTACCAAACCCAAAACAAAGGCAACTCTGGAAGATGAGATCCCAGAGGAAATGCCTGTGACAACACAAAAGTCACCACAAACCACTGCTGCTACTTCCTCACAGCAGTTGGAAGAAAGATCTCAAACCATGCCTAAAACTCCTCCTGCATCCTCACAAAAGGATCAGGTTGTAAGCACAGGGACACCACAATATGAAGCTCTGAATCCACTTGGATCCATCTTCCTCAGTCCTGATCCCAAGGACATGTCACTTTCAACCCCCATCCCCTCACCAATAATAATGCCACAATCCATGCTACCTTTGTTGCATGCAGCTGCTATAGCTCAGACACAAACCAGTTCCTCTCTATCACCTGTCACTGAGAGTATACCCCCACAAGTGACTGGGTCTGATGCTACTACTTCTGCTATCCCAGCAACAACTGAGGAGGTTACACCCCCTGAGTTACAAGTAACTCTCGGTGGTAGTTCAAGTGGAGCAGCAACTACAACTGGTGGATCAACAGATCCTCAGTTGGACAGTTGTTTCATAAGTAAGACTCCCTTGAAGGCAATTTCTTCCATGGCAACTTCGGTAACCACCAGTGAGTTGGATCTAACCACTGGTACCATCAAAGGTTTATCGAGTGCTGAAGAAAGAAGTCCCCAGTACCAAGAACAAGGGGCATCAATGGGTGATTTTTGGGACTCTGTTCCTAAGACACACATTGATATAACCACTGCTGGTGGGGATTCAGATGATCCTACTAAAGTAGGTGATGATTCAAGATATCAGGAATTGACGGGCAGAGTGGAAAAGCTTGAAGAATCAGTTTCTGAAATAAAAGAGATGGTGCAAGAGATTTTGCACAAGCCACTGCTATTCCTGCTCAAACACCTGCACAACATGCATTTGCTGAAAATGAGCTTTGGAATATTTTTCAACCCATGCTTGAAGCACAGCAACTTATGGCTGACAAAAAGCATGCCATTCAAGTACAAATGCTGACCAACATGGTTGAATCAAGATTTAAAGACACTCAAGCAGATCTCAAGGTTATAAAGGCTAGCATTCAAAGTGCCTCTGGCAAAGTTCCTTCTTCCATACCATTTCTTGTAAACCCCCCTTCAGATAATGCCAAAAAGGGGGAGAATAACAAGCTGTTGGGAAAAATGAATAGGATGGGAATAGAACATGGCCTTCATGTTGAGCCTGAAAAAGAAAAAGAAAAAGAAAAGCAGGTCTCAAAACCTGTTAGCCAAACAGCTGGTACAGCAGTAGTTACAAAAACTGCTGTCAGTAGCCAAACAACTGCTATGTCATCAACACACACCACTTTACCACACACCACTACAACTACTGCTCCATCATCATCATCTACAATCACACCATCACCACTGCCTCCTGTCATAAAACAGAAGACAACAGATGTTACAACATCTGTTGTAATGACAACAGTGATTGAAACACAAGTTGTTTCAACCACTGTCAGTCAATCACTGCCACAAACCACTGCCATCCAATCTACCACCACTGATCCACCCAAACCATCATCTGCTCCTTCTTCATTAAAAAGGAGAAGAAATCTCATATCAGATGATGATTCACCACCATCACCACCAACTTCACCATTTCCATCCCCTGCTCAAAAGCAGAAGACAACTGCTGACATATCAGCAGTTGTAATGACAACAGATGTTGAGACACCAGTTGTCTCAAAAGCTGTTAGTCAGTCATCCACCACTGCTCTCACCTTTTCTACTTCACAGCCAAAGCTCTTCAACAGAATAAGAAAGCCAATCACTGCCGATGAGGGTATACATGATCCTAATGCTGCAAAATATCCACTGGAACTTGAAGCTATCAAAAATGAGATGAGGCAATTCTATAAAGAAGAGGACCCTTCAAAAAGAAGATTCTCCTCACTCATAGGCTACATGCCACCAGAGGATATGGATGATTACCTCAAACTCAAGACAAGGCAGGCTAAAGCAAGAGCTAAATTTGAAAGTGAACGTGAAAGTCTAAGCGAAGAAGGCATTGCTAAAAGACTGGATTTCTTCCTTGAAAAGGTAAAGCAGATGGAAGAATTTGCACAGGAACTAATCAAAGAAAAGGTTGAACAACGCAAAGAGCTAAGAAAACAATATCTTGCCTACATTATGAAAGAAAAATTCTTTCCTGCTGAAGAAAAACAGTTTGAAGAATGGCCAATAATCGCTCTAAAGCATGAGGCTGAGAGGATTGACAGAATCAAGAATGATCCTACAAAGAAGAAAAATGCTCCAAACTGGAACAAATTCAAAAAGCTCATTGCTGACTTCACTGCTGAGTATAAAAGAAAGAAAAGGGAGCTGGTGGATGCAAAAATTGATACTGCTGAAGCCATATCAAAATGGCCAAGACAGCAGACTGATGAAGCCTACGAAAGGCTGAAGAAAAGAAAGATAACTGTTTCAGGCACTTCTAAAAAGCAAGAACAAATGATGAAGCTTGAACAGAAGATGGGAAACCTTGACACACTGTTTCGGTCTACTTTTGTAACAAATCAAGAAGAGGGAGAACAGCTGACTGAAGAAGAGGTAATAGAAAAGGAAGCAGAGTACTTCAAAGATACCATCACGAAAATGGGTCTAAAAGAAGAAACCTCAACAAAGCTTCAAAGCCTTTTTATGGCCTTAAACAAACCTGCGTCTCCAAACACTGCTAAAGACAAGACAGAAGCTGAAAGACAAGAACTTATTGAACAAGAAACTGCAGAAGATATAGCTGCAGCAGACAAAGTCATTGAAGAAGCTTTCAAAAGAATGTCTGAAAGTCTGCAGGTGTTTTCAAGGCCATTATCCCTCAACTCATCTTCAAATAAATCTCTCCCAAGAAATCCATTGGGTTCGAAAGTACTAAAGTGGATGTCTGACCAAAAGACCCATGTATTGACTATTGTCAGATCCAATGGAAATGTGAAGTACATATCAAGGAAAGAAGCACTAGGCCTTAGTGTTCAAGATTTGCAGGATCTCCTTGAAATTTCACTGTGTAGGGATGAAGATGACCAGAGTGCAAAGGAATTTGAAGCTGAATTCAAAGAACAAGCTAAGGCACTCTTGATGAGTAATAAAGGTCCTGAATAATGACAGGTTTTGGCATTATCTGTTCCAGGGGGAGATTGTTGGGATTGAACCCTACCAGAGGAACAGATAATGTAAAGCCAAAACCAGGTCACAACAGTGGATTCACAATAAGCAGCGGTTTACACTTTGCTCTCCCCTTGAAAGTGATTTATAACAACTGATGGTCTCTATCTGCTGCTCATATTCAACTGCTGCTGTCCTTTCAACTGCTGATGAAAACCCTGAAGTATTCAACACTGCTGGTCCTATCTACTGATGATAAAGCACTGCCCAGTCAAGGACTGATCAACCTTGAGGAAAGCACTGACATAAAGGGAGAGCAGCTGTTTAGTAAATTGTTTGTCTTATGTATAGTCAGTGGTTAGGTTAGCAGTGTTTGTGTAAGGACAGTAAATACAGGTTGTTAGGCTGTTAGACGTCGCTTTCATGGTGACGTCAGCTGAGATACCTCAGTGGTTTGGTTTGTCTATAAATGTAACAGTGCCCTGTACTGTTACATTCGATTGACTGAGCGGGTTCATCTCCTCATGTCCAATCCTTTCATCTTGTGTGCAACCAACCTTGGGGCATCAGGCTGAGGGGGAGTATAGTTTGTAAGCATGACTGTAATCCTTTGCTTTGATTTGTAATCTTTTGACTCTATGTGAAGCAATTGTTTATCAAACTATTTCCTCCGATTGATTGTGTTTACAAAGTTTGTTTTCATTTCCGCTGCACCTAACATGTCTTCATATTCATTGATCATTCATTTTAAACAAACAAACACTATCATGAGAGCCTCCGATCCTAACAAGCCTTCCTCTTTTAAATCTATGTTTATACAAAAAAAAATTAGTCGCCCGAACCTCGCTAAAAATGTCTTCCACATTGCACCTTTTCCGGTTGAAGCGAAGATTGTTCCTAGCCTTCCATAAAATCCAACAGGCTGTGATGATGATTCCGTAAAGCGCCTCTTTCTCCGACTTCCCTCTGTCACCGAGCATGTGAAGCTCCAGTAAATCTCGAAAAGAGAACACGAAAAAGTTCCTGACACGGCACCAAAAGCTAATCTTTTCCCACAGCCCTAACGCCAAAGGACAAGCCGTAAAAATATGCGAAACCGAATCTGGGCCTTCATTGCAAAAAGTACAGCCATCATCTTCGACTAGAACCCCCCTTTTCACTAAGGCGTCCACCGTAGGAATTCTATCCAACTCCGCCCGCCAAGCGAAGATGCTACATTTGAGAGGAGTCCAATTACACCATTTTATGACATACCGGCTGCTGAAGTCTTGCTCTAGAATAATATGCTTTTTAACCGCTGCGACGGAGAAGCTCTCCGAACCGTTACCTACCCATCTCCATTTGTCATCGACTGTCGACAAACTGACCGATACCAAAGCCGCCTCGAGCGAACCCCATTCGTCCTTTTCCAAATCAGATTCGAAATCATGCTTCCACAGCCACAAACCCCCATCATTTAATCTGTCGCGAACACTGCATGTCTTCACAATCTCAAGCTGAAACAGGGCCGGAAACTTGACTCGCAAGGGAACGTCAAACAACCAAGGGTCGAGCCAAAACATTATGTTATCTCCTTTACCAACCACTCCTCTAAGCAAACTACGCAAATGAAAATCTCCCACAATCGGCTTCTTAAGGACAGAAACGATGTTATTCCACGTCCCACCAAGCGCCTTTTTAGAAGGCAAGAAATCCCAATCGGACCCTCCTGTGTGGATAGCCTTGATGACTCTAACCCAAAGATTGTCATTTTCGTTTTAAATCTCCAACCCCACTTCGATAGTAAAGCCGTGTTGATATCCTTTAAGCGTTGGAGGCCCAAACCTCCCATATCTCTAGGAGACACTACCCTCTCCCAAGCTACCCAATGAAGCTTTTTAACCAAAGAAGAACCCCCCCAAAGAAACCTTCTAATCAAACATTCCAAATCCTCCACTACTTTCACAGGGGCACGATAGAGCGATAAGTAATATGTAGGGAGACTTTCAATAACAGACCTTATCAAAGTGACTCTTCCACCAAAGGAAAGACAAGAAGCTTTCCACAACGAAAGCCGTTTCTCGAAGACATCATACACCGGCCTCCAATTGCTTACTCGATTCATATTCGCCCCTATAGTAAGGCCAAGATACTTACAAGGAAACGACTCAGCCTTGCACCCAACGATAGCCGCCAACTCCTCAACTTCAGATGAATCCACCCCAACCCCGAAGAGATTGGACTTTCCAAAATTAATGTTCAAGCCCGAGCAGAGGTGGAAACATTTCAAAATCCTGACCACGTTTTTGATATTATCTATACTCCACTCTCCCATAATTATAGCATCATCCGCGAAGAAAAGATGAGAAACCGATGGGCCATCTTCGGGAAGATCGACACCGCGAACGATACCAAGCCCACATGCCTTGTTGACCATATGAGAGAGAGCCTCCATTACAATAACAAACAAAAAGGGGGATATCGGGTCCCCTTGGCGCATCCCTTTTTGGCATTTGAATTCAAAGGTAGGAGCGCCATTAACCAAGACCGACGCCCTAGCCGAAGAAATAATACCCCTGATCCAGTTGCACCATCTACTAGGAAAGCCCATTTGGCTTAAGATGTCAATCACGAAATTCCAATTAACGTTGTCGTACGCCTTCTCAAAATCGATCTTCAGGAAAAAAACCTTTTTCTTCGCTTTCTTCGACCACCTAAGTATTTCATTAACAACGAGCGGACCGTCTAAGATATACCTTCCATTTATAAAAGCGGATTGGGAGGGCGAAATGATGGAGTCCAAAACCTTCTTGAGCCGATTAGCCAACAACTTAGAGATAACTTTGTTAATTATGCCTACCAAACTTATCGGACGATAATCCTTCAATCTGAGCGGGTCTTTAACTTTCGGGATTAAAGCGATGAACGACGATCCACAACCCATATTAATCTTTCCTGACTCAAAAAAATCAGCGAAAATATTACAAAAATCAACCTCAAGACTGGACCAAAAATGTTTCACAAAACGGAAATTAATACCATCCGGGCCCGGGGCCCTGTCATCACCACAATCAAAAACTGCTTTCTTAATTTCCAAAACAGAAAACCGAGCTTCCAATTCAATAGCGTCCGCTGGCGATATTTTTTTGATATCCTGGCATATAACACGAGGCCGCAACTCACAGATTTCAACAAACTTCTTCTTGAAAAACCCGAAAACCTCCTTTTTAACCAAAGACGGCTTAGAGACCCACTCTCCATTTATATAAAGACCGTGTATCACATTTGAAGCTTTTCTGCAATTGATCATCGCATGGAAGAACTTTGAGTTCTCATCGCCATCCTTCACCCACCGAAGCCTAGACCTTTGCTTGAGATCTCTACACTTCCGTTCCTCCTCTTCTAATAAAATTTTCTTACTTTCCGATGAGATCCACTCTTCTTCTTCGCTTAAGTCTCTACCCTCCATGGCAACCTCCATCGCTTCAAGGTCAATCAAAGCAGCCGACACCTCCTCGGAACTCTTTTGCAACATCTCGTCCCTCCAAGCTTTCACTTTGAGCCTCAATTTCCCCAGTTTCTTCATAAGAACAATGTCTGGCGGCCCACTCATGTCACTCTCTCCATTCAAGACCTCCTTAACCACTTCTTCGAAGCCTGGCTTGCCCAACCAAGAATCGAAGACCCTAAAGGGTCTAGCCCCAAAGTTACTAGGAACAATAGATAAAATAATCGGGGTGTGATCCGACAAAACACAGGAAACCGCTTCGACCTTAGCTTCGGGCCAGGAATTAAAAAAATCTGAATTTACTAGAAACCTGTCGAGTTTGCTAAGTTTCCTACCATTGCCCGAATAACAAGTAAATATTCTCCCTCTCATGTTGTACTCCAGGAGGCCAGCATAAAAAATAAAGGCATTAAAGTTATTCGCACATGACTGCTTGAAAACACAATTTCTTTTCTCTTCACGAAACCGAATCGCATTAAAATCACCTGTGACGACCCACAACCCATCATTAACAGCTATCACCTGACTCAGCTGATCCCATAGCGTCTTTTTAGCTGGGACTCCCTGAGGAGTATAGACGTTGAGAAAGTTAAGGGCAGCACCGTTACCCACAATCTTCCCTCTAACATGCAAGAAATTCCTATTCTTAGTCGCATCCGTCTGCTGAAACACAGACTGGTCCCACACACAAACAAGGCCGCCCGAAAGACCAACAGACTCCACACAATTAAAACCAAAGGACCTGTTGCCCCAAAAACCCACCAAGTCTGAAGCCAAAATAGACTCCTTTTTGGTCTCCTGTAATGCCATAAAGCCTATGCAATAATCCGATTTCAACCTCTTGACCCAACCCTGCTTCTCCATCCCCCCTAAACCACGAATATTGAAGGATAAGACATTCATTGGTCCACCCCATTATTACCTGATAACCCGAAAATACTGTTGATCAAATCTGAGTGGTTCCTAAGATCCACTCCCACCTGTGAGCCAATGTTAACCATCGCTTCGGTTTCCTCATCCAAAGCCTCTGCCGAAACCCGTTTATCCTCCAAGACACCCTGATTAATCTTAACAGGAGACGGATGCTTATCGGAATCCACCCCATCGGTCGATGTTGAAGCAACACCCTGCAAACCATTATTGACCGCTCCTGATTCCGATCTGCTTAAAGGAAAAAAGAACGGCTCGTCCGTCTGCCTACGGCGCTTCTTGGGCCTGTTATCAATAGGAGATGAAACCTGGCCTCCCACTTTCCGAATATGGGTCAGATTTTTGGGCCTTCTGAAACCACTTCTTTTAATTGGACCAAAATTATCAAAAAGAAGCCCTTTAGCCTGGGCCCCACCGCCACCCAAATCACGTGCAGGATGTTTAACACACTCTACCTCTTCAACTACCTTATCACAAATAGACTTGGAAATACCACCACCTTGGAACTCACCATCTTCATGCATGGGAATAGGAGAAAGCGGCGCATGCGCCACCCCAGCCTCATCAAGCACCTGAGTATCCTCTACCTCTTCAACTACCTTGTCACAACTTGACTTGGATACACCACCACCTTGGAACTCACCATCTTTATGCATGGGAATAGGACCAATCGGATTCGACCCACCATCATCCTCTACCTTCTCCTGATCATCCTGGAATTCCGATGTTCTTAACTCCGACCCCGATTCCGAATCTTCATCCTCACCAGAATCATCGTCGTCGTCGTTACAATCCGGGATCCACTCGCCTAAGTCCTCCGACACCCAAACCCTGTACTTCTTATCCTGCCAACTTATAGAAACCTCATCGGATATGCGCTTGCCCTCGCCCACCAGAACGCCTACGCAACCCATGGACAAATCTCCGTCCTCCTCCGAAGCGAGAGGAAGCTTGGCTACTACCCCATAACGGCCACAAATTACATTAAAAACCTCGTCACTATAGAGATGGATGGGCACCCCGAGGACCCGGAGCCATGCAACTCTTTCATATGCTACTCCTTGGCCGATCCAAATATCTGCATGTGTAAACCATTTCTGCCATTCCTTGTTCCTTTGAATAAAGTCCCCCGCCAAAAACTCATCGTCAAACACGAGCAACAAATTAAAACCCCCCACATACTGATAAACCACCTTATCAAACCCAGCCGATGACATCAACGATTTAATCTCTACCAACGTGGGGAAGTCACGAACTCTCGCCAGGACAGTCCTGCCATACCGACTCCCCATAGCATTCATATCCGGCTTTACCTTAATAACAACCACGTCTTCTTTCACCAGCTTGTCTTCCATGAGAGTCTTACTGTACGAACAACCCGGTCTAGTGAAACTGTCGAACCTTTTCATTGGAGTCGCCTCAACCTTACTTTTCAAACAGCCAACGTTCCCAGACTGAGGACCCCCGGTGTCTAGCGAGCCGTTCTCCTTCGCGAATCTGGCCAGATTAATCTTTAGCGTATTCTGCCCCAGTTTAAGACCCCTCAACCTCTTTTCCTGCTCCTTCCAATCTTTGACCCCCTTGAAGCTCACAAAATCAAACTTGAGACCATCCTTGTTCCTTTTTCTTGCGATGTACGTGCCAGAGATCTCACCAAAATCCTTGAGGATGGACGCCAAGTCCCACGGTCTGCACCCCTCCGGAATGTTCGCCACGAAGAACTTGACCGTCTGAGACGCCATCGGGAGACAGCGTCCCTCTCAACGACACCTAAGCAGCGAATGGACGAGTCTACAGCCAATTAGAATGAGAGGTTACTCAGTTGAACGCCGGCTATGAGCGATATGAAAACCTCGCACGCTAATCCGCTTATAACCTCGACGTCGAGCCGACTTAGGATACCAAACAGAAACAACCAGAGACGAATAAAAGGAACACCGGCCCGGAAGGCGAATGGGTGTTTTACCAAGGCAGGATAGAGATAGAGGTAACCACAGGTCTCACCGCTCAGCGGAGAAGGAGGAAACCTCACACTCTATACCGGAATGGAAAGCACCGTCGAGCGCTTCCGGCTGCGGCTAGAGAGAGAATTTTTTTTTTTTTTTTTGGTTGACTCGGATTTGATAAAAATATCTTTCAACAAGATAATACATTTGTATTATATACAAAAATGTTACATCAGAAGGAGCCTTTTTTTTAATTTCATCAAATGTTACATCAAGGGGAGCCTAATCTTTTTTTTTAAAATTTATTTTTATCGAATGTTGCATAGAAAGGAACCTTTTCATGACATTGAGTACATTTTTTTCCTTCCAATTACAAGCGCATTTCTAAATTAAATATTTTTAAAACATATGGATCTAATTTGTTTTTTTTTTTACCTTGAGAACTTGTAACATAAAATTACGAGACTCTGTTAATATCATGCTAACTAGTGAGATAAGATAAAACGCAATTCTAAGTTATTTTTTATATCATGTAGTTACCATTCATTTATATAGAGACTAGTAAGGTGCCCATGCGACGCAACGGGGGTGACAATTTGTATTGCAGCACTTGTTTCTAGTAGTTTTTTTGTTCGTATAATATTTATTGTAGTATCATTGCGGTGGATATACTTCATAAGCGAAATCATCGATTAATTTTTTTTCATTGTGGTATGCATGGTTCGGTTGTTCGGCTATTATCCTCGACCAAAGTTGAAACCACAGTCATCGGTTAGTCCAGTAGAAAACGCAATTCTAAGTTAACTTTTTATATAATATAGTTATCATTTATTTATATACAAATAGTCATACATAAAAAAGGAAAAAGAAGGTTAACATATATCTTTATATTTTACAGTATAAAAAGTTTATATCGTATAACTTATATAGTACACCAATAGTAACTAGTATGTATTCTAGCAATCCAATATTAGCTGAGTGTTGTAGTTATCAGCCATTTGATAGGAGACATATTCTAAAAAACCATCAATGTCAGCCACTTCCCATGATGGATACACCCATTGGTCCACTGAGTCAACCATCACCAACTCATTCCCATCTAAACTCGGTAACTCAGTGATCTCACCAAGTTCATCCACCGGGTTTGACTCGGTCAATGGTGGTTGTGTTGGTGGCGTTGGAGTTCTGGCGAACTCTAACATGGTGGCTGCTTTAGCGGCTGCTTCTTGAACGTGACGTGGAGAAAGAGAAACAGGACGAGGTAACGAATCTTTGAGTTCGGGGAAGTTGAGAATAGCAGAATTACCTTTTTAAGAAATATAAAAGAAAGCATAACATCAATAGGATATCAAAAACAGGATTCTTAATAAACGAAAAAAAGATAAGCTAAACATAAAATATTGAATAAAAGATAAATAAATGTTTTTTTTTTCTATTTATGTATTATTATTTGATTATGACATTAGAAATGTTTTTTTTTTTTTTCTATTTATGTATTATTATTTGATTATGACATTAAGAAGAAGTAAATGATTATAAAATAATATATTAAAATTTTCTAAAAAAAATCTTAAATAAAGATATTTATTTAATAATAATAAGGGCATGTTTGGCTAAGCTTCTTGAAACAACTTATTGACTTATTAGCTTTTTTGAAAAGTTAGTATGGAGTGACTTTTTGGAAAAGTCATTTTTCCCCTCACATACAAGCTCATTGCCTAACATCATCTAGAGCTTATGACTTTTCGAAAAGGCAATAAGTCAATAAGTTGTTTCAAAAAGCTTAGCCAAACATGCCCTAATAATAATATACTTCATTAGAAAAATAATGTTTTAAAAAGTTAAGGTTGTTATCAAAAGAGTAAATTGCCATTTTGGTCCCTGAGTTTTTGTCTAAATTGTCATTTTAGTCTAAATAGTTTTTTTTTTCCTCCTCTAGGTCCCTGACTTTTCCTTTTTCTTGTCATTTTGATCACATTGCCTAATATAGTCTAAAAAACAGGTTATAATTAGGGGTACTTTTGGCATTAAATTATTATGATGTTTATAAATTATGTTGTAAACTACCCCTGGTTATCACTACACAACAGTTACGCCAAAAATACCCCTGGTTATAACCAGATTTTTAGATTGAGTTAGGCAATGTGATCAAAATGGCAAGAAAATGGAAAAGTTGGGGACCCAGAGAAGAAAAAATAACTATTTGGACTAAAATGACAATTTTGACCAAACCTCAGGGACTAAAATGGCGATTTACTCTTATCAAAACTTAGAAAAAGAATAGGTATTTATAAGTTTAACTCTTTTAAGTAGACAATTCAGTCTGGTTAGAACCTGAAATAGGCCATTTTAACTCTATTATTTATAATGATCTTTTATTTTTGAAACAAGTAATCAGTCATATATACTATTTTAATGAACAACCTTTATCATTTTAAAACCATCAACACAAATTTGTGACTTTGGAAAAGAAAAAAAAATGGTTTAAACTGTCAAAACTGAACCGTTAAACCATAAAACCAACTAGTTCGACCGACCACCCAACACGACTGGTTTAATTTGTCACTTTTGAGACCAAACCATAGTTGAGGGTTTGGTCTTGAACTTTTAGTCAAACCATCCTAATCAAATTGTAAGTTATAATAGCCCAATGTTGAATAGCCATAATTCAACATGACTTCATTAACTCATTACCTTTGATCGATAAGGCGGCAACATCATGAGCTTTGGCGGCCATCTCGGCCGTCGAAAAGGTTCCAAGCCAAATGCGGGACTTCTTTCGTGGTTGTCGGATCTCAGACACCCATTTCCCCCAACTCCGCATTCTAACTCCCCTAAAAACCGGGTGTTTGTAGCTCACATCTTTCCGGTTTCTTTTCTTATTCTTGGAGTTCTCGGGCACTTGCTCATCGTCGACGACCCCCTTGTGTGGCGTAGGGGGCACCGTTTGAACATCGGGTTTTCGAGAAATGGCAGCCATTGATGAAGCCGTTAGCTACTAACTTTATGCTATAATGGTACGGAGGAATATATGTAGTTTGTTTTGATAAAGGAAATGGAAATGAGTATGTATGACACAAATGTTTATATAAAAAGGCTTTATACTTATAGTGTTATTATTAATATTAATTATTTAATTTGAAATATATTAAAAAATGGGTTTACACGTGTCATAAGTGTTGTGGAACCCTCACATAATGGAGTCCAATAATTCAAACAAAAATATTATGATATTTTAGATTTATCAATTTCAAAATAAATGTCCGTTGGGACAGGACAGCCGACATCTTTGTTTTCTTTTTCTTTATTTTTTGCCCGTTACGCCGTTGAATATTTCAACACTTGTTTGGTGATGTTACGTTTAATTTAATTTGATTAGTTAAGGTTTAAACTTCAAAATCTTGTTAAAATGTAAAAATACGCTTTAGGTGTAGGGAAATGGATTACGTGTGTACCCTTTAAGATTCTGTTGAGAATTAGTGTTTGAGATTGAAAAAAAAAAACTAGACCTGAGGAAACAAATTTCTTTTGGTAGATTGTCACTATTTTTTTTTTATTTTGCAAATCATACAAGGTTTTCACGATTTTCTATTTTTTTTCAAACTGAGGGGGTTCTCGAAAACCCCCAATACACCCCTGGATCCTCTCCTGTAACTACATCATGTATGGAGTACAAGTGTTTTGCTAACTTAGTATGGAGTACAAGTAGTTACATAACTATATTATGTATTTTAGTTAAAACAATAATATAATTTTTAAAGTGATTTTTATGATTCTCTTCTTACTCTTAATTAAAGTCCTATATTATATGTTAACTAGTCTTATCAAACTGGCGCATTGCGCCAAGGGCGATCACCGATCGGTATCAATTCATTTCGTAATGGTAAGTGGAAACCATGCGTTTCGTAGAAGTATAGGCACTCGCAAACTCGAAAAAATCTATGGTACATATGTTAACTGATGAGTCGAAGGTATAGAACGGACACGGTAAAAATCTAGCGAATAAATTAAAAAAAAAAACGCACAAAAATACAAATTTAACTTTAAAATTTAACATGATGTTCTAATAAGCAATACCAAAAACTAAAACTAAAACTGTCGTAGCATTTTAGCTATCCAACAGGAAATGCCATGATATGCAATAAGGACCTAGCTTCCAAAAGCACCGGCTTCACTACCAAGGACACTATACCAACATTCGGGCTCTCCCCTGAAAGTATGCAAAAATGTGGAAAACATGAACATCACATTTTCGAGATAATACATAACTTTAACACTATATTAAAATTCCAATAACCAACATACCAATCGTAATAATTCTATATAGAAGCAATGGTTTTCGAAGCGCCAGCAAAAACACGAAAATAGCATCCCCATGTAAAGCCAAGGTAACAATAACACCGGCAAAGTTATGGTGAACAGCACAGGCATTGACCCTTGTAATTTTGGCAAGTTATTAAGATTCCATGGGCTAGGAAAACTGAAGTATCCAGATCAATGCCATAAATAACTTCAACTTCACCAACAATAAACAAATGCATCAATGTAGAAAAATAATAACCAAAATTAAACAAATTTAGAAAGCTTTGATTGGCATCTACTAAATCTCAAATATAACAATTTACAATACACTTAAGACTGAAATGAAAATGCAAACTCATTAAGACATGTATGATAAGACATGTATGATAAGTCAATAATCTGGGAAAAACACTAATACATATCTGCATAGAGTAATAATAACTAACGTTGATTGATAACAGATTGGAAAATTGTAAGCTAATTCATGCAAAAGAAAAAAAAAACAGATTAATTTGCCAAACAACAATTAAGAAAACTATCAATGGGAAATAACAACAAAGCATCCACAACTTTCAGAATATTGACGAATGCAGGCTAACCATTCCATACCTATGTCTCATTAATATAGAGCCGAACCCGGTTTAAAGAGCTGCGGGTATGCAGTCTAATATAACCTTGATACCATAAACACTAAATTTTCTTGGTACAATGTCCATGTTCCTCATGTTCTCAAAGAGTCAAAGGAAATGTCCATACAATTTGCATCAAAAAACTCGACATCCGAAGGAAATGTCCATACAATTTGCATAAAAAACTCGACGTCTAAAGACGCTAACCAAAACGCGTTCCACATATGTTGAGTTGCGGGTCAAAACCGGATCAAGTTCTAAACTAAAACACAACCAAGCTAATCCATATTCCAAATAGTCACACACGTATGAGTCCGCCTCCTACATGTTTACTTTGAAAAGTCAACGAACAAACATACCTGGCTAGATATATAGGCATAGCGTTGGTAAGTCCCCTGTTCTAGCATCGTTGTAGATGTACCAATCTTGAAATCCTCACCTGATTTGATGATTTCAAGTATGGTTCACGGTGTATATTGTAAAATCAGTCATGTTAAACAAAACTGATGATTGTATATTTGTAGTCAGTCTTAAGTCAAATGTCATACTTTTATAATAATTCATTATATCTATGAAAACAGACGACTGCTATTGCCAAAAATAAAATGAAGAAACACTTCTTTACAAGTAGTAGGCAAGATAGTCATAAGAAATTGCAATTTCAGCCAACGTACTAATGATTGGGTTGCTTCAGGATATGCTCTATTTGTAAGAGATAAAACAAACAAATAAATAACAGGTCAAAACTCAAAATCCGCCCAAATGTGTGTTTTACTTGAATCGTTTTATTCAAAATATTAGCTTGCTATTGGAGTAATATATATTGATCATCAAAGAAAATGAGACAGAATTCCGTTCAACTTGACCCGTTTAGATCTAAATAAAAAAGTACATCTTTTGACTCGTTACCCAGCCCATCCCTTTCCGCAACTCTGACCAAATATTTATAGGTGTTCACATTTCTATAGTTTTTTTTTTCAAAATGATTCGTTACAACAGATTGTAACTTCTTTTCTTTTCTTTTGGATTTTCACAAGAAACCAATAAAACAGTTAAAAAACTTATCATGCCAGCAAAAGATGCAAAGTTAGGAAACAACCTGATTCTCTCTGGAACTTTAATGAACTCCCATACAAACCCACGGTAAGCGTTTGGTGAATATATGCCTACAAAACACACATACATACAACATATATTAATCTCATCCACCGTCTCATGTACCACAGTGGGATCCGGCTGAACATTTCTAACAGTTAGGTTTATTCAGCATGAAGAAAACCAAATACTAATCTCCAAACAACATTTGAAAACTTGTGAGGCTCAGAGAATGCAAAAGGACCAAGCCACCATGGCTGCAATAGGGGTTGCAGGTGATAACCTGCCATCCTCCCCAGCTGCCACGCCATGGCAACATACTGAGTTGATTTTGAGACTCATCATAGCCTCGTGTGCACCAGTGAAAAATTTAGGGTTTATTATTGTAAACCCTAAGAGACGACACAAGCATGTCCTATAATGAATGATTTAGGGCTTAGTATCAAAAATCCTAAAAGCCCTTCCTTATGGCCAACGCCGCACCAAATCTAGCGATTTAGGGTTTAGCAACGTAAACCTCAAAGACGCTCCAGCTACGCCATCATCGGAGCAACTTCCATAAGCCATCGACCTCAGGTTTACCATCGTACACCAAAACGATCTTCCGTCATCACCATCGTCGGACCATTTTCAGCACAAGATCATCAGAGAAATCCATCAACAGACAAACAAAAAAGTGAAATATGAGATGAAGAGATAAGCCAGAAAGATCAAACCTAGAAAACAGGTGTCAAACTCTTCGACAACGTGGCAGACCGAAGGACACCAAGAGCGTGAAGGAGAGGCAGGTAAGTGAATCACCTACCTGCCACTATTCATTCTAGTTGGTTTATTAATAGATATTAATAATAATAATTTAGGTGTTCTGAATATAAGTTAAATATTTTTGGTTTACCACTATAAAAGACAGAGAAAAATGGATTTTTTTTATAAAATGATTTTAAGTATTTCATCACAAGAAAATGATATAAAAAAATAAAAATGATTTAAGTGCTAACCCCTTTTCACATTAATGCTAGGCATGACTATGGTTGTCATTGGCATTAAAAGTAAAATGCTCTTATTTTACTATCACATTCAGGGTGACCTGGAGGGGTTATTATGCAAAATACCATTAATAAGGGGTTGTAACTGACGTTATTCTAAAAATATAGCATAAAATTATGGGCCATACTTGTTGGGATACAGATGTTCACAAGTGAAATGACTTGGTAATAAGGTGATTCCCTTCTATCTTAGACTATGGGGTATGGGGCTTGGGTTGGAGGAAAACGCCCAAGCCACCACCTTGGGTGGGTTTGGGTTGGGGCGTGGCCCAAAGGGCGGGGGTTTGAAGCCGGGCGTGGGGCGGGTCTAGCAAGGTGACATGACGGGCTGTGAATGGCCAATTCAAACTAGCCGTTGGGGCATGTTTTTTTTTTAAAAAAAAATTCCTTTATAAATATCTTACCATATTTAACATTTTTTCTCACACAATATCAAACACATAAAACACAATCTTGCCATGAGTTCTTCAAGTTCAAATGTATCGTCATCATCATCTGACGATGGTGCGGAAATATTTTTACAAACGATCGCGGCAGTGGTGAAAGCTATCGTGGAAGACGAAGACGATGAGGAAGAGACTCCGCAACCTAAACGGAGGAGAAGGTACATCGCTCGTGAACGACACACCGCCCCTTTTCAATGATCGGGTAAATGGTATAGGACCCAAAGGAACTTTCTTTGTAAACGGAGTTGAGTACGTGTATGGGTACTACCTAGTTGATGGGATTTACCCAGAGTGGGGGGTTTTCGTAAAATCGTTCACAAGACACGGTACCACAAATCCAAAGAGATTAAAGTTTAACAGGGTCCAGATGGCTGCACGTAAAGACGTCGAGCGAGCATTCGGTGTTTTGAAGAAAAGGTGGCGACTATTGGCAATGCCTTGTCGACTATGGGACAAGGATAAGATTGGAAACGTGATGTACACATGTATCATTCTTCACAACATGATTTTGGAGGATGAAGGTAGAGTGGTGGTCGTTACCTACTATGATGACGATGACCCCCAACTAGGTAACGTAACAGACAAAGATAAAGCGGCAAATGAATTTTTGATCAAGTCAAGGGATATACATCACAACCTTCGATCTGATTTGGTGGATCATGTTTCAACGATTCCTGGGTTCGAAACCGACAAAGAAGACGAAGACGACGAAGAATGATAGTTTTTTATTTTGATAATTATTTTGTATGTTTATGTAGTTTTTAATGGTTATATATATATATATATATATATATATATATATATATATATATATATATATATATATAGGGTAGGGTTCCTGTGCAAAGTGTGTTTTTCCTACAAAGTGTAGGAAGCGATCTGATCCATCCGATGGATGTGTTTAATGGTTGAGATCAAGTCAGTGGCATTTTTGTAATATTTGTGTGTCATTAATTAATTGTCATAATAGATTAGGGGTAGTCTTGTCATTTTACGTGTTTTAAATCAATCAAATAACTGTCATAAGTAACACACCTCCTACAATCTCGTGATTTTCCCTCTCTCTCTAAAACCAATTATAGAAAACCCTCTTTCATACCAAAAATAGCTAGAATCATGGATCAAGATAACAAATTCGGATTGAAATATAAGCACGTGAGCTTAAGGTAATATTGGCTTTGTAGACAACTCCTACTCTATATATATATATATACTAGGTTATATGCCCGTGAGCTTCACGGGTTATGGGTTGTGTTAAAAAATCTATATCTATAAAAGTATTTTTTTTGTATGATTCTATATAGACATGTCGAGGGAGAGACGTAACATGTGCTTGAGTAACAACAATCAACTTTGATCATAGCTTCAACTCATTTGGGTTGCGAAATATATTCATATGTCATATATTTTAAAATAAAATTAAAGATAAAACAGTATGAAAACACATTTATCCATTAGAAGAACATTATTATATCCTCCACGCCAAACCATCTCATATTTGGAATATCAACTACAATAATGAGATTGTGGCAATTAATAAAAATGCTTGAAGAATTGATTAAAAGTTCTTAAAACGTTGATATATAAGTATATTGATGCAGGTCCATACTTTTGAAATGTTGATATATAAATATAAATATAAATATATTGATGCATGTCCTTGTAATATTTTGTATAATTTGGACTCATACAACAGTTGAGGAACTTTCGTATTAACATTAGATAGAACTCAAAAGATGGGAATACACAATTACACCTTGATTACTAATAATTTACCAAAAACATCCTTCTACATATCCGAGGCTAATAAACTTAAAAACCTAATAAAACTAACCACTAAAAGACATATTTTCAACTTATTACAATCCAAAATCCTCTATATAAATTTAAGTTGTCAATTAAAAGCAAAAAAGGATAATCTTCACTCAAAACCATTCAGATATATGCTTACCAACAACATCCATACCGGTTAATTTAGGCATAAATTGCCTAACATGCTCTTATGCTGCGTTGACTGCTTTAGGCGTTTCATAGCACGTAGAAAGAAATCACAACTGTTAGCCTTGGTGGTGTCTTTGAGAACTCACTACAGCACAAAGGAAAACAAAAACGTGGTTAGTCATGAAAGGTACAAGTTTTAACGCATATCGTACAACACGATCATGTGATATACCTAATGGGCTCATCTGCGATGTGTTTAACCGCACCTGATGTGGTGTAGCAAAATCAATTTGTTGAGCTTGGTTTAAGAACCTAACACACCTGAATAGGACAACTTATTATTTTAGGGCTTTAATTTCCATAGCTGGCCCTATTGTATTTGTAATTCGAGCACTCTAATAACTCCACCAAGGAGCATGACCACCCCTACGATTTCCCCAAAGCTTTATCACTATTTAATAACAAAAAATGTTAGTACATTTATCATCTAAAATACAAAAAGTGATCAATAAAATGGGAATTTATATAGGCCAGAGATAAGCATAATGGTTACAAATTAAAAAAAATTATAAACCATGAGAAAATAAATAATAATGAACACACAAGATAATACAATATTCACTCATGAATGACTTCTGGCACCAAAAAAGTACTCGGGAAGCAGCAATTCAGCCTGTTTCATAACAGTTGTTTGGGTTAACACCTTAAAACTCAACCACCAAAACTCTGCCAATAACTTTTTTAGGCTAATAATAATAGCAGCATATATGTTTTTATTAAATTTGTTACATGTATTTATTACTTTTAACTTTTAAAATTTTCTTAAACTTGGATGGTTAATCGACATCCACAGTTCGGAAATTCAAGATGGCAATTTGTTGTGAAAATCGATGGTGTATGGATTGAACTTTCTTACCAAAAATGCATTACGACATACATTAGACAAATATACCCTTCATATACGGACCTAAGTCCAAATAATTTGGTCTAACTCGCCTAAGATAAACGAACCCCCTATGTACTTATTTTATTCTGACTTTAAATATGAAAAGGGTCAAAAAGAACGAATATAAGAAAATATGTTACCTTATAAAAGTTGTTGTAACCCCTGCTTTAGCTCCGAAACCAGTATATGTACAAAAATAAACGACGTGAATCATTAAATAATGTATAAACACAACTATATGAAATAATTAAGTTGATTTTTTTTCTTTTAGTGATTACAGCTGCTCTTTACAAAAGATGGTAAGTTGTTCTCGCATCCCTGCTACTGTATGCTGTTAACATGGACCCAAAGATCAAATTAACATAATTTTGGTAATTAAATAAGTAGGTTATGTTAGTACCAGATAGCATATAATCAACTATATGAAAAAAACTTTCCCACTTGACGAATCTTTTACCAATGTTAATAATACTAAAGTGTCATTTGTTAAAAAGTATATATGTATATTTAAAAATGAAATATTCCGAATAACCTAACATGCATAAAAATACTGATATTTAAACTGTCAAAACCAAATAAAAGATGTTAAGTTTGTGGATGTACCTTCATAGCTATATTTTGTTGTGACTGGGCTAATATAGTCTATGTTCTAATTTTATCTATCCATTGCTGTAAGAATTAAAAAGTATTCCCATGTAAGTGACCCAATTATAGATTATCAACATACTAACTTGCTGGAGCCCCATGAATCTAAAGTTTCAAAACCTGCATCTTTCCAGTTTCATTTCATTGAACATTAAATGTACTATTAGATTTTGAAATTATAAATAGGTCTACTTAAAAAAAATTGTGACTTGAACCAAGGAAAAGGTTCGCAGTGAAATAAAGGTTACTTTTTACCTGTTTCGTGACTTGATGTGGGTGTTGTTTCGTGGTCTCCGGAACAACGGCTTGTCGCTGGAATCAATGGTGGCTGTGAAATTAGTCCGAAAATCAGTTGAAGCCACCCATTTATAATCGAAAAAACAACGAAATCCAAGCCACCCGTTTATAATCTAAAAAAACAACGAAATCCTTGACAGTGCTTTAAACTCCTGCAGTATCAAAACCTCATGATTTATGTACAACAAAAGATTAAATTACCGATGTAGAATGGCATAGTTGGACCATTTCCTCAACCAGCTCTCGTCCAAAAGATGCCCAATAACAACAGCTAAGAATTAAAACCTAATAAAAAAACAATGTTGTCATGACCATTCCTTAAAAGCCTGTAAATGAACACGATATTAAAGCATAAATTTGAAAGCCATCATTTTGAGTTTGTTCATAACTAAAATTTCAAGATGTGAGTAACAATCTTTACATATTAAATGAAGATTTATAGGTAGTGAAAACCTAAAACTTTTAAATTCGAACAAAATGAAAATGTTAATTTTGTGACAAATTTAAAAGACATCAAAGAATTAAAGAAAGAATATATATAAACAACAAAACCTTACCAAGAACGTGTAGTTAAAGGATGAAGGAAAATGGTAGAAATCAAGAACCTACACATTAAAAGTAATTATATGAGTTAAACTGGAATTACTTAGATATGATAAGATTTAAAATAATTATATGAGTTAAATTGTAAAAGGACTAAAATGCAGACATGCATTGATTATCTAAAACAATTGTCACACCCCGGATTTCCACGTGTCACCGGTGGGCCCGGTGGGGAGTATCGTGACGTGGTTGGCAACATAATAGTCAAACAACACAATATTTAATATGCACAGCGGAAGCAAATTGTAAGATATAAATTCAACCGAATATAATATTGTAATATTAAATATCACAACTGTCGATTGTTTATCCACAGACGGATCGAGAATAAAATATGAAACAATAGTTCAACAGACTTTTAGGCATCTTAAGCTTGCGAGACTTCTATTGATGCTAAGGAGAAATCCCAGCCAATTACGCTTAGTACCCGCATTTAATCTTTTTGGGAAAATACGTCAGTTTACACTGGTAAATACAATCAACTGACTCATTTTGGAAAATGATTGAAAATTGATTTGGATGCACGTGGCATAAACATTTTATTTAACTTGGGAGAATTACTTAAATATATAATCTTGTGAACGAATTACATGTTCCTTATGCGTTCAGTAGCCCGGATCGTATCCGGGTTAAAGATCAATAGACACACCACATTATTCTTTTGTGCACTGACGGGTGTACGCCTACACCCCGCGCTTAAATCGTGGCCATTTCGTAAAATGATGCCAAGGATATCCGGGACATGGTCATTAACCCCCCAAAGGCTTTTAAGTAAACAAAACTGTTTAAACGGGCCGATCAAATTATTCAATTAACCACCTAACGATGGAAGATTTGACACCCGACCAAGCGGTATTCTATATACTGTAACCCAAGCCCGTATAGGGAAAATAAGTTAAAAGTATTTACCTGAGCAAAGTATAAATCACAATAAGCAAATTTGCAAGTAGCTTTTACTGGTTCTCCTAATCTGGAACGAAGGTTTATAATAACCTATTAGAATTCTAACGGGTCTTTAATTAAGCTTAAGCTTAGACCGGTTAGTTTCAATGATACGGTTCGTACGCACTATTAAGCGAAGACCGGATAGAATGTGATTTAGACCCGACAAGTTCAGAGACTTGTTTAATATGGGTATTTCATGCACACTCTGGATTTTGAGATAAAACCGATAAGGTTTGACCCGTTTCGGCTAATTTATGTAAACTAGTTACATAAACCGAACCGAACGCGTAATAAGCGTAACGGGTAATAATGAGAGCCATTTACAGGTTTCCTAAGTTAATATGCTCCAAACATGTTGTGACATCAGTAAGACATCATTTATTATGCCCGGAATGAATTTAAACACAAACTATGCCCCGTAGGGGTAGTTTGGTCATTTATAAGGTGATAAAAGAGTTTAAGTAATATCCTGAGTTACAGGTCTGATGTAATCAGCAAAGATAATCAATTTGCTAAGTTATATCAGTAGGGTAAAGTATATATGTGAAATTTATCAATTAAAACCAAACTATGCACCGTAGGGGCATTTTGGTAATTTCACATAAGCCGAAAAGCTCAAAACTGAAGTCTGAGTTTAACAACTTTTGCTTACTGTTAAAATATTATAATTTACCTCAGATATCAGTAGGTATCACCCTTAGTATGTTTAAAATAGTTCTAGTACATACTAGGCGTTAAAAACGCTTAATTAGGCGATTAGAAGCCGTTTCTGGGTTCTATATAGAAATCTGATATTTTTATTATTCCAAGAGGTTTAAAATAATTTATTTATCATATCTAATTAGTAGCAAAAGGTTTGGAGTCGTTTAGATATGTAAAACTCATTTTATGGCCCGTAAGGGCAAAACCGACAATTACCGGATTAAGCCTACGACTATGAGTTATGCTCAGCCTAAAATTAATTAAAAATCTTCAAAAATCCCAAAATAATATATTACATCAGTGGGTAATAAGTTTGATATCAAAAAGTAGGCTTAACTAGGCTATACGCTAATTACGCCATTTAATTAACACAAAGCTTTCATTTTGCGCTAATGAGCATAACTCTCAATCTACACCACCGATTGATCTCAAATTTTGGGTACAAGTATATATATCAGTAACAAAGGTTTCTACTCTTTTACATTTTCAAAAATCACGTTTTAAGGTGAAAAGGGCATAATGGTCAACATATGAGCAATTAACGGAAACATGCATATTAATTGGATAACTAATGAACCAAGGTGTATAATCACAGAGGGTTATACTAACATGTAACCTAGTCCAATTAAAGCTCTGAGGCATTTCTAAAACATGCCTAAACGGGTCAGAACTGAAAGTCAAAGCAAAAGTCAAACTATGCGACTTTCGGTTCCGAACCGGGTCTAAACAGGAAATTGTCGGGTTGAACATGTTTAAACATGTTCTTACACTAATTACCAAGTTATAATAATGATCAAACAGGTTGTATGTGTTCTACATTGCTAATCATGCATAAACTAGAAAATAAGTATCCTGTTGACTTTTTATTAGCAAGTTTGACCCAACATTTGACCTAGTTAGAGTGGGAATCAGGGGGAACCCTTTTGAGGGTTTATTACCCACATAATTACCAACTTATAACTACTTTCACTTCGACTAATAACTGGACTAACAATGATTAATCGTTAAGTCAACCGTTAATTACGACGGTTTGACTTTTAAGCTAAAACTAAGCTAAAACTTAATTAAGAAAGGATTAGCAAACTTACTGAAGTCCTAAGCTTGATTAGTGATCACTTGAGAGAAGACTTGAGCTCCAGAAATGATCAGAAAGCTGAAGGAAGGAGTGAAGAACTTGGTTGCAACTCATGGCCCATTTATAGTAATTTTTTCACCATAGATTGTTGACACATGGGTCTACAACTGACCATAACTCACTAACAAGTGTCCCTAGTGCTTAGGGGGTGCCTAGGGGTCGTCCAAGATGAGGAAATTCGGTTAAAGGTCGAGCAGAAAGCACTTAGCAGGCAAAACCCAACATTTTCGAAACTGGCAGTCCCTAGCGTGACGCGAAGGCCCCCCCCCCTTGGGGCTTCGCGTGGCGCGAGGCCTTGTCTGATCAAATCAGAATTTGTGATTTATTACGTTTTGATCCTTGGCTCTTCAAACTTCGTTTAGACTTTTGTTTCTTGCATTTTGCACCCTCCAAATTGATGTTTAAGGGCTTTAAGACATTTACCCACTTTGTTTAGTCCTCGGTTAGTTTTATTGTTACCCGAAAAGTCCTAAACTTCATCGTTGACACTTTTAACCCTTTGCATACGAATTTGATCACAACTTGCTCATACGATAACGAAACTTTACGAAATTTATATCGTGCATTCTAGTGAGCATAATTAACCGTTACAAAGCTTCGGGTTTGTCAAAAGGTCACTCAGAGGTATAATTTAAACATGTTGACACATTTAACCCCTGTGGTTTGTAATCTCTCACTCTTAGCTTCGTATGATTCATGATTTATTCGTTTGGTGATATAAACATCATGTAGGGTTAATGTACAATATATTTATTCACTTTTGACATTTAGAACTCGTATTTTCATATACTTTTCATGTTTGTCAACTTTAGTCCTTTCATAACATTCTTTCACACGTTCAAACATATGACACGTGTCAACACTTATAGGACGTGAATTTTCGAGGTGTTACATCCTCACCCCCTTAAAATAAATCTCGACCCGAGATTTACTGAAATAAATAAGGGTACTTTTCTTTCATTGTGGATTCAACCTCCCACGTGAATTCGGGACCTCTACGGGCATCCCATTTGACCTTTACAATAGGTACATGCTTCCTACGAAGCTTCTTAACCTGTCGATCCTCAATCGACAATGGTTTTTCCACAAATTTTAAGCTCTCATCTATATGCACATCTGTATGTGGTATAACCAGTGATTCATCAGCAAAGCACTTCTTCAGATTGCAGATGTGGAACACATTGTGAATTCCACTGAGCTCTTCAGGTAAGTTTAATTTATAGGCAACTGACCCGACACGTTCGATAACCTCGAAAGGTCCTATGTATCTCGGGCTTAGCTTGCCTTTCTTACCAAATCGCATCACCCCCTTCCAGGGTGATACTTTAAGTAACACTTTGTCACCTACTTCGAAGTGAAAAGCTTTACGCTTTGGATCTGCGTAACTCTTCTGCCTATCTCGGGCAGCTTCGAGACGGTCACGAATCTGGACAATCTTGTCCGTTGTTTCGAACACTATCTCCGGTCCTGATAACTGGACATCTCCAACTTCCGCCCAACAAATGGGCGTTCTACACTTTCTACCGTATAAGGCCTCGAAAGGCGCAGCCTTTATGCTGGTGTGGTAGCTATTGTTGTAGGAGAATTCGATAAAGGGTAGGTGGTTATCCCAACTACCACCTAAATCAATTACACATGCACGTAGCATGTCTTCCAAAGTTTGAATAGTACGCTCACTCTGACCGTCTGTCTGAGGATGGTAAGCCGTACTAAAATTCAAACGCGTGCCCAAAGATTGTTGGAAACTTTTCCAAAAATGTGACGTGTATCTAGTATCTCGGCCAGAGATAATAGACACAGGTATGCCATGTAAGGCTACAATCTTATCAACGTACAACTGGGCTAACATGTCGGAGCTATAAGTCTCCTTGATGGGTAAGAAATGGGCTGACTTAGTCAGTCTGTCAACTATAACCCATATTGTATCATTTCCTTTCCTTGTCTTAGGTAACTTGGTGATAAAATCCATAGTTACCATTTCCCACTTCCACGTAGGAAGTTCGGGCTGTTGTAGCAAGCCTGACGGCTTTTGATGTTCTGCTTTGACTTGCGCACAAGTCAAGCACTTAGCTACATAGGCAGCTACAGACTTTTTCAAGCCTATCCACCAATAGTTTGCCCTTAGATCCTGGTACATCTTATCAGCTCCAGGATGAACGGAATATTTGGAACCATGGGCTTCCTGAAGAATAACATCTCGAAGTCCTCCATAAATTGGAACCAATATTCGTCCATTTAATCTAAGAATTCCGTCTTTGCCAAGAGATAACTGCTCCTCGGTTACTCCTAGCTTTTCATTAGGATAGTTAGCTTCCAACACAGCTTCCTTCTGTGCAGCTAACAACTTTTCAATCAAACTGTTCTTTATCTCCATGCGCTTGGCATTGATTCGGATGGGTTTCACCCTTTCCTTTCGACTCAAGGCATCAGCGACTACATTCGCCTTGCTGGGATGGTATCTGATTTCACAATCATAATCATTCAAAGTCTCCATCCAACGGCGCTGCCTCATGTTTAAATCCTTCTGGTTAAACAGATGTTGAAGGCTCTTGTGATCAGAATAGATCACACACTTGATACCATACAAATAATGCCTCCACAGTTTTAGTGCGAATACAACGGTACCCAACTCCAAGTCATGGGTTGTGTAATTCTTTTCATGCACCTTTAACTGTCGTGATGCATAGGTAATAACCTTGCCTTTCTGCATAAGCACACACCCCATGCCAGTGTGCGATGCATCGCAGTAAACTACAAATTCTTCGATTCCATCTGGAAATGTCAGTACTGGGGCGTTGCTCAACTTTTGCTTCAGAATATCAAAGGACTCTTGCTGCTTAGGGCCCCAAACGAACTTTACCTTCTTCTTAGTCAAGGACGTTAAGGGTGCAGCAATCCTTGAAAATTTTTCAATGAAACGCCTGTAATATCCTGCCAATCCCAGGAAGCTACGAATCTCTGTAGGCGTCTTTGGCTCTTGCCAGTTTATAACTGCTTCAACCTTAGCGGGATCCACTTGGATACCACGCTCACTGACCACATGTCCAAGAAATTGGACTTCTCGTAGCCAAAATTCACACTTAGAGAATTTGGCATAGAGCTTCTCCTGATGTAGAAGTTTGAGAATACATCGAAGGTGTTTCTCATGGTCAGCTTGATTCTTCGAGTAGATAAGGATGTCGTCGATGAAAACAATGACGAACTTGTCTAAGTAAGGCTTGCAGACGCGATTCATGAGATCCATGAACGCGGCAGGTGCATTAGTGAGCCCAAAAGGTATCACTAGGAACTCGTAATGACCATAACGAGTTCTAAATGCAGTTTTGTGTACGTCTTCATCTCTAACCTTCAGTTGATGGTAGCCTGACCTCAAGTCAATCTTCGAGAAATAACTTGCCCCTTGCAATTGATCGAACAAATCGTCGATCCTGGGCAAAGGATACCTATTCTTGATCGTGACTTTATTAAGCTCGCGATAATCGATGCACAGACGCATCGATCCATCCTTCTTCTTGACAAACAGGACTGGTGCTCCCCATGGAGACGAACTAGGTTTAATGAAACCTTTAGCTAGCAATTCATCCAATTGCGTCCTTAATTCCTTCATTTCTGTGGGTGCTAACCTGTAAGGTGCTCTAGCAACTGGTGCTGCTCCAGGGATGATATCAATCCTGAATTCCACTTGCCTATCTGGCGGCAAACCAGGTAGTTCTTCCGGAAAAACTTCAGGGTATTCAGAAATGACAGGGATGTCTTCAATCTTCGGTTTAGGCTCATCAATAATCACTTGTGCCATGTAGATGACACATCCCTTCTTTAAACACTTGGAAGCCTTGAGCATAGTCACTTGCTCAGGCAGTCCATACTGGGTATCTCCCCGAATGGTAAGTGATTCACCAGACGGAGTCTTAATCACCACTTGCTTTCTGTGGCAAACAATTTGGGCCTGGTTATGCGATAACCAGTCCATACCCAAAACTATGTCAAAATCGGCCAATTTAAAGGGAAGTAGGGATAGAGGAAAAGAGTGGTTCTTAATGGATATAACACATCCATCTAACACAGTTGAGACGGTTTCTAGTGTGCCATATGCTAACTCCACCTCATAATTCACACTTAAGGTTTTGACAGGTAATTTCAACAATTCACAAAACTTATGATCAACAAACGACTTATCAGCGCCTGAATCAAATAGTACTCTTGCATAGACATCATTTACAAGGAAAGTACCTGTAATCACATTGTCGTCTAGAACCGCTTCTTTGGCATCCATTCTGAAGACTCTAGCATTTGTCTTCTTGGCCTCTTCAGGCTTCTTGGCGTATTTAGGGCAGTTGGTTTTAATGTGCCCTTTCTCATTGCAACGGTATCACGTTGCGTCTTTCAGCTGTTTACAATCCAAGGTCTTGTGATCCTTGGACTTGCATATCCCGCAAGCAAAAGTTCTTTGTGAGTTCGAATCGAGTCTGCACTTTCCAAAGTGATGTTTCTTGCAAATCTTGCACTTGGGCTTCTCACCAGAGTGATGCCCATCTTTCCTTGACTCAGATCCTTTCTTGTTGTCACCGATCCCACGGTGCTTCTTGTTCGACCTCCTTGAACTATCATCTTCACGTTTTCTCTTCTCAGCATCCTTATTCCTCAGCGATCTTTGCCTGACCACATCCAAGGTGAGGGACAAAGATATGTCAGCTACAGATCTAAAAGTAGCTGGCCGAGAAGCCTTCACGCTTGCCTTGATTTCTGGGGCTAAACCACCGATAAAACGAGCTATTCTTTTTGGTTCCGGGGTTACCAGATACGGAACCAACCGGGACATCGTGTTGAAGCTCGTGAGGTAAGCTTGACAGTCAAGGTTTGTTATAACCAATGATAGAAAATCAGACTCTATCTTCTCAACCTCATGTTGGGGGCAGTAATTTTCCCTGATGAGGGCAACAAATTGATCCCACGACATGTTGTACAATGGGATTTTCCCGGTGGCTTGAATCAGAGATCTCCACCAGGCTAAAGTTTCCCCCTTAAAAGATTGCGACACATATTTGACCACATCCTTCTCAGCGCATCCGCTGATATCCACAACTGTATCCATCTCATCTAGCCACGTCATATAGTCAATGGCTCCTTTCTCCCCAGTGAAATTTCGGGGTTTGCATGAAACGAAGTATTTATAGGAACAACCCTTGTCCTGGGTCCCCTGTTTCGGTACGATCTGCAGAGATGGAGCACTGTTGTGGTTTGAGGAGAGTCTATCATCACCCTTTTTGGGTTCATCCTTCTTGGAAGGTGGCTTCGAATGCGGAGTAGATAGGGTCCTACTCCGAGTCCCACTATACTCTTCGTACTGCCGCTCCAATGCCTTAGTAACAGCGTCGTCAACCAACGCTTTTAATTCAGCACCCGTTAAATGAACTCGGGCGTTGTCAATATTCTCCACTGGATGGCTATTAATTTCGTCTGAGTTAGCCATTTTAATTGAACTGTTACAGAAAACAAGGACAATAGTTTATTTGGGAGTTTATTATGGAATTGCCCCTTAGGGTAATTCATTAACCATGGTAAACAGAGACCATATTTGGTTAATTTATTAATCGCATTTAATTAGGATTTCAATTATAATTTATCCTAATTATAGACAATAACAATATATATTAGCACATAAGGCCTAGTCACAAGGACATTTTAAATTATAAGCTATGATTTCAGAGAATCAAGGCTTTTAAGGTATACTGGCACAACAGGCCTAGTCACAAGGACATTTATAAATTATAAGCTATGATTTCAGAGAATCAAAGCATGAAGGTATATTGGCACAACATGCCTGGTCACAAGGACATTTATAAATTATAAGCTATGATTTCAGAGAATCAAAGCATGAAGGTTTGAACCTAGTTCATTACCTTTATCTGATAGGGAGTCATCGCTACCACTGTCTTTTGGCTCATATGGAAATGAGCAGGGCCCGTAGGCACTATATTACCATGTATGGTCAAAACATGATCATCTCAATTGATGATCTAAACCCATGATTCAGAGATCATTAAATTGGGTTAGGAATCTTTTGAAGAATCCAATAATAAGGATAATGTGTGTGATTTAAATGAATCACGTCTGCCAGGAGTGTTAACATGTTTACAGATGTTAACAGGGATTTGAATCTTTTAAACAGGTCTTACCATCATGGCCGGGTCTTATACTGACACGCAGGCTAGGTTTCACTCTTAAGATTCTCATTCAATATTTAAATAGGCAGATTATTATCAAAAAGGAATGATTTTGATTTATTTATTTCATGTAATATATTTATGCAAATAAAAGCAAAAATGAAATTTTATAAACATAACATTCCATTAATTTATCAAAAGGTTACACGTCGCCCTAAACGGGACTTTTTAATAAACAAACTTACCCACGCAAGGGTTTAAACAAGGACTTACCCACGCAGGGGCTTAATAACAAACATCATAATAGTCCACGCAGGGACTTAAACAATAACCTACCCTCGCAGGGGTTAACAGAAAGATAGACCCACGCAGGGGTAAAAAACAAACAAGTATACCCACGCAGGGGTTTACACTGCAAGACTTGCCCACGTAGGGGCTCAATAACAATCGGAAGGATTCAGTGGTCCTTCTTGCTCTTCCCTTTGATCAAACTTGTCAATCCTTGGAAGAAGCTCTGTCTCTCCCTGCGTTCGCGGTGAAAATCTCTTTCAACCTGATCCAGTCTCTGAAGAATTTCCTCCCGTTCTGGGGAGAAAACCGTGCCGGCTGTGATTGCGTCCGTATAATAGGTCTGGGAGGAATCTGGTACCCATGAGTTGGGTACCCAACTCCCCAAGGAGCGCCATAGGGTCCTTCTGGGTTAAAGGCGTTGTAATTCGCCGCTACCATGTAGGGGTCAGCTTCACCGTAACCGTAGTTGGTGTGAGACGGCGACTCAAACGGGTTGTACGCCATCGAACCCGTGTATGCTGGAATTGGGTTGTCAAAACCCATCGGTGGTGGCTGCGGTACAGCTGGGTTAGAAGGTCCACCCATTTGTGGGTCCTCCTGATGTGGCGGATAGTGGCTGCCACTAGACTGACGATGAGAACTAAAATGAAAGTCTCCTGCTCGCGCAGACATACGCGCTCCAGTTCTCCTACGCCTTGGGGGTTGCGGAGGTGCCGGTTGAACTGGTGGCGGTGGAGGCGGTGGCGTGACTGCCACAAATCTTGAATCCACAGAGGGATCCTGTTGTTGCTGCTGCTGCTAAGGCGGTGAATGGTGAGGAGGTGTATAATACCATTCGTGCCTGGTAAACATAGCTTGAAAGCTGTCTGGACCACCATAGGGTGATCCGTGGAAAGTAGATCCATCCGAGATCTCGATGGGATGGTTCGGCGTACCACTCGCTGGCTCGACGGGGTCCGTATCCTCGTCCATATCCATAGCGTTGTCTCCCGAGAAGTGGTCCTCCGGTCCCAATGGGTTAAAACCCACTGGTTCTTATATATAATTCGCCGGGTTAAACCGGCCTCTAAAAGCAGGTGTAGGGTCACCAAAGGAGTGGTGCGATAAAGATCGCTGTAAAGGTATGTAGGACGGTTGAGGGTTGTTGGGCTCATACTCCGGTTGTGGCCCATAAGGGTTATGGACAGGAGGTGTTGAACTGTGCGAGACCGACCGTCTAGCCGGCTTGAAGAGGTTCCTCCGGTTCTACCGGGGATCGTCACTCTCTGTGGTTGAAGGAGCTCGCACATGCGAAGGTCCTGCCTCGTTGTCATTGGGGGCGGTGATTGGCCCCTTTCCACGTCCTCTTCTTCGGAAGAATCTTGGCGGCATTTTCTTAATCCTGTCAATACAACATGAGATAACGACAAGAATATATATAAAATTAAGGACAAAACAAAAACCAAACAAGGTAGAATTTGTCCTATGTTATATGTCTAGACTTGAAAGTTTAGATATGTGCAATTGTGTAACTGAGATTAAACACAAAAGGCTAGTGTTTAATTCACTCAGTGTTGGCTCTGATACCAACCTATCACACCCCGGATTTTCACGTGTCACCGGTGGGCCCGGTGGGGAGTATCGTGACGTGGTTGGCAACATAATAGTCAAACAACACAATATTTAATATGCACAGCGGAAGCAAATTGTAAGATATAAATTCAACCGAATATAATATTGTAATACTAAATATCACAACTGTCGATTGTTTATCCACAGACGGATCGAGAATAAAATATGAAACAATAGTTCAACAGACTTTTAGGCATCTTAAGCTTGCGAGACTTCTATTGATGCTAAGGAGAAATCCCAGCCAATTACGCTTAGTACCTGCATTTAATCTTTTTGGGAAAATACGTCAGTTTACACTGGTAAATACAATCAACTGACTCATTTTGGAAAATGATTGAAAATTGATTTGGATGCACGTGGCATAAACATTTTATTTAACTTGGGAGAATTACTTAAATATATAATCTTGTGAACGAATTACATGTTCCTTATGCGTTCAGTAGCCCGGATCGTATCCGGGTTAAAGATCAATAGACACACCACATTATTCTTTTGTGCACTGACGGGTGTACGCCTACACCCCGCGCTTAAGTCGTGGCCATTTCGTAAAATGATGCCAAGGATATCCGGGACATGGTCATTAACCCCCCAAAGGCTTTTAAGTAAACAAAACTGTTTAAACGGGCCGATCAAATTATTCAATTAACCACCTAACGATGGAAGATTTGACACCCGACCAAGCGGTATTCTATATACCGTAACCCAAGCCCGTATAGGGAAAATAAGTTAAAAGTATTTACCTGAGCAAAGTATAAATCACAATAAGAAAATTTGCAAGTAGCTTTTACTGGTTCTCATAATCTGGAACGAAGGTTTATAATAACCTATTAGAATTCTAACGGGTCTTTAATTAAGCTTAAGCTTAGACCGGTTAGTTTCAATGATACGGTTCGTACGCACTATTAAGCGAAGACCGGATAGAATGTGATTCAGACCCGACAAGTTCAGAGACTTGTTTAATATGGGTATTTCATGCACACTCTGGATTTTGAGATAAAACCGATAAGGTTTGACCCGTTTCGGCTAATTTATGTAAACTAGTTACATAAACCGAACCGAACGCGTAATAAGCGTAACGGGTAATAATGAGAGCCATTTACAGGTTTCCTAAGTTAATATGCTCCAAATATGTTGTGACATCAGTAAGACATCATTTATTATGCCCGGAATGAATTTAAACACAAACTATGCCCCGTAGGGGTAGTTTGGTCATTTATAAGGTGATAAAAGAGTTTAAGTAATATCCTGAGTTACAGGTCTGATGTAATCAGCAAAGATAATCAATTTGCTAAGTTATATCAGTAGGGTAAAGTATATATGTGAAATTTATCAATTAAAACCAAACTACCGTAGGGGCATTTTGGTAATTTCACATAAGCCGAAAAGCTCAAAACTGAAGTCTGAGTTTAACAACTTTTGCTTACTGTTAAAATATTATAATTTACCTCAGATATCAGTAGGTATCACCCTTAGTATGTTTAAAATAGTTCTAGTACATACTAGGCGTTAAAAACGCTTAATTAGGCGATTAGAAGCCGTTTCCGGGTTCTATATAGAAATCTAATATTTTTATTATTCCAGGAGGTTTAAAATAATTTATTTATCATATCTAATTAGTAGCAAAAGGTTTGGAGTCGTTTAGATATGTAAAACTCATTTTATTGCCCGTAAGGGCAAAACCGACAATTACCGGATTAAGCCTACGACTATGAGTTATGCTCAGCCTAAAATTAATTAAAAATCTTCAAAAATCCCAAAATAATATATTACATCAGTGGGTAATAAGTTTGATATCAAAAATTAGGCTTAACTAGGCTATACGCTAATTACGCCATTTAATTAACATAAAGCTTTCATTTTGCGCTAATGAGCATAACTCTCAATCTACACCACCGATTGATCTCAAATTTTGGGTACAAGTATATATATCAGTAACAAAGGTTTCTACTCTTTTACATTTTCAAAAATCACGTTTTAAGGTGAAAATGGCATAATGGTCAACATATGAGCAATTAACGGAAACATGCATATTAATTGGATAACTAATGAACCAAGGTGTATAATCACAGAGGGTTATACTAGCATGTAACCTAGTCCAATTAAAGCTCTGAGGCATTTCTAAAACATGCCTAAACGGGTCAGAACTGAAAGTCAAAGCAAAAGTCAAACTATGCGACTTTCGGTTCCGAACCGGGTCTAAACAGGAAATTGTCGGGTTGAACATGTTTAAACATGTTCTTACACTAATTACCAAGTTATAATAATGATCAAACAGGTTGTATGTGTTCTACATTGCTAATCATGCATAAACTAGAAAATAAGTATCCTGTTGACTTTTTATTAGAAAGTTTGACCCGACATTTGACCTAGTTAGAGTGGGAATCAGGGGGAACCCTTTTGAGGGTTTATTACCCACATAATTACCAACTTATAACTACTTTCACTTCGACTAATAACTGGACTAACAATGATTAATTGTTAAGTCAACCGTTAATTACGATGGTTTGACTTTTAAGCTAAAACTAAGCTAAAACTTAATTAAGAAAGGATTAGCAAACTTACTGAAGTCCTAAGCTTGATTAGTGATCACTTGAGAGAAGACTTGAGCTCCAGAAATGATCAGAAAGCTGAAGGAAGGAGTGAAGAACTTGGTTGCAACTCATGGCCCTTTTATTGTGAATTTTTCACCATAGATTGTTGACACATGGGTCTACAACTGACCATAACCCACTAACAAGTGTCCCTAGTGCTTAGGGGGTGCCTAGGGGTCGTCCAAGATGAGGAAATTCGGTTAAAGGTCGAGCAGAAAACACTTAGCAGGCAAAACCCAACATTTTCGGAACTGGCAGTCCCTAGCGTGACGCGAAGGCCCCCCCCCCCCCCCTTGGGGCTTCGCGTGGCGCGAGGCCTTGTCTGATCAAATCAGAATTTGTGATTTATTACGTTTTGATCCTTGGCTCTTCAAACTTCATTTAGACTTTTGTTTCTTGCATTTTGCACCCTCCAAATTGATATTTAAGGGCTTCAAGACATTTACCCACTTTGTTTAGTCCTCGGTTAGTTTTATTGTTACCCGAAAAGTCCTAAACTTCATCGTTGACACTTTTAACCCTTTGCATACGAATTTGTTCACAACTTGCTCATACGATAACGAAACTTTACGAAATTTATATTGTGCATTCTAGTGAGCATAATTAACCGTTACAAAGCTTCGGGTTTGTCAAAAGGTCACTCAGAGGTATAATTTAAACATGTTGACACATTTAACCCCTGTGGTTTGTAATCTCTCACTCTTAGCTTCGTATGATTCATGATTTATTCGTTTGGTGATATAAACATCATGTAGGGTTAATGTACAATATATTTATTCACTGTTGACATTTAGAACTCGTATTTTCATATACTTTTCATGTTTGTCAACTTTAGTCCTTTCATAACATTCTTTCACACGTTCAAACATATGACACGTGTCAACACTTATAGGACGTGAATTTTCGAGGTGTTACAACAATGCACACATATACGATCTAAAATCTAAATAATAGAATGGTTCGGGCTTATGATTATACTTCTCAGATGATCAACGCAGACTGTAATTAATAAGACTTGACTGTGCTTGTTTCGAGTTGACCAACTCTGTCCCGAGACTTGAACCCATCAAAACAGCCTTCAAACCTTTCAAACAACACAAATCTAACATCCTTACAACCCATTTAGTTTATTTTTTTCATATGTAATAGGTCTAGTGGGTTAGGCTAAATGATTTAACTGAAAAGGTTTAGTCAAATGGGTTGAAACTCATCCAAATGCATTAGAAGCCTCCTACATTGCTTCTAGTCATATTTAGCATATTATTTGTTTCAACTTTTATAAATAATGTGCTATGAGTCAGTTTCTCCCCGACCAAGCCCGTTTCAACGGAATTTAATATTGAGCATTTCATCAAGCACCTTGTGTGCAAGAGTTAATTAAACATAAAAAGGGAATGTAAAGGACTAAAGGGTGAACAAAATTTGCAAACAACACATGAACATAAACACCTCATGAAAAAGAAACCCTAACCTGATATACCAGTCTCCTATTACTGATAGTTCTACCTTTGCAATTCGACAACAGAGATGTTGATATTATTACTTGCTGCTCTGATCGGATAAGAATGAAGATACCTTCTGCTCTAATCGGATGATGAATACCTGCTGCAGTAATGAGGGCCTAGCAAGATCAATGAGCTAGTTATAGAAGTTGAAAACAAAGAAAACCCTAATAAAAGCAAAAGGGGAAATCAAGAAAAAGCTTCTTGTGATACCTTTGATTCAGTTTCGATCGAATCATGTATAAAGGAATGAGGAAATATTGAATTTGAATCATGTAACAATTGATTCATAAGGCACAGAGTATAAGTGTGAATAAAACAAATAAACAAGTCTGATTTGGGGAAACATTGAATTTGAATTTTGAATGAGTAAAGTTGTTTGAGGAAAGGTGGAATGACAGAGAGAGGTTCTGAGTTTGAATCAGATATGAAGAAGGTGAGGAAAGGGAAAGAAGGACCGTGGAGAGCGTGTAGGGTTAGATAAATGCAGAATTTGCCATGTAGGAAAGAGAAGAAGGGGGGGTGCTTGTGGTGTTGACACCTCAGCACAAACCCCTTTGATTTATTATATTAGTAAGATATTAAAAAAAAACTGATGTGGCTTGGCCACGCCAGCCAAGCCACGCCCACCATACCCCATACAAAATGGGTTTGTGAATTGAGTTTTCAAATTACACGTGTCAACCCATGCCCCAAACCCCCGCCTCACCATACCCCACGGTCTTAAAGATAACGGGTTCAAATCATGCAAATATGTAACGTTATTTTAACTAAAAATATTAATTTATTAATGCTACTTTGAAAAAAATTATTTTAATTTACATATATTTTAAATTTTAGTTTTAAAATTAATGTTTAATTTTTGATAACTTTATATTTTAATAACGCGGAAATAAAAAATATATCACTTTTAAAAATAACTTTTATTATTAAAAATAATTGTGGTGATGATGTGAAAATAAAAGTATTGGTAATGATGTTTGTAAGGATGAAGAAAAGGTACGTATTTTTGATGTATTTGTAAAAATGTGATGTGGCAGTTGACTGGTCATGCTTTTTAGTGCATTTAGCACATTGCACTAGTGATGGCCTAACAAGTGAGATGAATGAACATGCAAATTGTAGCAAAACTATTTGCGAATCTAAACAAAACGACCCAAAACTACGATCGAAGCAAAAAACTATCTTGTACCAAAACTAAGAAACTTCTTTAGTTTCCAGTCTTCTGGTTAAAGCAATGGCGAGAGAAGGATCAGTACAAGATTGAAAAATAGGAGAAACACGATCCCATATGTTTCTCATGTGATATATTGCTAAAATTTAAAAACATGGTTAAAAATAATAATATGAGTTAATTACACCGTTGGTCCTTGTGATTTGTTGAAAATAACAACCTCAGGTACTAATAGTTTAAAGTAACAATCTGAGGTTTTAACTTTTGATTTTGTAACATCCTAGAGCCTTAAGGTTAACATGTGTTAAAAACTAACTGAGAACTTAGTGCCCAACCTTGAACTTTAGAGAAACCACGAAATTAACTCTTGTAATATGTATAACACATTTTTTTTTTCTTTTTCTCTTATTATTTAACTAAACTTTTTAAATATTTAACGAAACATTTTTTTTAAATGGTTATGCATAATTATTGATGTAAAATTTTCCATCTCTTTGTATACATTATAAACGAAATAGGATAACTTTTATATATTAACATGTTTGGTGTCAGAGAATTGAACTGATATAATGTATTACAAATTAAACGATTTATTCCAAATCAGCATAAGAAACTGATTATAACTAGATGAGGTAACAAACATACATATTTTTTTACTTATTATATATTGCTTCAGATTTAGGAACCTGTACATTAATCCAGAAGTTTAAAAAGTGTGAGAAGTGTATTATAACACTATATATAACACTATATAACACCATATAAACACCGTATAACACTATATAACAAATATAACACTATATTTTGTCTAATAGCATGTCTATGATAGATGTATAGTGTTATATATTGTTATATAGTGTTATATGGTGTTACATTGTGTTATACGGTGTTTATATGGTGTTATATAGTGTTATATATAGTGTTATAATACACTTCTCACACTTCTGGATTAATGTACAGGATCCCTACCCTATTGCTTCATATTATGTATTTACCAATTAATTTAAATAGTAAATACACTAAAACTCGGGTCAAAAAATCCAAACCTTATGTTTAATATTTATTGTATGAGTTAATTGATATTAGAGTTAAATGCCATTTTAGTCCCTTTGGTTTGAGCCATTTTGCCAGTTTAGTCCAAAGGTTTCATTTTTAACATGTGGGTCCAAAAAGGTTTCACAGTTGCCATTTTAGTCTACTGGGTTTACTTCATCCATTTTTTCTGTTAACCAGAAGACCATTTCGGTCATTTTATATGGATGAATTGCCCTTTTAGTTAACATAATTACATACAAAATGACCAAATTGGCCTTCTCGTTAACAGAAAAAATGGATGAAGTTAACCAAGTGGACTAAAATGGCAACTGTGAAACCTTTTTGGACCCACAGGTTAAAAATGAAACCTTTGGACTAAACTGGCAAAATGACCAAAACCACAGGGACTAAAATGGCATTTAACTCTTGATATTATTATACATACATATAAAAATCATATTTACCAATGCAAAAAAATAAACATGTTGAAACTTGGGTCTGACGCTTAAGTTGAAAAAATTAAGCCATTAATCTATGAATAAACATTAACTAAGTTTAAAAAATATTTTTTACATTTTTGTTCATTTTAGTTACATTAGTTTTAGCCTAGCTTACAATCTAATTACCAAAATAGAGCAGTTTGAACGTTACTACAATAGTTGATATAAGTAAATTGTTACTAAGTCCTTAAAATATTAAGTTATTATTCAAATTTTGATAAAAAAAAGTTCTTAAGTTGAAAAAACAACAATTAGACAATATTTTATATTCAATAACGTTATTAAAGTTAGTTTCAAATAAATAATATATTACTTTTTCACCATTTCAAAGATTATTTAGTTAAATAGTTATGTAAAACTTAGTTAAGTAAAAAAAAAGAAAAAAATGTGTTATAAATTATATAACAGTTAATTGTGGGGTTAGTCTCTGTGTTCCAAACTAACAAAGTTGGGTACTAAGTTCTGAAATGACGAAAATACCCTAAGTTCTCAGTTAGTATTTAACAACTGTTAGTCTTAAGGCCCTAGAATGTTACAAAATCAAACGTTAAAACCTTAAATTGTTACTTTAAACTATTAGTACCTGAGGTTGTTACTTCCCACAAACCACAGGACTAACGATATAATTAACACTAATTTCCCCACTTTAATTTAGCAAAATAGTGATGTGTCTTGAAATCACTATTCAATTTTATACAACTCTTTCTAGCAGGGTGTACAACTAAGTCAAGCATACCCTCTTAATGAAACCAACCACCAACTTCATTGTCCTCCACAGACCACCTCTTCTGACTACCACAACTCTTGCCAGACCTCACTACCATCACCGCCTCTACCTCTTCACCCTCCTTTATCTCACCTCCTTCGCCTAACATTCTCTTCCTACACCACGGTTCCATACACCACCGCTACCCACCCGCAGCCGCTACTCAACACAGTGGTGGCGTAAGCTGGGGATTTGCGGCTGTCTCGCACCTCATCAGATCTGCAACTCATCACCACTGACAGAAAAAAGAGACCTGCAACCCATCTTCATTGTCGGAAAAAGGAGAAGTACGCGGCGGCCTGTGATCTGTTCTTTCAGAGAGTAGGAGAGAGAGGTAGACAAAGTACGTAGAGAGGGGATCTGGTGGTGGCGACGCTCATGGTTGAGTTTAGGTGGTGCCGTGGTGGAGAGGAGCCGAAGGTGGTGGTCATTTGCTAATTGGTGGCGATGGGTGGTGATAAAGTTAAGCGGATAAGGCGCAACAAGGACTGGTAATATGTGTCATGGATGACGTCATGGTGGAAATGAGATGGCACAATTACTTCTACTCACACAATTACTATTCAAATTAATTGGTTATATAAGTTGACTGGACCCATACCACTTCGGCACTTCACCAAACCCATATCCCTATGCACTACTAAAAAATCATACTTTTTAAAATTTATTTATCATTTAAAAAAACCATCATACATCTCATCGATTGGCCAAGAAAAAAGTTAAATAATCTGGAAAAAGACACCTTTTTATTAATTATTATGTATTTGCTCTTTGAGAAAAAAAAAAAGTTGCATTAAATAAAAGAATTAAGTTAGAGCGTTTGTGGTGAATGAATGTATTATCTAATTGTGGAGTATTTATTATTTTAGGGTTGATATTACTATTGTACGGTGTCGGGTGCAATAAGAGGCGTAATCGTCATGATAATGACATTCTCATTTTTATTAGTGGAGATGTGATCATTCTTTTTGTCATGTTGTATATTTTTGTTACGTAGAGTTAACATAATTTAGGTCTACTTAACCCGAATTTATTGAGTCGGTTTTAATATTTGTGGATAGTGGGACGAAATTGGGTCATACCTATAACTAGCGTAACTTCTAAATGCCATTAAGGCTCATGTGAATATCCAAATACCGGCCGATATATTTGCACTAATACACATAATTTGTTTCCTGACCGATGTACTTGCACTAATACACATAATTTGATTTCAGAAGATATCTCATGTGATACCTTTTGTACATTTTAACTAATATTAGTCAATATTAGCTTTTCTTACAATTTCATCATTATTAATTCAGTTAAACAATTCCAATAAATCAATATATAAGATAATCATAGTTTCAAAATCAGTGTTCAATTCAAAATTGATAGATTAGCCTCTTATTAGAAGAAGATTAATATTTGGTTTCGTTAAACATCAAATTCAAATAGTTGAAGCACGAATTTGAATATGTTATTTAATATATGGCTCCTTTTGGGCATTTGGGGTTTCTCTTTAGCTGTTGTAGCGAATGCCCGTATCACCAATGTTATCGTTTCGTTTACGTAACTGTTTGCGACGTGCACGTGTGGCTAAACATTTTACCATTTATTTTTTGTTTGGTTTAATGGTTCCGCCGCAACGTGCGGGTCCTAAAAACTAGTAATATATTATAATGTAGTAAATGTGGATAAGAAAGTGGCGAGTTTGGTTCGGGCATTGATAATTACTAGTAGGATACCCGCGTGATGCTGCAGGGTGACAAATTGCAACGCAATACTCGTTTATGCTAGTTTATTAATTCTGACCTTTAAAGTCGAAGTTTGCCTCTTTCTATGAAGCAACCATTTAACATACCAAGTTTATGTGATTGCCAAACAAAACAAATGTATTTATAAAGTAATGGTACCCGACACACTGAAGTTCAAGTGAAGGTAAACAGGTGCTAGTAGTTTTGCTCTTCACACATGAGCTACCCGACAAAACCATATTGTAGTTATCGTTAATGTCCATTGGATATGTTGACAAGTCGACTTCAACCGGATTGTCTTTTATACTTTCTGGCGCGAGAAATGGATCTTTCAGAAGCTCTTTTGCGGGCAATCTTTGAGATGCCGGGACCAAACACTTCTCTATCAACTCCTTGGCTTGTAGATCTTTGACTTTTGAAAGAGCAGCGGGTTTTATCCCCTGCAAAACAGGAAGACCAAGATCACAATACTAAGTTATTAGTTCCAAAACATGTAACGAAACATCCTCATAATTATAGAAAATAGTCCATCAAATATTAACTTACAGATATAACTTTTTTTATATATTTGCACATGATTTTTGCATTCGATGTATGGATATTCACAAGTTATCAGCTCCAATATACACATCCCAATTAAATAAATGTCAACAAGTTCATTGTATTCCTCTTCGTAAAGCTCCAGAGCCATGAATTCAGGGGTTCCTGCAATCCAGTAAACCATTTAGATTACGCTTATAATAAATTAAAACTTCCAGTTCCATATACATGCATGATCTAATGGCTTACTAATCAAACTTTTGGCGGTGGGGCGGGGCATTAACGTTGCGAATCCAAGATCACCAATCTTCACTTGTCCATGGTTTCTGTTAACAAATATTTTGTTACATTTCAAATCTCTATGAATAATAGGCGGCTCGTGACCATGCAGATAAACCAAGCCTTGAAGGATCTGTCTGGCCCAGTTCTTGATAGCCTTCAAATCAACACTCCTGTGCTTCTCGCGATATCTAAACACAAATGAAAACAAAGATCAGACGCTATTTAAATGCAAGAACAAGAACAAACGGAAAACAACTTACTGCCTCAGATCCCCCGAGATAAACAGTTCAGTAATCGTGTTAACCCTTTTCTTCTCGTCGTCCACCCAAGAAACATATGACTTGATTATGTTCTCGTGTTTTAGCATCTTTAGTAACTGAACCTCGGTGTAAATTCTCTCCAGATATTCAGGTTTTTGCATAGTATCATCTAACATCACTTGGCTCCATGAAACTTCGATTCCTTCAACTTCATCAAACCCCTTGTATCTGCAAATACCAAAAAAAAAAAAAAAAAAAAAATAACAGAAAAACAAGCATCATTACGCATTGAAAATCAACATAATATACAAATTTAAATGTAAGAAAACAGGATGGAAGTCTTACATTGTCTGCCATGCACCTCTTCCCAGCAACTCATTATACTAAAACAGAAAACAATGAAGAATCTGGTCAGTATTCAAACTACGAAAAAAAAAAAATAATCAACAGCCGGTTATGAACTAAAACCAAATCATACCCGAACGTAACGACTTTTTGGGCATCTTTCTACAACATCAGGATCATCATCAACAGACTCCATTAGTATCAACAGAAGAACCCTAAAAATGCAAAATATAATAGATCCTAAAACAAGTAACGCTATGGTAGATACCATGCAGATTAGTAACATGACAAAAAAGTTACAAGCCTATAGAAAATCTGGGATGCATAAGGTAGATACCTTGCATCTGCAATCTCGTAGAAGATTACTTCCCGTGCACATGTCATATTGGGTACAAACAACATCTAGACTGTCACCATTGTAAAAGAGTATGAAATGAGGCTATCAGAAATTAAATTATCACCACTTAGATGAATTCTATATTGGCCAACTCTTGTAATCATTATTATGATCAAGTCGTTATGTGTCGTAATTCATGAACCTATGTGATTAAAAGTTAGGGTCTATATCAAACAACCTTACTTTCACGAAGATTCATATACATGAATTATGTGCTACATATAACAAGTATAATGTAGCTACCCCAACTCCAAAATCAAAACCCTTACAAAACGAAACTCAAATGGGCCCAAATCACGTCAATTTGAATTGACCAGTTATATAAAAAATGATTTAGCGGTTTGGCCGAATGTACCTGAAACCCCATCGATCTTGCAACTTGGTCTAAACTCAGATCTATGTGATGGAGATTTAAGCATGCTGTACACAAAAACAATATCCTGCTATACAATTAAACAACAGCTGCATGCAGATGGAATCTTACCCTCCTTTGAAGATGTTTGGCTGGAGTACAGCAATCAATGTCGATCTCTCCTGCTCTGTACTTAACTGACACGGGCTCTCAGTTTCTCTAGATCTTTTTTTGCCTGATACAAAAAGAGAATCCATCTGAATTTTGAATATTTTTCCCTGAGATACAGAAAGAAAAAGAGAAGAACAATGAATTTTGAATTACCGAAAGAAAATAAGGGAAGAAGCTGGAGTGATGGTTTTGTTCAAGGTCTGAAAATCTTTAGGGGGTTTGAAATTTGAAAACCCGCCCAACATAATTCATTGTATTTGCAGCTAGTAAAGTTCATTTGTCTTTTAGAGCATTGTACAAATGGTTCCAAGTTTTATACCCCTTTGTTGGAACCTCAAGGTTTATACATTGAGAGATATTAAAGTTTAGGGTTGATCTTGTAATGTTTAACTAAGTTGTTTTGGGTCGGATATATGTATTGGGTTTAGTGTGATCTCGAGTGGGCCTATGATGGTTTCGATCCATCATAGATAGTATATAAGTAAACTCGTGTAAGGTTTAGAAGGTTGATCGCTTGGTAGAAGGTTAGAGGTCACTCGAGATCGGTTGTTCATCTTGTATCAGTCATCGACTTAAGGTGAATGCAAGATAGTTTTTGTTTTGATCATTGTGCTTATTATTCTTTATTGTTTTCTTGAATCCGCTTGTGTTTGGATTCCGCACTCACACAAGTTAACATTGATATCATTGAAAGATCCTCTCGGGTTTTACAATTGGTATCAGAGCCAAGAAACCAAGTCTTGGTTCGGTTTTGATATCATTGGATTCAAGAAGGCTTTATTTGTTACTGATCTTGTCTGCTAAGTGTTTTACAGTATTCTAAGTATTATTATTGTGTTCGGACTCAAGTAGTTCTTCGCAAATATTGATTAAAGTCGCTGATTTTGGATTGTGATTCGTTGTCTAAGGTGTTTGCTGAATTCACGGAAGTTTGTTGAGGATAAAAGATTCAAAGATTTCATATCTTTAAATTTTTGGAAGCTGCTGAAAATCAGGAATCTTAGTTACGTTTATCTCACAAGTTTGTTTTGCAGGGTCTCGACACACTTTCAGCTTAGTCTCGACTCACATTCAGCTTAGTCTCGACTCAAGTTCATTCGTCTCGAGTGGAAATAGCGATCTTGTCTCGACTCGCAACTGCTGTGGTCTCGAGTTGGCATCTTTAACTCGAAACCATTTGTCTCGACTCGCAATCTCAGTCTCGACTCAGAATTCAGTTCACTCGCAACAACTGTCTCGACTCCTGTCTCGACTCGCAACGACTCTTGCAACGTTATTTGGACTCTTGGACTCTTGAACTTAAATAATTAATTAATCAGTAAATTAATTAAGTTATTGAGTAACCATGACTTCAAATAATCAAAGTGTTGACCTGGCAGCTATGTCTAAGCATCAAGAATTGGATTCCATTATTGGAACCACCACTCGTGTTCCCCGGTTGTTAGATGGAAATGAATTCCCTGAGTGGAAGTGGCGTTTCAAAAAACATGTTAAGGTCAAAGATGCAAAAATCTGGCGAAGTATTCTCAGAGGCCCAAGAAAAATTATGATGGATAGTCCCACTGATGAAGGTGTGAAAGTGAAAAAGCCTATTGATCGGTATACTGAAGAAGATTTTAAAATTGTTGAGGAAGATGATATGGCATTTTCTTACCTGACAATGGCATTGGGACCAGACATTGCTATTGGTTTTCGCACTTGCAAATCTGCTAAGGAATTGTAGGAATCATTGATAGATGTTTATGAAGGCAATGAAGATATGAAAGAGAGTCGCAGAAATCTACTGAGTCAAAGTTTCAACAATTTTAATCATATATATGGAGAGACTGTTGACAATCAAATTCAGAGATTCGTTAAGTTAGTGACTCAAATGCAAATGGAGGAAATGCACATGTCAAATGCTTCATCTAATAGACAGCTTCTAAATGCTTTACCAAAAAGTTGGGATCATCACGTCGCAATGATCAAGAAAACCAAGGATCTAGCAAGATGTAGCTTATCTGAAATGATTTCTCACATTAAGGCTTGCGAACTGGATGATAAACAAAGAGAAACAAATTACAAGAATAGTATGTTAGCTGCTGGATTCACTGCAACACCCTCAACATCAAGCAATAATACAGCATTTGTGTCTCACGCTGGTTTTCAAATGTTCAGCAACTCTGCTTCTGCTAAAGCTGCTCCTACCTCACCAAATGCTTACTACTCTGGAACTCCAGCACCTGCTGCTGCTGCTGCACCACCTTCTGCTAATGCTACTGCTGCTGCATCGTCAACTCCCACTGCTAAAAACGAGATGATTGCTTTCTTCTCGCAACAGTCAAAAGAAAATCTTGATATAGCTGCTTCTGTCATAAATTGCTTGAATGCTTTTGTTGCTGGTAAACTCAATCCTCCTAGGTTTTCTATGGATGACCTAGATCAGATTCATCCTGAAGATGTAGAAGAAATGGATATAACTTGGCAGATGGCTATGGCAGCATTTAGAGCCAAAAACTTTGTGAATAAAACCGGAAGAAACAAATGGCAAAATCTTACCTTTACTGGACCCACAAAAATGCCATTTGAGTTTCGTTGCTACAATTGTCATGAACCAGGTCATGTGGCAAGAAACTGTACCAAACCTAGGGTCAATAGTGAACAAACTCCGGCCCAACCTGCTACACCTGCTACACCTAATCGAGAGAGAGCTCTTGTGACCACATCGAATATGTCTGCTGATGCTGCCAGTGGAAGTCCTCAACCTCTGGGATTAGCTCAAGCCTTGGTGGTTCAGCATGATTCATACTTTAATTGGAATTCGGAAATTGAGCGACTAAACATCTCAGCTCCATAAAATCAGACTGAATCAAACAACATTGCTTTTGTGGCCTCAAATGATCAAGCTTCTGTTTCTGAGGATGAGACTTCAGCACCTGAGGAGGAGGTTTCAGCTGAAAACCTTGCTTTCATGACTCAGATTCTTTCAGCTCCAGTCAAAGGTCTCACCAAAGAAGAGGTAATTTCTGTTTTCTGTACTCCTGAATGTAGAGAACGAGTTGAAGCCTATAGAATACACAACGCTGAGCTAATTGAAGACTATAATGACATTAAAAGGAAAAAAATTTACTTTGACTAATAATGAAAAACTTTTTAAAGAGAAAATCGAAGCTCAGCGAAAAGACATCATCCAACTCAAGGATGATGTTAGTGTAACAACAGCCCAACTCTTCATGGTTAAAGAAAAACTATGCAATGTGACTAAAGAACTGGAGGATATCAGAGATAGATATCAAATAAATGAGCTAAATATTAAAAATTTTGATTCTTCCAGCAAATTAGTCGAAAATCTATGTAATCAACAGCTAGCGTACCAGAAAAGGAAAGGGTTGGGATTGGGTTTTTATCAGGCTCCTCCTCCTTATAATGACAATTATACTTACTTACCTATGACTGAAGAGGAGATGCTGAATGAAAACAAAATGACTTATGGTCCCAAAAACTGTAAGGCATCAGTAAATGTCAGACCTGTTGAAAAACAGGTGGTCAAACCAGTTTGTTTTGTATCCAAAGGTACTTTTGATCCTAACGTTTCTTCATCGTGTGCAGATGAAGTACCTGAAGTAGGATGGGGTGATGTGTTTGGGGATGAACCGTCTTTAGATTCTAATGTTTCTAAACCTACTTTTGATAAAACTGATTCTGGTTGTGTGTTTGGTCAATCGTTTTTGAACTCGTTTCATAGTTATGTTTCGTCTTCTTTTGGGCCTGCTGTTTTGGGCAAAACTGTGAATGCTTGTGATGAAACTTTGAATAATGTGCACGATGATGGATGTTTTTCAGTAGATAAAAATTGTGATTCTAATTCTAATGTTTCTAACTCTTCAGCTGTTGACAGCATGACAGGTGAGGTCCCTCAGGATGCATTCAGTGAAACCACTGAAACTTCTTCTAAAGAGAATCAACCGTGTTCTGATTCTTCTTCTGAATCAGTCTCAGAGGAAGTCCCTAATGTTGAACCTAGTGGGACCCCATTGAAAACCGAGGATGAAAAGGAACCCTTATTAAACTCAGATGATACATGTGTTGATGAAATACGTGTTGATGAAGTTCCTACATCTTCCGAGATTAAAACTGAATCTGATTTTCAACAGGAAGAAGTGATTGTTTTGAATGAAAAATTACAAGAAAAGGTTTCTGAAAAGGAAATTAAAACTGAGTCTGAAACATCTTTTCATAATGATACTGATAACGATAAATCTAATCCATCTGAATCTCATACTTGTGCCAGTTCTATTTCTGATCAACAGGTACCTAAATGCTCATAAAAGGCACAAGTTAACCAAGCAAGAAACATAAATCAAGCTCATTCTTCTAAACCCAACAGATACATGTCTGCTATGAAACATCAAAACTTCCACAGATTGAAACGTCAAACATGTTTCAATTGTGGAGTTGCCGGACACATCGCCAGAAACTGTGTTCATCTCCCAAGTGTGCAGTCTAAAAATAAATATGCACAAAATCAGAAAGTCAAGCCAAACCGATATCGTTATTCAGAGTCAGTGACAACTAAAAGGTCTAAGACAATGAGGAATGACTATCGTAAGGCTAAGCCTTCTGATCAAGATTGGAATGCAGCCAAACGTAGAAATCAAAATCAACAAAAGGATTTTTGAAAAGATCAATATAAAGCGTTTGGTAACTACAATTCTCAATGGTCAAATAAGCATTGGAAACTTAAAACTAAGGATACGCATTCCAATTCGTCTCATACATCTCATCGAAATTCTGCTGTTAAAAATCCTTCGAAATTCTTAAATAAAGATAATTTGGTATGGCAGAGAGTGACTTACTTTGATGCACAAGGGAAACCCAGATCCATTATGGGCTGGGTTCCTAAATCTAACTGATCCCGCTAATCATGCAGGAACAGCTGTGGAGGACTACCGTGCGCCTCTGGTACATGGATAGTGGTTGTTCTAGGCATATGACGGGAGACTTGTCTCAACTGGTCAATGTAAAAGAATTTGACGGTGGATATGTCTCTTTTGCGGGAGGAGAATCTGGAAGAATCACGTTGAAGGGAACAGTGAAAAATGGCGTTTTAAGCTTCGAAAATGTGAATTATGTCCCTGAGCTGAAACACAATCTGCTGAGCATTTCACAAATTTGTGATCGAGGAAATTCAGTTCATTTTACAAAGAAAGGATGCTATGTATTGAAACCAGGGATTGTCATTCCTGAAGATTGGTTTTTGATGACAGCTGAGAGACGGGGAAATGCTTATGTCATTGATATGAACAAGAAGCCGTGTGAAGAAATTACTTGTCTATTTTCGAAGATATCAGAACATGATGGTTTATTGTGGCATCGTCGCCTTGGACATGTGAATATGAAAAATTTGAATCGACTTGCCAAAGGTCAATTGGTCCGTGATCTACCAATCAAAGACTTTATGTTGGTAGAAAAGTGTGTTGCTTGTGCAAAGGGAAAAGCACATCGAAAGCCTCATAAATCTAAGTCTACACCCTCAACCAAAGCTGTGCTTGAATTACTTCACATGGATCTCTTTGGTCCGGTAATGTGTTAAGTATTGGCAAGAAGGCTTATTGTCTCGTGATAGTCGATGATTTCTCACGCTACACCTGGGTGTACTTTCTAAGTCACAAGAATGAGGCTGCGGGTTTGATCAAACAGTTCATCATTCTTGTGGAAAATCAAGCCAGTATGAAAGTAAAGGCTATTCGATCAGACAATGGGACGGAATTCAAAAATGTCACCATGGACACATTTTGTGCTGAAAAGGGAATTGAACAACAGTACAGCGCACCTCGAACTCCACAACAAAATGGAGTAGCAGAAAGACGAAATCGCACTCTTATAGAGGCTGCGCGTACTATGCTGGCTGATTCGAAGCTTCCTAGTTTCTTTTGGGCTGAAGCTGTTAGCACGGCTTGTTACATCCAGAATCATGCTTTAGTAAACAAACGACATATGAAAACTCCTTATGAGATTCTGGAAGGACGTAAACCTTCGGTTTCACACTTTCGCATCTTTGGTTGTCCATGTGTGTTACTACTTATGGACGCTAATGGAAAGTTTGAAGTCAAAGGGGACGAGTGTTACTTTGTTGGATATGCTAAAGGTTCAGCATATAGAGTATACAACAAGGTAACTAAAAAGGTCGTCGAGTCGTGCAACATTGAATGGCTAGAAGAAAATGCTACGGACGCTAGAGTTGGACCAGATTGGTTATATGATTATGCTGAATTATTTAAATCGTTTAACATTTTGTCAAGTGTTCCTACAGTTGCAGGTGTGTCTATACCGAAACAACCGCTGTCTTTTGGTGATACTGAAGAGGAAGAACAAGCTGAAGGAAGATCAAGAAACCATACCATTGACCCACCAGGAATGGTTTTCACTAGGCATCCTACGCCTCAGCAGATGTCCCATCATTCCCCTGAAGGTGCTTCCTCAAGTGGTGCTGTACCTAATGGTTCAGGATCTGCACTATTTTCTGAATCCATTCCTGAAGATTGCATCGTTACAACTCCATTAGTTCGTAACACTGCAGCATCTAATGAGGGGGAGTCTAGCAACATCACTGATAATAATCAAAATGCTGAAGATGAGATCGTACCTGACATGGCAATACCTACTAGTGTTCAACGAAATCACCCTATAGAGAATGTGATTGGTCCTGTAAATGCAGGAGTTTTAACCAGGAGCCAATCATGAACCATCAATACATGTTTATATTCTTGTTACATCTCACAAATAGAACCTAAAACTGTTGATATAGCTTTGCAGGAACCAGGCTGGGTAGATGCTATGCATGAAGAGCTGAACCAGTTTGAGAAGCTTGGAGTATGGAAACTTGTCGAGTTACCAAAGGGAAAGCGCAAACTTGGAACTAGATGGGTGTTCAGAAACAAGCAAGACTCTGCAGGGGTTATTGTTCGAAATAAAGCAAGACTGGTGGTTCAGGGATTTCGACAAATCGAGGGTCTGGATTATGATGAAGTATACGCTCCGGTTGCTCGACTTGAAGTCATCCGGATTTTCTTAGCTTACGCGTCATATATGGGGTTCACTGTGTATCAGATGGACGTCAAGACAGCGTTTCTATATGGAGATGTGAAGGAAGAAATTTTTGTTGAGCAGCCACCAGGTTTTGTACATCCAGATCATCCAGAATATGCCTACAAGCTAGATAAGGCATTGTATGGATTACACCAAGCACCACGAGCTTGGTATGCTACTCTAACTGAACATCTGTTGGATCATGGGTACACACGTGGCACGATAGACCAGACTCTGTTTATCAAGAGAGTGGGCAAGGATCAGATCTTGGTTCAGATTTATGTCGATGATATTATCTTCGGATCTACAAGTGAGGCGCTTTGCAAGGAGTTTGAGAGAGTTATGAAAAAGAAGTTTGAGATGAGTGCTCTCGGAGAAATGACACTGTTTTTGGGTTTACAAGTCAAACAGAATTCCCAAGGCATTCTTATTCATCAAGGGAAGTATGTGGATGATGTGCTAGCAAAATTCAAGCTTTCAGATTCAAAGTCAGCCGAAACACCAATGGCAGAGAGACCGTTATTGACTGAAGATGAAGAAGGCTCTTCTGTTGATCAACGTCTGTATAGGTCTATGATCGGGTCCTTGATGTATCTGACAGCTAGCCGTCCGGATATAATGTTTGCTGTCTGCAACTGCGCAAGATATCAGGCTAATCCTAAAACTTCTCATCTTACTGCTGTTAAACGAATCTTTCGGTACCTTAAAGGCCGACCTCTGTTTGGTCTGTGGTATCCAAGGGATTCAAATTTTGACTTGTTTGCGTTTTCTGATAGCAATTTTGGAGGCACTGATAGTGACAGGAAATCTACATCAGCTGGATGTCAATTTCTGGGTGACAGGCTCATTTCTTGGCAATGCAAGAAACAACAAACGGTGGCGATTTCTACAGCTGAAGCTGAGTATGTTGCTGCCTCTGCATCTTGCTCTCAAGTGGTGTGGATGCAACATCAATTGCAGGACTACGGTTTGACTTATCTCAATACTACTATTTACTGCGATAATGATGCTGCAATACAAATTGTTAAAAATCCTGTTTTTCACTCCAAAACCAAGCACATAGACATAAAAGTTCATTTCATTAGAGATTGCTTTGACAGAGGTCTTATTAAACTTGAGCAAATCGACACAGATGCAAATGCTGCCGATTTGTTTACAAAACCTATCAGCAGTTCAAAATTCAAAGTGCTTGTTGATTTTCTGAAAATGATCCGGTATACTGACTGAGCATGGTTGTTTTTGTTTTAGTAAATTTGTTCATATAGTTTTCTATTCTTAGGTAGTTTTTATTTATGCACAAATTTAGGGGGAGAAAATTTTGAAAAATACAAAAACATTAAAAATTTAAAAATCCAAAAAGAAACATTGCATGACTGGGAAATGAAATGAATTTTCACATTATGGTCGAGGGCTGACTCATGTAAGACCAGTATCGAAATAGTTTGACTCTAGCACGATGTGTTGGTAGGCTCTATCCTTAAGGACTGGAAACATTGGCTGTGTCTGTTTAGAACTGAATTAGTACATGACCTCAGGAAAGAAAATCACTTGGAATTAGCTCATTTCTATTTGAATGTCTGTATGTTGTCCCGATACACACAATTTTGGTCTGACTCTGAAATCTTCTCTGAAAAAGTCGTGTATCTCCTTTGCTGCATCCAGATACATGCTGACCTGGAGGTGCTAGGCAACGACAGCTTCTGCTGCATCCAGATACATGCTGACCTAGCTATACGTTGTCGCGCTATAGATCTAATACACCCGAAAGAGGCCCTCAAATGCCCAAAAGAAACCCAAGAAACCTATATCAAACTGAGAAAAACTCATTTGATCTGTATATTATACCATCTCTGCAAAAGATCTATTCTGTTCTCTTCTCAACCTATTCCCAGTTAAGATTTCAGAGATCTGGATTGGACTTGTGAAATATGTGGTAGGGAAGCTACTTGCATGATAGAGTGTGCTGTTTATATTTCCAGGATTTGATTAGTATTTATTTGGGTGTTCATTGTTAAGAAATTAAAACATGATAAATTTGTTACAGGCAGTTATATAAAAAAGGTCTAGGGAGATGAGTTTAGGTGGACAAATATACTGGCAATCGTCTAGATCATTCAGTAGTAGATCAGTGTTGATAAGTGTAGTCAAGCCCGAAACCCGTGATTTGATCCCTGAGCAAATTATGATATTTCCTTATTTTATTTTTGTAAATAATATTTCAATATTATTTATTTTTATGTTTGTAGGTTTTGGTCTAATAAAACATGCTCAGGAAGTTGAAGGGTCAAATAAGAAAATATTTTTTAAAAAATTTGGATTGCTGAAATAAGTAAAATCTTTATTTAAATAAATCCAAGTTTCAAATTGTTGAGTGGTCTCGAATCGAGACTGTGGTCTCGGCCCATGTCATTAAAGGCCCGGCCCACAGATTTGGAATATTTAAAGGATCTCGACTCGAGACTCCCACTGTGCACTCGAAACAAAAAAGGCTGTCACTTTCAAACTCTCTCTCACTCTCCGGCGATATTGTCTGTTTTTCCGGCAACACTCCGTTCTCGACCTGTTGTTTTGAGTTGATTGAAGGTATCTTGATATATTTAATGATGAATATCTTGAAGTTTTGCATGATTTGATGAAGATTTTTGAATATCATATGAATGATTGAAGATGCTCAAGAACCCTAATTTTGATGTTATGTTGGTCTTCAAAGAAATCATGGGGTGTTTATGGTGTTTGATCCAAAACTCAGTGGATTAAAGTTGTTTGTGGGGTCTCGACTAGGATTTCGATTGAACACATGTGAAGACTCGAGACATAAAGTTGCGAGTCGCAACCTCGTTTGTCTCGATTGGGGTCTCGACTCAAAGTTGATTGGTTTCGACTGAGGTCTCGGTTTAAGTTAACTCAGTCTCGACTGAGGTCTCGACTCGAAATCTCATGGTTTCGACTCGAAACCTCATAGTCTCGAGTTGATTCACGTGTGTTAATCGATAGCCTATGTTTTGAATGCTGATTCAGTGTGATCTGTTTTTGAATTAAGTTGACTAAAATTTATTGACATGTCTTTATGCTTAGTGTTTCCGTTTGGTGTAGGATATGGATTTAAAATTTATATCAACGCACAATCAAGCTGGTTATCTAGCAACTCCTCCAGAGAAGCACAAGAGGTTATATACATCGCTGATTAAAGGGTTGAATAGCTGCCGACTTGTTCATGTACTGAGAGATAATCCAGTTGTCTATGAAGATCTCGTTCAAGATTTTTGGAAGACAGCCAGACTTGAAGCACAAGGAGCTGATGGAAAAGAAATGATAGAAGCTGAAATTCAGAAGAAGAAGATCATCATTACTGAGCAAATGATAAGAGAAGTTCTACGGTTTGGTGATACTGAATCTGATCCGATTGAGCTTCCAAGTGATACTATAGAGGCTATTTTACCTCGTTTGAGTTACGAAGGAAAGTATCCATCACTCGTTAAGAAGTTTCTGCACCCGTATTGGCGCTTGTTGGCACACATGTTTATCTTGTGTATGACAGAAAATCGAGGGGGAACAGATCAACTGAACATTACACAAACGGCTGCATTTGTTGCACTTATTACGAATGAGTCGTTCAACTACTCGAAGTACATTTTTGAAGGGATGAAGAGGAATGTTACTGGAGTTCGAAAGGATAAATTTATTATGTATCCAAGGTTTTTGCAGATGATTTTTAATGCGCGCTATTCTGATTTGACGCGATCCGGTGATACCTTGGAGCTAAAACCTATGGGTCCTTCTTGTTTTGGTGCTCTCATAACTAAGAAGGGTACAAAAAAGAAGTTTGATGGGTTGATTCCTTTGGAGAAATTTGGTAGGTTTGCAGAAACTGAAGTTGTAGCTGCTGATCCTATGATAGATCAACCAATTCAAGTGAATGCAATGGTTGCTGAAGAACATGATGTTCAGGGGGCTACTGTTAATGAGCCTGAGACAGAGATTTTAACAATTAACTCTGACGATGAAGGCATAGAGATTATGTGTGATTCAGAAGATGATGAAGAGCTTCCTCCTGAAAAAGAAGCTGATGATGTTGTTTCAACTGTTCCTTCTATGATTACTGCTGAAAATTTGGCCTCGTTATTAAAGTCTGTAACTGATAAGATGGGAAATCCTCCTTCCAATCTTACAGTATCTACTGAAGAGCCTAGTGAAAACCCAAAGGATCCTGATTCATTGCCATTGAAACGAAAAAGGCGGGATCCTCGACTCGGAATGTATGTTGAACAAAACAAAGATCAATCTATGAACATTGCTGAAGATGAAGATGGATTGTATGATTTCGATTTTGAGAAGAATGTCACTGACACCACCACCACAACTGAAGATATCTTTGAGTTCAATACTGACACTCAAAGGAATGTTTTGGAGACCACCACTGCAGAGGTTCAGGTTACAAATGTTGATACTGATACTGTTGTTGAGACAATGCCACTTGGTGTTTCTGAATATGCTAGTCCTTCTAGAGTAGTTCTTGATATGCCTAGCAGTTCAAGTGGTAAGAGACCTGAAGAGCCGTTTAGAATGCCATTTGATGATGATTCAAGCGATGATGATGATTTTATTAGTATGAGAGAAATGAAGAAAAGGTTAATTGTGGTTGAGCAAGATTCTATTCATAAAGATGCCAAGATCATCCAACTTGAAGATACTTTAGTGCAAAAGAATCAACAAATTGAACAGCTTCAAGGAGATGTTACTTTACTGTTCAATATGGTGTATGATTTACGTGGAAAACTTGAGAAGAAATTTGGGAATGAATTCTCTGATCCTACTGATGTGGAAAATAGAAGAAAAGCTTTTGAAAAGGATGATGCTGAGAGAAGTGCTGCTATGGATCAATACTTTAAAAGAGTTACTGATCCAGTTGCAGATAAAGAGAAGGCTGAAAGAATTAAGAAGAAAAGGGAGTTTGTTATCCTGAAGAACAAGAATCTTAATCCAGATGATGATGATGCTCATGTAACTCATCATTTGATGGATGTTGGTGAAACTCTCTATGATCAAGTTGGAAATAGATCTGGTGTAGTCAGCTGGGGTTTTGATCATGATCGTAAAAGATGGTGGATAAAAAGGAAGGTTGGACCTGTTGAGTGGTACAAAAATCCAGGCCAGTTTCAGTCTTTTACTAAGATTGATTTGACTGATCTGTCTAAAGCACCTTACGTAGATGATAAGCCTGGAGGTCCTGGATATATGTTTTTCGAGAGATTGAAGAGGGAGGTTCTTAAGGGTTTTCCTTCAATGCGTACGGCAGAGTCCATTGTTAAACCAGCTAAAGGTGTTAGAGATTCATATACACGCAAGCGAATGAAGATTGTGCACTGGCCGGTAACTGATAAGGAAAAGGTGATTCCTTTGGTGAGAAAGATTCCAAAAGGTGCTTTGAAGTCCTTGCATTTCTGGACTTATGATGAGCGTCTAGGGCAGGCAGTAATTGTTTGTGATGGTGATGTGAATTTTCGCTTGGTGGATCAAGTTGATTTGCTGAATGTTGCTTATGAAGACCTGGAAGTGTTAGCTCGTCATCAAATTAGAGCTACTGAAAAATATGAAGAAATTGCTAAAGCATGGACTGGTGCTGTTGCTTCAGCGATACATATTCGCACAAAAGGTTTTGGTGGGCTCAAAGATCGTTTGGGTGGTGCTGGTGATAATTGAAGTTTCAAGACTCTCTATGCATAAACCTAGGGGGAGATTGTTGGAACCTCAAGGTTTATACATTGAGAGATATTAAAGTTTAGGGTTGATCTTGTAATGTTTAACTAAGTTGTTTTGGGTCGGATATATGTATTGGGTTTAGTGTGATCTCGAGTGGGCCTATGATGGTTTCGATCCATCATAGATAGTATATAAGTAAACTCGTGTAAGGTTTAGAAGGTTGATCGCTTGGTAGAAGGTTAGAGGTCACTCGAGATCGGTTGTTCATCTTGTATCAGTCATCGACTTAAGGTGAATGCAAGATAGCTTTTGTTTTGATCATTGTGCTTATTATTCTTTATTGTTTTCTTGAATCCGCTTGTGTTTGGATTCCGCACTCACACAAGTTAACATTGATATCATTGAAAGATCCTCTCGGGTTTTACACCCTTAAAAAGTGCAACATGATTAAAACTACCCTATATATATGTAACAATCCTAAACCGACACCCTCATAATATTTCCGACACCCTAGTATATTCTTAAAAATGTCCCAATATGTCTTTAAATACAACCCGTATGTAAAAACCGAGCCCGAAATACAGTATAGCATTAAAAATAAAATTTAAAATTTGATTATTAAGTTGAGGCGGGCCGCGTAGGACCCACCCCAACCTTACGCGGGCGGTATCAGGGTTGAAACCTGATTTCGTTGGTTTTCTTTAGTTCAGGCGGGCCGCGTAAGATCCCCCCTAAGCTTACGCGGGCCGTGTGAGATCAAAAGTGGTGGCGCAGCCCGGTGATGACACGTGTCATCATCGTGTCAAGTCTAGATGGTGATCTGGACGAGCTACGCTTTGACCGAGGTTTGACGCGGGCCGCGTAGCCCTATGGCTACGCTTACGCGGGCCGCGTGAGAGTTAAGTTCAACAACTATATAAAGGAGGCCTCGGGCTTCAACTCAATTCGCTCAAAAACGTTTCTATATCTCAAATTTATGAATTATAGGCTTTATAAAGCTAGTATAATACCCCCTAATTAGCGAGGTTCTGCTCCGTTGTAAGTATTATAACCCCAGTTTCGTACTAGACACGCTGGCCGATTGATTTAGGGTTCCGTAACAACTGTCGTGGTTCTGCCCGACGTAGTTGTTGGAATACCGTCTCGGGGAGGGTATCATTAATATTTTCAAAGGGTTATTATACTAACCTAGGTACATTTGTGAAAATTATAGATTAATCCCAGGAAACCCTTACGCGAAGTCTAAGATAGCAATGTGAGTTTATCCTCTTTTTGTTACCTTTTTTGTAATATTTTACAAAACCTTAAATATTTAACAATGGGATTAATCGGTGACTGAGTCTTTGTAGTTCTTCAATTACTGCCGGTATGTTGGGATTTTGTATACAAAATTTACTACCCTGTGAGTAGTAAGTCGGGACGACAATACATTACCATTGGACAACGAGTTAGCCAATGGGTAATTTGACCCACCAGTCAGGATTGACAGTACTGAATGAGTAATTGTGTAGAAATAAACAATGTGATCGCTCTCAATACTGATTTAATTGATAAAATGTTTCTTGATTAAACTGGGATTCACTCACCAGTATTTCCCACTGACAAATGTTTTTAAAACGCGTTTCAGGTAACACAATGTGACAGCCAATTAATAAAAAGCCAGCTGGAGAGCACTGAAGGCTTGGGAAAAATGTGGCTATAAAAGTTACCTAAAAGACATGTTTTAAATTCAATAAAATATGGTTTATCCCTATAAACGTATTGTAATAAGAAACTTGGGTTTTACCCATGTGATTATTAATATCAAATATGGTGGTTTTACTCTGATAAACATTTCCTAACTACGGTCCTGATGTAATTTCCGCTGCCAAATTAACAAGCTGATACCACCGAAACTCTGAGTTCGCGTCCGCCTGTTCCCGGGACAGATAAGGGATCGGGGGTTGCGACAGAAGGTGGTATCAGATCCTAGCCACTGGTCTAAGCCAAAGAAGTGTTCTGCTGACACTTAAAATCTAAATTTTGTGTTAGGAAATAATTTATGTGATTATGTGTTTTGTGTTATTTGACTATTTGTTAGTTTACAGTATGAGTGATCAAGGACCCTCATACATGTGTCGTCAGTTGTCTGATTCACCTAGGAGTGAAGGTACCTCTTCACAGCTGACGGGTGGTCCATGGGACAACCCTTAAGTGTGTTAAAAGACGAGTGAATCCCTCATTTGATCATGTAATTGTCTTGAATTAGATAACTACGGTTGCTTGTGTTTCAGGTACATTTAGAGCTTAAAAGTATGGAAATAAAGCTTCGAATAGACACGACTGGATTGTAGATTGAAAGACGGAGAATAAATGAAAAAAATAAAATTTTGGAATTGAAGAATTAAGAAGATAACATGATAGAGGATGAAATTACGAGAACGTAGGCGAAAACGGTGAAGAAAACGGAGTTGAAACGAGAAAGTTATGAAGAAAACAAAAATTGATTGCTGAAGCCTACCGTAACTTACGGTGGTACCGTAATTTACGGTAGACTCTGACAAAAATTGATGCCGTAACTCAGTTTAAATCCACCGTAAACCATTTTAAGCGACCGTAACTTACGGTGGTACCGTAAGTTACGGTGGAGGCCAGCGTGAAACTTGTAACTCCCTCATTTAAGGTTGTTTATGGTGCCTTTTCATCATCTAATCATTCCCATTCGTTTTGTAACTCCTAAGGGGGGCGAATTTGGGGTGTTCTAAGGTGTTCTTGAGTGATCGAAACATGAAGACTTTGTTTTTGATTCCAATGGACAAAGGTTCGATTGTGATGATGGTTCATAACACTATGAGCGGCTAGGTTTGCTTGGTGATCGTCTCGGATGTAAGGTTTTATTTGTGACAATTATGTTTGTTCTTTAATTTCTGGAATATTAGACTGTGCATGTGTTGTTAGTTTATTATGGTGTTTGATTGGTTGTTTGTAAATTGTTGATGTATGTTTGATCATAGTTCTAAACCATACGTTCTTGGTGTCGTTGGCAATCGAGATATCATGGAAGGGATTAGGGTTGGATATGTGTTGATTGGTCATCGGGTAACAACCTCGCGTTCTAGGAATCCGAGTACTTAGTTCCCTTTCATCACAAACAATTGATCTTACATGAGCCATGTCTATGTGGTTCTTTCCAGTTGAACATGAACGTTAGTTGTCCCTTAAAACCTGAAACTCGGGATGATCACTATCCTCTTATCTTGTTACAAAACTTAACCTTGATTTGTAATCTAATTTAGTTTAATTTAGTTAATTAAAACCAATCAACCCAAACATTGAAATTTACATTTCTTGCAATTTAGATTAATCTAGTTAGTTAGACATACATTGAGATAACACATATTCCACAAACCCCCTGTGTTCGATACCCACTTACCGCTAGCTAATTAGTTGTAATTGGATTAAATTTGATTGTGACTGCGACATCACGTCAAATTTTGGCGCCGTTTCCGGGGAGTAGTGCGCAACGTGTGTTATCTTGTGTATTAGTTTGAAAAAAAAATAAAAAAAAAACCAAAAAGATTTCTTTTATGTTCATGATTTACACTTGGTAGTTGAGTTGTGTTGTGCAGGATGACAGGGCATTACACAAATTTCAGCTTATTTACGTGTAGATTGTGCGGGGGTCCACGACATCCATGTATTGGTAGCCACGAGGCTCACTATAGGAGGGCACATGGAAAACCGGTGTCTTATGTTTCACAGCTTCCACCTCCATCATACGTTGACGATTATGAATCAGAAATGGAGGATGACTATTATTCATATGGATACGATCGGGACGAGGAAGTTTATTATGAGGCAAGGATGGATGGTCTATGTTTTTGTTGCGGTCGCGATCACACTTATGATTATGATGTGTGCCCGGTGTATTCGGAAAACCCGAAGTATTGGAATAAAAAGATGATGGAAGCGCGCATCTATAGACCGTATCAGGGATATCGACAATATCATCCCGAAGAATATTCTGAGCCCGAGGGTGTTTATGTTTATGAGACCGAGGAGGAAAAAGAGCTTGCTGTATTGGAAGTAACTTTGTCCAAACTCGAGCAATATTTAGCAACACCCAACCTGTCCGATGAAGACCGAATCAGCTGCTTAGTTTCTAAGTGTCATACTTTAAAATTGAAGATAGAGATAGAAGAACGCCTCTCACCATTACCTGACGATATTAGAGATTATTCTCACATGAAGGAGGAGGTTGTGGAGGATAATACCACACCAATGAGTCCTTTATCTGATGAAAAGTCACTTGTAGATCAGATGATGTGTGCAGATTATGAGGTAGAGCAGGCTGATGGGATGGATATGTGTACCGAACCTCTTCCCATAATTCAAATTAACAAGTGTGGGGAAGAGGGTTCGAGAAACAAGATGAGAAGGGTGAAACTACCAGACATTAAGGTATATGTCATGAAGTGGACTAGCAAAGCCCGCAGGAGCAGCTTTAACATGCCAAATAGACTGACAAATCTATGGAGATGGCATGTAAATTTCAGGGCATTTGTTGGAAATGCCGTGGGTAAGTGTGCATTAAGACCACCATAACGCATATCAGGTATGGTCTGGCTGAAGACCTTTAAACTTAGCGCTCTCGGGAGGCAGCCCGAGGATGTAGAGTATTGTATTTGTGTTTTGTTTTGTTTTGTTTTGCTTTGTTTGGTTTTGTTTTGGTGTTGTGTTTGTGTTTTGGCAGGTTATTACGTTTCAACCCTCGCGGATGCAATGATTCAAGTGTGGGGATGTTTGGCAACATCCCTGTTGAGATATCGACGAATCTAAGAGATGTTTATGAACCGGTCCGATTACCGCAGCTGCATCACTACCAACACGGCTGAGTTACTAATCAGGTTGTGTCTTGTTCTCATTTTGTGCACCTTTGTATATATTCATCTTTAAGTTTACGGTTGGGCGGATGGGTGGTGTTTAATGTGTTTATGGATTGTGAAAGTTGGTGGTGTTTTTAGTTATATATAAAAAAAAACCAAGAAGAAATTTGTGGTTTGAGATTATGAGCTTTTGGTTGATGTTGAAGGGTTTAGCGATCAATTCTTCCCAAAACCATACATTGGGGTCAATGTATCCCAAGTGTGGGGATGGGGGGAAATTTTTGAAGTTTTAAAAAAAAAAATTTAAATCAAGCGAAACAATGTGAGAATTTGAACACTTTGGATTAACCCCAAAAAATGCACCGGCAACCCTTAATACCTTTTATTCTTGGTGAGAGTTGAAGCCACACATGTGAATAAATAATACTTATCTTTGATGAGAGTGGCAACGGGTGGGGGTGCATTAGAACTTGTGCCTTAATACGGTTTGAGTCCTTAGTTAGACATGAATGCGAAAAGGATAAGGGCATCTAGGTAGCCTCGTCTTTAGTGTGTGTGAGTGTGGGATTTGGGGGGTTGGACCTCATAAGTTATATATATGAGCATGGTTGCGAGAGGGGCGGGGGTTTGGACATTTAGTTGCCCAATTTTGTGCCTAAAAGCCTATCATTTGTTACCCCTAGCTACTTACTTAAAAACTTACCCAAATTTGACCCGGTCTTATAGTGTTAGTAGTTGTTATAGTTGTGTTTAGATATGTTTTGTTGAATGTTTCTCTATGCTAAAAAAAAAGAAAAAAAAAGCAATGAAAAAAGAAAAAGAAAAAAGCAATGAAAAAGAAAAAAAAAGTGATGTTGAGTTGTCTTGTATATAGAAGTTATGTCATGTTTATTGTTTGTTTCATTGTGTAATAAAAAGACCGGGTTAAATTTTCGTTACTTCATATAGATTCCATTTCCTACCCATACACCTAGCCACGTTACAGCCTTGAAAGTCCCTTTGATTTGCATTCATGTTTGGCACTTGTTAGGAGAAGGATCGATTTAGGTACAAGCCTATAATTGTGCAACCGCCCGTTAGTCTTTGTGTGTCTAGCTCATATTGCTAGTGCTTACTTGTTACCGAGAGGAGAGACATAGTGAGGGGTGCATTGTTTTGGGTGTTAAAAAGGGGTTAGTAAAAGGATTGCAAGTTTTTGTTTGATTTTTATTGATCACTTGTTGAGAACTTGAATTGATGGTTTGCTTGGGGCAAGCAATGGTTAAGTGTGGGGATGTGACGGGTGGTCCATGGGACAACCCTTAAGTGTGTTAAAAGACGAGTGAATCCCTCATTTGATCATGTAATTGTCTTGAATTAGATAACTACGGTTGCTTGTGTTTCAGGTACATTTAGAGCTTAAAAGTATGGAAATAAAGCTTCGAATAGACACGACTGGATTGTAGATTGAAAAACGGAGAATAAATGAAAAAAATAAAATTTTGGAATTGAAGAATTAAGAAGATAACATGATAGAGGATGAAATTACGAGAACGTAGGCGAAAACGGTGAAGAAAACAGAGTTGAAACGAGAAAGTTATGAAGAAAACAAAAATTGATTGCTGAAGCCTACCGTAACTTACGGTGGTACCGTAATTTACGGTAGACTCTGACAAAAATTGATGCCGTAACTCAGTTTAAATCCACCGTAAACCATTTTAAGCGACCGTAACTTACGGTGGTACCGTAAGTTACGGTGGAGGCCAGCGTGAAACTTGTAACTCCCTCATTTAAGGTTGTTTATGGTGCCTTTTCATCATCTAATCATTCCCATTCGTTTTGTAACTTAGCGCTCTCGGGAGGCAGCCCTAGGAGTGAAGGTACCTCTTCACAGCCTGCCCTTTCTGGGTATTCTGTTGATCAGGAAGAAGGGATGTTTGCCTTTAAAGCTCAGTCGGAAGAGCCGTTCCCTCATAAAAAGAGAGGATGGTTCAGTAAGGATGCATTTGCACGTAGGAAAAGAATGCGAAAGTTGCAACAGCAAAGAGCCTTAGCAGCCGTTAAGCGAGAGACAGATGCCCATACGCAGGATATGCTTAATAGAAGCCTAGCTAATTTCCATATCCTAGCTACAACTGCTACTAACCCAAGTCTGGAGCAAATAATAGCACCCACCCCAACCACAACTGTCAATCCCTGATCAACCCATGGAAATAGAAAACCCTGAAAACCAAGTGGAGATGTATGACTTCAATCCGGAAGAAATCCCTAGGGTACCAGCACCAAACCCCCTAGACCCAAATTACGATCCCTGGTGGGATGACAATAGGGACTTTGTGCAACGTTACCCGATACATGAAGACACACCTATACAGAACATAGGAGCCTACCCAGGTATGGACCCTTTAGATCCCTACTACCATGATGACTACATTAGGGAGATCTTAGAAGATCCTTACCGATTTCAGGCACTTTCACCCCCATATCAGGAACCTGCACCCCAGATTACGAACCCAGTCCTAGAACCTGCACCCCCAATGAGTGCAGAAAACGTGCAAGAACTTAGGACATTTAGTAAGGAAAGTTTAGAAAGCAGTGAGAGAATGAGACAGGTGGGAGAGCGACTCGTATGGAAATACGACGAGCGCAATATGGATTTTTGGATAAATCCATATCCGTGAATGTGAGAATAGTAAAACGGTAATAGTAATAATAATAATAATAATATATATGTGTGTATGGATGCCTATTACTATTAGTGTAATTCTATTTTAGTTGGTATTGTAATTTTATTTCAGTACTAGTATGTAATAGATGAATAGAGTAAAGTTGCAATGATCGACGCTTTTGGCAAAAATGTGTGTCATGTGATTGACTATATTAATATTATTTTGTGCTATTAATATGGGATAAATCTTTAAAATTCAGATGGCCGACGAAGGAAATCAAGGAAATCTGAATAACGATAACCAGAGTAACATTAACGTGGTTAATGAGAATCCGAGCATCAATAACAATGGAAACCAAATGGATAATAGTGTCGTTCAACATATAGTAGCACAAGGAATCATAGATGCAATGCCATTTATTATTCAAACGATTCAAGAAGCGAATAATAAAAGTAAGCATAGCAGTAAGCGACCAATTGAACCAGAAAATAGCGTGAACAATGGACCCGTACTACAAGTGCCCATTCCCAAAAGGAGAAGAACCGTGCCTTGCGGTTGTTCTTATAAAGAATTCTGGTCTTGTAAACCAATGGAATTCTCGGGCAACGAAGGGGCCATTGCAACCTTACGCTGGATAGAAAAGACTGAGGCAGTCTTAAGAATAAGCAAGTATGCTGAAGAAGATAAGATAATGTTTGCTTCTAATCTGTTTAAGAATTCAGCACTAGAATGGTGGAACACTATCCTCCAATCAAGAGGAAGTGATAGAACTTATAATATGGAATGGGAAGAATTTAAGAACAAGGTAGAAAGGAAATTCTGCCCACCCAATGAGAAGGAACAGATAGCAAACAAATTCCTAAACCTTAGGATGACTGGTGTAGATAGTAAGGGATACATTAAATTATTCTTCGAATATGCTAGAATAGTACCAACCATTGCTTCACCTGAACCAGTATTAATCTCCCGTTATATTTGGGGATTAATTGGGGAGATAAGACATATAGTCAAGGCAGCTAGACCTCAAACCATAGAAGAAGCTGTAGAACTAGCAAATACCTTGACATATGGATTAGTCCGTACACGAGAAGAGGATCAAAGGAGGAACCTAACCCAGAAGCTCACACAAGAATTTCGTTCTGGAAATTCTAACCGTGGGAGAAATGTAGGTTCTACTGTAAGATTAAATATATTATGTATTAATATTTAATCTATAGCCATTATAATCATTTACATAATATAGATCAAAATATATAATAACCTATTAAATAATTAGTTGGTAATTGTTGATGGACCATATTACCCTTATTAACTAATTAGGTTTCCTCCTGGGTGCTTATATAAGGAGAATTATGTGGAGTTTAAGGGTTAGACAATTACACATTAGAAACACCCCATAAGCATAACATCACCTTCGACCTCCATCTCCCATAGCCGATACCCTTTTCGGTTTTCTAAGTCACCATCATCAGTCAGCACCCTAAGGAGGAACCAGATCACGATGACAAGCATGTCGAACTCCATTACTGGATTCTTCACTGCACTGTCTGTTGTAACAGGTATGCTTTTCATGTTTTCCATTATGTTTAAACAGAACTGAACCAACATGTGGTATCAGAGCATATGTTGATTAGTCAGTTCTGTTTTCGTATCCATAATTCTGGGATTGAAACTTGGAAAACGGAATTTTTTGAAAATCTTATGAACAGCCAGTTTCGAGTCATTGAGAACGACTCGAAATCACTGTTTTCGGAAAAAGGATTAATTATATGTTCACTCGAATTCAACTGGGTTATGTTTTAACCAAAATCTGTTTAGAAAAACTATTAAAATTCAGGTTTCGGGTTCCAGAATTTATGTTTTATTTTTTTAGGGTTCATCATGTTCTTAGGAAAATTTGAAAATTCTATTATGTTTTGGAATATGATTCGGATTATTAAGTGTTTTTCCTGTTTTGATCTGATTTTGTCCTATAAAGATTTTTCGAAAACTGTTAAAAAAAAGATAAACAGATTATAATTTTGAAATATTTGATAAATTTAGATCATCACTAAAACAGGAAACCCTTGTAAGATCGTGATCTGACCCGAACGAGTCGTTCAGAAGTGTGCTCAGACTGAATCAGAGGCGGAATTCATTGATTCAGTCTTTGTTTAGCTTGATTTCACTATTAAATGTCTCTTTTATTGATCTGCTAACAGTTTACAAGCGCTGGAGACGATTCGGCAGAGTTTCGCCGTTACATACAAGACCTTCACACCTGTTCTATGTGGTTTCGCTCATACATCTCCTATATATAGACATGGTGGTTTCGCTTTTATGTACATGTACACATAAGCGAAACCTCATGTGTACAAATAAGCTAAACCTCATGTTCACATAAGCTAAACCTCTACCCAATGTCCCTATGAGCGAAACCTATGATCTATACTCATACATTTCCTATTTTCTTGTAAAATGTGCCCTAATCTATACAATACAATGTAAGACTCGATACAAGATGAAGTCGACAGATGTAGTGCGCCAACAGACTCCCCCTCAGATATTGACGGAGTCGACTATCGAGTCACGACAATGCTATGTCTTCACTTCTTCAATCTTGATCAGTCTCTGGGCTTTTCTCTCTCTATCGGTCTTCTTCAGGAACTCTTCCTGGAATCATGTACCCGGATCTTTCTCTGGTTCTAACTTTCATCAGACTCCCCCAATCATCGAGTTGGGATTACTGTCTGGAATTTGTTATTACCTTTGAAATCAAATCCTGGCTTTTTCAGTTTAAGCTCTTCTCAGGTTCTGATGTATCTCCTGGCTTTCCGTAGCAACAGGATCAGAAACCTACACAACTCAAACACTCTATTACAACAGACCATGTTGTGATTCAACTTAATGAATCAACTAAACATTCGAGGATTATTTACATTTAAAATTGATCAAGAATTTAAAACATTCAAAATTCTGATTCAACTTAATGAATCATTTTAAACATTTCAAACCAATTAACCAAACCATTCGTTCATCATGTTTAGCCGTTGAGATTTTGAATATCAGCTTTCCAACATCAGTTGTCGAAAATCTTTTTGGATTTTTCAAAATATGAAACATAAATGCAATAACAGAAATTAAATACAGAAATGAAATATGTACAAACACTATTTTTGTGAGTTTGCGTAAGAGGATCATATCAGTTTTTGTGACCAATCACTAGCACCGTTAAGCTTTAAACATATTAAGTTCTAAACAATTCACGTAGATTGATGATATTGTTGTCCACTTAAGCTCAATCTAAAAACTTTCGAAATGCTTACCAATACGTTAAGGTATATTTAGATAGCACTAAATTCTTATGGACCCCACGATCTCAGCATATCCCCTCATCATGCAATACACTGACTCAAGTAATGACTTTAAACTTTTATCAACTATGATTTGTGCGAAAACAAAGCAGAATGTTTAAACATTAACAATCAGGTCGATACTTCCGTATACGCAGAGAAAGTCCAATGTTTAAACAAAATAAGAAAAATAAAACAAGTTGAAGTTGTTTAGGCTTTAACCACCAGGTCGATACTTCCGTATACGCAGAGGAGGTCCAAAGCTTAAACGAAACACCAAAGAAAATAAAGCAGAATGTTTAGGCAACAACATCCAGCTCGATACTCACGTATACGCAGAGGATGTCCGATGCTTAAACAAAATAAAGAAATAAAACAAGTTTAAATCTTTGCAAAATAAAATGCACAATCACAGCGACTTTTCAGCAAAGTTGTGAAAGTTCACAAACTTAACCAGTTTTATGTCTTTCGACAATCAGCGATTACTGAGTAGGCATACAATCAAGAAGGACAAAACTAAGTACTATGCTTTTGATCATGTTTCCCACTAGAACTAGGCTTTTTCATTTAGGATTGTATCGTTATCGCAAATCTACTAGTCTAGCTGAGCCTACCGTCACATCTTTAGTGAGATCGCTTATCACATTTTATCTTTCCATTTCTTTAGCATGCTGTGACAGTCCAACTGATCTACTATCATTTCCTCTTTTTGACAACAAAACTCATTTTTGCATTTTTCAATGTTTTTGACATTCTCAAATTTTCTAATTTTTTTTAAAATTTTTACTCCCCCTAAAATCAAAATATGTCTCAATTTTGATTTTCTGGGAAAATTTGAAAACAAGCTGTACAAGAAATGTGACAACATGATGATAATCACTTCAATTCTCCATTCACTTGGCTTGAACAATCAGAACTCCCCCTGACAACAAAACATTTTCCCATAGTGATTTCAAAACACTTAAGTTTGTTTTAATCAAAATGGTTTTTCCAGAAAATTAGTTTTGCATGTCATTTCACAAATTCGGGGTTTCATCACCTTGTTTTCTTCAACCACTTGTAAAAACTAACATTTTAAAGACCAATCCACAAACATCACTTGTAGAAAATCAAGTACAACTTAATGTCCCTGATTTACCACTTTTAAATCGAAATATCACCGAAGTGAATTTCTCAAGAAATATGCCGATACCTGCTCCACACTTACCAACCTGGGAGCTCCAGCAAGTCAGGTTTTTCATTTAAACAGATTCACCCAAGCCTGACGGTCCTTGGGTGATTTTGAATTCTTGTTCAACAATGGTGGAAAATTTGCATCATCCATTGTTAGACCAGAATTCTCATTCTTTACCTCAACACATGGCTCTTCTGGTTTTACCATACCAGAATCATTGCCTGAATGTGGCTTGTCTGACTTTGATGAGCCAGATTCATCGCCGACATGTGGCTCCTTTGTTTTCGAAGAAACAGATTCATCACCACAAACTTTCTTCTTCTTCTTTCCCTCTTTCGTCCTCAGATTTGTATCTGATGAATTCGTCTTGCTTGACTTTGCAATCGAGGGAGTCGATTCATCAGAACTCTTATTTTTATCAACAGATGAACCCGAGGACAAGATCTTCTCTAGATACTCTCTAGCCTTCTTTCTCTTCTTCCTCAGTCTGTCTTTCTGCCCCTGAGAAAGCTTCACTTTCATTTCTTGAACTTTAGGTTCTTGAACCTTCTGTTCTTTGGGCTTGACAATGACTGATTTCTTTTCCATCTTCTGAGAATTAACCCTCAATCTTTCATTTGATCTCCTTGGGCAATCTCTGGCAATGTGACCTCTGATGTTGCAGTTAAAGCATCTCCTCGTCTCATAACTCCAACCTTGGCAGTTAACAGCAATGTGTCCTTGATAACCACATCGGTAACACACTCTGTTATCGTACCAATCACCATTTTCAGCCCAAATGCTCAAATCAAAGCACTGTTTGGCTTGGTGATATTCCTTTTTCCTTTTGATTGCTGGATTTGACTTTTGAGCACTGTGGTCCGACCTGCACCACTTATTGCCAACTATTTTTTGAGTTTTCATTTTTTACTTTTTGTAATTTTTGATTTTGATTGGATGATCGATCTGATGAGCTTTTATTATCTTTTTGAACATTTTTCTCATTTTTAATTTTTTGTTTCTGTTCCACTTTCTTCTTCAAAGGTTTTTGCTTAGAGCATTCTCCCTTTTCAGTCGATCGTAGAACAGTTTTCTGAAATTTTTCTTTTAATTTCAAAAACAATTTTTGTTTTTCAATTTTTTCATTTTCATCATCAGATTTCTTATCACAATCTTCAACTTTGACATTGTCAAAGTTTGTGACATTGTTACTTATTGAAACAGAATTGATCGGTTTTGGACAGGAAAAATTCAAACTATTTGATGAAGTCACAAAACCTTTCAATTTCTTTTCAAGTTCATCAATCTTGTTTCTTGAATTTTCAGCTTCGTTTTCAAGCTGAGATATTCTTTCAAGATGAGACTTGATTGATTTTCATTCTCAATCTTAATGTTTTCAAGAACAGATTTTTCATTTTCCAAAACTTTTAGCTGTTCTTGAAATTTTGTTTCATTTGCTTTCAAATTCTTGTTTTCCAGCTTTACCCAGAAATCTTCATTTTCTGAAGATTTCTTTTTGCTTTCAAAATCCTTTTTCGTTCTCTCTCAAAACCTTGTTTTGAGATGTCAAACTGTTCAAATTACTTAACAGTTTGTCATTTTCAGCTTTCAGCTTTTCACAATTTTCCTGTAAATCCAGAATCTGTTTTACATCAGTTTGCTTCTCATCTTTCAACTTCTCGACTTCCGATTTCAAACTTTCGGCATCTTTCAAGAGTTTGTCGTTGTCAGTCTTAAAGTTGTCACATTTGGAGCACACTGATTCAGAATTTGAAAATTCATTCTTCACAGATTCTTCATTCTTTAGAACTTGCTCTTTCTCTATCTTATAAGTACCTGCACCAAAGATTGTAACAAAATCAAGAGGATTTCCATTATCATCAATATAACAACCCCTTTTCATATCATATATCAAATTTCTTTTTGCTGCCCAACAAACATTGATTCTTTTATTTATTTCATTTATCACGTCTAAATTCAACTCATCTAAATTCATTTTTATGTTATCCATCACATCTCTCTTCTTTTGATAAATTTCATAATTGCGATTTTTAAGTTTACTAATGAATTTATTCAGAGATAATTTTGAAAAACTAGAATTTTCTCTCAAATTTTTCAAACAATCATCCCATTCAGCTGGTAATCCATTAGCAAACTTTGATACCATATCAGCTTCTGTTATTACTATTTGATTTTCCTTCAAATATTCAATCAAACGATCAAAACGCTTCTCCAAATCATCCAATTTTTCATCTTTCTTACACATAAAACATTCGAACCGGTTACTCCAAACCTCTATGGGTAATTTCTGATAAGAACTACTGAAATATCCTCGATACCAATCATTTAACCTTTTAAGATCATTGTTTTCTTTTTCATCAAAGACCTTTGCCATTTTTCAAATAATCCCGACACAAAAGCAAAATCAGACCAACCCTATAAGCGAAACCAGATGTTTGCACCTATGAGCGAAACCTTAGAGATCCTAAAAGCGAAACCACTATGTTCAAATAAGCGAAACTATAAGTGTCCTTATAAGCGAAACTAGATCAAGTCCAAATGAGCGAAACTAAGTTGTTCACATGAGCGAAACCAAGTTATTCTCAAAAGCTAAACTAGTATTGTTCAGAAGAGCGAAACTAGTTATGTTCACAAGAGTGGAACTACTTGGTCTTTGGAGCGAAATCCTTCAACTTTAGTGACACAAAAGCGAAACTAGGTGGTCATATAAGCGAAACTACACACTGTCCGAATGAGCGGAACCTAGTCCGAAGGTAATTTCATCCATTTCTAGTCCGAATTTTGGTCCGAAACTTTCCAGGGTTTGTTAATGTCCAATAACACACAGTCTGTGAAATTTTGAGCGAATTTCGACCGTTAAAACTTGATCTGATGATGAAAGAAGGTGTAGAAATCAGAATTTTTGACCGAAAACGAGCTAAACGATAAGAACTCTTCCTCCTGATCTCTGATACCACTTGTAAGATCGTGATCTGACCCGAACGAGTCGTTCAGAAGAGTGCTCAGACTGAATCAGAGGCGGAATTCATTGATCCAGTCTTTGTTTAGCTTGATTTCACTATTAAATGTCTCTTTTATTGTTCTGCTAACAGTTTACAAGCGCTGGAGACGATTCGGCAGAGTTTCGCCGTTACATACAAGACCTTCACACCTGTTCTATGTGGTTTCGCTCATACATCTCCTATATATAGACATGGTGGTTTCGCTTTTATGTACATGTACACATAAGCGAAACCTCATGTGTACAAATAAGCTAAACCTCATGTTCACATAAGCTAAACCTCTACCCAATGTCCCTATGAGCGAAACCTATGATCTATACTCATACATTTTCTATTTTCTTGTAAAATGTGCCCTAATCTATACAATACAATGTAAGACTCGATACAAGACGAAGTCGACAGATGTAGTGCACCAACAGAAACCATACCTCAAAATCCCTTAGATTTCGAATTTTCAGTTATGTTTTCACATTCACAGCTGTTAACAGGAAGTTTCGAGACCATCAGATTACGACTCGAGACCATCAGTCTCGACTCGATACCATAAGGTCTCGACTCAAAATCATCAGGTCCTTAAACCTTCACAACTCGAGACCAACAGATCTCGACTCGAGACCATAAGGTCTCGACTCGAAATCATAAGGGCTCAAAAGTTTACAACTCGAGACAAAGGTCTCGACTTGAGACCATAAGGTCATAACTCGAGACAAAGGTCTCGACTCGAGACCGTGGTTGCGACTCGAGACCTCATCATGAGTCGAGATCTCATAAGATATAGTAGTCGTGCCGCGCTAACGGGTGGTTTGCTATTAAATAATTGGTTTTGTAATTACTTAGTTAATTAATCAGAATCAGATAATGTTTTACAAAACCAAAATAGCTTAACTTGAATGAGCTTTTGATATATCATTTCTGGCCAAAGCTGACTTGATACATCTACTTATCGTTCAAGTGTTATGAAAGCTATGTTGTGTGTGCATCATAAGCATGAATGTCTTAATTTCTGGCCAAAGCTGATTTAATTCATTCATAGATGGCATACTCAACAAGTGCATAACTAAAGTGATTGTTTCAATTTCTGGCCAAAGCTGATTTGTTACAACCACTTTGCACATATGCTTAAATGATTACACTTCTGGCCAAAGCTGTTTTGTCTTCGTTTAAGTAGAATTTTTAGCTAAGTCTATTATTTTGATGTTAGTAATAGACAATATCACAGCTTCATAACGTAAAATGGTCATTATTTATGCCTGCCTTAGTTTAACGTGCCCTTAGATCACATTAGGACTTCTTCCTTAGTATCATAACTTGCTCATCTTATTTCCACTATCAGCACCAAATTGCGGGATTCCACCTTTGACTGGTGATAACTTTGCTGCCTGGAAGGATGCTCTCATGCTTACTCTTGGGCTGCTGGACTTTGATTATGCTTTAAGAGAGAATAAGCCAGCGGATCTTACCACTCAAAGTACTGCTGCTGAGCAGTTGACTCATGATAAGTGGACTAGGTGTAACCGCATGTCTGTCATGTTTATGAAGCAGTCCATAAGCAATGCAATCAGGGGAGCCACTCCTGATTCTGAAGATGCTAAAACCTACTTGGAACATGTGGAGGCGCAGTTCAAAGGGACGTCTAAAGCACACGCTAGTACTCTTATTCTCAAGCTGGTGACAACTAAGTATGATGGGAGGAGCGGCATTCGCGAGCACATCATGACGATGAATGACATGGCCAATAAGCTGAAGGGGCTGGAAATGGAAATCAGTGATGGTTTCCTTGTTCATTTCATCATTACTTCGCTTCCTTCGTCCTTTGAAGCATTCAAGATCAATTACAACACTCAGAAGGACAAATGGACGATGAGTGAGCTGGTCGCTATGTGCGTACAGGAGGAAGAGCGTATGAGGATGGATCGCACTACTGATGTTGCAAACTTCATCACCTCCAATCCTAAGAAGAGGAAGAACAATTATCAGAGGAAGGATGCTTCAAAAGTCCAAAGGTCTAATCCTAATCCTAATACAAGTGCACCTTCCAGCTCTAAGAACTCCTTAGGTAGTATCCGCTGCAAGTTCTGTAAAAAGACAGGACACATGCAGAAGGAATGCCCTGACTTTAAGGAGTGGCTGGCTAAGAAAGGTAACGATTATTTTATGATACTTGAGTCCTATAATTTAAGTGTTCCTGCTAATTCTTGGTGGTTTGATTCTGGTTCTATGGTTCATGTTACCAATTCAACTCAGGGATTCCTTTCAATCCGGAAGCTGGAAAGAAACCAAAGAACGCTTTAGGTTGGGGATGATCGAGAATTAGAAGTGAAGGCCATTGGAACATTACAATTAGTTATGAAAACTGGTTTATGTATTAAACTTTATGATACCTTATATGTTCCTGAGGTAACTCGGAACCTTGTATCAGGACCAAAGTTAGACATGGACGGTTTTATTGTTTCCCATGGTCATCGCAAACTCTCTATCCTTTATGATTCTGTTCTTTATGGTACTGGTGTTCTGGATGGTGGTCTCTATAGATTAGAACTAGAAGATAACTTTTCCAAATCTTTGTTGTCATATAACATTAATGAATCACTCACAAAGATGGAAGAGAAACGAGACTTAGAAACTTCATCCATGTTGTGGCATCAGCGTTTAGGCCACATTTCAAAAGAACGATTAAATCGTCTTGTAAAGGATGAAGTCTTACCTCCTCTTGATTTCTCTGATTTTGGAATATGTGTCAAATGTCTTAAAGGTAAAATGACATTAGCGAATAAGAAAGGTGCCACTAGGAGTTCTAATTTATTAGACCTCATTCACACTGACATTAGTGGTCCCTACCAAATCGCTGGCATAACAGGACATACTTCATTTATCACTTTCATTGATGATTATTCTCGTTACATGTACTTGTATCTTATTAAGGAGAAATCTGAATCTCTAACAACTTTTAAAGATTATAAGGCTGAAGTTGAAAAGCAATTAGATCGTCAGATTAAAGTTGTGAGATCAGATAGAGGAGGTGAATATTATGGAAGACATACTGATGTGGGTCAAGCTCCTGGTCCGTTTTATGAGTTTTGTAAGGGCCAAGGGATTGTGAACCAATACACCATGCCTGGTACACCTCAGCAGAACGGTGTCGCTGAAAGAAGAAATCGTACCCTTATGAACATGGTGCGCAGTATGTTAGCCAACACTAATTTACCATTATTCCTCTGGACTGAAGCGTTAAAAGCAGCTGTTCATATACTCAATAGAGTTCCTTCTAAGTCTGTCCCTAAAACTCCTTATGAACTTTGGACAGGAAGGAAACCGAGTCTTAAATATATGAAAGTATGGGGCTGCATTGCTGAAGCAAAACTTTACAATCCTTTACTAAGGAAACTTGACCCTAAAACAGTTACCTGTTTCTTTATCGGGTATCCTGATAATTCTAAGGGTTATCGTTTCTATTGTCCTTCTCATGTCACCCGTATTGTTGAAACCAAGCGTGCCGCGTTCCTGGAGGATTTCAAGGTCAGTGGGAGCAGTACTAACCCTTACGAAGAATTGCAAGAAGTACAAGACACGGGGGGGAGAGACTCGTCGCTTACCATTACTCTGATTACTCCTCTTGTACCTAATGCAACTACTGTACCTGAAGCTACTGCACCAACTGCAAATTCACCTCTACAATCAGAACCAATTATACCTCATGACGAAGGCACATCAAACGCTCAACACCAAGACAACGCTGAACCCGATAATCCACTCAGGAGGTCATCTAGGCAAAGAAGGCCTACTAATTGGGATGATTATGTTACCTACCTGACAGAAATGGATCCCGGAAAGCTCAAAGATCCTATCTCTTACAATGAAGCCATTAGCAGTGATCAGTCTTCTGAATGGAATAAAGCAATGATTGAAGAGCTTGAATCCATGAAGAAAAATGACGTTTGGGATTTGGTAGAATTACCCAACGGTGTGAAACCCGTAGGATGTAAATGGGTGTTCAAAACAAAACTGGATCCGAATGGGAACGTTGAACGCTACTAAGCGAGATTGGTTGCAAAGGGCTACACTCAGAAAGAGGGAATTGATTATCAAGAGACGTTTTCACCTGTCTCTCATAAAGATTCATTAAGGATCGTCATGGCCCTAGTAGCTCATTTTGATTTAGAGTTACATCAGATGGACGTTAAAACCGCTTTCCTTAACGGAGATTTGGACGAAGATGTTTACATGAAACAACCTGAAGGCTTTAAACCTGAAGGTCAGGAGCATCTAGTCTGTAAGTTGAAGAAATCCATTTACGGGTTAAAACAAGCATCACGTCAATGGTACCTCAAGTTTGATGAAGTCATGAAGAAACAAGGTTTTATGAAGAATCAAGTGGATCAATGCACCTACCTCAAGATGAGTGGGAGCAACTTTACTATTCTTGTCCTTTACGTAGATGATATTCTATTGGCAAGTAATAGTTTAGACATGTTGCATGAGTCGAAGCGGTTACTCTCGCATAACTTCGACATGAAGGATCTTGGAGATGCTTCTTACGTCATTGGCATCGAAATTCACCGAGATAGACACAAAGGGATCTTAGGATTGTCCCAAAGGGCTTACATAGATCGTGTCCTTACACGTTACAACATGCAACAGTGCAAACCCTCCGTCGCTCCAGTAGTTAAAGGAGATGTTTTCGGTTCTTTCCAGTGTCCGACAACAGAGGTTGAGAAGGAGCAAATGAGCCAGATACCTTACGCGTCAGTAGTCGGGAGCTTGATGTATGCTCAAGTCTGTACTCGCCCAGATATCGCTTATATTGCTGGAATGCTAGGCCGTTATCAGACTAATCCTGGCCTAGATCACTGGAAAGCAGCTAAGAAGGTACTTCGATATCTGCAAGGGACGAAAGACTATAAACTAACTTATAGAAGAAGTGATCATTTAGAAGTGGTGGGCTATTCTGATTCTGACTTTGCCAAATGCAAAGATGACAAGAAATCCACTTCGGGCTATATCTTTATGTTAGCAGGTGGCCCTATCTCATGGAAGAGTCATAAACAACAGTTGACCACAACTTCCACAATGATGGCAGAGTACATTGCTGTTTATAACGCAACCTGTCATGGAATGTTGCTTAGAAATCTGATCACTGGACTCAAAATCGTTAATTCCATTTCTAGACCATTGAAGCTTTATTGTGATAATTCAGCTGCCGTTAGTTTCTCGAACAGTAACAGTTCGACTGGAGCTGGTTTATATCTCGATACAAAATATTTGTTCGTACGAGAACGAGTTGAGGAAAATAATCTTTGTATCGAGTATATTAGTACTAAAGATATGCTTGCGGATCCGATGACTAAAGGTCTTCCTCCTAAGGTTTATGAAGAACATGTTCGGAATATGGGATTTAGTAAAGACCTTATTTGAGCATATTGTACTAGTTTATGTTTTATGTTAATGAAATTTCCTCAGTTTGATTTTGTATATCTCTTAGAATATGTTCAACCGGTATAATGGCATATAGACAAATAAAGTTACAAATCAAACAAAGGGCTTATGCGTATTTTGATCATAACGATTAGGTTTTAAATTAAGGCTATAGTATGATTAATGGGGGTCCTGAGTCGCATAATGATTCAACGGCTGTATTTCTCTGCTATAGTACTTGTTTAAGGCTAAAATGAGTGTTAACTCCTGATCAGGCTTATCTAATACTCATAGTAAATGATTACTCGGCTAAGTGGGAGAATGTAAGATTAAATATATTATGTATTAATATTTAATCTATAGCCATTATAATCATTTACATAATATAGATCAAAATATATAATAACCTATTAAATAATTAGTTGGTAATTGTTGATGGACCATATTACCCTTATTAACTAATTAGGTTTCCTCCTGGGTGCTTATATAAGGAGAATTATGTGGAGGTTAAGGGGTTAGACAATTACACATTAGAAACACCCCATAAGCATAACATCACCTTCGACCTCCATCTCCCATAGCCGATACCCTTTTCGGTTTTCTAAGTCACCATCATCAGTCAGCACCCTAAGGAGGAACCAGATAACGATGACAAGCATGTCGAACTCCATTACTGGATTCTCCACTGCACTGTCTGCTGTCACAGGTATGCTTTTCATGTTTTCCATTATGTTTAAACAGAACTGAACCAACATCTACCTCTGCACCCTACTGTAGGTATTGCAAAAGAAAGCATTCAGGAAGATGCCCTATATACTGTAACTTTTGCAAAATATCGGGACACAAGGAAGAAAACTGCAGGAAGAAAGCTAACAATAGGATATGTTACAACTGCGGAGAACAAGGTCATATCAAGCCTAATTGCCCAAAATTAGCTCCAGCTACAGACAACAAGAATACTCAAAATGCTAGAGCATTTGTTCTGACTGCAGATGAAGCCAAGATAATTCCAGATGTCATAGCTGGTACGTTTTTAGTTAATGATGTCTTTGCTAAAGTATTATTTGACTCTGGTGCAAACCAAAGTTTTATTAATACATCATTTTGCAAATTTCTAAATCAGTCATTAACTAAACTACCACAAGAATGCTTAGTAGAGACAGCCAATGGAGAAACCGTTAGGATTTCTGAAATCTTGCAGGGAGCAAGCATAGAAATTTTAAATCAGAAATTTATTACAAATCTTTATCCCATGAATCTGGCAGGATTTGATGTCGTATTAGGAATGGATTGGTTAATAACCAATAAAGCCAGTATTTTATGTGATCAAAAGTCAATTCAAGTAAATTCACCAAAAGGTGAAAAGATCACAATTAAAGGAGATAAACCATCTAAATCTACAAAATTCATCTCTGTGATGAAAACTGCAAGTTATATAAGAAAAGGATCATTAGTGTATTTGATTTCTATAATCACTAACACTAAAGGAAACGAACTAAAAGATATTCCAGTAGTATCTCAGTTTTCAGATGTATTTCCAGAAGAATTGCCAGGGCAACCTCCAGATAGGGAAGTTGAATTCAGAATCCATTTAATACCAGGAACAGCACCGATTGCCAAAGCACCTTACCGTTTGGCACCCGCCGAAATGCAGGAATTAAAGAAACAATTAGACGAATTATTAGAGAAAGGATTTATACAACCAAGTTCATCGCCATGGGGAGCGCCGATACTGTTTGTTAAAAAGAAGGACGGATCAATGCGTATGTGCATTAACTACCGTGAATTAAACAAGGTTACGATTAAGAATCGGTACCCATTACCGAGGATCGATGATCTGTTTGATCAACTACAAGGAGCTCGATTTTTCTCTAAAATCGATTTAAGGTCAGGATATCATCAATTAAAGGTACAGGAAGAGGATATTCCTAAAACCGCATTCAGAACAAGGTATGGCCATTATGAATTTACTGTCATGCCATTTGGTTTAACCAATGCCCCAGCTGCATTTATGGACATGATGAACCGAATATGTAAGCCATATTTGGATAAATTCATAATTGTCTTCATAGATGATATTCTAATTTACTCTAAGAATAAAGAGGATCATGCAAAGCATTTGCACGCACTTTTAAGTTTATTAAGAAAGGAAAAGCTTTATGCTAAATTTTCAAAGTGCGAGTTTTGGTTAGAGCAGGTACAGTTTCTCGGACACCTAGTCAACCATGAAGGAATTCATGTAGATCCAACAAAGATCGAGGCGATTACTAGATGGAAAACCCCTGAATCACCAACCGAGGTTAGAAGTTTCTTAGGATTAGCCAGTTATTATAGAAGATTTATTCAAGATTTTTCTAGAATAGCCATTCCCTTAATTAAGCTAACCTGTAAATCTGTTAAGCATGAATGGGGATTTAGACAAGAAGAAGCATTTAGAATTCTTAAGCATAAATTAACCCATACACCCATATTAGCGTTACCAAAAGGAACTGAAGGCTTTGTAGTCTATTGTGACGCTTCCAAATTAGGTTATGGATGTGTATTAATGCAACGCCAAAAGGTTATAGCCTATGCATCTCGACAACTTAAGAATCATGAAGAAAATTATTCAACCCATGATTTAGAGTTAGGAGCTATAATTTTTGCTCTTAAGATTTGGAGACATTACCTTTACGGTAATAAGTTTACTATATTCACCGATCATAAGAGTTTAAGGTATATTTTCAAGTAAAAGGAATTGAATATGAGACAAAGACGCTGGATGGAAATGCTTAGTGATTATGATTGTGATATCCAGTATCATGAAAGAAAGGCAAATGTAGTGGCAGATGCTTTAAGTCGAAAGTATCATGAAAAGCCAAAAATGGTACGTTCTCTTAAAATTAAATCTGCAAGTAGATTTAAATGATCAGATAAGAGAAGCACAAGAATCAGTAATCAAGGATGATACTGAAAAATTGAAAGGTTTGATTAAGGAATTAGAACAAGGAACAGATGGAATTTGGAGATTCCATAAGAAGAGAATGTGGATACCTAAATTAGGAAACCTACGTTATCGTATATTAGAAGAAGCCCATAAGTCCAAATATACGATGCATCCAGGAAATGATAAGATGTATCAAGATTTAAGAAAGAATTTCTGGTGGATAGGAATGAAAAAGGACATAGCAGCCTATGTTTCTAAATGTTTAACGTGTTCACAAGTTAAAGCTGAACACCAGAAACCGTCAGGATTTCTACAACAGTTAGAAATGCCAGTATGGAAATGGGAATTGATAACAATGGATTTTGTTACTAAATTACCCAAAACAAAGAAAGGAAATGATACAATCTGGGTGATTGTAGATAGGCTAACCAAGTCAGCTCATTTCCTACCTATGAAGGAAACTTTCATTATGGAACAGTTAGCTAAGTTATATGTAAATGAAATTGTTTCTTTACATGGAATTCCTTTATCAATTATTTCTGATAGGGATAGCCGATTTACCTCTCATTTTTTGTCAAGTTTCCAAAAGGCAATGGGAACCAAGTTAAATCTAAGCACAGCTTATCATCCTCAAACGGACGGACAAAGTGAAAGGACAATTCAGACAATGGAGGACATGCTTAGAGCTTGTGTAATTGATTTTGGAGGTAATTGTGATGATCACTTACCTTTAATAGAATTTTCTTATAACAATAGTTATCATACAAGTATCAATGCTGCACCATTCGAAGCACTTTATGGACGAAAGTGTCGAACCCCAGTCTGTTGGGCAGAAATTGGGGAAAAACAACTATCTGGACCTGAGATAGTGCAAGAAACAACCGACAAAATTATTCAAGTCAAGGAACGATTGAAAGCAGCACGTGATCGACAGAAGATTTATGCTGATAATCGACGCAAACCATTGAAATTTCAAGTAGGAGATAAAATATTGTTAAAAGTCTCTCCTTGGAAAGGAGTAGTAAGATTCAACAAACGGGGAAAGCTAAGTCCCAGGTATATTGGACCTTTTGAGATTATTGATTACTGATTCTTGTGCTTCGTTGTGCAAAGGAAATATCCGCACTTGTTCCAGTAGATCTTGAGGACGAGCTCTAAAACAAGGTGGGGAGGATATAACAATCCTAAACCGACACCCTCATAATATTTTCGACACCCTAGTATATTCTTAAAAATGTCCCAATATGTCTTTAAATACAACCCGTATGTAAAAACCGAGCCCAAAATACAGTATAGCATTAAAAATAAAATTTAAAATTTGATTATTAAGTTGAGGCGGCCCGCGTAGGACCCACCCCAACCTTACGCGGGCGGTATCAGGGTTGAAACCTGATTTCGTTGGTTTTCTTTAGTTCAGGCGGGCCGCGTAAGATCCCCCCTAAGCTTACGCGGGCCGTGTGAGATCAAAAGTGGTGGCGCAGCCCGGTGATGACACGTGTCATCATCGTGTCAAGTCTAGATGGTGATCCGGACGAGCTACGCTTTGACCGAGGTTTGACGCGGGCCGCGTAGCCCTAAGGCTACGCTTACGCGGGCCGCGTGAGAGTCAAGTTCAACAACTATATAAAGGAGGCCTCAGGCTTCAACTCAATTCGCTCAAAAACGTTTCTGTATCTCAAATTTCTGAATTATAGGCTTTATAAAGCTAGTATAATACCCCCTAATTAGCGAGGTTCTGCTCCGTTGTAAGTATTATAACCCCAGTTTCGTACTAGACACGCTGCCCGATTGATTTAGGGTTCCGTAACAACTGTCGTGGTTCTGCCCGACGTAGTTGTTGGAATACCGTCTCGGGGAGGGTATCATTAATATTTTCAAAGGGTTATTATACTAACCTAGGTACATTTGTGAAAATTATAGATTAATCCCAGGAAACCCTTACGCGAAGTCTAAGATAACAATGTGAGTTTATCCTCTTTTTGTTAACTTTTTTTGTAATATTTTACAAAACCTTAAATATTTAACAATGTGATTAAGCGATGATTGAGTCTTTGTAGTTCTTCAATTACTGCCGGTATGTTGGGGTTTTGTATACAAAATTTACTACCCTGTGAGTAGTAAGTCGGGACGACAATACATTACCATTGGACAACGAGTTAGCCAATGGGTAATTTGACCCACCAGTCAGGATTGACAGTACTGAATGAGTAATTGTGTAGAAATAAACAATGTGATCGCTCTCAATACTGTTTTAATTGATAAAATGTTTCTTGATTAAACTGGCATTCACTCACCAGTATTTCCCACTGACAAATGTTTTTAAAACGCGTTTCAGGTAACACAATGTGACAGCCAATTAGTAAAAAGCCAGATGGAGAGCACTGAAGGCTTGGGAAAAATGTGGCTATAAAAGTTACCTAAAAGACGATTTTTTAAATTCAATAAAATAGGGTTTATCCCTATAAACGTATTGTAATAAGAAACTTGGGTTTTACCCATGTGATTATTAATATCAAATATGATGGTTTTACTCTGATAAACATTTCCTAACTACGGTCCTGATGTAATTTCCGCTGCCAAATTAACAAGCTGATACCACCGAAACTCTGAGTTCGCGTCCGCCCGTTCCCGGGACAGATAAGGGATCGGGGGTTGCGACAATATAGTATTAATTATGTTGACCATTTCATATCCAGTATGCCATTTGAAATTGAGAACAATTTAAATTTTGAATGTACAAAAGAGATTTTTGGGATAAAAAATGTAAGTAATTTTTAAAAGACCATCGATTTCATTTAATGTTTCCACTTTAAATTTTAAATTCATTATATTTGTTTGTAATATAATCAGTCACAAGCATTAATTATACGTGCTGGTCTTTTAATTTTTTTTGTTTACTAGGTATATGCATGAGGTTTGTCAACCATTCGTTTTCCACCGAAACAAATGAACCTTTTGTAAGATCTTAAGTTTTTTTAGAATTATCTGTAACTACAACTATTTAGTTCGCCTGCGAGCCATCGTTCTATTTGTGTTTGACATTGGCAATGTTCTTCATATGTTTTAAGTATTGTTTTTAATGCTAATATTGGTAAGTCTGTTCATTCCTTGAATATGCAGCATGTAGTAGTTTACATCAATTCTCAATTAGGAAAAAATAATTAGCTATGCAAAGAAACAATGAATATGTAGAAAAAAACTTAAATAGAAAAATAAATTTAGGGCAGTGATATTATCATTATTTTGTACGAAAAAAAATTGAACTTTATTTATTTTGAAAATATTAGTTGTCATTTTCTTCTTTAATCACTTGAATATTAAAGCATTATCGACTTGTACCTTTTAATCTGTGTGTCGATATTTAACAAAACAACTACCGAAACGTCGACAAAAATGTGTAGATCGTCATGCTATATTTGGATATTTTTTTAAACATTATAGCTTATAAGATATGTCAAGAATATGTAATAAAAATTGTAAGTTTGTTGTGGAGGGAGAAATTGTAACTAATTATCTATAATTTTGTTAAAACCCCAAGGATCTAAGTGTAATAAGTTTAGCGGCTAAAAAATAAATAGTGTTTAAAATACCAAACTGCCCTCATTTTAGGGGTCTTTCTATAATAAACGGGGGGGAAAGTTCTTATTTTTTGGGTATCTTAAAATACCCCTCCCTCATGCATTATAATATAGTATAGATAGTTCCATACTAGTTGTAAATAGGGCCGTTCAAACCGCTCGCCGCTCGCTCGACACTCGTTCGGAAATTGCTCGTTTGATTTGACGCTTGGTTGTAAATGAGCCGCTCTGCTCGGTTCGGTTTGTAAACGAGCCAAGCATGAGCAAAGGTCCGCTCGGCTCGGTTCGGCTCGAATTATTATTTGTAATTAGTATATATATACATATACATATACATATACACATACACATACATATATAAACATGTATATACACATATATATACAAATATAAATTATACATATATGTATATATACACATACATATATACTTAAATATAAATTAAATTTAAAGTTTTATATATACCACTCTATTAGATTTTGGTCTACTATATACAAGTTTACAACTATATCTATATGTACTAGCCCAATTACGCCAATACAAAAATTATTATCAAATATAAAAGTTAAACCCTAAACTGATAAACGACAGTCTGCTTATCAACTCAATGTTTCATGTCGTTACCCTAAGTCGATCGTCTCTTGCTCTCAACGTAATTGTTCGTGCTATATAATCATCGCCTTGTTGGCCACAACATTGTTATTCATAAGAAAAATATTATGCCATAAAATGTGCATGTTTTTAAAGACATAAAAACTTAAGACCCAACATTGTCACCATCTCTCACAGGAAATTTAAATCGGGCGACACGGTTGTCAAAATCGCTCGAACTTCGCTCGACGCTCGCTCGAAATATTTACTGCTCGGAATATGCTCGCTTGATTTGAGGCTCGATTTTAAATGAGCCGCTCTGCTCGGTTCGGTTTGTAAACGAGCCAAGCACGAGTAAAGGTCCGCTCGGTTCGGCTCGGCTCGTTAACAGCCCTAGTTGTAAAACTATGTTCCAAACCCAACCATATAACCATCAAGTACTGTACATAATTGCAACTATAGGTTTTACTCGTTAGTATGTTAAAAAATACCTCTTGAGATTTTCTAGTACATTCTTTTTCTTAAATTTTATTTTTATATAAATTTACGCTTTTAACATCCACATCAAATTATAATATTATAAAGATTATATACGTATCATCATCACCATAAATTGTGGGGGGGCACTGGCTTCTGTTTTTCCTTAGAAGCGAATTTAAAATAGTAGAAGATGAATTACAAACTTGGTACATATGATAAGATTTTTTTATTTGACCTTTTTCAATAAGGTCACTAGCATTTTAGTTTTATAAAATTTAGAGGTTTAAGTAGATTTTATTTTTATAAAACTGATCTATATAAAAAATTAGAAATTAATTTCTGTCTTAGTTTATAAACATCATTCGCCTTAATAGAAAAATTAACTTAGTTAGTGGTTGGATAAAATTTATAAAAATTATGTGACAAAGCTATTATTTTTTTCATATAAAAATTCCATGTATATTCTTTTTTATTATATATGTAACAAAATTAATTAAATAAAAGAAATTTAAAAGAGTTTGAGTAAATTGCCAAAAATCGTCCATGTGGTTTTATATTTGGCAGTTTGATCCAAATATCCTCAACTTAACAGAAAAAAATAAACTAGGTTAGTGGTTTGGATGAAAATGACAAAAAATTACAAACTTTGGGGGCAATTTGGTACAAAAGTGTAATTTTGGATGAAAATGGCAAACCTTCCCAAACCTCAGGGACGATTTTGGCAATTAACTCTATTGTTTGGTATATATTTTCATTTTAAAATCATACTATCAACCTTATTTTATAAAATCAGTGATGCGACATGGCTAGGAATTATCGCTGCTTTTTATTGCTTCAATTATAAAATGACACGGAGCTATCTACCACTATTCCCTCCTATAGAAATTGTATTTACATGTAATGTAAAGTGATGCCACATGGCTCACAATAATTCGCTTCTTTGTATTGCTTCAATTATAAAATGCCACGCAACTATTTACCACTATTCCATCCCATGGGAATTGTATTTATAGGTAATTTTTATTGCTTCAATTATAAAATGCCAGGGAGCTATCTACCATTATTCCCTCTTATAGAAATTGTATTTACATGTAATGTAAAGTGATGCGGCATGGCTAATGATAATTCGCTTCTTTGTATTGCTTCAATTACAAAATGCCACACAACTATTTATCCTCAAATCTAAATTGTTAATTTAATATATTTTTGAAACAAATACCTCTCTTCCCTACTCATCTTATATTAAATATATAAATAATAAATTAATATTAAATTTTATCCTAATTTATTAAAAATATAATTTTTTTTATTATTTGGTATACAAAATTATATTTATTAAACTCGTGTAAAACGCGAGGTTTTTAAAAATATAATTGTTTTTCTTATTTACCATACAAAGTTACATTTATATAACCCATGTAGGCGGGTGCTTGATTCTCGTGGTACGCGACGTAACTTTGGTTGTTATCAACTCGACTCAACGGAAACAATAAAAACAACTAATGATACTGATTCCGATAATACCAATTAAAACAAAAGAAAAAAAAAGGTTCACCCCCACCATGCTACGTGGCGGGAGTATGATAGTTTTTTCTCTCATGCTATATGGCGTGACTTTGGTCGTTATTGGCTTGACTCATCGGAAACCATAAAAGCAAAGATCTCTATATAAAAGCGAATATCGATATCGGGTATTCCTCTCGAGCTACGCGGCGGTAGTACGATCGGGTTTTCCCTCGTGTTATGCGACGTGACTTTGGTCATTATCGGCTCGACTTATCTGAAAACCACAAAAGCAAATATTGATATTGGTTACAGTAATACCAATTAAAAACATAAAAAAAGGTTTTTTCACCGTGCAATGCGACGGAAGTTTGATCGTTTTCCCCTACTACGTGGCGTGACTTTGGTCGTTATTGGCTCTACTCATTAGAAACCATAGAAACGAAGATTGATAAAAGAAAACATTCATATCGGTTACAGTTATATCAATAAAAAATAAAAGAAACACTAATAACAGAAAAAAAGAAAAAAAAAACAAAAAAAAGTTAATAAAAAAACAAAAATAAAAAAAAATCACTAAAAGTAAACAAATCATAAAAGACAAAAAATAAAGTTAAAAAGAGAAAACAGAAATAAAAAATACCATTAAAGGTCAAAATTCATAAAAGACAAAAAAAAAAAGCACTGTTCCTAAGATGCTTCATTGATTGTTATTACTAGGATTTTGACCCGCCGCGCGTTGCGGCGGCGTCAAAAGTTAAATTAACTCGTATTTATACTTTATATTTGATCCGGCTCTTTACTAAAAAAAATTATGTCACCGTCGAATGAAAACGTATTTATACTTTATATTTGACCGGCTCTTTACTAAAAAAAAAGTTATTGAAAACGTGTTACCTGGCTGTCGATTGCATCTCTCAAGCACCGAAAACGGCATGAGTTGGTCTCGAGTGCGAGTGATGTGTAGGTTTTTGCTGCTCCACCTTCAGCAATTACTTGAAATGATGATATAATTATCTGCATTTGATGATAATATTGTTTGTATCTTCTATCAACCTGTGCACATAAAAAATTTGTTTCTTGAGTTCTTGGTTTTGTATTCTTGAAAACCAACAGAATAAAGATTGAATCCGCACACGTCGTTACACTTTTTTTGACTTTGTTAGACACATTATGTTCATGACGTTAACGTCATTAAACATAGAATTAGGAACGCCATTTTTTTGGGAAGTGGGACTTTTATTCAAATAAGATCTGATGCACAATTACCTAATGAAAAAGGCAACTTCGTAGACTATTCAATAAACTATTGTATAAGAACTGATGCACAATCACTTTACCAAAAATGTAAGTTCGTAGAGAATTCAATAAACTATTGTAACTTCATTTAAAATCCAAAACTATATGAATAATTAATCATGAGTATTCATATCATCTTGTTTAGACGATAATAAACACTAACACACATAAAACATAAAGGCCATAACATCAAAACCAGCTCAATGAGCTAAAGTCTACAGTCACAGAATATTTTAAACTATAGCATGCGAAGATATTATTGATAAGTTAGGTCAAAACTCACTTGATAATCTTCCTGACATGCTCCAGCGGCATATCTTCCTTCTGTGTCTCAACAAATCCAAACTTCCGTTAAAGCCCCCGCAACGCGGGGGTGTGTGCTTTACTCGTAAGTACACGGAGGTTGTGGCGGAGCGCACATGTACGGTTTTCTTAAAGTCTTTTTTATGACTACGTATACACGTTCAATTACAATGCAATGTTGGTTTTTAAAAAAAAAAATTGATAGGGTGTTGATTCATAAAATACTAAAAGTAATTGAATTTTCTTGTGACCAAACATCGACTAATACAATCCTACAGCATACATTAATTTTTCAAGTAAAATAACATGAAATTGAATAAACCTCATAATCCGTCACATATCCCAGCAAGATGTTGGAACAAAAACCACCACCAAACCTTTTACAACAATAGCTAGACATACCATAAACTTCAATACACCTCCTATTACATTACAAATTAAAATCAAATAAACACCAAGACCCAAGTATAAAGTATTCCACTTCTTAAGTTCAGTTTTTAAAATGTTACCATTATCAAGGGACTCCTGGCGTTAAACACTCGGGAGTTTCTTTCCGACCAATGTGAGGACAATGTTACCAAGGACAATCCGTAGAACTGTGTATCTCTAAAACAAACGTGAATATGAAGCAAGTTCAAATTTTAATAGATAAGTTTAATGAATCCTCAAGTAAATGAAGCAAGTACAATTTTACAAAAACATAAGCCATTCATAAGCCTCCCATTCTTTTTCCAGATATGACCAAAACAAAAACCACAAAGTAAAATATTGCAACAAAAATACAATAGCAATAATGTCATGATATGCATACCAAGATTTAAACAAACAGGTATCTACTTTGATATTTTTTTTTTTGACCCCTCGTTTGTCGATACAAAAAAAATCAAATTGTGTTTCATATTCTACTTTGGAGAACTGGGTTATACTATATTTTTTAAAATATATATTCGTTTTCAATGCAACTTGTCTTAAATTTCTTTCATATTCCCAATAAAATCTCACCTGCAAAGTTGAAAAACTGGTAACGAAGAGCACCACCACCTCCTCCTCTACCGCCGCCGCCGCCTTGATATCCACCTCCACCTGAAATCAAAGCCAACGAAAACACGAATTTCATTAATTGTTCCAGTAAAACCATAACAAACAACATTATAAACCTCGATTTTGCGAATTGCCCCCATATCCTCCACCACCACCACCACCACCTCGACCACCATAACCTCCACCTCCACCACCGCCGCGGCCACCACCACCATATCCACCGCCTCCTCCACGATTTCCGCCCTAAGATCCACCACCGCTGCCTCCGTAACCGCCTCCTCCACCGCCGTCGCTGCCTCCGTAACCTCCTCCTCCGCCACCGTAAGTAAAAGCTTTACTCTCTCTCATCTCTTATCTCTTTCTGTATGATATTTCTTGCTCCTGCAATTTGAGAGGTTCAACGGCGATTTGTGCCAGGGTTTTGGATCTGAGTGACATGGGGGAAATAGAAGTGAGGAGAAGCAGACCAAGACAAAAGACTGTCAAAGGGTAGAATGGTCAGTTTGCATACCCAACGACCTTTCATTTTAAGAGTATATAAATATAAAAAGGTCAAAATTCATAAAAGACAAAAATAAAAAGAAAAGAAAAAAAATAAGAAAGCACTGTTCGTGTTTCATTGATTGTTATTATATAAAATATCTTATATATAAAAAATTCATTATAATATAAATCTTAATATAAGTTTATACTTTATATAAAATATATATAGGGTTAGTATATAATAGGAAGTTTATTTGGCTAAGAAGGCTATAGGAAGTGATCTTAACCATCCATTTATTTAATCAAGGGCTAAGATTAAATGAGGGAAATTGAAGCAAAGAAAAGAGGCGCGTGAGTTTGTTTAGGGGCATTCTAGTCAATCCAAGTCAATAGTTTCTCTCTCCTCCAATTCCCCCCCCCCCAATTTTTTAAACGTTAATAACTCTTTCATACGACATTATTTTTTTTATAAAAATTGCACCAAAAAATGATCGTTTTTTATCTTTAAAACGAGTATACTATTGCTATATTTTCGAAATTTTTTTTCTAAAACCCAGTTGCGTAAAAAGCAATGGAAAAAACCCAGTTGCGTAAAACGCAATGGGAAAAAAAAACCTAAAAAATGACATTTTTCTAAAACGCAATGCACCAAAAACAAAAAGAAATGTCTTATTTGCAAAATGCAATTGCCAGAAAACACAAAAAAAATGTCTTATTTCTAAAACGCAATAGCCTAAAAACACAAAAGAAAATGTACTTTCTAAAACGCAATGGGCTGAAAACACATAAAAATGTGTTTTACCTAAAACGCGATGCACCAAAAAACACAAAGAAATGTCTTATTTCTAAAACGCAATGGCCAGAAAACACTTAAAATGTCTGTTTTCTAGAACGCAATGGACTGAAAACACATAAAAATGTGTTTTACCTAAAACGCAATGCACAAAAAACACAAAGAAATGTCTTATTTGTAAAACGCAATGGCCAGAAAACACAAAGAAATGTCTTATTTCTAAAACGCAATAGCCTAAAAACACAAAAGAAAGTGTACTTTCTAAGACGCAATGGACTGAAAACACATAAAAATGTGTTTTACCTAAAACGCAATGCACAAAAAACACAAAGAAATGTCTTATTTCTAAAACGCAATGGCCAAAAAACACTTAAAATGTCTGTTTTCTAAAACGCAATGAACTGAAAACACATAAAATGTGATTTACCTAAAACGAAATGCACAAAAAACACAAAGAAATGTCTTATTTATAAAACGCAATGGCCAGAAAACACTTAAAAATGTCTCCTTTCTAAAACGCAATGGCCTAAAAAAACAAAAGAAAGTGTTCTCACTAAAACGCAATGGACTGAAAACACCTAAAAATGTGTTTTACCTAAAACGCAATGACTAAAAACACTTCAAAAATGTGTTTTTCTAAAACGCAATGGCCAGAAAACGCATAAAAATGTCTTAGTTCTAAAACGCAATAGCCTAAAAACACCAAAGAAAGTGTTCTTTCTCTAAAACGCATTGAACCAGGACAATAGTTTTGTCTGTGAACTGTCTGAACCAGGAAGTAGGAGATCAATAGTTTTGGCCATGTCATTCATCATCATGATGTGCTCGTGAATGCCGCTTCTCCCATCATACTTAGTCGTCACCAGCTTGAGAATAAGAGTACCAGCGTGTGCTTTAGACGTCCCCTTGAACTGCGCCTCCACAGAAGCCAAGTAGGTTTTAGCATCTTCAGAATCAGGAATGGCTCCCCCGATTGCATTGCTTATGGACTGCCTCATGAACATGAGAGACATGCGGTTACACCTAGTCCACTTTTCATGAGTCAACTGCTCAGCAGCAGTACTTTGTGGAGTAAGGTCCACTGGCTTATTCTCTCTTAGAGCATAGTCAAAGTCCAGCAATCCAAGTGTAAGCATGAGAGCATCCTTCCAAGCAGCAAAGTTATCACCGGTCAAAGGTGGAATCCCGCAATTGGGCGCTGATAGTGGAAATAAGATGAGCAAGTTATGATACTAAGGAAGAAGTTCTAATGTGATCTAAGGGCACGTTAAACTAAGGCAGGCATAAATAATGACCATTTTACATTATGAAGCTGTGATATTGTCTATTACTAACACCAAAATAATAGACTTAGTTAAAATTCTACTTAAACGAAGACAAATCAGCTTTGGCCAGAAGTGTAATCATTTAAGCATGTGTGCAAAGTGATTGTAACAAATCAGCTTTGGCCAGAAATTGAGACAATCACTTTAGTTATGCACTTGTTAAGTATGCCATCTATGAAGGAATTAAATCAGCTTTGACCAGATATTAAGACATTCATGTTTATGATGCACACTTAACATAGCTTTCGTAATACTTGAACAATAAGTAGATGTATCAAGTCAGCTTTGGCCAGAAATGATACATCAAAAACTCATTCAAGTTAAGCCATTTTGGTTTTGTAAAACATTATCTGATTCTAATTAATTAACTAAGTAATTACAAAACCAATTATTTAATAGCAAACCACCTGTTAGCGCGGATCGAACTTCACGGTGAGTTCGCTGGGGGGTGCAGGGGAACAACGTGCCCTCGTACGGCGTTCGGGGCGGAGCCCCGAGCTAAAAATTAGTTCATATTAACTGCTTAATAAAGTAATGGGATTTCGGACAAGTCTTGGCACTTTATGAACACTCATGATTTCGGATGAATGATTTCGAATCATTTCGGATGTGTCCAAGATGCGTAAGTTGGATGATTTCGGATGATTTCGGATGTGTCCAAGACGAATGATTTCGGATGAATTATGTCTTGGATTCATCCGAAATGGCAATGCTTAGTCCGAAATGATCCGTAACCCTTAGTTCGAAATGGTCCGAAACGATGAAGCACACTTAGTCTGAAATGATCCGTGATGGTCCGAAATGATCAGGCACATTTAGTCCATAATGATCCGTGATGGTCCGAAATGATCATCCGAAATGTGTTCCACAAGCTGTTACAGAATCCTTAATATTTTTTGGCAGTTAATGATTGATAAGATTTAAATCCGAAATCTTAGGGATTATGGGATTAAGTTTCCTGTTTAAATATTAATTATATTTATCTGTTTATTTCGAAAAAAATTATATCCATTAATAGAAAAACAGATTTTTGAAAATTTAAGTAGATAAAAATGGTTCAAACAGGAACAAAACACCCAATAATCCGAATTCATTCCAAAACTAAAGGAATTTTTTCGAACTTAATCATGAACTTATGATGAACCCTAAATAAAAATATTCAAACATTCACCCGAAATAAAAAATTATTTAAACTGTTGATTTCGGAACAGTTATAATGAATGAATATGTGATCCGTAATGGATCCGAGATGATCCGGAATGGCATCTCGGATGTAGTTATATGAAAACCCTCATCCGTGATGCATCCGAGATGGAATTTCGGATGACAGAAAACGGATTCTGTTATGGTTTTCAATTCTGTTTTCCATTTTTATTCCAGATTTACGGATACAAAACAGAACCGACTAATCAACATATGCTCTGATACCACATGTTGGTTGAGTTCTGTTAATGACATAAGGGAAAACATGAAAACATACCTGTTACAGCAGACAGTGCAGTGGAGAATCCAGTGATAGATGATGCCATCGAGTTCGACATAGTTGTCAGTGTGATCTGGTTCCTTCTTAGGGTGCTGACTGATGATGGTGATGATGAGAACCGAATAGGGGATTCGGTTATGGAGAAGAGGCCAATTGATGTTATGCTAATTAGGTTATGTCTAAGTGTGTAACTGTGTAACCCTTTAACCTCTGTATAAGTCTCCTTATATAAGCACCCAGGAGGAAACCTAATTAGTTAATAAGGGTAATATGGTCCATCAACAATTACCAACTAATTATTTAATAGGTTATTATATATTTTAATCTATATTATGTAAATGATTATAATGGCTACTAGATTAAATATTAAAACATAATATATTTAATCTTACATTCTCCCACTTAGCCGAGTAATCATTTACTATGAGTATTAGATAAGCCTGATCAGGAGTTAACACTCATTTTAGCCTTAAACAAGTACTATAGCAGAGAAATACAGCCGTTGAATCATTATGCGACTCAGGACCGCCATTAGTCATACTATAGCCTTAATTTAAAACCTAATCGTTATGATCAAAATACGCATAAGCCCTTTGTTTGATTTGTAACTTTATTTGTCTATATGCCATTATACCTGTCACACCCTGACTTTTGCGGAAGCGTGATTATGGTGTGACTTTCTTAATATCATTGCATTCAATCATAACAACAGCTATATGATAAAACCATAGGTTTATCATCCATCGAATAAGTTTAAAACATAACAACATTGTTTAAAAACGTAGACTTCAAATTCAAGTTTTACAACCATACCAAAATGTTTATGAGTTCACTAAGGACTCATCGAAAGATATTAAATAGCACCAAGAGTTGGGAGACGTGTCTCGTCCAGGAATAAGACACACCGACCAAACCCAAAGACCATGGATGACATCTTTATTTAAAACGCAGCATAAAAACTTCCAACGCCCGCCAGATCTACTTACTAGTTCCCTGAAATACATGTAGTTTGAAAACATCAACAAAAGTTGAGCGAGTTCATGTGTTTAGTATGTGTGCACGAATCATCCTTGAAAACCTTTGTATGTATGTATGTATGTACTTGTAAACTGGTATGTAGCAACAAGGAAAAACAGATCAACTAATGTGTAGCTAATACATTAATATAAGTAACATGGCATAGGAAGCACTCAAACCTGTATGCGTATTTCGTACCGGCTCCTCCGGCGGAACGAGATAGTCACCACATGCGGCCAACTCGCAGGCCCATGGGTGGGGCTCGCAACACCCAATAGATCTATCACTCATGCCCCTCGGTCCTTATACAAGGATTAATGGTCTCAAGTTAATCGCCTACCCATTCACGTGATCTAGCAGTACATTCCTTAGCTAATCATACCATTTGTAATTGTTTGTAATCAGTATGTAACATGTATTTCACCCCCGAAGTAAATAAACAAAACAGTTTAAAGAAAAGGGGGACATGAACTCACAGTTTTGCGCTCCTTGTATCCGATGTAACTCAAAGCTTCCTCTAGAACGCACGACTACCTACATGCGTACTACGGTCTGTTAGACGAGCGGGTCGTGCCTTGTCTTAGTATTTACGTTTTGAGTTACGTTTCTTTTACTCATCTGATATTATTCCAAGTTATAATTACTTGTTTAAAATAATCAATATTTTAACTTTAAATTATATTTAATTTTGGAATAATCGTTAAACAATATTTTGTAACAATATTTCTCAAGTATTCATATTCGTATTTCCTTCCCAAGGATGGGGGTATCTCATACATGTTTATCCGTATTCTTATATTTGTATATCTCGCCATGTATTGGCGTCGTATTCAGGTGTGTACGTAATTCCTTAATAAACATCCAATATATATTTCCAAAACAATATATTTTCAAGTCCCACTTTAGAAAATATATAGCTCATTTTGTCCAAAAATTATGTATTTCAAGAAAATATATATATTTTTCTCAAAAATCATATATCTTCCAAATATTCTAAGAAAATATATTTTTACTTCCCAAAAATAATATATTTTCTCGTTGTCGAAAATATGATATAACTTGGTAATATTTACAAAAATCATATTTTCATTTCTTGCGTCCAAAATATTATTCACCAAAGATATACTTATAACGGTACTTTCCAGAATATTGTGTAAGTTACGTTCTTGCGTTCGGTTTCACAATATTAAGTGTGTAACTTATATATTTATTCCTTGTGGTTTTTGGTATTATTTTGGATTGTAATTTTTGGCATTTTGATGAGATATATTATTTCAAGCACCAAAATAATATAACTAATACACATAATATACAAGTAATCACACATGTGTGTCTTCAATGTATATATATTCTAAATATATATATTTAGCCACTTTTATTTATGAAAACCAATCTCCAACACTTATATTTTTGTAACAAAATATTATGGCAAAGTTTATATGGAAAATTCATGGTTAAGATACACTTGTGAATATTTGTTTAAAATATTTTTCTAAGTGTTAATATTTTTAGAAAATTTTGCCATAGTTTCCCCTAAAAATGGAGGTTTCCATGCTTTCTAGCATATCATTTTCTTTTGTAAAAATCATCAAAATCATTTTACAATTATCTACAAACATCCTTTACTTACCAATCTTGCCTAAATCATGCACATTTCACTACTTCATGAACTTGAATATTTGTAAAAATTTGTAGTAACTTGGTAGTGTGTTTAGTAAGTTTAGTTACCCTTTAAAGTGTGGTTGTTTATATAAAAACATCATTCTTGAATGATTTAGATGTTTACAACTTCTAATCATATTTTTCAAAAATATTTCTTTATGTATTCTTTTTGTTACACAAGTGTTTCTACACTTGTTTAATTACCAAAAATAGTGTTTGTTTATGTAAGAACCAAGATCTACTAAAACTCATATTTTAAACTTGGTTCTTTTGGAAAACCATTCATAAATTTTAGATCTATATGATTATTAACTCACTTTGATTATTATTTTTTTCAAGAAAACAATATGTTCTTTCAAGTTCATGTCTTGCATGAGGATGATTTATAAATCTCTAACATTTTCATCCTCTCATCTTGCTAGATTAAGTTTTTAATCATGATTTAGCAAGATCACATAATGATCTACATCATTTACACAAACCAACAATCATCAAGCATCATAACAACACTAAACAACTTGATTTCTTTAAGATTTCTTATAGTTTTATGTTTATGTTCATGTTTCATCTTCAAGTTTCTTAGTGTTCTTCATTATAATCATCTTGTATCATCTTTTAACCACTTAATATAGATGTAAAATGAAGAGTAGAAGGTCTTACTACTAGCTCAAGGCTAGGGATGATCAAGTGTAGAAATGAAGTGGATAAAAGCAATCGGTGAAGGTCCTTCAAGCTTCAAGGCCTCCAAGCTTCCTAACTTAGCTTCTTACACCTCTAGACCACCTTGGAATGTATGGAAGAAGATTGAAAATGATGGTAGGGTGGTGATGGTTCTTGGCATGGAGGGAGAGAGAGGAGAAGAGGAAGTTGGTGAATGGTGAAGTGATGAAATGGTAAGGTTCTAATGGGTATACTTATAATCTTCCAACACCATTGTTATCCAATGAGTAATATGTCATGTAGTAGGAGACAAGATCTTACAATATCAATTAAAGAATTGAAGTAAAAATCTTCTTGTGGGGCCACTAGAATCCGGTTATAGGTGGGTGGGGGGGGGGGGCCTTAGGCTAGGTTCCAACTAGTTAGTTAGTTAAGTAGTTAGAATTTAAGTATTAGTTAGGTACTTGGTTACTAGATATTTATGTAGTGTGTGTTATGATGTTCGGGGATCATAACTAGCTCAGAAACATTAAAACAATGTTTCTAGTATAATTTTGGTGTTTCGGGTAATGTCCGGTTGTTCGGTTAGATACCGGTTCGTTAAAGTGTCAAACTATTCCGTTTAGTGATCTTTAATTACCCTTTTGTGACACTTTTAATTCCCGACACTTAGGAAAGCATTCAGGACCATTTAGTCATGTTTTTGCATGTAATTAGCTTGTTAAAATGTTGAATTTTGTTGAAATATGCTGAATTCAGCACTTTTAGTGGGTTTTAGGCACTTTCCGGCACTTAAACTATCACATAGAGAAGTAGTTTTGTGGTCCTCACTTTCCTACACACTATACTAGTGTAGTACCTTGTCTCTGGCCCATACGGGGTCTCAAAACACTGTTTGTCTATGTACTAAACATTGTCAGCATTTTACTGAGTTATCCGCTAACTGTGCTAACCGCGTCTTGTGCATCGTTTATGTCACTAAAGTTTGTATGTAAAAATGATGTGACATTATGCAATATGTGATGCACACGTAAGTATGATGCAGTAATCAGAAAACAATTAATTGTAATTTAGCACAGTCATTAAGCACTAATCATGGTTAATTAAATCGTACGGATACCTGATTTTTTACAGTTGTCACATTCTCCCCCTGTTAAGAAAATTTCGTCCTCAAAATTTGTACTACTTTAACTCCTTAGGGTTACATTATGCGTGTATGTATATGAATAATACTGGGGTAGATAACCACAAAACCGAATCAAATCTCATCCACATCAGGTGGATCCAGGGATATATTTCAACAACAGGAATCCCAACGGCTAAAAGGTATGTGTTCTAGCATTTGATGTCAAAGGACACGAGGTGTATAGATGCATAATCTAGTGTAACTTAGTTAACAGGGGTGCAACAAAGGGGTTTTGACCAATGGATTCTCAAACAATCGGTCACAATATGCAAACGAGTTCTCATAAACCATAGTGTCCGCTACACCAACTCAAAATCAACAACTTGAATATGAGAAAGATCTGTCAACTTTCGAATAAATAAATGGTAAGGATTAGTGTGTTGACATTCTTGAATTGCGAAAATACACCGAATGAAATACAAGCGAATCTGGTGTATCATTGTCTTAATTCGTAGTTGCATTCGGAATGTTTAAATGACAAGTCAAACAAAAGTATGTGTAGTTTTGTGTGAGACGGTTGACCATGATTAGCACAAGCTACAAATTTGTAATGACATAATTCAATAATAGTGGCGACTAAACAAGCTCACCGTGTTCGAAATCAAACGAAAGTGTACTGAGACAATCTTAAGATTTGATTTACACAAGGTCATAGAGTTTCCTATTGTATATGGAACATCAAAGAACCACTGTTTCCGATCGAAGATGAAAAAGTAATAAGTACCGCAAGGCATTCGATCGACCATGAAAGAATCGTTAGGAGGTACACCGTGCTATGAAATGAATCTATGTACCATTGCCTTAGCACACAACTGTGTTGGGACCGCTTTAATTGTGATAAACAAAACAGATTTAGAGCAAGTCAATAAACAATTAAATTCGTGTATGAGGTGCGTAACGAAATTAGCGCAAGCTTCAATTTTGTGAAAGCATCACCATAAGGTGTCGAATCCAACAAACGATTTAGTGGAGTCGTAGACCAAACAAGTCTACTACGACTCGAAACAAAAGACCTTTTGCAAAATTTGAATATGATGCTCTCAATACATCATATGGCATTTTAAATTGAAAATGCGAAATGGATAAGTTCAAGCAATTGAACTTGGTAACCTGACAATAAACGTATGTATCAACGAGGGTATCTCAGCATGGTTACGAAGATAAACCATGAATGTAACTTGAAAGAAATGAAGTCTCAAGAAAGTGTGTTGACTTGATAACAAGGAAGCCAACAATTTCAATAATGTAGGTTAAACCAACAATTAGCTTTAGCAAAATAATATGTGAACTTCAATGAAGCATTTATTCGAAACGAAATATCATGCGTAGCAAGTGGTGCATGCGTAACATATAAGTTTTCAAGTAATGAAACAATGAGTATGAAGAAATGACCAAGTATTGAAGCAAATGTGTGTTCGCTCTCTGCGAAGAAAGTTAACGTGATGCAACTGCCATTAAGGGGAGTAGAGATGCAAACATTTACTCGCTAGAAGCAAAAGTGAAGATTTCAACAGGAGAAATTGGAGTACTTTCTGTTTGGTTAACTGAAATAGCATATATGTCAGGATAATGGGGTTTCTTGAGTCAACAGGTGTGGTTCCTAAGCAACCTTTACGAGTTTTGACCTGGGTTCACCAAGGTCCTAAGTACATGTTTTCTAGGTTTTCAAAGTTTCGTATTTTGTGTAAAATTGTTTTGTGCATCGTGTAGGAAACACCATTTTTGTGTACGCTTAAAACAAGTTATTGTCCCACAATTTCCCGGTATACTTTCTTCCTGAATTCACAGCTAATGACACTCGATCATCGATCAGTCGTGAAACAGTAGTCGGATCCTCACAGTTAGTTGAATAAGTACTTCGTTAGTCCTTAGCAAGAGTCACCGACTCTTGTTGGTTAGCTCGTCCGGCTCCTGGTAGTTTGAAGTTCGTACGAAAGCTAGCGTCCTTCTCCTTGATGAGCAAAACTGGGGTTACCCAAAGTGGAAACTTGGTCTGTTAACTTCCTTCTCTGTCAACCACTGAGGTTGCACAGACAATCCTTGCATCTCCGAAAGTGTAAGTCGCCAAGGTGCATTAACAGCAGGCGCGGCGCCCGGAATCAAATCGATGCGAAATTCGACTTGTCGTCGAGGAGATAATTCTGGCAAGTCTTCGGGGAAGACTTCAGGATATTCCCTTATTACAGGGATATCTTCAAGTTTTGGTTCTTTGGTTCTCTTGTCCACGACATGAGCCCAGAAAATAACACATCCATTACGCAACAATTTTCGTACCTTCAAGCAATTTGGAAGCTGAAGGGGCGTACCCTGCTCCATGAATTACGATCGTTTCTCCGTTCGTCGTCAGGATGAGGATAACAATCTCCGCTTGATTGCTCGACAACCAGCCCATCCTAATTACCACGCCGAAGCTTCCCTTAAGCTACTTCTATCGAGTACTGGATATCTATCTTACTTACTTTCTAGCACAAGTATATTCTGAAGCTAAAATTTGACAACACTATCAAATAGCACAGACACACAACATTGACTACTATGAGACGTACCGATGGCCATGTTTGGATCCTGGCATGCTTCCCTAGCTCCGGTGTTAGACATTTTTCCCACGATCTTGTTTAATCTCCCGTGGGCAATGTTTCCTAAAGTGCCCCATGCCACCGCAGTTATAACACCCTTGACCTCTCTTTCCACGTTTCGTCTCATGCCAACACGTCTCCTTGCAGTGCCCCACTTTGCCACAGTTGTCACACTTTCCATTTTTACATCGCTCGGTATGATGACGTCGACACTTGTCGCATTTAGGTAGTTTACCCATGTACTCTTTTCCCTTTTTGGCCTTGTTGTTGTTATTCGTCTGAGTACCCTGCTTGAAATTCCCAAACTTCCTCTTGTTATCTCCAGATGACTCCACATGAGTCTCATTTTTCTCTTCAGAGGTTGAAAATTTTCCTAGTCTAATCGCTTTTTCAGTGAGCGTCACACTTAGTTCGATAGCCTCGACGATTGTTGGAGGTTTAGATGTTGTCACCAGGCTTAGAATCTGAGATGTCAATCCCCCGATGAAACGTTCGATCTTCTTAAACTCTGGATCTACTATGTAGGGGACAACACGCGACAGTACTTGGAATTTCTGCACGTACTCAGCTATCTTTGGACCTTCCATCTTCAAGTTCCAGAACTCAGTTTCCAACTTCTGGATTTCTGCTCTCGAACAGTACTTCTTATGCATTAGTTCTTTCAGTTAGTCCCATGTCAAAGCGTACGCAGCAGTTTCGCCCAACGTCTGAACCTGGAGGTTCCACCATGACTGAGCCCCATCTTGAAGCAGTCCGGAAATGTATGCGACCTGATGCTCTGGGGCACATTTTCTCAACCGTAAAACAGAATCCGTCTTCTCAACCCAGCGCACGAAGGCTAAGGCACCCCCAGTGCTGTCGAAATCCAGTGGCTTGCAGCCCAAGAACTGCTTGTAGGTGCAGCCTGCGATATATGCAACATCATTCACGAGAGGTGATGCGTGTGAAGTGTTATATATATTAGGTGTATATTTTAAGCCCCTTTAACACTTATTTTTAGCCAAGTTTTAAATTTATAAAACACGATATTTCACTAACACTAAACACACATATGGGCAAGTGCACCCATCGTGAGCGTAGTATAGTGTTGGTAAGATACCGAGGTCGTCCAATGACACAAGAGCTTTTAGTACCGGTTTATCCTCAACGTCTAATAAAAAAAAGTTTAGAAAAATGTTTTAAACTAAGAAAAATAAAAACTAACTAAAAATGCTGAAAAATAAAAAGAAAAGAAAAACAGATAGACAAGATGAATCACTTGGTTCCGACTCGTATCTAGTGTAACCTTTGATTATTTCCGCACTTTTGCACTATTTTAAGAGATTATCTTAGTTATTGTAGTAGGCCCCTCTTTTGAAGGTGACGTTACCCTCACCCCAGTAGTTTGAGTCAGCAAGGATACAATCCTAAAAGGGTGGATTATTGGAAGATAATTAATTAAGTTATTAATGCAAATTATGGTAGGCCCCTCTTTTGGAGGTGACGTTACCCTCGACTAAGTAGTCTGAGTCAGCAGGGATACAGTCCTAAATAGCCGGGTTATAGTATTAATAGTAGTTAACTTATGAGGGGATCAAAGAGTTTGGACCCCCGCCATCCAATACCGTTAAGTATTGAAGGAGGTCCTACTAAATTTGACCCAGGTCCATTGCAGGACCTCTAAACGCTGAACAATGGCAAGACCTTTACCAAACCGTTCCCTTAACCCCTGACCAGGTAGCCAACATACCTCCATATAGACCGTGGAGATATGAATGGTGAAAATCTTTTATTTTATATAGACAGTAAAATAATGCCAAGACACCACGGACAAACGATAAGGAAAGATCACCTTCAACATAAGCAACTAGTTATTAAAGTCATTAATACAAAACCAAGTAAAAAGTGTAAAAGATTAGAAATAAAAAGTATTAAACTAGACACTTTGTCTTCACCAAGTGATGTAAGAGACTTAGGCAAACATGGCCTTGATTGTCAAGAACTCTTACGATCAATCTTGGATCCCGAGACGACTCACACACTCTACGATGGACAATGGATGATGGTGGTGGATGATGGTGTTATGGTGGTGGGTGAAGTGTGAGAGAGGTGGTGTGCCAAGGGATGGTTTGAGCTTGAGCCAAGCACTTCTATTTATAGGCTGAACAGAAGCTCGGGCACGGGCCCGTGTCCAGTGGGCACGGCCCCGTGTCCACATCCTTCTCTTTCTTCATTTAATGCAGTTTTGTCTTTTTAGTTGACCACGCCCCCGTGTCCGCTGAGCACGACCCCGTGGTGCAGAAGAATCTTTGTACTATGCAGATTTGCTAGATTGTGCGAATCTTATAGTTGACCACGGCCCCGTGTCCGCTGAGCACGGCCCCGTGGTGGGCAATAGAAGCTTCTACCACTTTGTCTTTTCTACTGACACTTGGGCACGCCCCCGTGCTGGCTGAGCACGGGGCGTGTTTAGGCTTCTGATGTCTTGTTTTGCTTGGGAAGATGCTGTCGTGGGGTCGGGCATGTCACGTCTTGTTCCTTTTCTTGTATTTATGTTAGATTTTGATGTCTTTTTGCTTCTTTTGTTACTTTGAGCTCATTTAATCCTGAAAATACAAAAGGAAGACAAAAGCACACTTTTTCCAACATTAGTACTAAAAAAGGGTTGGTTTTATGCCTCATTTGATGAAATTTATATGTTGCATTTTTAACACATCAAATACCCCCACACTTGAATCTTTGCTTGTCCTCAAGCAAAACTCTTTAATACGTGGCTATTACACTCCCAAATGGAATGGGTAGAGAAGAAGGTTTTTGGGCTTGTCGTAGAGTGTCGGGATTTCCAAGATTCTTTATTTAGTTTTATTTTTATTTATTTACAATCCTATTCGTCATGATTTATTTAAAACTTTTCATAAGATAAATTACTTATTAGGGCATAACATGCCTTTGTAAAATTCTATTTATATACAAGTTCACATACCTCACGGGGATCACTCAACACTCGGCCAAAAATGTATTTTTGTGGATCACTCGAGAGCGGCATGGAACTTACTCCTACCATAGGCTTGCCAAGCAATCAATCATCCTCCTTTTTAACTTATATACCTTTGTAAATATCAAGAGGACTTTGTGAAGAGTTAGGCTTGGGTTAAAGGTAGGTGGTTGGGTTGGTGGTTAGTAGAAAAAAAGGCGAAAAGCGTAACAAGTGTCGGTTTTCGTAAGACTTTCTATTTTTGTAACTTTTATTTTGATGAAGCTATTATTCAAACAAAGTTATTTTTGATGAACTTGTTTGTTTATTTTCTTTTGCTTCATCATCAACACAAAAAAAAAAATTATTATTATTATTATTATTTTTTTTTTTTTGAAAAGTCATACGAAAAATCGAACTTGTTACTAAAACAAAGGGTAAAAATGAAAAAGGTTTTGGTGGGTAAAAAGGGTGTTTAGTTTGGGTTATGAAATGAAAAGGTTTAGGCTCAAAGGGGCTAACTAGGGGGATTTTGGGTAGGTGGTAAAAAAAAAATAAAAAAAAAAATAATGGTGTAGAAATAAAAAGGGTTAGTCCTAATGCCTCCATCATTTACTTACTCGGGTTTAAGTTGGTAAGGACCGGGAATGTATCGTCATGACAAGTTCTAGAGTCGTAAGAACCAAGCGGCTATTCACACAAGAAACGAAAAATGAGCATTTAGTTCTTAATGATATGTAATTGTATGCTCAATAAAGGCTCAAAACTCACTTTTGTGGGAATGGGTTTTTATGTGATCAAGTATATATAATTAAATTTTAACTAAGCTTGTTATGCCTTTTCATAATTTTCTTATGTTGGTTCTTTTTATCACGACGCTATCGGTTGTAAATTTGTAAAAATATAACCTTTTTGAGAACTTGAATTTCCCGAGTTAAACCTAGACAAGTAAAAAAAAGATGAAAAAAAAAATTTTGAAAAAAAATTTGGGGTGATTAGCGATTCCAATAGAGTTTTGTGTAAGGCTTGTATTTAGGACTTGCAAGATTCAAGGTTTTAGCATCCCCCCACACTTAAATCACACATTGTCCTCAATGTGTCCCAAAAATAAGTTTCTAGGTTGATTGAATGTGTAAAAAGGTGTAAAAAGCGAAATTTTTGTGTTACTGGGCGCTGAACACGGCCCCGTGTTATCCGGGCACGGCCCCGTGTTCAAGTGCCAGTAACAAAATTAAAACAAGAGAAACAGAAGCCTGGACACGGGGGCGTGTTGGGTGAACACGGCCCGTGTCCAGTTACCTGAACTGGGTCTTTTTCTGCAGACTGTGCAGCACGGGGCCGTGTTGGGTGGACACGGCCCGTGCCGAACTTACTGTAAACGAAAAAATTTGTCGGACGGTTCCGTTTTTCTGTATAGAGTGCTGGTTCAAGTCTCCCTTGCGTCCTTTGCTATCTCAAGTGTGTTTTATTTCATTCAACACCATTCAAACACCAAATTAACTAAAACCATCATTCATTAATCAAAGAGAGAATTACATAATAGTCCTAAAAATTAAAATATTAGCTAGTTAGGTCAAAGAAACACAAGAAATCCAATCCCAGAAGTGTCTAGCCTACTATTTATTCTACTAGCAAAATTTCTGAAAAGATAGATCTCTCGGTTAAAAGTGGCTTGACAACTTCTTCCTCCGGTTATGGGCTCCTCATACATCGGCGAGCCACTCTTCGATCTCCCTAGGGAGAAGAAAAGCGGGCTCATGAGCATTGGGTTGAGGAGGTGTAACTTCCACCGGAATTTCTTGGAGTTCTTCAAGAGGAGGCTCCGCCGGAATGTCGTCCCAACCGGTAGGATTTTGGATTCCAAGTGCGAGGTTCCAATCCTCTTGAGGGAGGATTGGTTCCACAGGAGGTGTTACCAGAATGTTTAACCTCTGGTGCAAGAGGTTTATTTCCTGGAAACTGTTTTCCAACCCCACCGAGAGATAGTTTATACGGTCAATGAGGACCTCCTCCACTGAAGTCATCTCGTCAAGTGCTTCACGTAGCGCCGTTACGTATCTTACGAGAGTTGCTTCAATCGATGGCCTCCTTTCCCGTCGACTGTTCCTTGAGTGTGCAGAAGAGGTTCCGCTGTTTTGGCTAGACATTCTACGAAAACAAACCAAAAACAGTTCGTTTTAATGAAACAGTACCACGGGCACGACCCCGTGCTCAATGAGCACGGCCCCGTGTTCAACTTTCTGCAGATTTTTAGAACAAGGAATCTTGGGGTTTCAAATTATTTTCTTAACTTATGAAGCTTTTTTGAGCAGAAATAACTTAAAACAATGTTGTGTAACTTATTTTAACAAGATTCCTTGAACAAAAATTCAATAAACATCACAACAAAGCTTGAAATCAAGCTTTAATGGAGTTCTTGGTGCAAGAAAGATGAAGAAGAAGGCAATAGATAAAAGAGGAAAGGACAAGATGCTTGTAAGAACCTTCTTTTAGAACATACCTAGGATGGTAAGTCAGAAAATCCTTTCAAATCTCTGTCCCTGGATGGTCCAAATGTGCAGGGTTCTTGGCTGCATTTATAGAAAACGACAGCGTGCTGGACACGGCCCCGTGTCGGCTGGACACGGCCCCGTGTGCAGGCAAGATCCTGACACGTTTTGTCCGTATTCTGACAAAAGTCAGAAGGGAATCTTTTGGTGGACACGGGGGCGTGTTGACCTGGGCACGGCCCCGTGTCGGAAGGCTGTTTTATGAAGTGCGTCTATTTTTAAGGAACTTTTCTGGATCGGGTGGTTCCTTACTGGATGGAACAACCCCAAAGTGCCTAAGATACCTTAATTGACCTAGATTAAGACGAGAACGCAAGAGGTTGTCGGTGAGGGTGATTCCTATGCTATATGTAGGTGGACAAGTCCAACCCTTTCCCGGGCTCTCGTTAAAGAAGGTGTATGTCGAATCGCTCAGGTCTATGTATGCATCAAGCGAAGTTGATGGGGAGTCCTTCACGGCACAATCGACACAGGGACGACTATCGCTCAAGTCCTCACTAGGGTTAGAAGTATCATTGGAAACAATGAAGTTGTTTGAATGCGGTTCCAACTCTTCTTCTTGGTTATCGTCTTGGAAAAGATTATTGAAATCTTCCCTAAGTTCTTTTAACCAATTAATAATTAGATCTTCTAGTTGAAATAATTCATCGAGAAGCATTTCTCCTAGAATATCTGGTTGGGCGCATTCGAGGGAGAGATAGGGATTATTTTTACTTTCGCCCCTCTTAAGGATACTAGGAAATGATGGGTCTATATAGTGGGGTTTATAATTTAGAAAAAAACATTCTAATTCTTTATGGTTACCACCACATAATTGACACCACATAGTACCATAAGAGGGCCGAAAGTAAAAATTATCAGTATCACTCATGTTTGTGTCAGAAATTACCAACCGTCGGGATCTTACGGTTCTGTTTTCAGTAACTGAAACTTGGGCACGGGGGCGTGTTGAGTGGGCACGGCCCCATGTTCAGCTTACTGTCTGACTTAAAACAGGGTTACCAGTTCCAATGATTGGGCACGGGGCGTGTTCAGCGGGCACGACCCGTGCTGAGTTCTGCAGAAGCTGAAAAATTAAGAAAAATCCTAAAAAAAAATGAAAAATAAGAAAAACGATTAGGCCGTTGATTCCTAACTTTCTTAAAATCCTTGTGTCCCCGGCAACGGCGCCAAAAACTTGATGCGTGTGAAGTGTTATATATATTAGGTGTATATTTTAAGCCCCTTTAACACTTATTTTTAGCCAAGTTTTAAATTTATAAAACACGATATTTCACTAACACTAAACACACATATGGGCAAGTGCACCCATCGTGAGCGTAGTATAGTGTTGGTAAGATACCGAGGTCGTCCAAGGACACAAGAGCTTTTAGTACCGGTTTATCCTCAACGTCTAATAAAAAAAAGTTTAGAAAAATGTTTTAAACTAAGAAAAATAAAAACTAACTAAAAATGCTGAAAAATAAAAAGAAAAGAAAAACAGATAGACAAGATGAATCACTTGGTTCCGACTCGTATCTAGTGTAACCTTTGATTATTTCCGCACTTTTGCACTATTTTAAGAGATTATCTTAGTTATTGTAGTAGGCCCCTCTTTTGAAGGTGACGTTACCCTCACCCCAGTAGTTTGAGTCAGCAAGGATACAATCCTAAAAGGGTGGATTATTGGAAGATAATTAATTAAGTTATTAATGCAAATTATGGTAGGCCCCTCTTTTGGAGGTGACGTTACCCTCGACAAAGTAGTCTGAGTCAGCAGGGATACAGTCCTAAATAGTCGGGTTATAGTATTAATAGTAGTTAACTTATGAGGGGATCAAAGAGTTTGGACCCCCGCCATCCAATACCGTTAAGTATTGAAGGAGGTCCTACTAAATTTGACCCAGGTCCATTGCAGGACCTCTAAACGCTGAACAATGGCAAGACCTTTACCAAACCGTTCCCTTAACCCCCGACCAGGTAGCCAACATACCTCCATATAGACCGTGGAGATATGAATGGTGAAAATCTTTTATTTTATATAGACAGTAAAATAATGCCAAGACACCACGGACAAACGATAAGGAAAGATCACCTTCAACATAAGCAACTAGTTATTAAAGTCATTAATACAAAACCAAGTAAAAAGTGCAAAAGATTAGAAATAAAAAGTATTAAACTAGACACTTTGTCTTCACCAAGTGATGTAAGAGACTTAGGCAAACATGGCCTTGATTGTCAAGAACTCTTACGATCAATCTTGGATCCCGAGACGACTCACACACTCTACGATGGACAATGGATGATGGTGGTGGATGATGGTGTTATGGTGGTGGTGGGTGGTGGGTGAAGTGTGAGAGAGGTGGTGTGCCAAGGGATGGTTTGAGCTTGAGCCAAGCACTTCTATTTATAGGCTGAACAGAAGCTCAGGCACGGGCCCGTGTCCAGTGGGCACGGCCCCGTGTCCACATCCTTCTCTTTCTTCATTTAATGCAGTTTTGTCTTTTTAGTTGACCACGCCCCCGTGTCCGCTGAGCACGACCCCGTGGTGCAGAAGAATCTTTGTACTATGCAGATTTGCTAGATTGTGCGAATCTTATAGTTGACCACGGCCCCGTGTCCGCTGAGCACGGCCCCGTGGTGGGCAATAGAAGCTTCTACCACTTTGTCTTTTCTGCTGACACTTGGGCACGCCCCCGTGCTGGCTGAGCACGGGGCGTGTTTAGGCTTCTGATGTCTTGTTTTGCTTGGGAAGATGCTGTCGTGGGGTCGGGCATGTCACGTCTTGTTCCTTTTCTTGTATTTATGTTAGATTTTGATGTCTTTTTGCTTCTTTTGTTACTTTGAGCTCATTTAATCCTGAAAATACAAAAGGAAGACAAAAGCACACTTTTTCCAAAATTAGTACTAAAAAAGGGTTGGTTTTATGCCTCATTTGATGAAATTTATATGTTGCATTTTTAACACATCAAGAGGCATTAGCAAAGCACACTTGGAAATGTCCAAACGTTCTTGTAATGTGTCTTAAGTGACTAAACATTACCGTTGGGTGGGTTATTTCCTGTGGTACCTCCGCTGCGCTTGGAGCGAAGGGCCTCGTGCTGTGCGATGGCCTGTGAGATGCGCTCTTGTATTTCCGCCTCTGTCGTCAGAAAAGGGGTGTTGGTATCGATGTTTCTTTGAATCGACATCTTCCTAGAAGAAGATCGGTTAGGTCAGGTCTTATTAAGGACACGAGCACACAAGCCTCTTCTTAACGAATAAGACCTAGAAGGTGTATTTACATAAGTATATAAGTAATCATATCACGTCACCATTATAGTACCACTTGTAGGTAGGAACATGTTTAATGAGTACATAACAAGCAAGCATGTAGCATCGTAATTATAGCACACATATGCAGATCAACAACGTGCTTGGTGATGGCATAGCGACTGAGCTTTCATTCGTTATTAGTCACAAAGTATTGTCGCATGTTTAATGATGAATGGGCTTTCATTATTCTCCGACTACAATTACATTGTCTCACAAACTTTATTACATCGAAAGGGACACAGGGTCACCCTACCCTTGTCCAATAAGTATATCAGTGTATTAAAGTCACGTAGTCAGAGGTGGTTTTCAAAAGTCTCTACGATCTCGGCTCATTAGTAGTGTTTTTTCCCAAAGTAATGTAATCCGCATAAAACCAAAACCAGTTATACTGGTGACTGAGGTGGAGGAGGAAAGAAAAGCAAACTGCTAACATGTGCGAGCTCCTCCTCGAGCTTGTATATACGTCGAAGTAAGTAACTGGTCTGCTGCTTAATAATAAAGAAACGAGCATCCAAAACTTAAGAAAGGTGTATTAGCAGCAGGTGAGTGTGCAAAAGGATAAAGTGATGAATGTGGAGGATCAAAGTATGCTAGCATAGACAGGGTGGAGGGCCTGGTGCCAGTTCGAGTTTCTAAACTCTGCGACTCAAAATCCTCAAACTGTAACTGAAGTAACTGAAACAACTCATCCCGTGTGTAGCCTCCATAATGCGAGGGATGGTAAGGGTCTGCAATCGTCATAGTGTGTGATAGGATCCATCGGAATGGCTCGTCCAGCGGTGAAGTAATGAACAGTACAGCCTGAAGGATCTGTGGAAAAGCTGCTGATACAAAAAGATCGTCATGCAGGTGCTAGCCAAAGGTACCTTCCCGTGGATGGGGTGCGGGTATGTCTTGAAAGAAAGCAATAGGCAAACCAGTGCGATGGACGTCGGACTCCTCAGGAGGAAAGGAGCAATATCAGCGGGTGCGGGTGCAGGAACAAACGTCTCATCAAAAGAGAAGACCATCAGGTGTAGGTACTGGGTCCGGTATAAGGGGTGCAATGTCTGATAAACCAAAAGAAATAGTCATGATCAAGCAAGGGCTCCGGATCAGTAGGTGCAACATCAAGCTGACCTAAGCGGAACAGGAGCTGGCTCAGGAGCAGGCTCTGGGTCGCGTGAAGGTAGGAATGGCAATGGGCCGGGCTTGGGCCGGGTATTAGTAATCCCAGGCCCGTACCCATTTGTAATTCTTTGTCCCATACCCGGCCCGTTACCCGTCGGGTATTTGTCGGGTAATTACCCGTTGGGTATCGGGAATACCCGCGGGTATCGGGTATGCCCGTTAATTTCATAAAAATACCCGTTGGGGCAAATGTGCAATTTTTACTTTGATGTTTATATAATTTACTATTTTAATAACTATAACAAATGAAAATACGATTAATAACTTACATATCATATTCAGACCTCATATACCAAACTAAATCAAAACGATTACTTAATTAAGTAATTGTATCAAGACCACCAAATTACATAAACATCCACATAATAAAGAGTGTTAGCTTCCATATCCAATATACATGCTCAAAAAATAAGTTATTTGTTCACTAGCACCTGCCAAATACATATCAACATACGACTATAGAGAAGTTAATAAGTACATGTACTATAAGTTTATATATATGGAAATATATAATGATACTTTCGGGTATTATTCGGGTAAATGGGCCGGGTATCGGGCGGGTATCACTAAATCCCATACCCGTACCCGGTTTTTTTTCTTTTCTTAAGCCCGTACCCGGCCCATACCCATTGGGCTTCGGGTATACCCGGCCCGTATGTTTCGGGTTTCGGGTATACCCGTTGGGCTTGGGCTTTTTTGCCATCCCTACGTGAAGGTGTGGGATCTCGAGGAGTGTGATAGTGTAGTAATCATAGCGGTGTCGTCGTCTGAGTCAATAGTAGAAAGTTGCAATCCGGCCGTCTGTAAGGCTGCAGATATCATAGACTCAAAGGAGTCTGAAATCGAGTGCAAAATGGAAGCAGGGGATACTTCAATGGTGGGAATCTTAGGAGGTAGCATAGCAATGACATCCTCAGCTATCTTTCCATCACCCTGGGCGCTAACAGGAGGATCATCAACAAACAAATCATCATCATCATCAAACATATCGTCAAAAGGCCTATCCTCGGAAGGAATGACCAAGAGAGGTACGGCGTCGAGGATCGGAGCCATGTTGTGCTCGCCATCGGGGTGTCCAAATGATAAGGTGGTCGTGGACTGGAACAGGAATGACGAAAGGATTCTTGTCAGGGAAACCATCAGCAAGGGTAAATCATCACCTAAATCTGGTAGCATGGACTGTTGGAAGTCGTCCTCGTCCTTGGTCAGCATATCAGGATCACTCTCAGTGTCTGACGTAAATATCTACGGCGCAGATGCAATCTCATTATTTGTGGCGGTGGCCGTATGGTTATCAATGTCTGATAACTCGCTTTCTAAATAAAGTGACATGTGTGCCGGTACATAATAGTCATAACATGTATATCCATAGTAATCACTAACAATTAGTGTATGCAAGCAAAGACAATTCATCACATAATCATGTATTCACATTATTCTTCATGAAACTTTCTATCATTCCTAGTCTCCCAGACTAACCCACCTAGTCTCCCAGACTAAACTAACCAGTCTCCCAGACTAAACACCCAGTCTCCCAGACTAAACACCCATTCTCCCAGACTAAACTACCTAGCCTCCCAGACTAAACACCCAGTCTCTCAGACTGAAACACCCAGTCTCCCAGACTGAAACACCCAGTCTCTCAGACTGAACTACCTAGCCTCCCAGACTAAACACCCAGTCTCTCAGACTGAATTACCCAGTCTCTCAGACTGAACTACCCAGTCTCTCAGACTGAACTACCCAGTCTCTCAGACTGAATTATAAACATTAACTTTGAAATGTGTTTCGTGTCTTTTATTTGTAAAAATGTTTGTTTTTTCCTGGATCTAGGCGTTTCGTGTATGCAATGAAAACATGTTGTAAAAACGTTTTTGTGAGAGCCCTAATGATAGTAGTCTAGACTCGAGAAAAATCCTAGTTTGCTACGATCGAAGCTCTGATACCATCTGTCACAGCCCAGCGTAACCGAACCATGATATTGTCAGCTTTGGCGGCCATCACGCCCCCGGCGTCCGCCCCTCACGGTTTTCAAAACGCGTCATGATGGTGAAGGTATCCAGTCCCTTATAAGGAAGCCTTTGTTCCCCTTCACAACCGACGTGGGATGTCACAATCCACCCCGCTTAAGGGGTCCAGCGTCCTCGCAGGACCTGGCACCACCGGTCCGGCCCTGGCCCTGATACCAAGCTGTCACACCCTGACTTTTGCGGAAGCGTGATTATGGTGTGACTTTCTTAATATCATTGCATTTAATCATAACAACAGCTATATGATAAAACCATAGGTTTGTCATCCATCGAATAAGTTTAAAACATAACAACATTGTTTAAAAACATAGACTTCAAATTCAAGTTTTACAACCATACCAAAATGTTTATGAGTTCACTAAGGACTCATCGAAAGATATTAAATAGTACCAAGGATTGGGATACGTGTCTCGTCCAGGAATAAGACACACCGACCAAACCCAAAGACCATGGATGACATCTTTATTTCAAACGCAGCATAAAAACTTCCAACGCCCGCCAGATCCACTTACTAGTTCCCTGAAATACATGTAGTTTGAAAACATCAACAAAAGTTGAGCGAGTTCATGTGTTTAGTATGTGTGCACGAATCATCCTTGAAAACCTTTGTATGTATGTATGTATGTACTTGTAAACTGGTATGTAGCAACAAGGAAAAACAGATCAATTAATGTGTAGCTAATACATTAATATAAGTGACATGGCATATGAAGCACTCAAAGCTGTATGTGTATTTCGTACCGGCCCCTCCGGCGGAACGACATAGTCACCACATGCGGCCAACTCGCAGGCCCATGGGTGGGGCTCGCAACACCCAATAGATCTATCACTCATGCCCCTCGGTCCTTATACAAGGACTAATGGTCTCAAGTTAATCGCCTACCCATTCACGTGATCTAGCAGTACATTCCTTAGCTAATCATACCATTTGTAATTGTTTGTAATCAGTATGTAACATGTGTTTCACCCCCGAAGTAAATAAACAAAACAGTTTAAAGAAAAGGGGGACATGAACTCATAGTTTTGCGTTCCTTGTATCCGATGTAACTCAAAGCTTCCTCTAGAACGCACGACTACCTACATGCGTACTACGGTCTGTTAGACGAGCGGGTCATGCCTTGTCTTAGTATTTACGTTTTGAGTTACATTTCTTTTACGCTTCTGATATTATTCCAAGTTATAATTACTTGTTTAAAATAATCAATATTTTAACTTTAAATTATATTTAATTTTGGAATAATTGTTAAACAATATTTTGTAACAATACTTCTCAAGTATTCATATTCGTATTTCCTTCCCAAGGATTGGGGTATCTCATACATGTTTATCCGTATTCTTGTATTTGTATATCTCGCCATGTATTGGCGTCGTATTCAGGTGTGTACGTATTTCCTTAATAAACATCCAATATATATTTCCAAAACAATATATTTTCAAGTCTCACTTTAGAAAATATATAGCTCATTTTGTCCAAAAATTATGTATTTCAAGAAAATATATATATTTTTCTCAAAAATCATATATTTTCCAAATATTCTAAGAAAATATATTTTTACTTCCCAAAAATAATATATTTTCTCCTTGTCGAAAATATGATATAACTTGGTAATATTTACAAAAATCATATTTTCATTTCTTGCGTCCAAAATATTATTCACCAAAGATATACTTATAACGGTACTTTCCGGAATATTTTGTAAGTTACGTTCTTGCGTTCGGTTTCACAATATTAAGTGTGTAACTTATATATTTATTCCTTGTGGTTTTTGGTATTATTTTGGATTGTAATTTTTGGCATTTTGTTGAGATATATTATTTCAAGCACCAAAATAATATAACTAATACACATAATATACAAGTAATCACACATGTGTGTCTTCAATGTATATATATTCTAAATATATATATTTAGCCACTTTTATTTATAAAAACCAACCTCCAACACTTATATTTTTGTAACAAAAATATTATGGCAAAGTTTATATGGAAAATTCATGGTTAAGATACACTTGTGAATATTTGTTTAAAATATTTTTCTAAGTGTTAATATTTTTAGAAAATTTTGCCATAGTTTCCCATAAAAATGGAGGTTTCCATGCTTTCTAGCATATCATTTTCTTTTGTAAAAATCATCAAAATCAATTTACAATTATCCACAAACATCCTTTACTTACCAATCTTGCCATGTACATTTCACTACTTCATGAACTTGAATATTTGTAAAAATTTGTAGTAACTTGGTAGTGTGTTTAATAAGTTTAGTTACCCTTTAAAGTGTGGTTGTTTATATAAAAACATCATTCTTGAATGATTTAGATGTTTACAACTTGTAATCATATTTTTCAAAAATATTTCTTTATGTATTCTTCTTGTTACACAAGTGTTTCTACACTTGTTTAATTACCAAAAATAGTGTTTGTTTATGTAAGAACCAAGATCTACTAAAACTCATATTTTAAACTTGGTTCTTTTGGAAAACCATTCATAAATTTTAGATCTATATGATTATTAACTCACTTTGATTTTATTTTTTTTCAAGAAAACAATATGTTCTTTCAAGTTCATGTCTTGCATGAGGATGATTTATAAATCTCTAACATTTTCATCCTCTCATCTTGCTAGATTAAGTTTTTAATCATGATTTAGCAAGATCACATAATGATCTACATCATTTACATAAACCAACAATCATCAAGCATCATAACAACACTAAACAACATGATTTCTTTAAGATTTCTTATAGTTTTATGTTTATGTTCATGTTTCATCTTCAAGTTTCTTAGTGTTCTTCATTATAATCATCTTGTATCATCTTTTAACCACTTAATATAAATGTAAAATGAAGAGTAGAAGGTCTTACTACTAGCTCAAGGCTAGGGATGATCAAGTGTAGAAACGAAGTGGATAAAAGCAATCAGTGAAGGTCCTTCAAGCTTCAAGGCCTCCAAGCTTCCTAACTTAGCTTCTTACACCTCTAGACCACCTTGGAATGTATGGAAGAAGATTGAAAATGATGGTAGGGTGGTGATGGTTCTTGGCCGTGAGCATGGAGGGAGAGAGAGGAGAAGAGGAAGTTGGTGAATGGTGAAGTGATGAAATGGTAAGGTTTTAATGGGTATACTTATAATCTTCCAACACCATTGTTATCCAATGTGTAATATGTCATGTAGTAGGAGACAAGATCTTACAATATCAATTAAAGAATTGAAGTAAAAATCTTCTTGTGGGGGCCACTAGAATCTGGTTATAGGTGGGAGGGGGGGGGGGGCTTAGGCTAGGTTCCAACTAGTTAGTTAGTTAAGTAGTTAGAAGTTAAGTATTCGTTAGGTACTTGGTTACTAGATATTTATGTAGTGTGTGTTATGATGTTCGGAGATCATAACTAGCTCAGAAACATTAAAACAATGTTTCTAGTATAATTTTGGTGTTTCGGGTAATGTCCGGTTGTTTGGTTAGATACCAGTTCGTTAAAGTGTCAAACTATTCAGTTTAGTGATCTTTAAGTACCCTTTTGTGACACTTTTAATTCCCGACACTTAGGAAAGCATTCAGGACCATTTAGTCATGTTTTTGCATGCAATTAGCTTGTTAAAATGCTGAATTTTGCTTAAATATGCTGAATTCAGCACTTTTAGTTGGTTTTAGGCACTTTCCGGCACTTAAACTATCACCTAGTGAAGCAGTTTTGTGGTCCTCACTTTCCTACACACTATACTAGTGTAGTACCTTGTCTCTGGCCCATACGGGGGAAAACATTGTTTGTCTATATACTGAACATTGTCAGCATTTTACTGAGTTATCCGCTAACTGTGCTAACCGTGTCTTGTGCATCGTTTATGTCACTAAAGTTTGTATGTAAAAATGATGTGACATTATGCAATATTTGATGCACACGTAAGTATGATGCAGTAATCAGAAAACAATTAATTGTAATTTAGCACAGTCATTAAGCACTAATCATGGTTAATTAAATCGTACGGATACCTGGATTTTTGACAGTTGTCACAATACCGGTTGAACATATTCTAAGAGACATACAAAATCAAACTGAGGAAATTTCATTAATCATAAAACATAAGCTAGTACAATATGCTTAAATAAGGTCTTTACTAAATCCCATATTCCGAACATGTTCTTCGTAAACCTTAGGAGGGAGACCTTTAGTCATCGGATCCGCAAGAATATCTTTAGTACTAATATACTCGATACAAAGATTATTTTCCTCAACTCGTTCACGTACGAACATATATTTTGTATCGAGATATAAACCAGCTCCAGTCGAACTGTTACTGTTCGAGAAACTAACGGCAACTGAATTATCACAATAAAGCTTCAATTGTCTAGAAATGGAATTAACGATTTTGAGTCCAGTGATCAGATTTCTAAGCAACATTCCATGACAGGTTGCGTTATAAACAGCAATGTACTCTGCCATCATGGTGGAAGTTGTGGTCAACTGTTGTTTATGACTCTTCCAAGAGATAGGGCCGCCTGCTAACATAAAGATATAGCCCGAAGTGGATTTCTTGTCATCTTTGCATTTGGCAAAGTCAGAATCAGAATAGCCCACCACTTCTAAATGATCACTTCTTCTATAAGTCAGTTTGTAGTCTTTCGTCCCTTGCAGATATCGAAGTACCTTCTTAGCTGCTTTCCAGTGATCTAGGCCAGGATTAGTCTGATAACGGCCTAGCATTCCAGCAATATAAGCGATATCTAGGCGAGTACAGACTTGAGCATACATCAAGCTCCCGACTACTGACGCGTAAGGTATCTGGCTCATTTGCTCCTTCTCAACCTCTGTTGTCGGACATTGGAATGAACCGAAAACATCTCCCTTAACTACTGGAGCGACGGAGGTTTTGCACTATTGCATGTTATAACGTGTAAGGACATGATCTATGTAAGCCTTTTGAGACAATCCTAAGATCCCTTTGTGTCTATCTCGGTGAATTTCGATGCCAATGACGTAAGAAGCATCTCCGAGATCCTTCATGTCAAAGTTATGCGAGAGTAACCGCTTCGATTCATGCAACATGTCTAAACTATTACTTGCCAATAGAATATCATCTACGTAAAGGACAAGTATAGTAAAGTTGCTCCCAGTCATCTTGAGGTAGGTGCATTGATCCACTTGATTCTTCATAAAACCTTGTTTCTTCATGACCTCATCAAACTTGAGGTACCACTGACGTGACGCTTATTTTAACCCGTAAATGGATTTCTTCAACTTACAGACTAGATGCTCCTGACCTTCAGGTTTAAAGCCGTTTCATGTAAACATCTTCGTCCAAGTCTCCGTTAAGGAAAGCGGTTTTAACGTCCATCTGATGCAGCTCTAAATCAAAATGAGCTACTAGGGCCATGACGATCCTTAATGAATCTTTACGAGAGACAGGTGAAAACGTCTCTTGATAATCAATTCCCTCTTTCTGAGTGTAGCCCTTTGCAACCAATCTCGCTTTGTAGCGTTCAACGTTCCCATTCGGATCCAGTTTTGTTTTGAACTCCCATTTGCATCCTACGGGTTTGACACTGTTGGGTAATTCTACCAAATCCCAAACGTCATTTTTCTTCATGGATTCAAGCTCATCAATCATTGGTTTATTCCATTCAGAAGACTGATCACTGCTAATGGCTTCATTGTAAGAGATAGGATCATTTAGCTTTCCGGGATCCATTTCTGTCAGGTAGGTAACATAATCATCCCAATTTGTAGGCCTTCTTTTCCTAGATGACCTCCTGAGCGGATTGTCGGGTTCAGCGTTATCTTGGTTTTGAGCATTTGATGTGCCTTTGTCATGAGGTATAATGGGTTCTGATCGTAGAGGTGAATTTGGAGTTGGTGCAGTAGCTTCAGGTGCAGTAGTTGCATTGGGTACAAGAGGAGTAATCGGAGTAATGGCAAGCGATGAGTCTCTCCCCCCGCATCTTGGACTTCTTGCAATTCTTCGTAAGGGTTGGTACTGCTCCCACTGACCTTGAAATCCTCCAGGAACGCAGCACGCTTGGTTTCAACAATACGGGTGACATGAGAAGGACAATAGAAACGATAAGCCTTTGAGTTTTCAGGATACCCGATAAAGAAACAGGTAACTATTTTAGGGTCAAGTTTCCTTAGGAAAGGATTGTAAAGTTTTGCTTTAGCAATGCAGCCCCATACTTTCATATATTTAAGACTCGGTTTCCTTCCTGTCCAAAGTTCATAAGGAGTTTTGGGGACAGACTTAGAAGGAACTCTATTAAGTATATGAACAGCAGCTTTTAACGCTTCAGTCCAGAGGAATAATGGTAAATTAGTGTTGGCTAACATACTGCGCACCATGTTCATAAGGGTACGGTTTCTTCTTTCAGCGACACCATTCTGCTGAGGTGTACCAGGCATGGTGTATTGGTTCACAATCCCCTGGCCCTTACAAAACTCATAAAATGGACCAGGAGCTTGACCCACATTAGTATGTCTTCCATAATATTCACCGCCCCTATCTGATCTCATAACTTTAATCTGACGATCTAATTGCTTTTCAACTTCAGCCTTTTAATCTTTAAAAGTTGTTAGAGATTCAGATTTCTCCTTAATAAGATACAAGTACACGTAACGAGAATAATCATCAATAAAAGTGATAAATGAAGTATATCCTGTTATGCCAGCGATTTGGTAGGGACCACTAATGTCAGTATGAATGAGTTCTAATAAATTAGAGCTCCTAGTGGCACCTTTCTTATTCGCTAATGTCATTTTACCTTTAAGACATTTGACACATGTTCCAAAATAAAAGAAATCAAGAGGAGGTAAGACTTCATCCTTTACGAGATGATTTAATCGTTCTCTTGAGATGTGGCCTAAACGTTGACGCCACAACATGGATGAAGTCTCTAAGTCTCGTTTCTCTTTCATCTTTGTGATTGATTCATTAAAGTTATATGACAACAAAGATTTGGAAAAATTATCATCTAGTTCTAATCTATAGAGACCACCATCCAGAATACCAGTACCATAAAGAACAGAATCATAGAGGATAGAGAGTTTGCGATGACCATGGGAAACAATAAAACCATCCATGTCTAACTTTGGTCCTGATACAAGGTTCCGAGTTACCTCAGGAACATATAAGGTATCATAAAGTTTAATACATAAACCAGTTTTCATAAATAATTGTAATGTGCCAATGGCCTTCACTTCTAATTCTCGATCATCCCCAACCTTAAGCGTTCTTTGGTTTCTTTCCAGCTTCCGGATTGAAAGGAATCCCTGAGTTGAATTGGTAACATGAACCATAGAACCAGAATCAAACCACCAAGAATTAGCAGGAACATTTAAATTATAGGACTCAAGTATCATAAAATAATTGTTACCTTTCTTAGCCAGCCACTCCTTAAAATCAGGGCATTCCTTCTGCATGTGTCCTGTCTTTTTACAGAACTTGCAGTGGATTCTGCCTAAGGAGTTCTTAGAGCTGGAAGGTGCACTTGTGTTGGGATTAGGCCTTTGGACTTTAGAAGCATCCTTCCTCTGATGATTGTTCTTCCTTTTCTTAGTGTTGGAGGTGGTGAAGTTAGCAACATCAGTAGTGCGATCCATCCTCATACGCTCTTCCTCCTGTACGCACATAGCGACCAGCTCACTCATCGTCCATTTGTCCTTCCGAGTGTTGTAATTGATCTTGAATGCCTCAAAGGACGAAGGAAGCGAAGTAATAATGAAATGAATGAGAAAACCATCACTGATTTCCATTTCCAGCCCCTTCAGCTTATTGGCCATGTCATTCATCATCATGATGTGCTCGCGAATGCCGCTCCTCCCATCATACTTAGTCGTCACCAGTTTGAGAATAAGAGTACTAGCGTGTGCTTTAGACGTCCCCTTGAACTGCGCCTCCACAGAAGCCAAGTAGGTTTTAGCATCTTCAGAATCAGGAATGGCTCCCCTGATTGCATTGCTTATGGACTGCTTCATGAACATAAGAGACATGCGGTTACACCTAGTCCACTTTTCATGAGTCAACTGCTCAGCAGCAGTACTTTGTGGAGTAAGGTCCGCTAGCTTATTCTCTCTTAGAGTATAGTCAAAGTCCAGCAATCCAAGTGTAAGCATGAGAGCATCCTTCCAAGCAGCAAAGTTATCACCGATCAAAGGTGGAATCCCGCAATTGGGCGCTGATAGTGGAAATAAGATGAGCAAGTTATGATACTAAGGAAGAAGTTCTAATGTGATCTAAGGGCACGTTAAACTAAGGCAGGCATAAATAATGACCATTTTGACATTATAAAGCTGTGATATTGTCTATTACTAACATCAAAATAATAGACTTAGTTAAAATTCTACTTAAACGAAGACAAATCAGCTTTGGCCAGAAGTGTAATCATTTAAGCATGTGTGCAAAGTGATTGTAACAAATCAGCTTTGGCCAGAAATTGAGACAATCACTTTAGTTATGTACTTGTTAAGTATGTCATCTATGAAGGAATTAAATCAGCTTTGGCCAGATATTAAGACATTCATGTTTATGATGCACACTTAACATAGCTTTCGTAATACTTGAACAATAAGTAGATGTATCAAGTTAGCTTTGGCCAGAAATGATACATCAAAAACTCATTCAAGTTAAGCCATTTTGATTTTGTAAAACATTATCTGATTCTGATTAAATAACTAAGTAATTACAAAACCAATTATTTAATAGCAAACCACCTGTTAGCGTGGATCGAACTCCGCGGTGAGTTTGCTGGGGGGTGCAAGGGAACAGCGTGCCCCCACACGGGGTTCGGGGCGGAGCCCCGAGCTAAAAATTAGTTCATATTAACTGCTTAATAAAGTAATGGGATTTCGGACAAGTCTTGGCACTTTATGAACACTCATGATTTCGGATGAATCATTTCGAATCATTTTGGATGTGTCCAAGATGCGTAAGTTGGATGATTTCGGATGATTTCGGATGTGTCCAAGACGAATGATTTCGGATGAATTATGTCTTGGATTCATCCGAAATGGCAATGCTTAGTCCGAAATGATCTGTAACCCTTAGTTCGAAATGGTCCGAAATGATCAAGCACACTTAGTTCGAAATGATCCGTGATGGTCCGAAATGATCAGGCACATTTAGTCCTTAATGATCCGTGATGGTCCGAAATGATCAACCGAAATGTGTTCCACAAGTTGTTACAGAATCCTTAATTTTTTTTGGCAGTTAATGATTGATAAGATTTAAATCCGAAATCTTAGGGATTATGGGATTAAGTTTCCTGTTTAAATATTAATTATATTTATCTGTTTATTTCGAAAAAATTATATCCATTAATAGAAAAACAGATTTTCGAAAATTTAAGTAGATAAAAATGGATCAAACAGGAACAAAACACCCAATAATCCGAATTCATTCCAAAACTAAAGGAATTTTTTCAAACTTAATCATGAACTTATGATGAACCCTAAATAAAAATATTCAAACATTCACCCGAAATCAAAAATTATTTAAACTGTTGATTTCGGAACAGTTATAATGAATGAATATGTGATCCGTAATGGATCCGATATGATCCGGAATGGCATCTCGGATGTAGTTATATGAAAACCCTCATCCGTGATGCATCCGAGATGGAATTTCGGATGACAGAAAACGGATTCTGTTATGGTTTTCAATTCTATTTTCCAGTTTTATTCAAGATTTACGGATACAAAACAGAACCGACTAATCAACATATGCTCTGATACCACATGTTGGTTCAGTTCTGTTTATGACATAAGGAAAAACATGAAAACATACATGTTACAGCAGACAGTGCAGTGGAGAATCCAGTGATAGATGATGCCATCGAGTTCGACATAGTTGTCAGTGTGATCTGGTTCCTCCTTAGGGTGCTGACTGATGATGGTTATGATGAGAACCGAATAGGGGATTCGGTTATGGATAAGAGGCCGATTGATGTTATGCTAATTAGGTTATGTCTAAGTGTGTAACTGTGTAACCCTTTAACCTCTGCATAAGTCTCCTTATATAAGCACACAGGAGGAAACCTAATTAGTTAATAATGGTAATATGGTCCATCAACAATTACCAACTAATTATTTAATAGGTTATTATATATTTTGATCTATATTATGTAAATGATTATAATGGCTACTAGATTAAATATTAAAACATAATATATTTAATCTTAAATACTAAACAAGCGTCTAGAAAAAAATAATTCTTTTTTGTGTGTATATCTCATACCCGAATATCGGTTCGGCATATTTCACATAACGAGTAATCACATAAGGTTCGGTTTTTTTCTTTTTTTTTCATCCTATGTAAAATGGCTATAAACAAAAGAACATAGTTCTTGACTTGCTCCCATGTTCCCACATGTGACACCTCCATTCCGTCTTGTTAGAAACCATTCAACGAACATGGACGTGCAATAGTGTTATATTTGATTAGTGTGACTCGTTAAATCATGGGTAAGATAAGTTATAACTACATATCTAATGATAAATAGTAATGTGAATAGACAAGTGCATTCTATCAAGAGTAGTACGGGTAATGATAATAATTTGGTTTGTTAAAAAACGGTGGACGATGTAAACTAATACTGTTACCAAACTTTTAAGGTGTGGTTTGTTTTTTAAGAGGTAAATGTCTGTGGTTTGCGATCTGCGGACCACATCTGCAGACATCTGTAAAAGAAGAGGTAGACCAAATCTCTATAGTCTACAAGAAGAAAACTGTTTGTTTTTAAAGTATGTAGACTTCTAAAATAAACTGATGGTGGTGTACGAACGGTGGTGGTGGTGGACGGTGGTGGAAGACAGTGATAGGTGGTGGGAGACGATGGTGGTGGGTGGGGGACGTGGACGGTGGGTGGTGTGGTGGTGGTGTTTAACCCTCTACATAACTTATAATATCTTAAAAGTGGTTGAGCCAATTCTGCACCAACTAGAGCTCGCACATACGTTTTTTAATGAAACGTCTTTAAAATAACAAACAGTTTGCAGATGGCAATGTCTGTGCGTGATCTGCGTGACAGAAGAGCTTGCACATATATTTTGTAGAAAAACAAACACCACCTAAAACTAATTGTGCTGATGAACCCTTGGGATTGAAAAAAAAAATAACTAAATCACATGAAAGTAAAAAAGTTAGTTTTAATCAATGATACTAAGAGCATCCACAATAAGGGAATATGTTAGTGTTTTTAGGGAGAGAGAAAGTGATGTGGAGGAGAGATGGTGTGAAGATGTTGGTGAGGAAAAATGAGAAAAAAATGGATGGGTGTGATTTATGTGAGTGTAGAGAGGAGAGAGGAGAGAGAAAAAATGTGTTTGTGAGAGGGGCAATTGAGAGAAAGAAGATGATTGGTTGGGCATGTTCCAACTAGACACCCTCAAAAATGAGAAAAAATACCCCTTATTGGGGATGCTCTAAAGGCATTCACAATGATTCAAACCTACTTACCTAAAATTAGGGTGGTTAAACGTGTCGTGTTCGCGGGTTAGCGAGTTCAACTTGACTTGAATCCAAAATTTTTAAATGAACTCGAACACGAACTGAACCTGAAAATTGTGTCCTACATATGAACCCAAACACGACCTCACGGGTTAACCCGAGCACGACCCATTCAACCCGATTTTTTTAATTTTTTTAGTTTTTTCCGTAAATTAGTATATTAAAACTAAAATTTACTAAAAGAACACAAATATATAATACAATTACATTTAAATTATAAAATCTTAGGTCAAATTCTCTTTTTAAGTTATAATTATGACATAGGATACACATTCAAATTAATTTATAAAATAAAACATGTTGTTAAAAAATATAATATAATACAAGAGTAGGGTTCGCACGGAAAGTGTGTTTTTCCTAGAAAGTCTAGGAAGCGATCTGGTCCATCCGATTGGTGTGTTTAAGGGTTGAGATTAAATCAATGGCAATCTTGTAATATTTGAGTTTAATTAATTGATTGTTTTAAATGAGTAGGGGCAATTTTGTCAATGGTCGTGTTTTAAATCAATTAGATAACCGCCCAGTTCCTAAATTCAAGCGATTTTCCCTCTCTCTCTTTCTCCAAACCCATCTTGGAAACCCCAATCCCTACCAAAAATAACTACAATCATGGAAGAAGATAACTTTAGAAACGATGGAGAGCACCGGATCAAATTAAAACACTTATCCATCTCCACCATCTCCGAGTTCATCATCACCATTCAAATATTGTTCTTATCATCTCCGTTTTCTTGACGATGTGTTTTAACAGCACGCAGATTCATACAGTTGTGTTTTAGCATTCAGATTCATACAGATGTGTTTTAACAGCAAACAGATTCATACAGTTGTGTTTTAACAGCAAGCAGATTCATACAGTTGTGTTTTAGCATTTAGATTCATACAGATGTGTCTTAACAGCAAACAGATTCATACAGTTGTGTTTTAGCATTCAGATTCATACAGATGTGTTTTAACAGCAAACAGATTCATACAGATGTGTTTTAACAGCAAGCAGATTCATACAGTTGTGTTTTAGCAAGCAGATTCATACAGATGTGTTTTAACAGCAAACAGATTCATACGGTTGTGTTTTAACAGCAAGCAGATTCATACAGATGTGTTTTAACAGCAAGCAGATTCATACAGTTGTGTTTTAGCATTCAGATTCATACAGTTATGTTTTAGCATCCAGATTCATATAGATGTGTTTTAACAGCAAGCAGATTCATACAGTTGTGTTTTAGCATTCAGATTCATACAGTTGTGTTTTAACAGCAAACAGATTCATACAGTTGTGTTTTAACAGCAAGCAGATTCATACACTTGTGTTTTAGCATTCAGATTTATACAGTTGTGTTTTAACAGCAATCAGATTCACACAGTTGTTTTTAGCATTCAGATTCATACAGTTGTGTTTTAACAGCAATCAGATTCATACACTGTGTTTTACCATCTTTATATTGTGGGATCTATAAAAAAATTGACTTTAGCCCTGTAAACTGTTAAAACACAGCACCAAGAACATGCTGATAAATTCCAGAAATCTTCTGAACAATGGAATATGCGATGTAATGTGACATGGAATTTTAGTTAATGAACACATTGACTTCCAGATTTGAATTCGAAAATAATAAAAATTCTGAAAATCATGGAATTTTAGTTAATGAAGATACATTCCAAAAATAAAATTAAAATGTGAAATTACATGATAGCCCTTCTACTTAAAATCCCTCAATGACACATGTCCAATTCTTATTCCTTCCTACACTTTCTAGGAAAAATAGACTTTCCACCCAACTCCTACTCTATAATACAAATAGCTTAAACGGGTCAACCCGCCAACCCAAACATGTTGACAGAACCCGTTTAAACTAAACTCAAACCCGCAAGTTTCATGTTAGGTTCATATCATGTTTTCGGGTTGTGTTGGAAATTCACACCCCTAATTAAAATGACTTCCTGAGCCAAAATTTAAATAAAACATGAAGTGTTTGTCAAGTTTATCACCATCATCATCATCATCTAACTTGTGTGTTAAAAGCTATCACCTAAATCGGTACAAGAGTCACTTGTTAATAATCAGACGAAAAACACAAACTAAACTCAAGAAACTATTAACTTGGTTATGTAAAACCTAAGTTAAGAGTAAATTACAAGTTTTGTCCTTTATGTTTGTACCAAATTACAGGCGGTGTCCTTTACCTTTAAATTTGACGAGTTTTGTCCTTAATGTTTAAAAATCCTGCACGTTATGTCCTTTAGCCCTAACTCAGTCAAATTTTTTTGTTAAATATGGTCATGTGCCTTGCACATGAGGGTATTCTTGTCATTTTACATTCCCAGGGGCTATTTTGTAAATAACTAATATTCAAGGACTAAATATAAAAAAGAGTAAAGTCCTATTTGAGTCCTTGTGGTTTGTGCAGTTTAACCATTTGAATCCAAAAAGCAAAACTGTCTTGATTTGAGTCCCCATGGTTTCGAATTTTAACCATTTGAATCCAAAAGTAAACAACATCCAACTCAGAAACATTTGGTTTTTGGATTCAAATTGTTAAAATTAGAGACCACAGGGACTCAAATGGTTAAAATCAGAGACCACAGGGACTCAAATCAAGACAGTTTTGGTTATTGGATTCAAATGGTTAAACTACACAAACCACTGGGACTCAAATAGGACTTTACTCTATAAAAAAATATAAACACTCTCTCTTCTCTCTGTCTTCTCTTTTCAGTCTTATCTCTCTCCAACCATCCTTCTCACTTCCGGTCACCAACAACAACCACCACAATCCCTCGTCAAGACCTACAACTACCATCACCGATATCGTCTTCACCGTCGGACCTCCATTAAACAACCATCACACTTCCTCCACTTCATCTCGACGACACACATCATCCACCACCAGCCACCGGATCTCCCCCTCATAACCACCAAGTTCATCTCCGTAGAACCACCGTCTTGTTAGGTCCGTTTTTTTTTTTTTTAATCGGGCATGACCCGTTCGTAAAACGAACGTGCCCCCTGTTTTTAACATAATCATTCAAATAACATTCTACGAACCCGTTGGCATAAAACTACCAAAAGCAAAGACGACAAGTTTTACAAATGTTCAACTACTAACAAAGTTGGACAAAATAACAAGTCATGGACCAAAAGGATGAGAATAATCTAGCGGAAGCGTTTGGTATAACATGACATGGACACGTGCTCGCTCCAATTCTCCAATTCGCCTAAAGTGAGGATTTACCTACATTCAATAACAAGACTTCAAAAGTTAGCCGTAATACTCATTTAACTCGATGTAACAATATATTAGCTTCATTCGTTTATTTGCTTTCATTATTCTTACGCATTCGATTTACCCAATTAAATGGGTAATGGCATATACCCTCATGATGAGGTTCAAGCTTATCACTTACAACCCGGTAACATCGGGTTAATCGCTTTCAACATAATTCTTTCTTTCCATCCGTATAACGGATTAAATTTCAAGCATTCGTCATAGCATTCATGACCACCCATTCAAAACGGGTGGTAGCTTATCTTTACTCGACTTGTCCAACTAGAACCGGTCGACTTGTATGACTTAACATAACCTTCATTAGCATAACCAAATCCGCAAGGGATTTGCTATTTCACATTCATTACAACATAACTTCTAAAACCTTTTTCGACATAAACTCTTACATCTAACCAATCTTTATCTATAAAGGAATTTGCACGAATTGTATTATCAATTAATATCATTCAATATCATTCGTAAATCTACTAGTAGAGTAATTAAAGTTCAAAAGAACTTACCTTGATTTTTCGTCACTTTATCTTGGGTATGACTCAAGCTTTCCTTTACTCTCGTTCCTAAACATTGTAACATCACTTTTAGCCTTCACATAAATTTCATTCCATATGTTCATTCATATGGTTATCTTGGCACCAATTAAACATAAACATATTCATTTTTATTCTATTATCCAATTTCAACAAATGCCCAAGTTTAAACCCAAATAATTCAGCCTAGACATTTCATCGAACACGTTGTGTGCGTACCATCTACCAAGCATAGTGTACAAGAAATTTATGCACAACCATTCCAATTCTTAGCAAGATCATTACATTCAACATTTTCACACAATTTCCACTCTAATTCAGATTTATATAACATTAATCTACAACATTTATCTTCACATATCAAAACTACAACTAATTAAACACACATATCATCAACATTTCCATGGCATTGTTACCTACAAGTGGGTTTACATAAAAACATCAAGATAATCCGAAATCCAAGCATAATTCAAGTTTCGTGAGATGATTCTAACTCATTACCATCCTAATTTCGCATATATACACGGATTAATCAAAAACCATTTCATCAATGTTCATCATTTCACAAATTGTGACTTACTTGATGTAGGAAATGCTTAGGGGATCATCATTCTTAATCCATGCATTCCACTAGCCTTCAATCTCCTCTTTAATTTGAAGGATTTAGTATGTTAGGGTTTTTAAGGGGGAAGACTCTCTCCTGGCCTCTCTCACGATCGCACACACATACATACTCATACTTGGCATTTTTTTTTTTTGATAAATATTTCAATTACACACTTTTCACTTAACCCCCTCATCTATTAGAACAAGACACTTCTTCATAATTACATACTAACTTAATAAACTTCCATGCCTAGTTATAATATTTTAGATTTGTCAAATACTATAAACTTTAATAATGGTAAAATTTTATATTTACCATTTCTTTTCACTAGGGTATTGCACTTAAACATTTTAACATGTCGTACGGAATTTGGGGTGTTACAAGTCTACCCCCCTTAAGGAAGGTTTCGTCCCCGAAACCTCAATACATACCCTCTGACTGGTCTAACAGTATCCCTTCGTAATTACATACCTCGAACTTCGACAACATGCTTTCATTCGATCATCCATCATGATGAATCGGTCATTACTACTCTAAAACTTATCTAATACACCTGGTAAATGAACCTTGCATGATTCAGTGTTATCCAATTACATCATTCCATGATCATTGTTCATTTGTTCAAGCTGATTTCTCAAAATTTATCTGTCAAGTTAATCATTCCCGCATACCTCTAACATCTACTTAGGGAAATAATTATCATAATATTCATACTTGTTCATTCATATTCATTCATATAAAGTCACAAATCATGCATCATTTAAAAGTTGCTAAGTATATATATATATATTTTTTTTTACAATACCTACATATAATCTTTACCCGAGACCAATATTTCTTTCATTGTTGATTCCTCATAAGTGCATGGTTACACATAACTTAATGTATACGGTTATACAAATCATGTACCTACTATCTTGCTCTAATCTTTTACCATTTATCCCTAGGTTACAAGGGCCAACATAGTCTTTAATCATGCCATCAATATGATCGTGTGATCAATACTTACATTTGAGTAACTCATATTACACTCGAGGTGTCGTTATCACATTCCATAGCCGTCATACGTACGTAATTCCTTCTAATAATTGTAATGCTAAGGCAATTCCCTAACTATGTACCACAATGGATTAACTCTTACTTATATACTTACTAAGGTTTCGTTAATACGAGATTATAAGCTTATTACACATGCCATCTCATTCCACGTATGAGTTACATATAACTTGGTACAACCCTTCTTTCGATAATTTAGTTTACACTCTACCTCGTAGGGTCGTCTTATAACACGAGCCATGAATCTAGGTATACAAACTCTGATTCGTGAACAATGCTTTAGAGGTTTACCTTCAAATAAGTCCTCACATACGCTAGTTAGCCTGACTAGGGGCAGGATCCATTAAATTTTTCAGTCATTTACTCCATTAGTCGTAAAATTTTCATGTCTTAGCGAAATCCTATTTTATATTCCTTGCAAGGTTTACTTGTGGCAAAATATCTTTTATGCCAAATTCCATTCAAATATTCTCTTCTTTTTTTTTGTTCGATATGCGGATCAACTCTTGCCATCTTTCCATAATGACATTTAGTAATTCCATCACTATTAGCATAAACAATTGTATGTGTTAACGATCATACCGATCGCATCATTCACATTTGACTCTCATTAGTCAATTCTGACAAGCGTAAAACATATACTCAGATTCCCATTCTTTCAAATTCTTATATTTCGTCATGTCCTTCATAGTACGCGTATTGATTTAACATGTTCCATACAACTCCCTAAAATCCTACTTTTACGACCATAAGTCAAATCATGCTTCTTATGCATAGACGCTTAGTTGTCTCTCAGAAGTTAATAGTGTTAACATATAACTTACGACTTAACCTTGTTTATTCGTGTTGTTATGTGAGACTATATAAACATCAATATACACATATCAAAAATCTTGATGTAATTGGCTTACAACCACACAGCCACCTAACCATCGTCACATATACATTCACATACACATGCTCCCACATGTAAGTGCTTTCATTAGTCACAAGCATATGATATGCTCATAATGAAAAATACTCATTTAACTACTTCGTTCCATATCTACACAATTCAACGTTCATCATTCACAACACAATCAATCATCTATTACAACATCCTAATTCATGTTTCTTACCATGTTATCTTATCAAACCAATTTCCATTGGCAATTCATCTAACACACATTCTTATACAGATCTATTATCTATTATATCATTATCATTTGTCTACATATATTTATCCATTGTTAGCATACATTTCCACTCACCATTTTCACCTAAGCATTTCATCAAACATTTGGTGGGCGTACCACTTTCTAAGCATAATGTACAAGTTTCCTAAGCATATTCCTCCCAAATTCATCTCATGAACTATTACATTCAAACAATTCACATTGTCATTACTTCCACCTCACGTCTAACTATCAAAACTATCATGCAACATCTCATGCACCAACAAAATCACAATTTAACATCTTCACCATTTTACAATTCCAATTGGGTTTTACCACAAATCATTAATATGATCAAAACTGAGTACAATACAACTTCTATTTTCATACCAACCTCAAGCATATAATTAGTAATGTTAATACTATACGCATCTAAATTATGCTTACACACATTCTTACATGCATACGCACACATCTACATACATACCTACCTTCCTGCATCTCTACATACATAGGTACACTCACACGCACCTTTATACACACATATATATATATATATACATTTACATACACGCATACCTTCCTACATACTCGTTCGAGATCTCGCATACAACTTACATACAAGTACATTAATGGCTTGGGACCTAAACTTTGATTTACAGCCCATAAACATTAAAGGAATGATAAAAATTACATTTGGGATGCCCACCGTAGTCCACGGATAACGTATTGAAGCCCACGTTGCATAATCCACTTAAATAACAAGATTTCATGTACCATTTACGTGATCCTCTAATCAATACATATATATATATATTCACATACACGTATTTTCACATGCTAATGCTCCATGATTCTACAATTAGCAAATTTCATTCGGAACATCTATCTAACATAATTTGAACATATCCTTTACTAATTAGCTCGTATGATTTATATTTAGCACATATTCGCCTCTTAATCATACTAGAGCAAATCATTAAATATACATAAACATCACACCATTCATGTACAAGGTACAAGCCTCTAGTGCATAATTCTATCAAAGCATACATTCATCCGAATTTTCATACGAACTCCAACTCCACTTTATGCATTCGTCATTCATTTCTTGCCATTCCATTCGTTACATTCGACTTTTATAAATTTTACTTTATTGCCAACTATCTACATAACTTTACATAACTTATTATATCTTCTAATGCTTACAGGAACATAAAACGGGCATTTCTGAGGAGTATGGGAACTTAATTTATAACTCATAAGCTCTCAATTCATCATAGTTCATTAGTCCGTATTTACTTCATTCGCATTCCTACATTTCATACTTTATCCAGTTATTAAACTTTCGGCATTCATTCGTGTCATTCGACACATTACTCTTGACCTTTACAAGTCTCTTTCCATCGTAACCACTAATTGTGGTTAGATATATCTTATTAGGCATTATTTGGACCCTACATGAACACTTAAATAGGCTTTCGGACAATCCGGTAACTCGAAACGCGAAAATAATACAAGAATAAAATTTTCAGCGGATTGATATTCCACAAGCCGTCGGCGACGGACTTACACCCGTCGGCGACGGGTCATGAATTGTGGCGTCGGCCACTTTTGTCCATCGACAGACGATTAGGGCGTCGGAACTAAGGAGGCGTCGGCGACGACATGGAAGCCCGTCGGCGACGGCCCTTCCTTTGTTAAAATGCTGAAAATTTTTTGCCCAGACACAGCTGTGTTGATTATCTGAGTACAATGTCACACAGCTGTGTCAGCCTTGCTATACACCCTGATCCCAGCAACAAGCATCAATGGTCCACACAGCTGTGTCTCTTAACGACACACCTGTGTGCGACGCCAGATCAGATAAAACCCAATGTTTAACTCCCATTTTTACTATTTCGCATACTTAACTTAAATATTTATCATAAACACACTTTACATACTTGTGTTTAACAAAAACTTAAAATTTTACCTCATTGGCGATCTCGGAGCGAGCACACTTTTGCACGAGCCATCGGTTTGAGTTCGAGCACTATGACTTTTGCCCGAATCCCTCAAACTTTGGCTCTGATACCAACTTGTTAGGTCCGTTTTTTTATTTTTTTTTTAAATTGGGCATGACCCGTTCGTAAAACGAACGTGCCCCCTGTTTTTAACATAATCATTCAAATAACATTCTACGAACCCGTTGGCATAAAACTACCAAAAGCAAAGACGACAAGTTTTACAAATGTTCAACTACTAACAAAGTTGGACAAAATAACAAGTCATGGACCAAAAGGATGAGAATAATCTAGCGGAAGCGTTTGGTATAACATGACATGGACACGTGCTCGCTCCAATTCTCCAATTCGCCTAAAGTGAGGATTTACCTACATTCAATAACAAGACTTCAAAAGTTAGCCGTAATACTCATTTAACTCGATGTAACAATATATTAGCTTCATTCGTTTATTTGCTTTCATTATTCTTACGCATTCGATTTACCCAATTAAATGGGTAATGGCATATACCCTCATGATGAGGTTCAAGCTTATCACTTACAACCCGGTAACATCGGGTTAATCGCTTTCAACATAATTCTTTCTTTCCATCCGTATAACGGATTAAATTTCAAGCATTCGTCATAGCATTCATGACCACCCATTCAAAACGGGTGGTAGCTTATCTTTACTCGACTTGTCCAACTAGAACCGGTCGACTTGTATGACTTAACATAACCTTCATTAGCATAACCAAATCCGCAAGGGATTTGCTATTTCGCATTCATTACAACATAACTTCTAAAACCTTTTTCGACATAAACTCTTACATCTAACCAATCTTTATCTATAAAGGAATTTGCACGAATTGTATTATCAATTAATATCATTCAATATCATTCGTAAATCTACTAGTAGAGTAATTAAAGTTCAAAAGAACTTACCTTGATTTTTCGTCACTTTATCTTGGGTATGACTCAAGCTTTCCTTTACTCTCGTTCCTAAACATTGTAACATCACTTTTAGCCTTCACATAAATTTCATTCCATATGTTCATTCATATGGTTATCTTGGCACCAATTAAACATAAACATATTCATTTTTATTCTATTATCCAATTTCAACAAATGCCCAAGTTTAAACCCAAATAATTCAGCCTAGACATTTCATCGAACACGTTGTGTGCGTACCATCTACCAAGCATAGTGTACAAGAAATTTATGCACAACCATTCCAATTCTTAGCAAGATCATTACATTCAACATTTTCACACAATTTCCACTCTAATTCAGATTTATATAACATTAATCTACAACATTTATCTTCACATATCAAAACTACAACTAATTAAACACACATATCATCAACATTTCCATGGCATTGTTACCTACAAGTGGGTTTACATAAAAACATCAAGATAATCCGAAATCCAAGCATAATTCAAGTTTCGTGAGATGATTCTAACTCATTACCATCCTAATTTCGCATATATACACGGATTAATCAAAAACCCATTTCATCAATGTTCATCATTTCACAAATTGTGACTTACTTGATGTAGGAAATGCTTAGGGGATCATAATTCTTAATCCATGCATTCCACTAGCCTTCAATCTCCTCTTTAATTTGAAGGATTTAGTATGTTAGGGTTTTTAAGGGGGAAGACTCTCTCCTGGCCTCTCTCACGATCGCACACACATACATACTCATACTTGGCATTTTTTTTTTTTGATAAATATTTCAATTACACACTTTTCACTTAACCCCCTCATCTATTAGAACAAGACACTTCTTCATAATTACATACTAACTTAATAAACTTCCATGCCTAGTTATAATATTTTAGATTTGTCAAATACTATAAACTTTAATAATGGTAAAATTTTATATTTACCATTTCTTTTCACTAGGGTATTGCACTTAAACATTTTAACATGTCGTACGGAATTTGGGGTGTTACACGTCTCCATCAGTCTTTATCATCATCATTACAGTCTTCTTCATCATCATCAGCGACCACCTCCGTTAACACCTCCCTCGTCCACATCACACTACCTCTGTTCATCACCATAAACAATCGGCGACCACCTCTTCAACGGTCACCAGTCACCTCCGATGTTCATCATCTTCACACCGTCGATAACCTCCACTAGCCACTGTTATACCTCACCGTACCATCGTCATTAAACCACCGGACCACCATCATCTTCAACAGTCTTTGACGACCTCCGATCACTACCTTCATTATCATTCTCCGATCATCATCGTCACCGTCAATCATCATCATCATCGCTCTTACATTTGGTGGCTGAGATTAAAATTAGGGTTTGGGTGTGTTTGTTGTAGTGAATGTTTTAGGTCTGAGATATGAGTTTGTATATGATGTTTTGAATCTGAAAGAACAAAGTAGAGAGTTTCAGATCAGACATTGTAGCATTAAAGAACTCGAGTTGTTGATGACGGTTAGTGTGATTTAGATCTAGATCTCGTAGCTAAAGGTTTTGATTCTTGATAATTTGACGAAAAATTTGAGTTGATTCGATAGATTAGAAAGTAGTAATCTGAGTTGGGAGGGGAAAATTCTATGGTGAGGAGAGAGAGAGCAGTGGAGAAAAAGAGAGAAGACAAAGAGGAGAGAGAGAGTGTGATTATATTTTCTTTTTAAATTTTAGTATTGTATATAATATTTAGTCCCTCAATAATAGTTATTTACAAAATAGCCCTTGGGAATGTAAAATGACAAGAATACCCTCATGTGCAAGGCACATGACCATATTTAACAAAAAAAATCTGACTGAGTTAGGGCTAAAGGACATAACGTGCAGGATTTTGAAACATTAAGGACAAAACTCGTCAAATTTAAAGGTAAAGGACACCGCCTGCAATTTGATACAAACATAAAGGACAAAACTTGTAATTTACTCCTAAGTTAACTAACAAATCTATCGCATGATCTTACTAGCATTACCAATATACACATATGGAAATAGTACAAGTTACAAACCATAATCAATGTAATACTTATGGAAATAGTAAAGTTACAAACCATAATCAATGTAATAAATGATATTCATAGTTTTAATGAAAACTAAGGCCATCCCTCGTAAGTTTATTTTTTAAGCCCGTTTAAAAAACAACCGTGAAAGCAAATGGATGGCCGGTTTGCACGGTTTAATGGTTTTAAAACAAACTATGAACACCCTACTTATGTTATCCTTTTTCTTACAAATTAAGGTATGGATAAAGAAGAAAATCAAATATCGACTTAATTACAAACAAACATAACCTTAGACATGGTCAATGTTGTGGCATCAACCATCAAGTCTTTGTTGATTTTTGAGCTCTTTCGTCGATCTATATTAAAACAACAATCATCCCAACACTAAGACTCGCCTCTTTGTAATGCAAAAAACTCATCAACCTTTCAAAGATTGAGTGATTATCAATGTTACAATCAAAGTCTTTAGATCAAAAATCAAGAGAAGATCTAATACAAAAAGAACTCATCAACATTTCAATGTTACAATTAGAGTCTCAAGATTAAAAAGCAAGAGAATCAAACAAGAGAGAATGGTCACAATCTTAATTTGTAAGTATTGTAGTGAGCACTTCCTTAATATTGAGATTAGTGGTGATCCCTTTGTTAGTGTAACAAGGTAGAGGTCACGGTGGTCTTTGCCATCCTTTATAGAATGTCTCTTCTTTGTTAAATGTAAATACATTGAGTAACCAGGGGTGGACCTGTAGGGTTTCCGTGGTGATCGGTCAAAATTTTATTTATCAAAACCCGGTTCAATAAATAATAGTTAATTAATTAAACGAGTTAATTAATAAAACGCAACGGAAATATAAACTAATGATCAACAGAAACGAAACCCGACAGGATCCGGTTACATGCAAATACGAGCACAGTAAAATATATTTAACAACCGATGAGAAAAATTATACCTCGGTTAATGACTAACCGGTCGAGACACCGAGATTCAACGAACAAGTGCTAGTAAACGAACCAACGAAACGCGACGAAGGAGTTGACGCCAAGCGGCGGCCAACCGCGGCAAACAGCGGCGGCAGCCGACGACGGGCAGCAGGGCTGCGGCGACTTGCAACGGCGAGTAGTAGGGCGGCGGTAAACCGGCTGCGGCTCGGTTAATATTGAAAGCAATTTTCTTGTTGCAACCTCTAACTAATTTTTGTTCTTCTAATTAAACAATGCAAGACCCAATCACTTAAAAGGATATGGACCTTTTATGCATGCTTGCCAAGTGGCACACATGCATAATGCATGTGTTGCAATTGGCCAAAAGGTAGGTGCATGACAAGTGGCGGTAGGTGGACGCATGTACAACATGAGGCGCAGCAAAGGTGCATGCGCGACAAGTGGCGTAGGGTGAGTATTCTTGTCTCACTCGGTCCATGTACCCGTCTCTCAGTTAATACCCGCATATCGTTCGTAATTACCAGTTAAACAGGTTAAGTGGATTTTTAGTTCGTTGCCAAATGTGCAACTCTTACGGGTCAAGACCCGGTCGGCAGCGTTGACTTATCGAACCGGACATAATTTCCAACAGGGCCCAAGTGAGTCCTTGAGTGGGCGGGCGCACCCCTTAAAAAATTAGTGTAATTTATAGGCTAAAATTCCGATCACACCCCTTAAAATTTTGTTGAACCCCTCATTCGCACCCCTAGAAATTAAATCCTGAATCGGCCACTGAGAGTAACAAGTTTTGGGTAGAAGACCACGCACGGGACGGATGATGAATTTGTTGGCATCCACCAAAACTACTATACGTCACTGCCTTTACGCGGTGACAACTGTGGAGTGGATTATTAGCATACGAGCGTTTACGCGGTGACAACTTTGGAGTGGATTATTAGCATATGATTAGTTATTAGTTATAGTTAGTGTTGAACTCACATTTTCAATAACTCTTTAACAGTTATATGTAAACATGTATAGACTAAAAAACACGTATAATTTTATTTCAAGTCTCTATCTTTATGACATGACATGAAATATCATGTGGACATTAAAGTGACGACTCGTATATTTTCTATAAGTTTTAACTTTCAACCATAATGAATTTATAATAACATTATCACTAACTTAAGAGGAAACTTGAAAATACACATGTTTATTTTTGCAATATATGTCATTGATGTGACCATTCAACCAACATATAGGACGTTGAAGTTATTACAAAAGACTTTCAAACCCATAGAAAAATGATTAAGTAACTAAACTTGTCGTATCAAAGGTTTCTAGCCTAACGACATTAAGGTGTGTGAAATATGTTCTTTCTCGAGTGGTTGAGGGTTTTAGTCTAGACATTGATGTATAATTTTTAGTAAATTTAGAGAATACGAGTTAACCGTTAAAAAAGGTATATTCTTTGTTGTAACAAAGATGTTTATCTCTTAATGTAGTTTATGATAAAACTAAACAAACAAATTCTTAACTAATAGTATGAAGAGGTAATTCTGATTTGAATGATACGTTAAAGATAATTCAAGTGGATTCAAGATAAATATAGTATGATTTATTTATTGAGTTAAATGCCTGGTTGGTTCCTATGATTTGTAAAAATTGCAGACTTGGTCCCGATGCTTCAATAACTACATACGTGATCCCGGTGGTTGTAATTTTTGCACTTGTGTAGTCCTTATCGCTAACCCATGTTAGATTTCTCAATTAAGTGTGTGTAAAATGACATGATTGCCCCCGAACAATTAAAAAAATATAAAGATGGCCAACGCTCATCTTCTTCCTTCTCTCTCTCTCTAAAAACTCTAACACCTCCACCTCCTCCACCTTCACAACCCACACAATCTGCAACCACCTCCACCACCACCGCCTCAGCCATCTGATCACCTGCAGCTTCCCACCACCTTCATCATCAACACCACTTTCACAAACCACCTCCACCTTCACAAAACAAGACAATAACCTCTTGACCTAGATTCCATCAAGATCTGTAATCGAAATTCACAAATACAAAAAATAAAAATTTCGCAGGCAAATTTTCTAATTCTGGTAATTTGATTGCTTAATTATGTACGGATTGTTGTTTATCTGTTTTGATTTGGCCTTAATTATATGTGGCGGTTGGGGTGGTGTTGTGGTGTGTAGGACGACGGCTTGTGGAGGGCAGAAATTGGAGGGCGGCGGCTGGTGTATTTCGTTTTTCGGCCAGATTCGTTTTTGGGCGGCAACTTGTGGAGGGCATACAAGTTTTCCGGCCAGACTCGTGATGGTGCGTTGAAGGTAGTGGTGGATTGACGGTGGAAGTGGTAGTGGGTTGAAGGTGGAGGTCAGGGGCGGACCTACCTCTTTGGTAGGGGTAACCCCCATTACCCCTTGGTCGGAAAAAATTTGGAAAAATTAGTGTAAATTTTGGAAAAATTTGACGTTTTTTCGATTTCGTTACGGCTTATTTATATAACGTTACCCCTTGGTCGGAATCCTAGATCCGCCACTGGTGGAGATGGTGGTGGTGGTGGTGGTAGGGTTTTAGATAGATAGAGAGAGGGAGAGAGAGTGTGTGTGAAGGAGCAAGAAGAAGATGAAGGATTGGTCCATCTCTTTTTGTTTTTATTTTTTTAATTGTTCAGGGGCAATCATGTTATTTCATACATACTAACTAAGAAATCTAACAAGGCTTAGCGGTAAGGACCACACGAGTGCAAAAATTACAACCACCGGGATCACGTATGTAATTATTAAAGCATCAGGACCAAATCTACAATTTTTGCAAACCACATGGACTAACCAGGCATTTAACTCTTATTTATTTAAATAGTTAGAATTATCTATTTATTAGATAGGTTTATTTAGTTGGATTATTTAATTATTTAAATAGAGTTTGAGTAAGGTTAGGATCAGTTTATGTTTAGTATATATATATGGTTATATATTTAGGTTTTTTGTTACTTTAGATCTGCGTGTTTTCATATATTTTCGATTTGATCCAATTGGTTATTCCAACATAGTATACATTCCACTGTGACCATATACAGTATATGTTGGGTTTCTCTTCCTCTCGAAAGTGGTTAGTGGTCATGTATAAAGCCGATGTCGGGAATTTGGTCCTGATCTAACATAATTTTATGTGGTTTATGTGACTTACATCTTTCGTTTGATGACCTCCATCAAGTTTGGCTACCTAATATATAATTATCTTTCATTTCATTTCGTTTTTAAGTTAATCTTTTCAAGTGGTAAAATCATGTCCAATCTAATAATATCGAAAATTTGAGTCCAATCAAGGCTATTTGTATCTGTTTATGATATTAATTCAAGATATTGTAACATCCAAATCATCATGATATGCAACTATAGACAGATAATTCTTTCTGTTGCAAGTCTTTAAGAATTTTGCTTTAGCAATATTTGGTTTGCTTTTAGAGTTAAATGCTTGGTTGGTCTCTGTGGTTTTCAAAAATTGCAGACTTGGTCCCAGTGGTTTACTAATTACACGCGTGGTCCCAAAACTTGTCAAAAATGCACTCGGTTGGTCCCCAGCCCTAACATCAGTTAAATTTCTCAGTTAAGTCCATGTTAAATGACCAAAATACCATTGTCTATTAATAAATTCAAGTGGGTCCTATTTTCTAACTCTACCCCACCCCCACCTTCTTCTTCATCCATGTTTCCAATCCAGCAGAGTTGACATCTGCTTCATCCCTGTTTCCAACCACTCTATGTTTACAATTGTTTAAGATTCACACTTCAAATCTCTCTTTCTCTATTTATAGAGAGAGAAACACCAGATCCAATACAATACAATACTCCCATACAAATCTTTCTTTCTCTCTTTCTCTGATTCAGCAGCAGATCTGCATCACTCATTTGATTTCAATCTAGAGTAGAGAATGGGGTGCTCCTTCTCGGACTCAAAGAGTTGTATGATTCCGCATCCGGTGATGTTTGGATCAGCGAACACCGGTTCAAGATCATCCGCCAGCTCGGTGAAGGTGGAGTCTCGGACAAGATTAAAGAACCGTCTCCAGTGGCGGACCCAGGAATTTTTCCATGGGGGTGCGAAACATTTTTAAAAATTTTAGGCCCCTAGGTATATAAGTAAAAAAATCGGTTCGTATCAGGTCGGTTCGGGTCGGGTCGGGTCATGTAAAACAAAAGAAATTGCGCCATAACGTCCCTACTCATGGTTCCTATCACAAACAAATTGATGCATAAGTTCATCGCTCCATAACATAATGTTTCAATTTTAATTTTCAACCCTAGAAATCGTGTGTAATCACCCTAAAAATCATCTAAACAACATAATCGCCCTAAAAATCATCTAAACAACCATAAACAACGTCAAAACACATGAAATTTCAAACCTATTTAAGAATTGGAAAAATTACAAGTTTTGTCCTTTATCTTTATAGTACTTTACAGGCGGTGTCCTTTTTTTCAAATGTTGACAGGCGGTGTCCTTTATAGGGAATTTTGTTGCAAGTTTTGTCCTTTGAGCCTAACCCAGTTAGATTTTTTTGTTAAATCTGATTACCCAAGGGTATTTTAGTCTTTTTTATTATTTAAAGGACAAAACTTGTAACTTATTCTTTAAAAAATATTTAAAAAAAATTATATATATACGTATAATTCCACCTGTATTTTTTCATCTTCCTTCACTCTCGATCTACACAAACAACACCTTTGAGCTCCTCCTTCCCTCTCGATCTACACATCAGACCAGTGACCGGCGGTTGCCGGTGGTTCTCTCCGACGGCGCGAGACAGCGTCCGACATACCCCCCCCCACTCACTCGATCTCTCTCCCTCTCCTATTGGTCCGGCTGCCGGCGACGAGATACCCGACAAACCCCTCACCCTCTCGTCCCTCTCTCAGTTCCGACGAAGATCACAGCCGACCGAAGTTGACAGAGCCGGTGGTGCACCGGCGACGACAGGCGGCGCCGACGCCGCTCACGGCGGTGGCGGTGGTGGAATTTCACGAAGATTATTCAGTTGTTTGGCCACGTTGATGAAGATGGTGATGACATAAGGTCGAAGATGCAGATGATGATGTTGATGATGAGGAAGACGGTGGTGGTTTTCAGGTATTGGTTCGAAAAAAATGGCAGCCATATGATGTGTGTTAACTAGTTTTACTTATATATTTAATTTGATAATCTCATGTGTCCTGTAATTTAAAGGATTTCAGGAATTTCATTGCAAATTTGTTAATTTAAGTATGAGACTAACACATTTGGATCACATGATATGTGTTAACTAGTTTTACCAATAATTATATTGATGATAACCTCATTTGTCTGGTATTTTAAAGGATTTTAGGAATTTCATTAACTAGTTTTACTTATAATAGTTATATTGATAACCTCATTTGTCTGGTATTTTAAAGGATTTTAGGAATTTCATTGCAAATTTGCTGATATGCTGATATGGATTTTAGGAATTTCAAAGAGGGTGAAGACAGTGATGGCGGCGGTTGAACAGCAATTGGGGGTGGGGCGGCGATGGAGGTGGAGAACATTTGAATGGGTGTTTAATTGGGGGTGGGGAGGCGATGGAGGTCTGTGGTACACAGGGGCGGCGGCAGATGACTGTGGTGGGAGGTGGTGGTGGATGACGGTTGAGAAGGGTGGCGGATGGTGGGAGGTGGGAGATGGTGGTGGTAGATAAAGGTGAGAGAGAAAGAGAGAGAGAACTTTGTGTTTTGTAGAGAGAGATATTCTAATATTTATAAATTAAAGAATAAATTACAAGTTTTGTCCTTTAAATAAGTAAAAAGACTAAAATACCCTTGGGTAATCAGATTTAACAAAAAAATCTAACTGGGTTAGGCTCAAAGGACAAAACTTGCAACAAAATTCCATATAAAGGACACCGCCTGTCAACATTTGAAAAAAAGGACACCGCCTGTAAAGTACTATAAAGATAAAGGACAAAACTTGTAATTTTTCCTTAAGAATTTTGTTACCCTTTGGTGTCGGACGGCGGTGGTTCGCGGCTGCTGATGACGTGCTGTTGTGGTTGTTGTTGTGTTTGATGATCGCTGGTAGGAGACGACCCAAGAGAGGGAGGGCGGGAGGAATTCTAAGGGACTATTGAGCTTATTTTAATTATTATATTTTGAACTTAGGTTGAGTTTGGTTAATGGGCTAGTAATTAGTGGGCTAATTATGTTTAATGAAATAGCGGGTTAAGGTATTGGGTATTTGGGTTTAGTTGGGTAGTATAAGTTTATATAATTTATGTAGTTTTTTAATTAGAGTTTACTAAAAAAATTTAAAATATAAATCGAAAACATTTTTTACCTAAGGTGTGTGGACGAAAAATTCCAAGGGGTGCGGATGAAAAAATTCAAGGGGTGCGGACGAAAAAATCCAAGGGGTGCAGACGGGATTTTCAACGGAAAATAACACTAATTTTTTTTTCCCGGGGGGCGCCCGCCCACCTTGGGCTACATGTAAGTCCGCCCCTGACCGTCTCATATCTCTGGTATGAATATAGATCCCCAATTTGTTATTCTACTTAGGGCTATTTGCGTTGTGATTGTTGGTTTGGATGATTTTTGTGTGTGGAGATGATGGGACTTATGCTATGAAGAAGGTTTTGATTCGGAATAATGTGCAGTCGGAGTTTGTCAAGAAGAATTGAAGAAGAAGGTGAGGGTAGGAAAAAAAATACTCGTAGGAAATATCCAGTCGGTGTCTCGAGCGTTGGTAAGTTAATGAACTGAAGGTGGTGATCAACACCATTAATGGAGGAAATATGGAGAAATCAAGATTTCAGGAGAATTGAAGAAGAAGAAGGTAGGGGTGGGGGTGGGGGTGGGGTAGAGTTAGAAAATGGGACCCACTTGAATTTATTAATAGGCAAGGGTATTTTGGTCATTTAACATAGACTTAACTGAGAAATTTAACTGATGTTAGGGCTGGGGACCAACCGAGTGCATTTTTGACAAGTTTTGGGACCACGCATGTAATTAGTAAACCACTGGGACCAAGTCTGCAATTTTTGAAAACCACATGGACCAACCAAGCATTTAAGTCTTTGCTTTTATTTCTAGATACTTCTTGGAAGTAAGTCTCTAGTTCTACGTTTTTAAAAGTATTTACAAGTTATTCAATATTTGAGACATGATTTAAGACATATTCTAACTTCTTGTATTTACTTGTGATTTTATATTACAAACTTCTTGTTAGATTCTTACAAATCATATTTAAAAGAATACTCCTTATTTTAGTTTACCATGGAACTCGAGGTTGTTTGAAGTTTTTATTAATACCGCACTAGTGGGTTACCACTCGCGCTTCGCAGCGGGTTCGAAACATAGATAACAATAAGCAAAGGTCTAAATAGTAACTATAATAAAGTGTAAGGGTAAATGTAATAGTGAGAATTAAAAAAAGGAAACCTTATTAAAGTTGAAGGGCTAAACATGTAACTATTAAAGTTGAGGGGCTAAGTATGTCATTACCAAAGTTGAGAGGCCAAAGTTGGTTGATGTTGACAAAATTTGAGAAGCTAAACATGTCATTATCAAAGTTGAGGGGTCAAAGTTGGTTGATGCCAAAGTTAAGGGAACAAAGTTGGTTGATGTTGACAAAACAACATTTTAAGTATATATAGAATATCGTTGTTCAATCAGAACTAAACAACATCGACAAACAATCGCAAACACTTATGGCCGGTTGTGGGTGATGAGGGATTTGATCTCATCGACACCATGGTTCATAACTTAAGACTCTAATCCTCCAAGTACACACCATGAAATTCATGTTCGTAATGAACTCCTTATATAAATATTCTTATAAGAAAACTTGGTCGTCTTTTACATGTTCTTTTTCTGATTGTTTAAAAATAAATATTAATTTTGAATACATATGAACAACTTTTAATCGGACGCCTCAGACCTAACTACTTTTGACTAGGGGTTTAAATGAGTTGGTCCGAGCGCTCGGTTGCGAGCTAGCCTAAGCTTGTTGTTGACTCATTTAATATTTCTCCAAGTGCGAGCTTACCTTAGGCTTGACTTGCTTATTATTTATGACTATTTAATTATTATATATTATAATTGATTTTTATATTTATAAAAAAATAATTTGTTTATAATTATATAATTAACAAGCTCGTTTAAGTTTGCGAGTCTAGTTTAGTTGGGTACATGAAGCTTAAACTCAGGCTTGCTTATTAAATGAGCTTCAATTTACGCTCAAACTCAGACTCGTTTAAGCTCGTCACGTTACAATATTTATAGGAGATGATCTCTAGCAGGTGAGCATTAGTTTGTTTACATCGTGTAGGTTTCAAACTTCGTTTGACTTGGATACTTTATGAATTGTGTATGAGCCTTAGTTTCATATTGAAGTATGCCGCTTGTATATGGAATCAATAATCATATAAGACAAAAGGTTTTCTCTAGGAATGGGGATTTTCTTTATGTGAATTTGGAAGTATGAAAAATAAATGAATCAGACCATGTGAATCCCTTATATGTCGAATCATCACAATAATTGCAGTGAAACGTCACAACCTTTTGTGAAAAGGTGTGGTAGTTGGGGTGTAACTGTTGGTTCGGTTCTGTTCAAACATGAAAGAAAACATGAAAACATACATGTTACAACATTCAATGCAGTGGAGAATCCAGTCAGAGAAGATGACATCGAGTTCGACATAATTGTTAGTGTGATCCGGTTCCTCCTTAGAGTACTAACTGATGATGGGGACTTAGAAAACCGACAAGGGAATCGGTATAGGAGAGGAGGTCGATGATGATGATGTTATGCTTATGGGTTTTTGTGTGTCTAATTGTGTAACTGAGTAACCCCTTAACCTCCACATAATTCTCCTTATATAAGCACCCAGGAGGCAACCTAATTAGTTAATAAGGGTAATATGGTCCATCAACAATTACCAACTAATTATTTAATAGGTTATTATATATTTTGATCTATATTATGTAAATGATTATAATGGCTATAGATTAAATATTAATACATAATATATTTAATCTTACATTCTCCCACTTAGCCGAGTAATCATTTACTATGCGTATTAGATAAGCCTGATCAGGAGTTAACACTCATTTTAGCCTTAAACAAGTAATATAGCAGAGAAATACAGCCGTTGAATCATTATGCGACTCAGGACCCCCATTAATCATACTATAGCCTTAATTTAAAACCTAATCGTTATGATCAAAATACGCATAAGCCCTTTGTTTGATTTGTAACTTTATTTGTCTATATGCCATTATACCGGTTGAACATATTCTAAGAGACATACAAAATCAAACCGAGGAAATTTCATTAACATAAAACATAAGCTAGTACAATATGCTCAAATAAGGTCTTTACTAAATCCCATATTCCGAACATGTTCTTCGTAAACCTTAGGAGGGAGACCTTTAGTCATCGGATCCGCAAGCATATCTTTAGTACTAATATACTCGATACAAAGATTATTTTCCTCAACTCGTTCTCGTACGAACAGATATTTTGTATCGAGATATAAACCAGCTCCAGTCGAACTGTTACTGTTCGAGAAACTAACGGCAGCTGAATTATCACAATAAAGCTTCAATGGTCTAGAAATGGAATTAACGACTTTGAGTCCAGCGATCAGATTTCTAAGCAACATTCCATGACAGGTTGCGTTATAAACAGCAATGTACTCTGCCATCATTGTGGAAGTTGTGGTCAACTGTTGTTTATGACTCTTCCATGAGATAGGACCGCCTGCTAAAATAAAGATATAGCCCGAAGTAGATTTCTTGTCATATTTGCATTTGGCAAATTCAGAATCAGAATAGCCCACCACTTCTAAATGATCACTTCTTCTATAAGTCAGTTTATAGTCTTTCGTCCCTTGCAGATATCGAAGTACCTTCTTAGCTGCTTTCCAGTGATCTAGGCCAGGATTAGTCTGATAACGGCCTAGCATTCCAGCAATATAAGCGATATCTGGGCGAGTACAGACTTGAGCATACATCAGGCTCCCGACTACTGACGCATAAGGTATCTGGCTCATTTGCTCCTTCTCAACCTCTGTCGTCGGACACTGGAATGAACCGAAAACATCTCCTTTAACTACTGGAGCGACTGAGGGTTTGCACTGTTGCATGTTGTAACGTGTAAGGACACGATCTATGTAAGCCTTTTGGGACAATCCTAAGATCCCTTTGTGTCTATCTCGGTGAATTTCGATGCCAATGACGTAAGAAGCATCTCCAAGATCCTTCATGTCGAAGTTATGCGAGAGTAACCGCTTCGACTCATGCAACATATCTAAACTATTACTTGCCAATAGAATATCATCTACATAAAGGACAAGTATAGTAAAGTTGCTCCCACTCATCTTGAGGTAGGTGCATTGATCCACTTGATTCTTCATAAAACCTTGTTTCTTCATGACTTCATCAAACTTGAGGTACCACTGACGTGATGCTTGTTTTAACCCGTAAATGGATTTCTTCAACTTACAGACTAGATGCTCCTGACCTTCAGGTTTAAATCCTTCAGGTTGTTTCATGTAAACATCTTCGTCCAAGTCTCCGTTAAGGAAAGCGGTTTTAACGTCCATCTGATGTAACTCTAAATCAAAATGAGCTACTAGGGCCATGACGATCCTTAATGAATCTTTACGAGAGACAGGTGAAAACGTCTCTTGATAATCAATTCCCTCTTTCTGAGTGTAGCCCTTTGCAACCAATCTCGCTTTGTAGCGTTCAACGTTCCCATTCGGATCCAGTTTTGTTTTGAACACCCATTTACATCCTACGGGTTTCACACCGTTGGGTAATTCTACCAAACGTCATTTTTCTTCATGGATTCAAGCTCTTCAATCATTGCTTTATTCCATTCAGAAGACTGATCACTGCTAATGGCTTCATTGTAAGAGATATGATCATTGAGCTTTCCGGGATCCATTTCAGTCAGGTAGGTAACATAATCATCCCAATTAGTAGGCCTTCTTTGCCTAGATGACCTCCTGAGTGGATTATCGGGTTCAGCGTTGTCTTGGTTTTGAGCGTTTGATGTGCCTTCGTCATGAGGTATAATTGGTTCTGATTGTAGAGGTGAATTTGCAGTTGGTGCAGTAGCTTCAGGTACAGTAGTTGCATTGGGTACAAGAGGAGTAATCAGAGTAATGGTAAGCGACGAGTCTCCCCCCCCCCCCGCGTCTTGTACTTCTTGCAATTCTTCGTAAGGGTTGTTACTGCTCCCACTGACCTTGAAATCCTCCAGGAACGTGGCACGCTTGGTTTCAACAATACGGGTGACATGGGAAGGACAATAGAAACGATAACCCTTTGAGTTCTCAGGATACCCGATAAAGAAACAGGTAACTGTTTTAGGGTCAAGTTTCCTTAGGAAAGGATTGTAAAGTTTTGCTTCAGCAATGCAGCCCCATACTTTCATATATTTAAGACTCGGTTTCCTTCCTGTCCAAAGTTCATAAGGAGTTTTAGGGACAGACTTAGAAGGAACTCTATTGAGTATATGAACAGCTGCTTTTAACGCTTCAGTCCAGAGAAATAATGGTAAATTAGTGTTGGCTAACAAACTGCGCACCATGTTCATAAGGGTACGGTTTCTTCTTTCAGCGACACCGTTCTGCTGAGGTGTACCAGGCATGGTGTATTGGTTCACAATCCCCTGTCCCTTACAAAACTCATAAAATGGACCAGGAGCTTGTCCCACATCAGTATGTCTTCCATAATATTCACCGCCTCTATCTGATCTCACAACTTTAATCTGACGATCTAATTGCTTTTCAACTTCAGCCTTATAATCTTTAAAAGTTGTAAGAGATTCAGACTTCTCCTTAATAAGATACAAGTACATGTAACGAGAATAATCATCAATAAAAGTGATAAATGAAGTATGTCCTGATATGCCAGCGATTTGGTAGGGACCACTAATGTCAGTGTGAATGAGTTCTAATAAATTAGAGCTCCTAGTGGCACCTTTCTTATTCGCTAATGTCATTTTACCTTTAAGACATTTGACACATGTTCCAAAATCAGAGAAATCGAGAGGAGGTAAGACTTCATCCTTTACAAGACGATTTAATCGTTCTTTTGAAATGTGGCCTAAACGCTGATGCCACAACATGGATGAAGTTTCTAAGTCTCGTTTCTCTTCCATCTTTGTGAGTGATTCATTAATGTTATATGACAACAAAGATTTGGAAAAGTTGTCTTCTAGTTCTAATCTATAGAGACCACCATCCAGAATACCAGTACCATAAAGAACAGAATCATAAAGGACAGAGAGTTTGCGATGACCATGGGAAACAATAAAACCGTCCATGTCTAACTTTGGTCCTGATACAAGGTTCCGAGTTACCTCAGGAACATATAAGGTATCATAAAGTTTAATACATAAACCAGTTTTCATAACTAATTGTAATGTTCCAATGGCCTTCACTTCTAATTCTCGATCATCCCCAACCTTAAGCGTTCTTTGGTTTCTTTCCAGCTTCCGGATTGAAAGGAATCCCTGAGTTGAATTGGTAACATGAACCATAGAACCAGAATCAAACCACCAAGAATTAGCAGGAACACATAAATTATAGGACTCAAGTATCATAAAATAATCATTACCTTTCTTAGCCAGCCACTCCTTAAAGTCAGGGCATTCCTTCTGCATGTGTCCTGTCTTTTTACAGAATTTGCAGCGGATACTGCCTAAGGAGTTCTTAGAGCTGGAAGGTGCACTTGTATTAGGATTAGGATTAGGCCTTTGGACTTTAGAAGCATCCTTCCTCTGATAATTGTTCATCCTTTTCTTAGAATTGGAGGTGGTGAAGTTTGCAACATCAGTATGGCGATCCATCCTCATACGCTCTTCCTCCTGTACGCACATGGCGACCAGCTCACTCATCGTCCATTTGTCCTTCTGAGTGTTGTAATTGATCTTGAATGCTTCAAAGGATGAAGGAAGCGAAGTGATGATAAAATGAACAAGGAAACCATCACTGATTTCCATTTCCATCCCCTTCAGCTTATTGGCCATGTCATTCATCATCATGATGTGCTCGCGAATGCCGCTCCTCCCATCATACTTAGTTGTCACCAGCTTGAGGATAAGCGTACTAGCGTGTGCTTTAGACGTCCCTTTGAACTGCGCCTCCACATGTTCCAAGTAGGTTTTGGCATCTTCAGAATCAGGAATAGCTCCCCTGATTGCATTGCTTATGGACTGCTTCATGAACATGAGAGACATGCGGTTACACCTAGTCCACTTTTCATGAGTTAACTGCTGAGCAGCAGTACTTTGTGGAGTAAGGTCCGCTGGCTTATCCTCTCTTAGGGCATAGTCAAAGTCCAGCAGCCCAAGCGTAAGCATGAGAGCATCCTTCCATGCAGCAAAGTTATCACCAGTCAAAGGTGGAATCCCGCAATTTGGAGCTGATAGTGGAAATAAGATGAGCAAGTTATGATACTTAGGAAGAAGTTCTAATGTGATCTAAGGGCATGTTAAACTAAGGCAGGCATAAATAATGACCATTTTACATTATGAAGTTGTGATATTGTCTATTACTAACATCAAAATAATAGACTTAGCTAAAAAATTCTACTTAAACGAAGACAAAACAGCTTTGGCCAGAAGTGTAATCATTTAAGCATATGTGCAAAGTGGTTGTAACAAATCAGCTTTGGGCAGAAAGTGAGACAATCACTTTAGTTATGCACTTGTTGAGTATGTCATCTATGAATGAATTAAATCAGCTTTGGCCAGAAATTAAGACATTCATGCTTATGATGCACACACAACATAGCTTTCGTAATACTTGAACGATAAGTAGATGTATCAAGTCAGCTTTGGCCAGAAATGATATATCAAAACTCATTCAAGTTAAGCCATTTTGGTTTTGTAAAACATTATCTGATTCTGATTAATTAACTAAGTAATTACAAAAAACCAATTATTTAATAGCAAACCACCCGTTAGCGCGGATCGAACTGACTAATTTCGATGAATCATGTCTTGGATTCATCCGAAATGACTAATTTCGAATCCATTTCGGATAGTCCGAAATGGCTGATTTCGAATCCTTTCGGATGTGTCCAAGACGCGTAAGTCGAATCATTTCGGATGCATTTCGGATGATTTCGGATGATGCTTAGTCCGAGATTGATCCGAAATGGTGATACTTAGTCCGAAATGATCCGTAATGATCAAACAGATGTTGATAATCAATAACTTAAGATGAACCCTAAATCAGAAAATTCAAACATTCATCCGAAATTCATCGGTAATGATCCGAAATCATCCGTAATGATGAAACCCCAGATCCGAAATCATCCGTAATGATCAGAGATGATCCGTAATGATGAAACTCCAGATCCGTGATCATCCGAAATGATCAGAGATGGTCCGAAATGATGAAATCTAGATCCGTGATCATCCGAAATCATCCGTAATGAGGATTTCGGATGGCAAAAACGTAATCTGCTATGATTTTTTCAATTTTGTTTCCATATTTTCGGATATAAAACAGAACCGACTAATCAACATATGCTCTGATACCACATGTTGGTTCGGTTCTGTTCAAACATGAAAGAAAACATGAAAACATACCTGTTACAGCATTCAATGCAGTGGAGAATCCAGTCAGAGAAGATGACATCGAGTTCGACATAATTGTTAGTGTGATCCGGTTCCTCCTTAGAGTGCTAACTGATGATGGGGACTTAGAAAACCGATAAGGGAATCGGTATAGGAGAGGAGGTCGATGATGATGATGTTATGCTTATGGGTTTTTGTGTGTCTAATTGTGTAACTGAGTAACCCCTTAACTTCCACATAATTCTCCTTATATAAGCACCCAGGAGGAAACCTAATTAGTTTATAAGGGTAATATGGTCCATCAACAATTACCAACTAATTATTTAATAGGTTATTATATATTTTGATCTATATTATGTAAATGATTATAATGGCTATAGATTAAATATTAATACATAATATATTTAATCTTACAGTAACCTCTGTAGTCACACTTGTAGTACTTCGGTAGGAAATCCGTGAGAGAGTTGCTACCGATCAGTACTTGTTTCTATAGACACAAATCATGTTTGTTATTGCATCTTAGTGGGTACCGAAGCTCCATTTGCAATCGATAGATAAAGTTGCTACCGAATAGTAGCAACTTGCTACTAGGGGTGGGCATATTAACTACCATAAGCGATAACCAAACCATAACTGAGATAACTGAAATAACAGAACCTATATCTTTAATCAATAACCAATCGGCTATGGTTTCAATTTTAAAGATTTGGTTATCGCGATTACAAAAAATGAGTCGATTCTTAAGCTTTGTGTTTCATCTTCTTCACATATGCATAATTTTGATCATGATCTTCAACTACTTCATGAGATACAAGGAGTGCATGAAAAGCACATGCATTCACAATTGGAACAACACCATGAACAACCAAAGTACAACACTATGTTCCAAAATTGAACTTGCACCATTGGACCGTTAGCCGAACCATAACCAAGAACCAGTTTTAGTGGATCATATCCCATAATTAAGGCCAACGGTTTCAGTTTCAGTGGAGCATAACCAAACCACAGTCTACACCATGGGCGGTTCTTAGAAGGCCTATGCCAGGGCCACGGCCCTGGCAAGTTTTTCGGCCGTAGTGCTAATTTTCCGCATTTCGATCGAAATTTTTTATATATACTATGTTCGGCCTGGGCATTTTTAGTGCCCGTGTCTTTCGGCCCTGGGACGTTCAACGGGCAAGATCCGCCACTGTTCTACACACCTCTGATTGTTATCGATTTTTAACCATATCATATTTCAAGGTCATTATTCATGCAACATTTCTATATCCAACGTAGACCTAATGCATTTCAATAAACCAACTTTGGTATTTAAAAAATCACATTGACGTGACAACACGACCGTTTACCCCTTGAACCCCATAGGTATTTACTATATCTTAAAAGCAAAGTTCGACTAAAACACCCATACACTTTCAAAATCGACACCTACACACCATATTCTTTAAGTAAGTTACACGTTCACTTCAAACTTTTGGTAACTGACAACTTTAACCCTCCAAACTTTTCCACTTAATAGCTTGACACCTCATTTTGTTTAAATTACTTTTACGATTTTACACCCAGGGGCGGACCTAGGTAGAGGATTGGGTAGGCAGGTGCACACCTTGAAAAAAATGTTAGTGTATTTTATAGGGCAAAATCCTGATCACACCCATTGAAAATTTGGTTAAATCCCTCGTTCGCACCCCCAGAAAATAATTCATGCGTCCGCCAGTGTAATTACACCGCAACGTGCGACCAATATTATACTTTTTTAACCTATGCCTAACCTCGTCAGTGTCACAAACATAACGTGTGTAACAAAGTAAAAAACACGTAATGTCACATGCGGGCACCATAAGTTAGCATCATCATCGTACACGTAACCGCAATGCTTATATAGGTTACATTAAGTTAGATCAGATACGTCAAAACACACATTTTCATATGATTAACGCATCACATGACGTGCCAGTAACTATAAACAACAAAGGCCTTGCCGCCGCATCACGCACCTATAACATAAAAATAGTCATGAACAACCCACCATGTTTTCAGTTCATTTTGTTTCTACCTAATATATAATTGTCTTTCATTTCATTTCGTTTTAAGTTAATCTTTTCAAGTGGTAAAATCATGTCCAATCTAATATTATCGAAAGTTCTAGTCCAATCAAGACTATTTATATTTGTTTATGATATTAATTCATGATATTGTAACATCTAAATCACCATGATGTGCAACTATATAGCATCAATATAAAAGTATGTGATTTAAGACATACTCTAATTCATCACATTTACTTGTGATTTTATGTTACAAACTTCTTGTTAGATTCATACAAACCGTATTTCATTTCTAAAAGAATACTCCTCAATTTGGCTGTTCAGGACAAAACAATATCGACAAACAATCACAAACACTTAGGGCCGGTTGTGGACTTGTGGGTGATGAGGGATTTGTTCTCATGGTTTATGAAATTTATGTTCATAATGAACTTGTTATATAAATGTTCTTATAAGAAAACTTGGTTGTATTCTACATGTTCTCTTCTGTTTGTTTAAAAACAAATATTAATTTTGAATATATATATATATATAGGACAAAGATCCGTTAGGAACCACCTCTTATTGCGAGAACCGCGAGAATCAATGTGAACACAACCAAAAATGCCTAAAAATAGCTAAAAATCACACAATTTTTTTTTTAATATTTTTTATAAAAAAATCGCTACTTTTCGAAGCAAAAAAAAAAAATTTTAAAAATATATTTAAAAAAAAAAAAATTTTTTTGGCTACTAAAAGTAGCGATTTTAACATAAAAAAAATTAAAAAAAAATTTAGATTTTTTTTTTATTTTTTTAGATTTTTTTAGGTTTTTTGGGGGTTTAGTTTTTAGCATTTTAGCTTGGGGGGGGGGGGGGTTAGGTTTTTGGGGGGTGGGGGAGGGGGGTTTAGGTTTTTTTTTTTTTTGGGGGGGGGGGGGTGGGGGTTAGGTTTTTTAAGTTTTTTTTTAGCTATTTTAGGTTGTGTTCACATTGGTTCTCGCGGTTCTCGCAATTAGGGTGGTTCTCGCATGAACCTTACCCTATATATATATATATATATATATATATATATATATATATATATATATATATAGGTAAAGAGTATCGTACAAATAAAGTTATCGTACATTACATACGCGAGATTTTGAGCCGTACACGTGTCCTAATTCAGTTTTTCTTTAATAAGGTTAAACTAGACAATTCATTCATTCATCTGAGGGCAAATTCGTCTCTTCATTCAATCAGCGAGATGTTCGTTACACTAATATCCCGGTAATTATCATTCGAATCAGTTTCAATTTTTTCATAATTCTCAAATTGCAGTTTTCGTTCTTCTGTGTTAGGGTTTCATTCAATTTTTTTTTATGGATCCACAGAGCAGCACTGGACGAACAGATGTTGATTTTGAAGAAACTCGACCGATCGTTGATCATGCTCAATTATCTGGATATCAGAGAGTTTCGATTGAGGATGTTTTAAATCCGCCACCTGCAAATCCAAATCCAATTGCAAGTACAAGTGCTGTAAACGAGTTTTTTAATGGTAATTATGTTAATACAGATCTCTAAATTCATTTTAATCGTAGCAATGATTTTATATTGTTGTAGCTTTTTTTTTGAAGTTTGAATGTTAATTATATTTTTGAAACAAAAGCAACATGCACAAATTTGCATGTTATTACTCTTACAGTTCGCATTTGATTTTTTTATGCATTTTCGCATGTTATGGAATATTAAATCGCATATATAAAACATATTAATCAAAATCGTCATTTTCGCATGTTATTGTTCATACAATTCGCATGTGTGTTTGTTCTTTTATGATGGAATTAATATGTCGCATGTACTAGTCCGATAATTCGCACGTGTTTTTGCTTTGTGATTTTTGTTTCTTGTAGATGAAAGGGTTTACACTCCGGAGGTTCAAGCATCAGCTAAACCTGTTGTTGGAGTGCAATTTATCTCTATTGAACAAGCATATGCGTTTTACCAATCATATGCTAAGTTAGCTGGTTTTTCTATTCGGAAAGGTGGTGAAGTACACAGTGGTGGTATAATCAAAACTAAGTATTTTGTTTGTTCTAAAGAGGGACACAAGCCACTGTGTATTGACGATCGTTCGAAGTCAAAAAAGCAATTCAAAACAAGGAACAGGGGGACTATTAGAACTGGATGCAAAGCTCAACTTATGATTTGCACTGTGGATGGTAGATTATATACAGTAAAGAGATTTGTTGATGGCCATAATCATAAGTTTGTATGCCAAGATGATATTCACATGTTGCCAGCTTACAGACAATTGTCAGATGTCCAGGAGGAGTTGGTTTGGGAACTAGGCACTTTAAACCTTGGTCCTGTCAAAGCTTTCCATATAATGAGGAAACGTTATGGTGGTTTCGAGAACGTTGGTGCTACGGTTGATGATTTCAAAAATTTTAGGAAGCGAATTAACAGCTATATAGGAGAATATGACGCTGACATAGTGATTAATAGGATGACTGACAAAAAACAGTATTTAGCTGATTATTCGTTTGAATATTCTGTTGATGATGACAAACGGTTAACTGGTTTGTGTTGGGCTGATGGTTTATGCAAGCTTAACTATATGGAATTTGGGGATGTGATATCGTTCAATGCAACTTTCAAGACAAACAGGTAAGGTTTTCAAGACAAACATGTTTTTTTACTAATTTTCGCATGTTATATGTCTTCATGAGCTTGTAATATCGCATGTGTAGACATGTTGAAGGATTGATGTTGAGTATATCGCATGTTATACTGTTTGTTTTCGCATGTGATATCTGTTTTTTCGCATGTTTTAAAAGTGATTTCGCATGTGTATGTTCAGGTACAAGATGGTCTTTGTTCCGTTCACTGGCATTGACAACCACTGTCGAAATGTAACGCTTGGAGCTGGGTTGTTGGCATCAGAGAGCATTGGATCATATAAATGGCTACTGAATTCATTCTTAAAGTCATTTGGTCGGCAACCAAACGTTGTAGTGACGGATCAAGACCCTGCTATGAAACAGGCTATTGAGGAGGTTTTCCCTATCAGCAGACACAGATTGTGCATGTGGCACATAATGAAAAAAGTGGCAGATAAGGTATAGCATGCTATATTGTCTTTCGTTAGCGTTATGTTTTTTATATCATGTTATAGGCTGATATAAAATGCATTTATTGTTATAGGTTGGACACGAGTTGTGCAATAACGATGAGTTTAAAAGGAGGATGTGCGACATTGTATGGACTGATTCCATTGAGCCCGAAGAATTCGAGAGACAGTGGAAGTTGGTTATGATTGAGTTCGGTCTCACAGAAAACAAATGGATTGATGATATGTTTGTGATGAGATCCATGTGGATTCCGGCTTTTTACTGGCACGAGCCAATGTCGGGACTTATGAGAACAACTTCAAGATCAGAGAGTGAGAACCATTTTTTCTGCCAGGTGGCTAATTCACAACTCACTCTCGTAGAGTTTATGAATCATTTTGATGGTGCAATGGATGTCCAACGGTTTAATCATAGAAAGAATGATCATATTTCAAGATATACTGAGCCTGCTGATTTGACCGGAACTTCTTTGGAAAAAGATGCTGCTAAGAGATTCAGCAGGTCTATTTTCTTTGATCAGCAAATAGAGATTTGTGGTACAATTTCTGAATGTCTGCCGATGGACACCAAAGTAGAGGGTCCACAGATCAGGATATTGTTGAAGGACTTTAAAGCCCATGGAGATGGTTTTTTGGAGGTACTATAGCATATATATTTCAAACATGCGATTTTTTGATAACCTACATGCGATTTTCTTTTGTTTTTTTTTCAAATGCAATATGCGATTTTGGTTTTGTCATGCGATTTTAAATTTTTTTTTGGTTTTTCCTAGGTGTGGTTCAAGAATCTTGAAAATGATGTAACTGCACAGTGTAGCTGTTTGCGTTTTGAGCAGTATGAGCTGCTATGCAAACACATCTATTTTCTTTTCAAGATGTTTGGTGTTAAAGAAATACCAAACAAATATGTTACGAAGAGATGGACGAAGGATGTGGTGCCGAATGAGTTAAATGTGAAGTACAATCTAAATGTGGGTGGCAAGGATGTGCAACACAAGGCTAAACGGATTGCTCATGAAATCATCCACACAGGGGAGTATTTGGTTAGCAATTTGATTTCTGACCTTGATCAACTTGTTTTAGTGAGGGATCAAATGATGCAGCTTAAAGAGAGAGTTGATCAGAGTCGCATAACCAAGCAACTTGATCCAAAATTTGACCGATTTTCAAAGTTGATTGGTTATCAACAACCAGTAACTAATGCTCCTCCTACTGTCCGTGTTCCGGCTGGTATAAAAAACAAAGGTCGCGGCTCGCATAAAAGGATTAAATCAAAAAAGGAACAAATGATCAGCCGCAAAGGGAAAAGGTCAAGGACATGTAGCGTATGTAATGAAAAAGGTCATGACATTCGGACTTGCGAGGAGCTGAAAGCCAAACAACAAGGTAAACAGAAAAAAAAAGACGAAGGGCGTCCAGATCGAAAATGTTGCCTGAGACAAAGACAATGATGTCGAAGACAACGAAGAGGAAGATGAGTTTGAAGATTACAGTAGTGATGATGGGTCTGAAGAAGAAGATCAGTGGGAGGAGGTTTCTGAAGATGATGAGGATGAGTAGTTTTTTTCTAAATGTACATGCGAATTCACACGAAACACATGCGATTTTGTATTCATCTGTTTATATCATTTTCAAATGCGATTTTAGTGTATGAACATGCGATTTTATATGCTTCAGTTTATAATAATTAATACATGCGAATTCACACGAAACACATGCGATTTTGAGTTATCTAACATTTTTAGTACATGCGATTTCACTTGTTTTTTATGTGACAGATGGCAATATCATTCTTGCGATTTAATATTTATAAGCAAATATAATATGTGTTCAAAACATGTACACCAAATATAAATATAGTTATTATTGTCTAACACAGCCACAACCACAAAACGATTAAAAAGAGAATTTAGTTACTTGAAGCAAAGATTTTGTCACGTTCAGAAGAGCTGAACTCCATCTTCTCCTTCACAGTGTTTAGAGCATCTATCAGGAAAGAGAAGGCTAAGTCATCAGCTCGAGATTGCTCCTTTATGTGTTCCAAAGCTCTGTCCTTGAAGCTTGATGGTGGTTCTTGAAGTAGGCGTTCCCATATATCTTGATTTTTCTTGATTTGTTCAAGAATTTTGCCCTGCACATCAAGAACAAGATGAGAAGAGTTGACATCAGTGCTTAGTTCTGTCTACGTGCGAGTTGACAATAGCTCTTTGATTGCAATGTTTTTGATTTTTTCATCATCTTCAGATGCCATTTTTTGTTGGTATGTTTGTGTTTGTTCTATGTATGTCTTAATATGGAAGTTAGTTGTATATCTGGGTTTTTTATATTAATATAGTAAATTTATTATGTAGGTAGGGTGGTAAGTTCAGTAGTATTTATTGTAAAATTGATCATTACATGTCAAATTACAGTCACATCGGTAATAAATTAAGTTTTTTTCTATATAAAAGAGTTCTAATTTAGTTTTTAAGATTCGTTAAATTTTTTTTATTTTTCTTTTTTTTTTTTGCATTTTTAGGACAGAAATTTGAAATTAGTTGCAGTGTTTTATTCAAAATCGCATTTGAAACATATACAAATTCGCAAACTTTAACAAATCAGAACATAATTCTTTTTTACTGAAATCGCACGTGTTAAAGCATGAATTCGCAAATTATATGAAATTTCAAAGATTATTAACTTTTACTTATAATCGCATGTGTATTGTCATGAATTCGCACCTTATATTACACCTTTAGTGTTTTCGCATATAATGTTATATGAATTCGCAAACTTTACAAAAAACACACCCTTTCTTTTTAATTTTCACCCTGCATCATCTTCTTCGATAGTTGGTCCATCGATTTGTTTCAGTTCTGAATTTCCAAATTCATCAGAAGTTCAATTCAAAGAAGGATATGGTGTTTAGGAATCGATTGTTTTTTGAGTAATTGTTATATTTTTTCGATTACGTTTTTTATTAAGAATCTTACGTTATGATTTTGAGGTTTTGTTTGCTAATTACCAGGGTTTTTTATTTCGTAATGGACGATTTTAACCTTGGCGGTTTCATATATATATATGTGTGTGTGTGTGTGTGTGTTTATTTGATTAATTTAATACTTAAACACGCGGTTTAAATGAGATGATCCAATGGCCGTGGTTATAGCGTACGTATTGTACGATTAGGCATATTGTATGATAACCGGCCTCTCTCTCTATATATATATATGTATATATATGAACAGCTTTTAATTGGACGCCTCAAGTTCAGACCTAACTAGTTTTGACTAGGGGTGTAAATGAATTGGTCCAAGCACTCGACCCCGAGCTAACCTAAGCTTGTTCTCAGTTAATCCACGAGAGCTTGAGCCCGACTCATTAATATTTTTTCAAGCGCGAGCTTACCTCGGGCTCGACTTGCTTATTATTTATTAACTATTTAATTATTATTATATATTAGGATTGATTTTTATATTTATAAAAAAATATAAATTGTTTCTATTTATATAATTAATAAGCTCATTTAAGTTTGCGAGTCTAGTTTAGTTGGGTACGTAGTGGCGAACCAAAGAATTATTTTCTGGGAGTGCGAATCAAGTGTTCAACCAAACTTTCAAGGGGTGCGGTCGAGATTTTGGCATATAAAATACACAAAAAAATAAAGGGGGAGGGGGGGCACGTCCACCCAAGGCATGCCTTGGGTCCGCCTTTGTGGGTACATGAAGCTTAAACTCATGCTTGCTTCTTAAATGAACTTCATTTTATGCTCAAACCCATACTAGAGCTCCACACATTACGATATTTAAAGGAGATGATCTCCAGCAGGTGAGCATTAGTTTGTTTACATTGTGTAGGTTTCAAATTTCGTTTGACTTTGGATACTTTTTAAATTGTGTAGGAGTCTCAGTTTCATATTAAAGTATGTCGCTTGTATATGGAATCAATCAATCTCTTATATTAAAGCAAAATAGTGTTTGACTATTTGACCATGATGTGGCAATGGTCTTTAGCCAGATAATTGGTTTTTTAGGTGCCATTTCTCTCAATTCTCTGAATTCTCCTTACCGCTCACAATTCCTTCCTTCTTCTTTGAAACGCTTCATAAATTATATATGGAAAGTTGAACGATTCATCAATTGCCATAAGATCTGTTGCTAAATTATGGAACCGTTTCCAATTTTAAGGCCTATATACAATTTACTGCTTTTAATCGGAGGATTCAAAGGATCATTCAAGTCGCCTGCTTTGTTTTATCTTCATCATCCTTTGAAAGTGAAGCATCTGTAAGTTGGATTACATCTCTGTTTGTGATTTTGTAGTTTTTATAAGAAAACCCTAATCTCTTCTCAATCAATTCCAACTTGTGCGACTACAAGAAGAGAAGGAAGAATGTCGTCTCGCACTCCTACTTCGCTGTTTGGCGTAATCGGTGCCGGTGTCGATATCTTCTCTCTCTCTTATTTTGTAATACCGTGTTCGATCCTGAATTTCTGTGTTGGAAGTTGTAATCCACAACTGATCGGATGTTTAAATTGTTCGTAAAGTTTACATGCATATTCCCTTCTGTGACTACTAGGGTTAGGGTTCTATCGATATTTGACAAAATTGGATTTAATCTCATGTTCATTCTACTATTGATTACAACATAATAATAATAATACTTTACATCTTATTCATTTATGTAGTTTATGCTATATATATAATAACAATAATGTTTATTGATTGTATGGCTTAGATCAAGATGTGAGCTGCAAGGACAACCCTCGTGTGTTTATGGATATATCCATCAATGGACTTTGCCCTGAATGAATGATAATCGAGGTCACTTTATTATTATTGCATACTATGTATGTATGTTTGTTTCTTCGGTATATATGCAGGGGTATTCGTTAATTTGCAGCTTTTAATCAGGTAAAAGGTTTTTAACAAAGCTTTGCAGTTTGTACGATACGGTACCGGTATTTAATGTTTGTAATCTCGAATTGCTTCTGAAACCTCAAATGGTGTTTGCAATGAGGAGAAAATACCTGAGAAAATACCAAATATAACCATTGTAGAATGCATTTTGTTGAGCAATGAATCTGCAAAGAGGAAAGTGTCACAAGCTCATGTAGGTGTATATCCCATTGTGTGTGTATAGTGAATTCGATTTAAGTTAATTATATGTGAACATCTGCAGCCAGTGCTTAATGAATTTTACATTATTTGCCAATAAATCAATGATATATTTTGTGGATCTTATATTCTTATGGTCTAAGTTATACCTATTCTTACATAAAAATGTATTATTTTTTAAGTTTATAGATAAAGAAAAGAAATACCATACGGTGGGTGACACAATCAAATGACTGTGGTAGCCATGGTCAATGTACGGCTTCAACGAGGATGCCAGGTTAATTCTGATTTCTCACATATTTCTCCCTTTGGTCTATCTGAACATGTCTAACAAGCAGAATTAGATGTCAAAAGTGTTAGTCTCTTTTTAGTATAAAAATATTTGATGGAATAATCATTTCATTCATCAAATCATTATATGCCATTATCATTTCATTAACCAAGGCATCATTAGTTTGTAAATCAAATGATTTGGTGCAGGTTATCTACTGACAGGTTTGAGCTGGAGTGTTGTTCAGTAGTGGGTATCTTGTTGGAGCTGTAAGAGTTTGGGGAATCATATGCTACTAGAATGGCTTAAAATAATGATTATAAGCTGTGTAAGTTTTAGACTTTGAATATTTCATCTTTTTATTTGACCAGACTGTTTAATTTATAGATTCTAGCACATTTGTTCAATTGTAAATAACTATTTTTAGTTAGTTAATTGCCGCCACATTTGTGAACTGTTGTGCCAATCAGTAGCGCCTTTCATTTAGGATGGATGGTGTGGAATAAAGCCCCTATGGGCTTTAGCACGCCACGTCAACGCCAATTGCACAAGGGGTCCATTGTTAACTGGCTTGCTGTGGGATAAAACCCATGTCATAATTAATAAATCAATTATTTTAATTTAATTTTGTTTTTTAAAATATAAACATAATAAATTTATAACAAAAAAACAACTAACAAAAAAATTACCATAAAACCAGAATAAAAAAAGAAATTACAAACAAGAAATAAAAAAATAACCTTTTAAAAGTTTATGTAACCAACACTATTAAATAATAAAATGTTTGTGTTAAGCCACCCTCGAAATTCGCGGGGTTCTTAGACTAGTAATCATATAAGACAAAAAGGTTTTTTATAGGAATGGGAATTTTCTTTCTATGAATTTGGAAGTATGAGTATATATTTATCAGACCATGTGAATCCCATACATGTCGAATCATCACAACGATTGGGGTGAAACGTCACAACGATTTTGTGAAAAGGTGCGATAGTTGGAGTGTAATCGTTGTAGTCACACTTGTAGTACCTTGGTTGGAAATCCGTGAGAGAGTTGCTACCGATCAGGACTTGTTTCTATAGACGCACATCAAGTTTGTTATTACATCTTAGTGGGTACTGAAGCTCCATTTGCTATCAATATATAAAGTTGCTACCGAATAGTAGCAACTTGCTACTAGGGGTGGACATATTAACCGCTATAAGCGACAACCAAACCATAACTGAGATAATTGAAATAATAGGATCTATATCTTTAATCAATAACCAACCGGTTATGGTTTAAGTTTAAAAGATTTGGTTCTCGTGATTACAAAAAATAAATCGATTCTTTAGCTTTGTGTTTCATCTTCTTCACATATGCATATTTTTTATCATGATCTTCAACTGCTTCATGAGATACATAAGGAATGCACAGTGGCGTATCTAGAAAATAATTATAGGGACAACGTTTAAAAAAAATCTATAGGGGTAGAAAAATGAAAAAAAAAACGTCAAATTTTATCTTTTCTACACTACCGCCGAAGCGTCAAGGGGTAACGAGGCTATCCCTTGATATAAGGTAGCTCCTCCCCTGGGACTTGGGAGTGCATGAAAAGCACATGCATTCACAATTGGAACAACACCATGAACAAATGTAGTACAACAATGAGCTCCAAAATTGAACTTGCACCATTGGATCATTAGCCGAACCATAACCAAGAACCAATTTTGGTGGATCGTGTCCCATAATCAAGGCCAACGGTTTCAGTTTCAGTGGATCATAACCAAACCACATTCTGATTGTTATCGATCTTCAACCATATCATATTTGAAGTTCATTTTTCATGCAACATTTCTATATCCAACGTACACCTAATGCATTTCAATAAAGTAACTTTAGTATTTTAAAAAAGTCACATTGACATGACAACACGACCTCTTACCCCTTGAACCCCACATGTATCTACTATATATTAAAAGCAAAGGTCGACCAGAATACCCATACACTTTCTAAATTGACGCCTACACCCCTTATTCTTTTAAGTAAGTTACACGCTCGCTTCTAACTTTTGGTGATTGACAACTTTGACCCTCAAAACTTTTCTACTTAATAACTTGACACTTCATTTTGTTTAAATTACTTTTACGACTTTACACCCGGGGGCGGACCCAGGTAAAGGGTTACTCGGCGGGTGCACCCCTTGAAAGAAAAAAAATTAGTGTATTTTACATGGCAAAATCCCGATCGCACACCTTGAAAATGTGGTTGAATCCCTTGTTTGCACCTGAAGGGGTATGGTCCCAGATCTCGCGTCAGCACGACCGCGAGTGACCATTACCCTTATCAAAAACCCCCACCAGCAAGAACTTATCTGTGTCCGTGCGGGCACGCACGAACACAGCGGTTGAAACCAATCTGTCCAGTGATGAGAAGACTTACCTTAAGTACAAAAACAAATGTTACACATAGCGATGCGGCCTGGCACCGCATCCTATGAACATTTTCGTCACGACAAGGGATCTGGACAACAGTAACAGTCACTAAGCGGCGATGCGGCATGGCACCGCATCCCGCATGCATCTTGGATAGAACAAAGAACGCGGGAACAACTTCAGTGACCGCAAGCAGCGATGCGGCCTGGCACCGCATCCTGCCTACAAAGCATGTGGGTCTAACACCACAGTGCAAGTGGCACTGGGAACAGTCGCCTATCAGCCCACATGTGTGCAACAGTCTGACACCACAGCAGGACGTGGCATCACCACCGTAACCGACAGGTCTGACACACCTGCAAGTAGCTGTGCAATGTCAGACTAGCTACTCAACTACCTTCCTTCACTCCTCGGCTATAAATACCGACCCCAAACCAGGTTTGAGGTATCACTTCTCAACTCTCTCACTACTACTACTATCACACTTTGCTTCCTAAGCAAACTACTGATTGTCACGCCGGAGAATGGTAATAAGGAGCACCCCCCACCCCATCCTCCTTGTTACGAGTCACGGCTTGTTTCCTTGTGCAGGGAACCAACCAGCGGACGATCCGGCCAGCGATCCTCAGAAAGAAGGGATTAACCCTACTTGACGAGGCCAGTGAGTTAACCCCCACAAGTTAACCATTGTTTCATCATTGGCGCCCACCGCTACTCTTAGCACTTTTTTCCACCATCCCTTTCTCTCCAAAGATTATGTCTGATCGTCTAAATAACACTACCGGGGATAACCTAAACCCCGCAAACCAAGGGCCTACGGGGACCATTCCCCTAGCCCCAAATGTTGAACATATTACGTAAGGGGGCGCATCCCTTACGTTCGGACACGATTTATCACAGTACGCTTCTGTGATACCTCCAGGCATGAACCCTCATACCTGGTACGAGCAGCAACAAGCCTGCTGGCCGCAATATACAACAGAGCTTGCGCAGAAGCGCAAGTATCTGCGGGGCCTACCCCAGCACCGCAAACCCCCGCGGGTCGTATTTTACAATACGACGGCAGGGCCCCAACACATCCAGCCTCCAGAAGCAGGCAGGAAGACCGCGGGTAAGAGGACCATGTACGTGGCCTCTACCCACATGATCAATGGAGGAAAAGGAAGACCGCGCAAGGCGGCAAGAAGACCGGACAATGACTGGAAAGACGAGCAAGTCGTATTTCCAAAAGTCCGAGGCGGACCGCGCGATAGGCGCGCCGTGGTTATCACATGCCACCTGGCTCACTACTGCACCGAGCGATTATTCATCGACCCGGGCAGTACATCTGATATTATATACGAGCAGTGCTTCAACCAATTCGATCAAGAAGACAAGGATCGGTTGCAGCCGGTAGACTACCCATTGGCCGGGTTTGCGGGGGAAACCGTATTCCCCCTGGGCCAGATTACTTTTCCTGTACGCCTCACCAACAGAAGGCACACAAGAACGGAGGAGGTAAACTTCATGGTTTTACCTCACACCTCCAAGTACGACGTACTTCTCGGGAGGGAGTCCCAGAGCGACTTCAACATGATCACATCTGTCCCCCACTCTGCCATCGGTTTTGCAACCGAAACGGGGATCGCGATAATATACGCCCGAAGAGAAGTTATGTCTACGGACGAGCTGCGTCCAGCCAAGGTAGCAAGGCCTACCCCCAATACTCAACCAGAAAAATAGGTTCTTAACGCAAGACACCCAGAATAAACAGTTACGTTGGGCCACGCCTTGTCCCCTACTACCAAACCGCACCTGAAGCAGCTTCTCTTCAGGAACCAAGATATTTTTGCGTGGACACCCGCAGATATGACAGGGGTGCCACGTGAAATCGCGCAGCACTTCTTGAATACCATGCCAGGTATCAAGCCGGTGATCCAAGGCCAACGCCACCTTGGATCAGCAAAGAACCAGGCGATGCATGAGCAGGTCCAAGAGCTGCTCTCCGCAGGCATCCTACGGGAAGTCAAATACCAGACTTGGCTGTCAAACCCAGTCTTGGTAGAAAAACCATCCGGGGGCTGGCGCATGTGCGTCGATTATAAAGATCTCAACAAAGCCTGCCCCAAGGATTGTTACGCACTTCCGGAGATCGACGAAAAGGTCGATAACCTCGCACCATTTCGATGGAAGTGTTTCCTCGATTGTTACAAAGGCTACCACCAGGTGCAGATGGAAATCGAGGACGAAGATAAAACGGCATTCCGCACTCCCACCGGGAACTACTGCTACACAAAGATGCCATTCGGGTTACGCAACACGGGCGCAACCTATTAAAAGTTGATGAACGACACTTTTCGCGGTCAAATCAGCAAAGGTGTCGAAATCTAAATGGACGACCTGGTCGTCATGAGCATGGAGGAAGACACCATGCTTAACGATATTGAAAGAACATTCCAAACTCTGCGAAGCGTCAACATGAAGCTTAACCCAGGGAAATGCTCGTTTGGAATGGAAGAAGGCAAGTTCCTTGGATTCATTGTAACCAAAGATGGATTCAAGGTGAACCCGGAAAAAGTACAGGCGATCGAACGCATGCCACCGCCTTCTACGATGAAAGAAATGCAGCGACTAGCCGGCAGGCTAGCCGCACTGACTAGATTCTTAGCCAACCATGCAGCTAAGTCTTACCCTTTCATCAAGACCCTGCGGAGCTGTTTAAAAAAGGAACAATTCCAATGGACCGCAGAGGCTGAAAAAGCTTTCCGGGAGATGAAAGAGTGTTTGATTCAACTCCCAACTTTAACCGCACCGCGTAAAGATGAGCCACTTATTTTGTACTTGTCTGCCGCGGACAACGCGGTAGGCGCGGTACTCATAGTGGAGCGGGAAGGAGTTCAAACACCCATCTACTACATCAGAAAAATGCTCAACGGCCCAGAGACGAGGTACTCCATCATGGAGTAGTTGGTACTGGCACTAGTGCACGCGTCGAGACGATTACGACGATACTTTGCAAACCACGTCATCTCAGCGTTAACCAACTACAGGATCGGCCCGATCCTATCCAAACCCGACATCTCTGGGAGGTTAGCAAAATGGGCAATCGAGCTGGGCGCACTTTCACTGAACTATAAGCCGTGCCCCGCAATCAAAGGCCAGGTCTTGGCTGATTTCGTTGCTGAAGTACCAGCAAACCGCATTCAAGAATGCGAAGAAGAACAGAACCTTGCATCGCCACCATCCTCCGCAGAAACCTAGGCACTATATATGGATGGTGCATCCAACGAAGATGGCGCAGGTGCAGGTCTGCGACTCGTCAGCCCCGACAACCAAGAGCTTACCTATGCAATCTGCCTCGATTTCCAAAGCACGAATAACGAGGCAGAGTATGAGGCTCTACTGGCAGGGCTGCGTCTGGCAGTCAAACTCGACGTCCAACATTTGGAAGCACACGTCGACTCACTATTGGTTGCAGGGCAGCTATGCGGCGACTATGCCGCAAAAGGGGATATCATGATCCTCTACCTCGAACAAGCCTTGCAACTGAAATCAAAGTTCACTTCCTTCAATATCCGCCATATCAACAGGAGTGATAACAAACCCATGGATGCACTATCAAAACTTGCATCCACCAGCTTCCAACACCTGGCAAAAGAGGTACGCATCGAGGTTCTGCAAAATCCCTCAGTACCCCTGCGCCAAGTCAATGTCATCCAGTACGGTACAACATCCTGGATGACACCGATCATTGCATACTTGCAATCAGGTGTTACTCCCGAAAGCAAGGCAGAGGCACGCAAGCTGCAATACAAAGCGTGTCATTACCAAATGGGAGACGGTATCTTATACCGTAAATCATACCTGGGGCCACTCCTACGATGCGTCGACCCTCAAGATGCCACGTACCTTATCAGAGAAATACACGAAGGAATATGTGGCATACACGCAGGCCCACGCATGGTGGTGGCCAAAATCATGAATGCCAGGTACTACTGGCCCGGCATGCACCTGTACGCAGTTAAAGTCTTGCGCAAGTGTTTCAATTGTCAGCGGCATGCTCCCAAGACCTTGCGCCCCAAGAACAACCTGATCCCCGTCACCACCGCATGGCCATTCCAGAAATGGGCAATCGATGTGGTGGGACCTTTTCCAGACGCACCAGGTGCAGTGAAATTTATCATAGTGGCTGTTGATTACTTTACAAAATGGGTGGAGGCAAAACCGCTCGCCTCAACCACCGCTATGATAACAAGGAAATTTGTCTGGGAACATATCATCTGTCGTTTCGGTCTACCAATGTGCATTGTTACCGACAACGGTACCAACTTCGCTGCCGATGACTTTCAAAAATGGCTAAAGGAACTAAACATTGAACACATATTCTCCTTAGTGGCGCATCCGCAAGGGAATGGCCAAGTCGAGAGTATTAATAAAAGTTTAGTCGAAGGCATCAAAGCACGGTTGGGAACAGCCAGACGCGGCTGGGTCGATGAACTCCTAAGTATCTTATGGGCCCATAGGACAAGCCCAAAGACAAGTGACGGTGAGACACCCTTCAGCCTGGTCTATGGCACTGAAGCAGTGATCCCCGCAGAAGTAGGTCTCCCCTCACCTAGAATTTTGGCTATCAACAAGATCGACAACAATGAGGAACGCATGGTTGACTTAGACCTCCTGGAAGAAAGGCGTGAAAACGCTGCCATCAATGAGGCCAAGTACAAAACCAAACTTGAAAAGTACTACAATGCACGCGTCCGCATTTGTACCTTCAACCCTGGAGACTACGTCCTTCGTGACAATGAAGCATCTAACGCGGAACGCCCAGGGAAACTTGCCCCCATGTGGGAAGGACCCTACCTCATCCGAGAGGTCTTGGGCAAAGGCGCGTATAAACTGCAAACATTAGAGAGCGAAGCTATCGCACGCACGTGGAATGCACAATAGCTTCGATGATGTTACATGTAAGCCATGTTTTTTACATTCACCATGTAACCTATCTGGCCGCAGGCCATTTGCAAATAAATAAATAAACGATTCAATGCAATATTGTTTATTTACTTCTATTACAAATGCGTGTTCCACTCTGCGGTATCTACAAAAACAGATCGGCAAAATCTTCATTCGCGATACCCATACAGAGTGGTGACCACACGCAACTATTGTAATAGGCCAACAATGGCAAAACATCAACTGCCTATCCGGCTGGATATGCGAATACGGTTTTCACAAAACCTACACAATTCCTAAACCCTAACAAAAAAAAACAGGAATTGACTAATACTCATACGACAACGGTATAGAGTATACTTAACCGCGCTTTACAGCGGGTAGAGTTCTTCATACTTACATATCATCAAGATATGCAAAAGGCAAATGCAGATTGTGTTATATACAATAACATCAATTCATACAAGTTCAAACATGCAAGTAATAAAAACACTTGTACAAATTGAACAGAGCGATTAAAACTTTATATTCAAAAAATTTCTACACCTACGCGGTGCACAAGGGATTTACATAAAGTTCTTAACATTTACATGAGGAAGCAAAAAAAGGCACGCAGGCCAGCCTAGTCTTTCTTTGTACCGCTGGAACCCGCACCATCCTTGCCCTCAACAGCAGGTTTTTCCTCATCTTCCTCATCAGCATACAACACCCGCAAGCGGTCTACATAGTCTTCCGCTTCTAGGCATTCCTCAAGATCCTCAAGAGCGGCAATGGACGTCTCGTTGTACGCCGCAAGAACGGCAGCAAGAAGCGCTTCAGTGTCCACACCATGGAACCCAAACCTTTCATCCGTATATTCGCCCTGGGCCATAATATTCATATGAGCAATGCAGTGATTGTAGCCAGCTTTAAAACCAGCATCCTGGGCGCGCTACCTAATCTCATTGACACCTGCCACATTCTCAGGCGCGTTAAGGATGGACGTAACAATCTGCGAAACAAGAATACTACGGTTATCAAAGGCAAATCTAAAAAAGATAACAAAGGCAACGGATACTTACATGCCCGATACCGCGCATACGCATCCATTTGCGATCGTCCTTGAGCAGATCGAGTGAAGAAGCAAGGCTATCTCTAGCCTCTGCAAGTTCCCTCGCCCGCGCTTCAGCATCGGCAGCACGGGCACTGACCTCCTCAATAGCGGCTACCCGACTCCGCACTTCAGCCTTTTAGCAAGGAAAACACAAGTATACAAAGTTAATCAACATACTTGTGAAATATACATGCAAATTCAAGAGCAAAAGAAATTCATACCTGGAGGCCCTGAACAGTCTTGTCTAAATTGGTGCGGTCAACATTTGCCTTTTCAAGAGCCTTGGCAGCACGGGCCTCCACCTCCTTGGCCTCTTCAAGAGCCTTTGCAAGGCGAACTTCCGCCTCCTTGGCCTCTTTGGAAACCGCATCAGCTGCGGCCTTCTCCTTAACCAAAGCAGCATTCGCGGCCTTGGCGTTGGTAAGCTCCTGATGAACACGAAAGAGAATTTCATTCTGTTTGGCCCAAGATTCTTTCCAAGTCTTGCGCTCATCAAGAAGTGTCTTGCGCTCATTAGAAAGAGATTCTTTCCAACTCTTGCGCTTATCAGAAAGCAGTTTTGCAAGGGTACGAACTTGTTTAAGCTCAGCAGTTGCTGCCCACTCCTCAGTCTGCTTACGCTTTTCAAAGGCAGCCTTGTCCCTTTCAAGCTGCTCTGCACCCTCACGTGCAGCCTTCACCAACTCTTCGGCCTCAGCCCACAAACGCGTATTTTCCTCCTCCTTACGCCCCAACACCTTGTAGTTTTCCATAATGGCATTGGCCATTACGGAACTCCCCACAAGCATGGAGGAGAGTTGATTAATCTGGACCTCACTTGGCAAAGAACGGGCCCGATTGACTTCAAAAGGGGTGCCCAAACCAGCCAAAATCTCCCTACACGCGGAGGGGTCAACAGAAATATCATCCCCTTGCATTACAGTCCATGGGGGGCGGTGATAGGTCATGGCCCGGTCTACAGTATAGGTGCGGTAATAAAACCCCAATTCAGACTCTTCAGGCTGAATAGGAGTCCCTGTAAAACCCGCACCCCCAGAAGCGGAACCAGAAGCCTTCTCAGCAGCGGGAGATTTCTTCCCCTCAGTATAAGCAAACTTCAGGTTCAGATCATCAGTGTCCTGCGGGGAGATCAGATTATCAGCAGAGTCCACCATGTCATAAATCTGAGCCGCATGCCCCTTCCCAGTATCCTCCGCCCGCGCAGAGGGCTCAAGCACCACTTTAACCCCCGCATCCGCAGCTGTGTCACGCGGAGGGGAAGAAGGAGCATCAAAAATTGAAAACCCTTCATCTTGCGGTTCTGTAAACGAAGCGTAAACAATTTAAACTACAAGTACAAAGACAAAATACTTGTACAAGTTATGAATCGCTTACCAGAAACAACCACAGGTTTCGCAGGTCCCACAAAAGCCGCCCGTTTGGTCTGTATCTTTGGACGCTTCTTCTCACCGGCGTCAACAGCCTTCCCCGCTTTTCTCTTCTTCTCAGCAGCAGGTTTGGAACCCGCAGAGGTCCCACCTGCAACCGCACCACCACCTGGAACACCCAAACCCTCAAGGGTGTCAGATACTACCACGTAATCGGTATATCTGCGGAAACAAGAACGAGAGATCCCTGCCGCTTGCGGCACCAACGGAGGAACAACGGCAGCATCAGGTTTTTTCTTGCCACGACCCCGCGCGGGTTTCTCCACATGCTTTTTCTCTGCATGCTTCTTAGGGTGCCTCTTCGACTCAAATTTACCAAGGACCCCAAGAGTACCTGCACGAAGAAAATCAGCAAGGTGAACCTTATAAGGCAAGTAAGAAGGTTATGGATTATACCTTTGCCTTGCGGCAGGGGTGCGATCATTGCATCGCGTTTAGGAACGCGGAAGTTGTGGACAATGGCCAGGTTAAAACCTTCACCTTCCGCACACTTAACAATATCAACCTTGCCGGTAAAGGTTGGATCAAATATCTTCCACAACTCAGCAACTTCTGATAATACACGTACAAATCAATAACAAGCAAAGGAATAAAGAAACGGCACAAGAGTAAGAACACTTACCACCAGAGTGAGGGATAAGGAAATGTCAGCTACTGATCTAAAAGTAGCTGGCCGAGAAGCTTTAACGCTTGCCTTGATCTCGGAGGCTAAACCACCGATAAAACGAGCGATTCTTTTTGGCTCCGGGGTTACTAGATAAGGAACCAACCGGGACATCGTGTTGAAGCTCGTTAGGTAAGCTTGACAGTCAAGGTTTGTCATCACCAATGATAGAAAATCAGATTCTATCTTCTCCACCTCATGCTGAGGGCAGTAATTTTCCCTGATAAGGGCAACAAATTGATCCCACGACATATTATACAATGGGATTTTTCCGGTGGCCTGAACCAGAGATCTCCACCATGCTAACGCTTCACCCTTAAAAGACTGCGACACAAACTTGACCACGTCTCTCTCAACACATCCGCTGATGTCTACAACCGTATCCATCTCATCCAGCCATGTCATACAGTCAATGGCTCCCTTCTCCCCAGTGAAATCCTGGGGCTTGCAAGAAACAAAATATTTATACGAGCAACCCTTGTCACGGGGCCCTTGATTACGTATAACCTGCTGAGATGGAGCACTGTGGTTCGAGGAGCGTCGATCATCGTCTTTCTTCGGGTCGTCCTTCTTGGACGGTGGCTTTGAAGGCTGTGTAGATTGGGTCCTACTACGAGTCCCACTGTACTCTTCATACTGCCTTTCCAAAGCCTGTGTAACAGCGCCGTCTATGATCGCTTTCAATTCCGCACCCGTTAGATTAATTCGGGCGTCATTATTAACCTCCGCTGGATGGCTATTACCCTCGTCCGAGTTAGCCATTTTAATTGAACTGTTGTAGAAAACAAGGACAATAGTTTATTTGGGAGTTTATTATGGAATTGCCCCTTAGGGAAATTCATTAACCATGGTAAACAGAGACCATATTTGGTTAATTTATTAATCATATTTATTTAGGATTTCTATTATAATTTATCCTAATCATAAAACAATAACAGTTTTATTTGTGGCACAAAAGGCCTAGTCACGTGGACATTTTTTTATTTAATCTATGATTTCAGAGAATCAAAACATTAAGGTATACTGGCCCAATAGGCCTGGTCACAAGGACACTTATAAATTATAAGCTATGATTTCAGAGAATCAAAGCATGAAGGTTTGAACCTAGTTCATTACCTTTATCTGACAGGGAGTCATTGCTACCACTGTCTGTTGGCTCATATGGAAATGAGCAGGGCCCGTAGGCACTATATTACCACGTATGGTAAAAATATGATCATCTTCATTGATGATTTAACCCATGATTCAGAGATCATATAATTGGGTTTGGAATCTTTGAAAGATCCTTATATAATAATAACGTGTGTGATTTCAAATGAATCACATCTGCCAGGAGTGTTAACATGTTTTTCAGATGTTAACAGGGATTTGAATCTTTTGAACAGGTCTTACCATCTTGGCCCGGCCTTATAATGACCCAAAGGCTAGGTTTCACTCTTTAAGATCCTTATTTAAAATTTACATAGGCAGATTATTTCAAAAGGAATGATTTTAATTTATTTATTTTATTTATAATTTATATATGCACATAATGGCAAACATGAAATTTATATAAAAAAAAACAAACATTCTATTAATTTATTATAATATTACACGTTGCCCTAAACGGGTCTTTTCAATCAACAATTACCCACGCAGGGGTTAATCAACATGCTAGTCCACGCAGGGACTTTAATCAAACAAATTAGTCCACGCAAGGACTTTAAGCAAACATCATACCCACACAGGGGTTAACGGAAAATAGACCCACGCAGGGGTCGAAACAAACACACATACATACCCACGTAGGGGCTTAAACAAATACAGCAAAAATATGCCCACGCAGGGGCTCAACAATAATTGGAAGGATTCAGTGATCCTTCTTGTTCTTCCCTTTGATCAAGCTTGCCAATCCTTGGAAGAAGCTCTGTCTCTCCCTACGGTCACGATGGAAGCCTCGCTCTACTTCATTCAACCTTTGTAGGATTTCCTCCATTTCTGGGGGAGAAAACCGTGGCGGCTGCGATTGCGTCCGGATAATAGGTCGAGGAGGTATCTGGTACCCCTGAGTCGGATAACCTACTCCCCATGGATCTCCATAGGGTCCTTGGGGGTTGTAGTTCGCCGCTACCATGTAAGGGTCGGCCTCCGCGTAACCATAGTTGTGGTGAGTCGGTGGCTCAAACGGGTTATACGCCATGGAACCCGTATATGCCGGAATTGGGTTGTCAAACCCCATTGGCGGTGGCTGTGGTACAGCTGGTTGTGAAGGTCCACCCATTTGGGGGTCCTCCTGGTGTGGCGGATAGTGGCTGCCACTGGATTGACGTGGGGAACTGAAATGGAAGTCCCCTGCTCGTGACGACATGCGCGCACCGGTTCTCCGTCGCCTCAGCGGTTGCGGAGGTGGCGGCTGCACTGGCGGCGGTGGAGGCGGTGGCGTGACTGCCACGAATCTAGAATCCACAGAGGGATCCTGTTCCTGCTGCTGCTGATGATGATGAGGCGACGAATGGTGAGGAGGTGTATAGTACCATTCGTGCCGGGTGAACATAGCTTGGAAGCTATCTGGACCAACATAGGGTGATCCGTGAAACGAAGATCCATCGGAGATCTCGATGGGATGATTTGGCGTACCACTTGTGGGTTCGACGGGGTCCGTATCCTCGTCCATGTCGTCCGCGTGATCTCCAGAGTAGTGATCTTCTGGCCCCAGTGGGTTAAAACCCACGGGTTCTTGGATGTAATTGGCCGGGTTAAACCGGCCCCGAAAAACTGGGGTGGGGTCCCCGAAAGAATGATGAGACAGGGATCGTTGTAATGGTATGAAGGAAGGCTGAGGGTTATTCGGCTCGTAGTCCGGTTGTGGCCCATACGGGTTTTGGACCGGAAGGGTAGAGCTGTGAGATACCGATCGTCTGGCCGGCTAAAATAAGTTCCTTCGGTTTTGCCGTGGATCATCACTCTCCGTGGTACACGGAGCTCGAACATTCGAGGGTCCTGCTTCATTATCGTTAGGGGCGGTGATTGGCCCCTTGCCTCTTCCTCGTCTCCTGAAGAATCTTGGCGGCATTTTGAAACCCTGTCATTATAACATGAGATAACAAAACAAAAATATATGTAAAATAAAGGACAACACAAACAAAGTGGAATTTGTCCTATGTTATATGTCTAGACTCGAAAGTTTAGGATTGTGCAATTGTGTAACTGAGATTAAACACAAAAGGCTAGTGTTTAATTCACTCAGTGTTGGCTCTGATACCAACCTGTCACACCCCGATTTCCACGTGTCACCGGTGGGCCCGGTGGGGGAGTATCGTGACGTGGTTGGCAACATAATAGTCAAACAACACAGTAATCAATATGCACAGCGGAAGCAAATTTAAAAATATGATACAACCGAATTTTAATATTGTAATGTCAAGTGTCACAATATTCGGATGTTTATCCACAGATGGATCGAAGTAAAAATAATATTAATGGTTCAACAGACTTCAGGCATCTTAAGCTTGCGAGACTTCTAATGATGCTAAGGAGAAATCCCAGCCAATTTCGCTTAGTACCTGCATTTAATCCTTTTGGGAAAATACGTCAGTTTACACTGGTAAATACATTCAACTGACTCATTTTGGAAAATGATTGAAAATTGGTTTGGATGCACGTGGCGTAAACATTTTGTTTAACTTGGGAGAATTATTTAATATTATAATCTTGTGAACGAATTACATGTTCCTTGTGCGTTCAGTAGCCTGGATCTTGTCCGGGTTAAAGATCAATAGACACACCACAATATTCTTTTATGCACTGACGGGTGTACGCCTACACCCCGCGCTTAAGTCGTGGCCATTTCGTAAACTGATGCCTAGGATATCCGGGACATGGTCATTAACCCCCCAAAGGCTTTAAGTAACAAGACTGTTTAAACGAGCCGATCAAATTAGTCAATTACCCACCAAATGGTGGAGGATTTGATGCCCGATCAAGCGGTATGCTATATACCGTAACCCAAGCCCGTATAGGGAAAATAAGTTAAAAGTATTTACCTGAGCAAAGTATAATTCACAATTAGCAAAATGCACGTAGCTTTTACTGGTCCTCCTAATCTGGAACGAAGGTTTTATAATAACCTATTAGAATCCTAACGGGTCTTTAATTAAGCTTAAGCTTAGACCGGCTAGTTTCAAAGATACGGTTCGTACGCACGATTAAGCGAAGACCGGATAGAATGTGATTTAGACCCGAAAAGTTTGAAGACTTGTTTAATATGGGTTTATTATTCACATTCTGGATTTTGAGATAAAACCGTTAAGGTTTGACCCGTTTCGGCTAATTTATGTAAACTTGTTACATAAACCGAACCGTACGCGTAATAAGCGTGACGGGTATTCATGAGAGCTATATACAGGTTTCCTAAGTTAATTATGCCTTAATTATGTTGTGACATCAGTAAGATGTCTTTCATTATGCCCGAAACGTGTTTAAACACAAACTAGGCTCCGTAGGGGTAGTTTGGTCATTTTAAAGGTTGCAAAAGGGTTTAAGTGTTTAACTGAGTTACAGGTCTGATGTAATCAGTAAACATGCTCAAATTAATGAGTTATAACAGTAGGATAAAGTACATATGTGAAATTTATCAATTATAACCAAACTATGCCCCGTAGGGGTATTTTGGTAATTTCACATAAGCCGAAAAGCTCAAAACTGAAGTCTGAGTTTAACAACCTTTGCTTACTATTAAAATATTATAATTTGCCTCAAATATCAGTAGGTATCAACCCTTGTATGTTTAAAATACTTCTAGTACATAATATGCGTTAAAAACGCTTAAAAAGGTGATTAAAGGCCATTTCCGGGTTTGATACTTAAATCTGATATTTTTATATTTCCAGAAGGCTTAAAATAATTTATTTATCATATGTGATCAGTAGCAAAAGGTTTGGAGTCGTTTAGATGTGTAAAACTCATTTTATGGCCCGTAAGGGCAAAACCGACATTTACCGGATTAAGCCTACGACTATGAGTTATGCTCAGCCTAAAATTAATTAAAAATCTTTAAAATTCCCAAAATAATATATTACATCAGTGGGTAAAGATTTTGATACCAAAAAGTATGTTTAACTAGGCTATACGCTAATTACGCCATTTTATTAACATAAAGCTTTAATTTTGTGATATTGAGCATAACTCTAAATCTACAATTCAAACTGATGTCAAACTTTGCATACAAGTTTATATATCAGTAATTAAAGTTTCTACTCTTTTATATTTCCAAAAATCACGTTTTAAGGTAATAAGGGCATAATGGTCAACATATGAGCAATTAACGGAATCATGCATATTAATTGGTTAACTAATGAACCATGGTGTATAATCACAGAGGGTTATACTAACATGTAACCTAGTCCAATTTAAGCTCTGAGGCATTTCTAAAACATGCCTAAACGGGTCAGAACTGAAAGTCAAAGTGAAAGTCAAACTATGTGACTTTCGGTTCCGAACCGGGTCTAAACAGGAAGTTGTCGGGTTGAACATGTTTAGACATGTTCTTACACTAATTACCTAGTTAGAGTGGGAATCAGGGGAAACCCTTTTAAGGTTTTATTACCCACATAATTACCTACTTAAAGGTACTTTTGATTCGACTAATCACTGGACCATTAGTGATTAATCTTAAAGTCAACCGTTAATTACGACGGTTTGACTTTTAAGCTAAAACTAGGCTAAAACTTAATTAAGAAAGGTTAAGCCAACTTACAAAGGTCCTTTGCACGAAATGTGAACACTTGAGAGCAGCCTTGAGATCCAGAAATGATCAGATAGCTTGAAGAAGATGTGAAGAACAATGGTGCAACTTAGGTCCTTTATATAGTAGATTTCTCACCACAAATCTTTGACACATGAGTCTACAAGCCTCCACAACTGATCAACACTTGTTCCTAGTGCTTAGGGGGTGCTTTAGGGGCCAAGAGATGTGGAAAATCGGTTAAAGGTCGCGCACAATAGGCCATGGCAGACAACAGCCAACATTTGCGGAACTGGGCATCCCTCGCGTGGCGCGAGGGACCCTCGCGTGGCGCGACGGGTAGTCTGCAGAAAATCTTAACTTTTTATTTTTGCGATATGATCCTTGGCTCTTCAAAATTCGATTAGGCACTTGTTTCTTGTATTGTAAACCCTCATAATTGATCTATAAGGGCCTTAAAACATATACCCACTTCGTTAAGTCCCCGGTTAACTTTATTGTTACCCGAAAAGTCCTAACTTTCAACGTTTACGCTTTAACTCTTCGCACACGAATTTGATCATAACTTTCTCATACGTTAACGAAACTTTACGAAATTTAAATCGTGTATTCTCGTGAGCATATTTAACATTTACAAAGCTTCGGGTTTGTCAAAAGGTCACTCAGAGGTATAATTTAAACATGTTGACACATTTAGTCCCCGTAGTTTGAAATCTCTCACTTTTAGCTTCGTATGATCCATGATTTATTCGTTTGAAGGTATGAGCATCATGTAGGGTTAATGTATATTATATTTATTCACAGTTGACACTTAGAATACGTTTATTCACATACTTCCCATGTTTGTCAACTTTAGTCCTTCTATAATATTCTTTCACACGTTTTGAACATATGACACGTGTCAACACATTATAGGACGTGAATTTCCCAGGTGTTACAGTTACGTTCCGTGACAATCCATGTTTTACGTTAAATCTCTTTTATGCTATCTCAATTTTCATGTGTTTTACATTTGTACGATCCGTGATTACTGGGTTATTCTTATGTGATAAGCTTGTCTTTTAACCCACGCCTTGACATGTATAGCACTATGCGTAGTGCTATAGGAGTAGCGCACCACCCGTGAACGAGAGGTCATGTTAAGTCATTCAAATGCGGTACACGATGGGTTGACATGTTTATTCACATGCCAGTGATACGTTAATCTTGTTAACTAAGTATGTCATGTGGATTGTTTTAATTTTTTTTATGCTTATACTCATATTCCCAAAAATGGAAGCTTAACATCAAGATAGGAGTGATTTCCTTAACTTGACGATTAGCTCCGCTCACTTTTCAACTTCACCAATGAGCTAGGAGTGATTTCCTTACCTCGGAGGTAGTTACCAACTCTTCTTCGTTCTCAATGAAACTTTATATTTGAACGTTACTTTCATTTCAAGCTTGGAGACACGATACACACTATCTTCGCAATCTAAAACAAATAAAAAACACTATGCTATGTGAATTTCTTGCTATGCTTCGTAAAATGTAAGACTATGCTATGTGAAACTAATTGAACCTTTTGTGTGCTATGTGAAACTATATGTTATGTGACGCATTCATGAAAACAATTTCCTTAAACAAAACATTGGGATCAAGTCTCATCTATACTCTCTTTTGAATATTTAGATGTCATCTTTTCAAAAGTCTTCCGCTTAGATTTCGATGATGAAATCTCCTAAAGTAGGGGAGACTGTAACATCCGTCAAAATGGATTTTCAAAATCCGACCCGTTTTCAAAAAAATTTTTCCGAATTAAATAACCGTCGAAAGATTTTATGTCAAATAATAATCAATATGGCTATTTATTCATTTTATTAATTTAATTAATATTACAATTAAAAGTTTTATCCCTTTTTATTTTATTTTTATTTTTATAAAAATAATCTAGTTAGTTAAGGTGATACAAGTTAACCTAGTTAATTAATCAAGTTAGTCGAGTTCCATATAAATGAGGGGCTTAGTGTGATTATGTTGAAAACTTAATTATATCGAATCAATACAATAACATAAAACCTTTATACAAACCTACGTTTGAAATCCTTTTTGCTGCCAAACATGCCACTCAATCACAGCAAAGAACAGCTAACAACTTTCCTTTCTATTGCTTATGATCGCTGATTGATCGTATTAGACCAAGATTACGCGTTTTCCTTTTTGGTTACAATCACGAATCAGTTCTCTTTAACCGTCCCCATTCATTCACGAAATTTCGGAAACTTTGTCAACTTCCAAACAAGAAAACCAAAACGCGTCTTTATATACGACCAAGATTCATTCGGACACCCTCACAACCCCACAACATTTTCGCCGTACTTTACAACCCACCGGAGTATCAGACGCCGCCGGAATCCGTTCGGGTTCACAACGTTTCCATTGCTTTGCATCGTGTCGGAGAAGTCGGGTCATCGCCGGAAAACTTGAAGCTTGCCCGAAGCCGCTGGAGTTCACGTCATCACTGTTCGGAGACGAAGACGTGTGCCGAACTCGTACTTTCACCGGAGCCAACCGGACCAACCATTCTTGTTCGGTATATATCCCTTTTTATCTTTGTTCCTCGTAACTTCATTATTATGTCGGCCTTAATACTCATATAAGCTCATAAGAGATGAACTGGTAGTTTAAAAATAGTATGTATATATATAAGTCACTGTTATGAATAATGTTGAAGAAGAAACCAACTTGCTCTGTTTAAAAATTAAAACATAAACTGATAACATGTTGGTTTAGTTATTTTTTAGAACTGTATTTGTAGAAAACCAAATTACTGTTATTTCATATATAAATTTTCGAAACATGTTATCAAAACTTTTGTGGAATTATAATCATGGAGTTCGAAGCTTTTTCAGTAACATCGATCAGGGAATGTCCTTTCCTTATGTAAACTTTGGCCAACCTTTTGTTTTTTTTAGAAAAATGCTGAAGTTTTTGAAAGACCAATAAACTACTCATTTCCCTAAGTAAAATGATGCAAAGGTGGTTAAATTACAATTCCCTAACCCATAATAACCCAACGAGTAATTCTTTTTTTTTTATTTTATTAATTATTTCTTTTCCACTTTTATAAAAAAACTCCAACATTAAACAATTACCAAATCATTTTAAGTTATAAATCATAATGTTAATCGATTTACAAAACCATAAATATTAAGATTGTATTAACCTGTGAATATTAATGAGATCGTTATTTTAACCTAGGATAATCGCTCTTGTTTGTTTTCTTGGAATCCACATATCTTACTCGTGCGTTCTTACAAGAAATCGCAACGCAATCACTGTGAGTATACATGACCCATTTTTCCATTTTAACACTTTTGTGTGCAATATGTATTCTATATCAAACACACTACTCACTTCAAACAGCTTTATGCACACTCTATCCAAATTTCATGTGATACATTTGATTCATGTTATACATGTTATGCTATTGTAAACTCTCATGACTATGTGTTCATTAACTTTGCAAGCCTCCCCTAACAATGGTAGCGCTATAGGTTGAGAAACGCCCCTCCCGTTATTTTGGCGGGTATTGTTAGGTTAAACTATGTTAAAACCATCTCATTCATTGGGATAGGCATGTTAATTGCGTTAAACTTTGGTTTGGACACATAGAGTAACATCGTTTCGAGTATATACTGTTAATATGATCATGTTATTCACATTGGATATGGGGTCATCAGCTTGGTGCTTCCATACCGTTGGCTGAAAGAAAAGAACCCGGTGTTCACCGTCAACTGGTAGAACCCCCGGAAATTATCAACGGTAACCGGCAAACCAAGAGCACGAAAAGTGTACTCAAAGTTTCTAATACGAATCATCCCAAAAGGACTCATCTGGGAGATATGGACCTTGTAATACTCCAGGACCTCAGCAACAAAAACAGCTAATGGTAAACGAAGGTTACCATCAGTGAATGAATCGGCCCACATGGTGACATGACCGGCCGGAGCACAGGCACCGGTGTCACCTTCCTGAGGATTAACAGCCCCAAACTCCTGGGGCATCTGGATGCTGGTCATCAGTCGGTTAAACAGCACCTTTGACCACTTCAAAGGTGGTAGGCCACCACCGGGGGCACTACCACCGTCGTTTTCTTCTTCACCACCCACCGGAGAAGAATGTGCCGGGTTTTCACCCTCAGAATGGTGTGGATCAGATGGTTCAGCCATCAAGAAATATAAAGAAGAGAAGTATTGAGTTTACAAGAAAACTCAGAAAATCACCGGAAGTACAGACAGATTGGTCGGAGAAGATGAAGGGAATACTCTTTTCTTTCAACAAAAAATTTTCGAAAAATTTGAACAAGTAAGGAAACCACAAACGATTTCCCCTTATATACTCATCGCAATTAATGCGATGCAGTAAACCGACTCAGCACGTTCAAAATAGGCGAATTACACGGCGACACATGTTCAGCGACGGTTCCGCTGACGGTTATCACGCGTGCGTGGCCTCCCACGCGCCTGACAGAAGAGACGTTTACACTACTTGCTACAGTGCATTTATGACCTCGGGCAGTGCAAACGTCCTTTCATTTCAGCACATGGCAGAATCCTACCAACTTTCACCAACCCACACGTGCAATCATGACGTATGCAACAGAAAGCGACAACATTATCCAAACATAAGCGGCATGCGGTTTCCCTGGTTTACCGCACCATAACCCATACCGCATGTCGTTTTTTACATACCCCTCAAAAAAGGAAAAAATAAATCTCTACATTATGTAAAGGGGTATAACCAATATCCGCATATACCCACGAGCACACGTGGAATATGCGGAGATGACACACGAACCCGCATAGGTGTGTCAGATACTTAGAACCAGTGTGGTTCTTTGGACTGCGAAAACCGCTTCTCAGGATGCGGCCAACCGTGTTCCATCTAAGCTTCTTCAAGTTTCAAATCCCTCGTGTCCGGTTCACAACCACAGAGGGAACGCAAACAGCTTCTCCTAGGGTTGATGGACAGGTACGCTGAGCAACCGCACATCAGCAACCCTGTCTCCTGATCCTTCAAGAGCCACATCCAAGCTTCAAACTCTCTAGAAGCGAGTTCTTTGATGTAAACCGCAGACACTCACGAGTAGCTGCGGCAGAATATAATTACCCTAACGGTAGCTACGGAAGAGCCACAACTAAACCGCCACGCGGTTGATCAAAGCTACTTCCAGGAAAACTGCTTTCCAACTAAGCGTGAAGGAAAGTGGTTACAGAATGAATGCGGAAGAGTTTCAACCAACTTCCCAAGTATCTAAGGTGATCTCCTCCGGCGACACCACTTGAAAGAAAACTACTTTCCACCAAAGCGTGAAGGAAAGTAGCTCCAGAACAGTGGTAACAAGTCTGCTTATGACTGGTTACCCACCTATGGACCGCATAGAATAAACAATGGTGGGCACAACCATGCCTGTGACCATGTTTATCTGCCCATAGTCCAGATTCACATTGTTCGACCAAACACGGCCAACAATGACGCAACTACCCCACGTGGCTCAAACACATATGGCCAACAAGGTGCAGCAACGAGGTAACCGCAAAGGACGTGCGGTTACTTGAGAGCTAAACCGCAGAGGACGTGCGGTTACTAGAGAGCTAAACTGGAAAACACGAACACCCCACAAAGCAGGGATCATCGTTGAATGTCCAGTTGAACATAGAGCTTGAGCAAAGTACTTACAAACATTGCATAAGCTGACACAGAGGCTACAACTAGAGTTGTTTAACGCCCTAACACGTTTTAACCAATTTTTGACGCAGCGGAAAATACATACTAAAAATTTCTTTATAAATTATTCTTTCTTTCACTTAAATACATTAATCCCTTTTCATAAATTAATTAAAAACTAACATACGTATATCGAATTAAGTGACCACATACACACCCAAGTACAACCCATGTCTTGACTCGATCTTCAACCGCTTACACATCTTGAACAAACATTCATAAACCTGTACAACCTGCAGTCACCACAACCAATTACTTCATTAGCAACCAGTGACATAATATATATACTTTAAAACGTGCATAATCAAGCATCAACATCTCTTATTCTCGTTCATATAAGTCCATTCGTCCATCCATTTGGACACTCTCGTACGACTTCCATACTTAACCTTCACTCTCCATTATTAGTATACCTGCACTTTCATTTCATTCTTAATAGAAAACAATTAGCATCATTATACTTTCCTATTCACTTTCGACTTCTTTCTCCGTAAACTTACCTATTTACTTCCCTTGTTTAATACTTTTACATGTATCACAATAATGATCATAGTACAATATATTTTACATCTAAAGTGTAAGTCCGGGATTTACTTACCTTACTCGTCCGTATTTGTATTCGCTTACTTGAGTCTTCTTGTCCCGTTAGCCTTCCACGCTCACATCCATCTTGACATGATTCCTATACTTTCATGTCATTACATTAACATCCTTATTAGCATACATGATTATTCATATGAACGATCATATCAAGTTCATATCTCACATATGTATTTCATTAGCCGATTCAAACAAGCATATAGCATACTTAACATCATCATAACACAACCTTCACATATTATTGTCATTTAGACATTTCATCAAACACGTGGCGTGCGTACTACTTCCTAGGCATCATGTACAACCAGTTTATGCATAATCTTCCTAGTTCATTTATATTTCATCAAATCTTCTTACTAATCAACAAGTATCATTAGCACATAAACATCAAGCATAGCATCATCATATTTCTCCTAATTCATCTAACAAGAATTCATCATACCCACATAATACATCAATCTTTCCACAAGACTTAGACATAGATGGTGATTCTAGTCATTATCTTCACCATAACTAACGGGTTTCACCTATAATCATCAAATTAGCACTAACCATACGCAACCGATGTTCTATACGAGGGTTCTAACCCTTGTACATGATTAATTTCATATTAACTCACGGATTAGAACATAACCCACTTCACCCCTGATCACCAATCTTAAATTTAAGACATACCTTATGATCCCCTCGTGATAGTGATCATTTATCCATGCTCGGTTATGATTTTAGACTTCATTCCACCCTTCAATTTGAAGATTTATCAAGAACTAGGGTTTAAACCCTTGTTCTTCTTCTTCCTGATCGTCTCACACACACACGAAGTGTGTGTGTGTGTGGGGGTTTTCCTTTATTTAATAAATCATGTTTCCTTTTTAACGGTTTTGGTCCCTCAACTTCGTTTCAATTAATAAAGAGACTAACACTCGTTATCTTGTTACTTATATATACATGTCACCACTCGGTAAATTATTCCTAGTCAACTTTTATTTACGGGTCACTTTTACCCCAAACGGTAATTTACCCGTTCCTTTATATTAACCGGGTTTAAATTATCAAACCCCATTTTTGGGGTGTTACAAGTTGTGATAATGGATACATTCCGTCACCATCTCAAAGGTTGGTTCGAACCCTGCGGAACACATTCCGTCACCATCTCAAAGGTTGGTTCGAACTCTTGTAACACCTTCAGTCACCGTTACAAAGGTTGGTTCGAAACACAAACAGGTGGCTGATGACATCTGAAAAAGGTACTGTAACACCTCGAAAATTTACGTCCAATAATGTATTGACACGTAGCATAGGCTTTGAATATGTGAAAAAGTACTTTAGAGGGACTAAAGTTGACAAACAGTGAAACTATGTGAATATAAGGGCCCAAAGTGTCAACAATGGATAAATAGGCCCTACAATAACCCTACATGGTGTTTATAATCTCAAACGAATAAATCATGGAGCATACGAAGAAGAAAATGAAAGAAAGTGAGGAATTACAAACTACAGGGGCTAAATGTGTCAACATGTTGAAAGTATACCTCTGAGTGACCTTTTGGCAAACCCGAAGCTTTGTAATGATAAAATATACTCACTAGAATATGTGGTAAAAATTTCATAAAGTTTCGTTATCGTATGAGAAAGTTATGATCAAAACCGTGCACGAAGGGTTAAATGCGTCAACGTTGAAATTTGTGACTTTTCGGGTAAGCACAAAGTTAACCAAGGACCTAACCAAGTTTTTAGATGTCCTAAGGCCCTTAAAAATCAAGTTTGAGGGTCAAGAGTGCAAGAAAAATAGCCAAAACCACGTAACAAAGGACCAAGGACTGAATTGTAATATTTAGAAACTTGTTTGGCTGGTTTCTCGCTTGTACGCGCCCCGCGAGAGGCTCTTCGCGGCCCGCGTACAACCCGCCAGCGAACAAAAATGCGCAGATGTCAGTTTTTCAGGTCTGATTCGATTGTTAACAGCTGTTATCTGATACCTGAGGCTCTCCAATGGTTTTACATGCATAGAGGGGCACCTGGACAGATCTTATAACACTTGTAGACCCTTGTGGCATCATCTTGAATGATCAAATTTGATATTTAAGAACACCCATTGTTGCAACATTTTCACATTCACTTGCATTCTCAATTCTGGAGCTCTCTGGTCAGCAACAAGGATTCATTAGGCTTCCTAGTCGTGGTTAGGACTCTTGTAAGTATTCATAACCCTTTCTAATTCGTTTTAGCTTAGTTAATTAGCTATTAGTCAAACCGTCGTAAATTAAGTTTGACTTCGCGATTAAATGAAATCCGCTCAGTCATTTCTCGAATTGAAAGTACCTATAAGTAGGTATTTATGTGGGTAACAAACCCCTAAAAGGGTACTTTCAGATTCCCACTCTAACTATGTAAATTGTCGAGTCAAAGCTTACTTTAAAAAGTCAACAGAATGTGTATTTTCAAATTTAAGCATAATTAGCAATGTAGGATACATGCAACCTGTTTGATCATTAAAATAACTTGGTAACTAATGTAAGAACATGTTCCAACATGATCAACTCGACAATTTTCAGTTTAAACCCGGATCGGAACCAAAAGTCGCATAATTTGACTTCTGCTTTGACTTTCAGTTCTGACCCGTTCATGCATGTTTAAGATCTGCCTTAGAGCTTATTTTGGACCAGGTTTCACATAAGTATAACTCTCTGAGATTATACAACTTGGTTCATTACTTATCCGATTCATATGCATGTTTCCGATTAATGCTTAAATGTTGACTATTATGCCCTTTTGACTATAAAACGTGATTTTTGAAAAAGTAAAAGAGTAGAAACCTTAGTTACTGATTTATAAACTTGCACCTAAAATTTGACATCAGTTTGAGGTCTAGATTAGAAGTTATGCTCATTAGCGTAATTTGAAAGCTTTATGTTACTTAAACGACGTAATTAGCGTATAACATATTTAAACCCACTTTTTGATATCAAACTTTTTACCCACTGATGTAATATAATATTTTGGGATTTTTGAAGATTTTTATTTAATTTTTGGCTGAGCATAACATAGGTCTCTAAGTTTAATTCAGTTAATACCGATTTTGCCCTTTTAAGCCATAAAATGAGTTTTACAAATCCTTTTGACCCCAAACCTTTTTCTACTGATTTTATTTGTTAAATAAAATATTTTGAGCCTTCTGGAATTATAAAAATATCAGCTTTCCTTTAAAAACCCGGAAATGGCTCCAAATCGCCTTTTTAAGCGTTTTTAACGCATAGTATGTACAAAAACTATATTAAACATATAAGGTTGATACCTACTGATATTTTTATATAATAACAGTAAGTAAAAGTTTATAAACTCAGGTTTCCAGTTTTGACCTTTTAAGCCTAAGTGAAATTACCAAAATACCCATAAGGTGCATAGTTTGGTTTTAAATGATAAATTTCACATATAGGTCATACCCTACTGTTATAACTTATTAAATTAAGTGTATTTACTGTATAAATCAGACCTGTAACTCAGATTACTAATTAAACTCTTTTATAATCTTTTAAATGACCAAAATGCCCTTATGAGGCATAATTTGTGTTTAAATCCGTTTTGGGCATAATAGAAGATATCTTACTGATATTATAACATATTTAAAGCATATTAACTCAGGGAACTTGCATATGACTCTTATGGTTACCCGTGACGCCCTTTTCGCGTTCGGTTCGGTTTATGTAACTAGTTTGCATAAATTGACCGAAACGGGTCAAACCTTATCATCTTTGTCTCAAAATCCAGAATGTATCTAGTATACCCATATTATACAAGTATTCAAACTTGTCGGGTCTAAATCACATTCTATCCGGTCTTCGCTTAATCGTGCGTTTGAACCGTATCGTCCTTAAAAGCTAACCGGTCTAAGCTTAGGCTTAAATAAAGACCCGTTAGGAATCTAATAGGTTATTATAAACCTTTGTTCCAGAATAGAAGAACCAGTAAAAGCTACCTTCACTCGCTAATTGTGATTTATACTTACAAAGGTAAATACTTTTAACTTATTTTCCCTATACGGGCTTGGGGTACGGTATATAAAATACCGCTTGGTCCGGCATTGAATCTTTAATCGAATAGTGGTTAAATCCTTGATATGCTACGTTTTGAAATGTTTTGTTTGCTTAAAGCCTTTGGGGGGTTAATGACCATGTCCCGGATATCCTTGGCATCATCTTACGAGATGGCCACGACCAAAGCACGGAGTGTAGGCGTACACTCGTCAGTGCCTAACCAAATAATGTGGTGTGTCTATTAATCTTTAACCCGGTCTACGGATCGGGCTACCGAACGCATAAGTAACATGTAATTCACTTACAAGATTATATTTACATAATTATCCCAAGTTATAAAATGTTTTGTGCCACGTGCATTCAAATCAATTTTCAAACCTTTTCAAAATGAGTCAGTTAAATTGTATTTACCAGTGTAAACTGACGTATTTTCCAAAAGGTTAAGTGCAGGTACTACTCGTACTAGGCTGGCGGTCTTCTAGCGTCCTCAATAAGTTTCGCAAGCTTGGATGTCAATAAAACTGTTGAACAATATCTTCTTTTATTTTGATCCGCCTGTGGATCCGTTTCAACTATTTCGTGATATTTAATATTACAATTTATTAAAGTTGAAATGAATCTATCTTTGCTTCCGCTGTGCATATAAATATTGTATTGTTTGACATATGATGATATCAACTACGTCACGATACTCCCCACCGGGCCCACCGGTGACACGTGGAAATTAGGGGTGTGACAGGTACACCTTGGTACCAAGTCAAATCCTTGGCTGAGAATTCTGCATCAGACGGAACTTGCTCACCGGTACGGAAGAGACGTCACCAAAACCATCATACACAAACACATCCTTCTCAAAGGAAGAAACAATCCACTCGAACGACCTACGTCAGCAGCCTGATCTACTGAAAGTAGGAGCCATTTGCATGGCCCATATTATACCTTCTAGACACCATAGTCCAGTATCCCTGCCACATGCAACTTGCATAAGGAAGGAACACTAGACTGGGGGGACTTGAAGGGGTATGGTCCCAGATCTCGCGTCAGCACGACCGCGAGTGACCATTACCCTTATCAAAAACCCCTACCAGCAAGAACTTATCTGTGTCCGTGCGGGCACGCACGAACACAGCGGTTGAAACCAATCTGTCCAGTGATGAGAAGACTTACCTTAAGTACGAAAACAAATGTTACACATAGCGATGCGGCCTGGCACCGCATCCTATGAACATTTTCGTCACGACAAGGGATCTGGACAACAGTAACAGTCACTAAGCGGCAATGCGGCATGGCACCGCATCCCGCATGCATCTTGGATAGAACAAAGAACGCGGGAACAACTTCAGTGACCGCAAGCAGCGATGCGGCCTGGCACCGCATCCTGCCTACAAAGCATGTGGGTCTGACACCACAGTGCAAGTGGCACTGGGAACAGTCGCCTATCAGCCCACATGTGTGCAACAGTCTGACACCACAGCAGGACGTGGCATCACCACCGTAACCGACAGGTCTGACACACCTGCAAGTAGCTGTGCGATGTCAGACTAGCTACTCAACTACCCTCCTTCACTCCTCGGCTATAAATACCGACCCCAAACCAGGTTTGAGGTATCACTTCTCAACTCTCTCTCTACTACTACTATCACACTTTGCTTCACAAGCAAACTACTGATTCTCACGCCGGAGAGTGGTAACAAGGAGCACCCCCCCACTCCATCCTCCTTGTTACGAGTCACGGCTTGTTTCCTTGTGCAGGGAACCAACCAGCGGACGATCCGGCCAGCGATCATCGGAAAGAAGGGATTAACCCTACTTGACGAGACCAGTGAGTTAACCCCCACAGGTTAACCATTGTTTCATCAGCACCCCTAGAAAATAATTCTTGGGTCCGCCACTGTTTACACCGCAACGTGCAACCAATCTTATATTTTTTTTAATCTATGCCTAACCACGTCATTATCACAAACGTAACGGTGTGTAACAAAATCAAAAACACCTAATGTCATGTGTGGAAACCACAAGTTAGCCTCATCATCGTACACTGTAGCCGCAAATGCGAAACACGCGTTTTCATATAGTTAAAACTCACCACATAAGTAAATACGAAACACACGTTTTCATATGGTTAAAACGCACCACATAACGTGCTGCAACACGCACCTATAACATAAAAATAGTCATGAACAACCCACCATAAGCATTAGTTCGGTTAGACCCTATTGAATTGTGCAGGTTTTCAGTTCATACTGAAATCCCCATTGTTGATCCACAAGAAGGTGCTAAAAATCTATATTGCAATTCACCCTAATGAGCGCAGGTGCACACCTCTCTCTCTCTCTCTCTCTCTCTCTCTCTTTATCTCTCTACATATACATACACATGTGCATGTTTATATGTATATACACCAGAGATTTAGGGTTTCCTTCGAGTTATTGTTATCACAACCTACTTACAAATTAGGGTTTTGAAGAATTAGTGAAATGACAATCGATGATTGTTGCAGAAACTGCCGTATGCCTAACTCAGATCAAGTACGTTGAATGTGACTTAATGCTGTCATCAATGCCTCCATCAGTCATGTAATGATGTAATAATAATAATAATGATAATTAGGGCCCAGTTTATATTTCTGGCAATTCGTACCTACTGCTTTTCTTACTAGACCGTGGGGCATGGTGGGGCTTGGGTTGGGGCATGAGTTGACACCTGGAATTGGTGCCCCCCACCGCCTAGTGACGTGTCCGTGGGGTATGGAGGGGCGTGGGTTGGGTGCACCGCGTGGCAGATTATTAAAAAAAAATTACAAAAAATTTATAAAATTCACCCCCAACATTTATAAAAAAAACCTACAATTTCATTAAAAATTACATAATCCTAAAAATTACAAAATTCCTAAAAATTACAAAATAAAAAACCTAGAGCGTTAGGTAAATTTCAAAAAGGGCGATCTTGTCGAACGCCTTTCGCTCCTTGCCTCGAAACTCTATGTTCGCCACCGCCACCCGGTCCTCGTGGCTTAACTCGCCGCTCGGAACGGCTTCGTAGTAAGCCTTGAAACGATCGAGCTTGGGCCGTAGCTCGCGCCATTTGTGTTGGCACGCGTTGAGGTTGTGGCGGTCGTTACCGACGTTATGTCGGTAGGTTGCGAATGCTTCCAGCCAATATTTTGTTTGGCCCGGTTGCCGCCCCTTCATAGCATCAACGACGCTTGTGACGAGAGCCAATTCTTCCTCGCAGGTCCAGGATGCCATGTTCTTCGGGTTGGGGTAGTGGGTTCGTGGGATGAAGTGGGTAGCCGGTGGGGTAGCGGTGGATAGCGAAGGTTTGGGATGGGGTAGCCGGTGGGGTTGGGGGTTACATTTATAGGGGATGTTGGGGTTGGGGTGACCGGTTGGGGTGACCGCTTGGCCAAGCCCAAACGGTTTGAATTTAAAATTCAAACTTTCAAAAGGGCCCGCTATGACATGGCGGGGTCAGCGAATAGGAGGCCGCCAGCTAGGATGTCAAGACCGCCCCACGCCCGGCTTGAAACCCAAGCCCCAAGGGCCACGCCCCAACCCAAGCCCACCCGGGGTGGTGGCTTGGGCGTTTTCCCCCAACCCACGCCCCAACCCAAGCCCCATACCCCATAGTCTTATGGACGTCTAGTTGATGTTCTTGTATTATATTATTATTAGTACTTCAAGGACATCTGTCGTAGCGGTATCCAGGTCCGTAAAATGGTGTCTCATTCAAGTGGTCGAAGGGTTTGAATGTTAGGAATTGACGCACAATCACAACCATAGTTGTCAATAGCGATGGCTACGCTCGCTATAGCGAATAGCGTAGCGTACAAGTCTAGCTTCGCTAGAGTCTCTGTAGCGATAGATAGCGATGGTAGCGACCTTAATTTTATTTTTTTGTTTTTTGATATAAATAGCAATCGAATATAGCTATAAAATAGCTGGATTTTAGGTTTTTGTTAAATATACATGCAAAATAGCGTATATACCAGTGTTCTGATTTAATATACATATACAATTTTTTTCTAGTGTATCGCCTTGGTTTAAAAAAAACGAGCTTTAAGCGAGCTTAAAGCGTGAGGCGATGAAGCGCTAGGGTTGTCATTTTTTTTGCTCTGAGGCAACAAATCACGTGAAGCGTTTTGAATTGCGCTTTAAGCCCGAAGCGCCATGGTTTGAAGCGACGCTTCAGCCCAATTTATGTTTTAACTATGTTTTGTATGTGTTAAGTATGTTTTTTAATCATGTTTTTGTGTTTATTATTGATTAACAAGTAGAATATGTCATATTGATGTGTACAAATTTTTATTTTTTTTTTAATTTTGAGCGCTTCGTATACGTGAAGCTCTCGCTTCGCGCTTGAAGCTTCGCTTAAAGCTTTTGGAACCAAAACGCTTCGGAGCGCCTCGCGCTTTTTTAAACCAAGTGTATCACTGTTTATTGTTATTCGCTATGTAGCATATAGTTACCTTATCGCTATTTGTCGCGACTAAAGAACACGGGGATTTAAGGTGGTTTAGTCTAAGCTGACCTACATCCACGAGCCGCAGCTAGGATATTCTTATTTCTTTTGGAGGTGATAAAAATTACAATGCACTAGACATCTATTTGTAATGATAGAATTAGGGTTACAAACGTTCTAGACAAGAAAACGTAATTGAGGCAACATGTTTAATTCTCCGTGAGGATGAAAACTAGGGCCGACTTCCTTGCACTAGGGCCGGATGCCCTTTGCGAAGCCTCCACACCCAACATTTGAATCCTGGGGTGGACATTGGTGTAGGTTTAGGAGTATATTCGATCGTTGTTATATAAAAGAAAGATAACGTAGTTGGATTATTAGCTGATGGTTCGAATAAAGGATATGCGCGTCGTGTAGTGGATAATCGCCTACCTCACCTCCATGGTATAATCCGGTTATTATAGCGTTAGAGGGTGATAAAATGGACATGATCAAAGATAGTTTTGGATGACCTATATTAGAACTATTTAAAACAGAGGTCTTAAAGTGAAGACTACAATGGTTTATACTTTATAGTATAGCATGGACATGGATTGTTTATTTATTCTCAAATGTTAGTTTCTAGAAGCAGTTTGTTATCTCAACTTAATTATTTTTGTTTTAATGAAAATCATTGAGTTGCAGGTAAAAAAAAAAAAAATTGGATTGATGGATGGGTGAGTTGTAGCTAAACTAAGAAAATAGAAAAAAAATAATAGAGAAGGTTTAATGTAGGTGATGGTTTGGAGAGAATTAAAATAATAAAATTTATTGGTTGTAGGTGGTTGTGTGTTGCAATAGCTAAATTGTATCAAAAATAATTTTGTATCTTTTTTTTTCTTGTAATGTGTTTCTTTTAATATTTTCTTTGTTTCTCAGGCTTGTTTGGTTGTATATTGAATGAACACTATCAATGACAGAAAATTAACTTTTTAATCTTCTGTATGATTTAATGCTGTATGTCATATTGATTGTTTGATAATCGTTCTGAATTGACGTGATTCATAATCTAAAAAGAAACGTCAAATGAAACAGACAAGTAAATAATGTTATCGCAAAATCATTAACAACTTAAAATTCATAGCAATTTGATCGATATATAAATAGCGATTTGATCGATAATAGTAAGTCGTGTATCAAATATTGTTATATGCATTTTATTATTTCAATAATAATCTCTTTTTATTAAACTGTTTTTGTAGTTTTTAGTTTTAGGCATTAAAAATACACCTTTGGCGACTTTCGACTGTTTGACCCGTATCCTTATTAGTTAGTTTTCTTATTTTACTCTTTTGAACTGTTAGGAGATAAAACATATCCTGGATTTACCCATTCATATAAACGGGTCAAATCGCTACAGAAGTCGACCAATCATTTGCCAAATTGTCTTGATTTATGTTTAATATGAGATACATAATCGTTTCAGCCTACAGTGATATTGGTACTCAAGTTACATAATTACTTCTATCTACTTTTCTTAATTATACATTCTCGTTGGATGTGTTTTCTGGAGCCAATTTCATCCATTGATCACATAACCATTGTGTGTAGACGTGGCAGAATGGGCCGGTCGGGCTCATTAGGTAAACAGGTAAGAATGATCCGAACAAGTAGTTTACATGTGTGGTTCATAACGGGAACTCATCAGCGTTGATATGTCCTTTTTTGGTTATTTTGTCAGTATTTGTGTATCAAGTATGATTATAAGCTACATTATTAAAATAACAAGATTATTATTTTTTGAATAAAACACTTTAGGAAGTCCTAAGCTTAATACATGTTAGACAACTTTTGACCAGCTGAGATCATTTGATCGGTGTTAATTTTTTTAGCAATTGTATAATTTGTTTGTTTGGCCCGCTATGAACAAAATAAAACCTGAATCGACTCATTTCAATATATTTAATATTTTAATCTTGCCCTTTTCTCATAGCTTCAAAACATGAGTTATTATTATAAAAAGAAAATCGTTTTCTAAAGACATTATTTCATTTCTTTCAGGTGGAGCATTTGGAGGGAATAGAGGAGCACGGCCCGTACCACCAGAAAAAGGAGTGTTTCCGTTAGATCATTTGCACTTATGTGACCTGGTATCCTCATACTGATTTCTTTTTCTTTTGGTGAATCTAGTCGATTCTAGTTGTGTTTGTTGCGCAGTGAGTGCATCATAGAACGGTAAATGGATTGAGATGAGAAGAGAAAGAACAATGTCGAAGACACTAAACTTCTGTTTAATAACTGATCAAACATATATGTAGGGATTAATAACTATCATATGAAAACTGATGTTTGTTCGACATACATATACGTAGGGATTAAAGGCATAGTTGTCAATAGTGAATAGCGGACGATAGCGACAAGCTACCTATACGCTACGTAGCGATAGCGATCAAATAGCGGGCGCTATTTCATGTTTAGCGATACACTAGAAGAAAATTTTAGAAAAATTTTGTATGTAAATTTTACCAAAAAAAAATATAAAAAAGCTAAAAATTTTACAAAAATCTCGCTATTTACCACTATTTGTCGCTACCAGCTATATAGCGACACATGAGCACTACGCTATGCTATTCGCTATAGCGGGCACTATGCTCGCTATTAATAACTATGATTAAAGGGGACGCGACGTTTCGTTGAGCGGTTATACCGTATCAACACATCGTTTAGTTTTGCAGCCCTTTATCCGACCCATAAGTCATGGCCTTTGGCCCATACAATACATAAACTAACCAGGCTTATACTAATTGTTCTTGCAGCCTATAATAACCACAAATACGAATAATAATAGTATGAGAAGTTCAATAATAAAACAATTAAAGTGTATACTGAAGAATTAAACTTCAATAGCGTTTTATTCCTAACGGGTCAGTTGGGTAAATCAAGAGACACTCCCTCCGTTCAAATGTAATTGTCCAAAAAAATACAGATACACGTACATGTATTGCAGATTTTAGTTTGCAGAACGACTTAATGCACATTTAGGACACCAGTGCTGATAGGAGTCTTGCAAGGTTTGAATAGTAAGGGCAGGGGCGAAGCTTAATGGGGGGGGGGGGGGGGGGGGACGTCCGCCCCCCGGGATTTTTCGCTCAGTAGTGTTATATATGTAGTTTTCCTATAGAAATTTGTGGGTATATACGTTTTCACCCCCCCGGTTCTATAGAAATTTTTGGGTATATATGTTTTCACCCCCCCGCCCGAAAAATCCAAGCTTCGCCACTGAGTAAGGGTAATTAAGGGTATTAATATGACAATTAGTAAATTATAACTATCCATTTTTTGGAAGATACAGTTATTTTGGGACAAATTAAACAGAAAAATGAACAATACTTTTGGGCCCAAAATCATCATCATCATCATCATACTCAGTAAATCCCACCAACAGCAAGGCTAAGGTAGGGTCTGAGGAGGGTAGATGTAGACAGCCTTACCTCTACCCCGTAGGAATAGAGAGGCTGCTTCTAGTGAGACCCCCGGCTCGATTGTAGTTTTGTATCAAGCCTTGGATCTAAGACACATAACACTCAAACAATCGGGACAGAGACTGATTGGTGCATGTACCCCCGTGTCTTTCAGCTATCAACATCACCACATGATGCATGATTAACCATCCGCCGCTTTTAACGTTATTTTCACGAAATTAATAAAATAACGTTAAAGTTAGTACCATTTCACTTTTGCCCCCTGAGCGCCCACACATATATACATTATATGTGCACACCGCAAGCGGGGCATTTTTGGGCCCAAAATGTGTTTTAATATATACAACCTACTAATTTACTATGTTCAAATAATTAGATAATTATGATAATACTTTTTTTAACCAATTTTAACACTTAAACTATTTATAAAAAAATTGGACAAGACGCGCTCTGGCTTAACCTGGCCTCACTCATTTCAACCTGTACAAAAGGTTGCGCGTTTCGACCCGAACTCTTCTTTATTTGTTACCCATTACCCTACATGAGTGACATGCCTGTTTTTGCCACCTCTAGAAGTTAGTATCCCACAAGTAGTTTATATGATCAATCCTTCTAACTTTTGATTAACTCTTTTGTGTTAATTTGCTATGTATAGGAGAAGAAAGAATATATAGGCTGTCTCAAAACTTCAGGGCATAAATCCGAGATATGTAGAAGTTTTTCAAAGAAATACTTGGAATGTCGTATGGCAAAGTTAGTGATTTTTTACCCTTACAATTGTCTATTTTGCAGTCATCATAATATATATCATTGATTTAAACTTATCTTTTAAGGTTACTGTAAATATTTTTAGATAACTGAACCTCTTTTAGGCTAACCAAAGCACTTTTTTTTGGTACTTTGGTTAGGACTGATAAATGTTAGGTTTTCCGGTTCGTTTACGGTTCACAGTGTTAATGAAATGAAATACCAAGTTATACTAAAATAATAATTATTATTTCTAAAAAGAGCCTTCTTATACTAACCCATAAATACTAAGTCTGAAAAAAATTACATAAACATATAACAATTTCAAAGGGTCATGTACAGTATTGTTATGACCCCGAGATCTATGGACGTAGTTTTTAAAAGACTTAGTTTTGCTATTCAAAAAGGGGTAGCAGCGCAGCTTGTTGCCCGTTTACCAACTATCTCGATGTAAATTCATAACACGAAATAGGCATGTTATAATATAAAAAAAATCTCCAACCTTAGTTTATAATATTATCCCAACCTTTACAATATGGGACATTCCGGAAAATTAATTAGTAAAATTCGCTAAGTTTATAATGCATTGTATGGACGAAGCTTTAGGTTCAAGAAAAAACCGATCAATCTATGTTTATGAAGTAGACGCCTGCAATTCTTATAAGTTGTTCAGAATCAAACTTATAAAATCTTTGTTTTTTTAGGAATTTGATGGCAAAACAAGATATGCAGGAACTTGGTTTTTGGAAAGAAGACAACTCGGAAGTCTCAAAAGAGGAAAATATGAACGGAAGGATAAAAGGATGACTTTATAAACTAAGATTAGTCAACACTTTGCTTTTTTGGGTTATGATTTACGCGTTGTTTTCAGAGACGGGGATTTGAAAAATGACTCGGGTTCGATCTCAAACTTGATTTATCTGAAAAAGTTGTCGCGCGTTGGTGATCAGTCTGGTCGGACCCCATGCGGTGAGCTTGATTTACATCTCACGTAACGGATCTCAAAGAGTTTGGTGTGAGCCTGTTATGGTTTTCAAGACTCAACCTAATATCACAAATTTTGTCCATCTTTTACGCTTTTTCATATAGTATGTTATAGTATTTAAGTTATTTTCTCGTTCCATTTCAAGTCACATATTTCGCATGTTGCCCATTCGTATGCGCCGTGTCATGCAATCCGTCACTGTGATTTGTGTTTCATACAAATTTCTAGCTTCAGACATCGGGTACACCATAAATGGCACGAGCCGTATACCACTACGGCTCGTATCATCATTTCTCTCCCGACAAAGAAAGAAGTAGAAAGAACTGATGTGACACTGATATGACGAATACGACTTGTATCACTTCTTTTGGCTCATCAATACGGCCCATATCACTTGTGGTTGTGTAACTGTATAATGACCCTGTTATACTTTTATATCTAAAAACAAATTTCAATGATTAAATCCATTATAATTGAGGCTGGGTTTGGTAAAATAAATGAGACATATTAAGCAAAAAAGGTGTAGGTTAACTTTAATCTGAGTATTCGTTTTAAATATTAATTATGCAAATTAATTCAACAAGCTGGAATAGCTCAGTTGGTTAGAGCGTGTGGCTGTTAACCACAAGGTCGGAGGTTCAAGCCCTCCTTCTAGCGATTTATTTATTTTTATTCTGATAAAATTTGGTCTTTATACAAGTTACTAAATATATAAGAATCTAATAAGTCACTTTTCTAAACAGAAAAACTAACATCATAAATGAAACGTAATAAAAAAAATTTAGGGTTGAGTTAAAAACGCTAAAATGATTTTCGTTATCATATTTTAAGCAAGTTTAAAGTTTTTTTTTTAAGTTTTCTAGTGCTTGATACTGTGAAGTTGGTTAAGCTTCAAAGTTTTTGAGTACTTGAATTGCCATAAGTGTTTGAAGGATACATTGTTTGTCAAACAAAAGCGATTTGTAAGCAGATTACACACATGTTACCTAGTTTGTAAGGAAGCCCAGTATGGGCTCATGGAGGGATTGTTTGTCAAATATAAGTGATTCGTAAAGCAGATTTCACACATGTTACCTAGTTTGTAAGACTGCCTGGTATGGGCTCATGGAGGTGCCACACGGGCAGTGGAAGACCGGTAACACTATGCCCCTACCCTATATAATAGTGGAAGCTACGACGTCCACCACGTGTTTCTCCTTCTCTTCTTTATCTCTCTATTTAATATTAAAAAAAGGAAGGACAGGGAAAAACACCATGCCTTAGGATAGGTATGGAGGATGGGGATGGAAGGGGATGATGACGTGACGCTGATGTGGAGGATGAAGATGGAAAGAAGGTTAGTATCCATAACACCCAACCTAAATTTAAGATCAATGACTCACCACTTTAACCTAATCCATGTGCAAAGAATTTGAGAGCTTGTTGAACTTGAAAGCAGGGCATTGATTTCAATATTTTGTGTACCACACAATTTCAGATATTTTTTTGAGTTAAATGTCATTTTAGTTTCTGTTTGGGCCATTTTGTTAATTTAGTCCAAATATTTCATTTTTCGCTTGTGGGTTCAAAAATGTTTCACCGTTGCCATTTTAGTCCACTGGGTTAACTTCATCCATTTTTTCTGTTAACGAGAAGGGCAATTCGGTCATTTTATATGGACAAATTGCCCTTCTAGTTAACAGAATTACATATAAAATGACCGAATTGCCCTTCTTGTTAACAGAAAAAATGGATAAAGTTAACCCAGTGGACTAAAATTGTAACATCCATCAAAAATGGATTCCCAAAATCCCACCCATTTTAAAAATCTGAATCCTAACCCTTGAACCTTGGAAATTTTTGCGCGAAATAAATAACCATTTAAGGGGTTATTCCTTAATTTAATTCATTTATTGATTTGTTTAGTTATTTAACTAAATTAATTAGTATATATTGTATTAATACATAAAAGATTTAAAAATAATAGTAACATTCTAACTAAACTTCGTTATATTGGTTAAGTTAAAACATTAGAATTAGCTAAGGGGATTTTGGTAGCCTCTTAATGACCATTCAGATGCTACCTCTTAATGATCAACGAGAAACAAGCATCCGTTTCCTTTTTGTTCGCTAATTTTCCGCTGATCTTAATGATCAACGAGAAACAAGCATCCGTTTCTTTTTTGTTCGCTAATTCTCCGCTGATTTTTCGGAATATGTTTATGGACTCCGCGTTTTCCTTTTCCACGACCAATGTGAATCGAGCTCGCCGGAGTTTTACGACGGAACTCGACTCGACCCATTTCGGTATACACTTCTTTCAAACCAACTCATATATGTTTCATTCATACACAATTGAACTGGTGATTGTTAATAGGAACTCTTTGGTTTTTGTTAGACTAATATTCAAGTACAAATGGAATCGAAGACGTATCAGTGTCGTTCTTTTCTTTTAATAATAATGATGACCGACGGTTTTTGTTTAAAAGAAAGAATCTATATATATAATAAACAAAACCATTGGGGGACACTTGTCACCCTATGGTTTAAGACAACTCAGCTGCATATGTGGCAGTACATGTGGCATAACTAGAATTGAAGGATTGGGCAAGCTTCTTTGGTATGTTTCTTTGATATTCTCTCTCTCATTCAATCATTCACATCAACCGTTTACCCCTAAAACCCTAAACGGCGATTTTGATTATCGCCTCTTCAATCGATCTTCTTCCACGACGATTCTTCTTCTCACCGTTTCAATCGATCCTGTTCCACGGCGTTTATCAATCTCCTCGCCTTCATCAGTGATAATCGACGGTAAGGATTCCGATATGCTCTTCTTTTCCGATTGATTTAAAGAATAATCGTTGGTTTCGTTATTTATTGATTTAGGCACTGAATGTTAGTTAAAGATCCATGTTTGATTCTCTGTTTGGTATTGTTTTTTGGCAACAGTTTTCGAATGGTTTGAAGTTTTCGCCGACGTCCTCTGTTCATATATTCAAGCTGAAGGTTATTATAATCGTCTCACTTCAACATCATATATTCAAGGTAAGATTGTCAGCTCTTAACCCTTGATTTGAACTTTTAGGGTTTTGTCTGTTTACATTTTTAGCGAGATTCTCGATTTAGGGGTTCGGTTTTATTTGAGATTCTCGATTTTGTGTTTATTTTGTTTGATTTTTGATATTAGTGTGTTTCAGTTTTAGGATTTTGAAGCTATGATGAAATACTACATGTTTCCACATGTTTTCAGTTATGGTTGAAGGAACATGGTTCATTTGTTTAATTGTTTTTAAAAGCATTCAAGCATCTTCCAGTTTTGATTTGAACAAAACTGATAATGTAAGGATGCAGAAACAAAAGTTTTTCAAATGGCCACTTAATTTTGATTAACACAGCCCCTGTTTGAAGTTATTGTTGAGAATTAAACCTCGATTTATGTTGTTTTTTGTTTACAGTTGGAATCTTATTTGAAAACTATATTCATATGGATTGTTATCTTTTAATAATTAAACGGGCCAAGATTGACTGTTTGATGCTTAATGTGTTGACTGACCCTGTATGTGTTGTTAAATTAAGATTCAATTAGGATTTTTTTTTTTTTTTTTGAAAATTGATCGGTTCAGTTTTGATCACCTTAGATGCTTTATTTTATACCTTGACTAATTCACATGATTTGCTAAATTTTGAAGCCTTACAAGAAGATTAAAGAAGGTATATTCTTTTTGGCATTTTTTATATGTTTTTATGTTTGGATTATTCTGTTAAAAATTGTTTGTACTAAACGGGCCAAGATTGACTGTTTGATGCTTAATGGATACAACTGGTCATCCTGGTCGGGTTGGTTATATATCACGCTGGATCTTATTGTTTTTTTTATAACCGTTTTTTGTAGGTTTTCAAGACGATGGAAAGTTCATCAAGGTAATTTATTAGGTTCAGTAGGTTATAAGTTTTAATATTTTTTTATTTTTATATCTATATTCTTTATTCGATTTCATCTTATCATTTATTCTTTTTTGAATTTGAATCAGTATGAGGCAGCCTTCTTTATGTAGAGTTATAAATCGATCTGATGAACTTCTTATGGTAATTCATAAATTCTAACATGAATTATAAATTTTAGAGTAAACTGCAATTTTACACCCTGAGGTTAGGGGCCATTGGCATGTCTACCCCCCCCCCCCCCTAAGGAAATAATTGCAATTTTGCACCCCACTGTTAACCCTTATGTCGCAACCTTACCCCCTGTTAACAGTCAACGGTAGTTTGACCTTATAGGTGAGGGTATTTTGGTAATCTTACCCAATATTTATTATTATTATTATTATTATTATTATTATTAAAAATAAATAAAACACAAACTTACATCCCATCTCGTTCATCTACATCACTGCCCACACCAACCACATCTTCTACCAAAACCCACCACCATTACCATAACCTGAACACCAACTCACCATCTCAATCAACCACCATCTTTATCGTTGTCTACCACTCACCACTTCAACCACCTTTCTCCGCCAATAACCACCACCGCATCCGTTGAAATTGGGCCAATCGAGATGACTAGTTGCCGGAATTGAGACGACTAAGACAGATCCACCTCCCGCAACCGCCTCTGGTTCAACAATTGCCAACGCCGTTCACACCTCTGCTGCCTTGACCACCGCCACCATCAACTCAGCCACCACCTCCTTCCTATTCCAAACCCTAACCCTAGCCGCCTACAGTGGTTCCTATTCCAGATCTGGGTTATTAGATGATGTAGAAGTTGGAGTGGTGGCTAGGGTTTGTGTGCTTCTTTCTTGTAGAAATAATCACTGCGTTTGTGTGCTTCTTTCTTGTAGCAATAATCAAATGAAGATGTTTTTTGTTCATGTGCATATAGGTTATTATGAAGATGTTTTTTGAATCTGGGTTTGTTTTGTTTTTATGAAACATCATCATCAGTTGAATCTGGGTTATTATGAAGATATTTTTTGAATCTGGGTGGTTTGTTTTGTATGAATCTGTTATGTTCATGTGCAGATGTTTGGGTTATTAAGTCGGTTTGGGTTTATGAATCTGGGTTTTTTGAAGATTGATTATGAACAAGTCAAAGGGGATTTGTTTTGTATGAAGATTGATTATGAATCTGTGTTCATGTTCATGTGCAGATGTTTGGGTTATTAGATCTGGGTTTGTTTTGTATTAAGATGTTTTGGGTTATTAGATCTAGGTTTGTTTTGTATGAAGATGTTTGGATTATGAATATGTGTTCATGAATCTGATGATGATGATGATGAACCTGATGAACTGATGATGATGATGAAGAATGAACTGATGATGATGATGAACTTGATTCTTGATTTTTTATATAATTTTAAAAAGACAGGGGCAAAAACGACTTTTCACACATTATAACAGTCAAAACAAACGTTGAATTAACAGAATCTGTTAACAGGGGGTAAGGTTGCGACATAAGGGTTAACAGTGGGGTGTAAAATTGCAATTATTTCCTTAGGGGGGGTAGACATGCCAATGGCCCCTAACCTCAGGGTGTAAAATTGCAGTTTACTCTAAATTTTATTTTGTTGCTATCATGAAATTCTATTTATTATTATTGTGTTTTTTGTTTTGTTTTAATTATAATATAATAATATAATTCTAATTTATTTTTAAAGTTCTTCCTTTTCAATGGTTGGTCAGATGTCGTTACACATTTACGACTTACATCAGGCTGCTTGGTAATTTTGAATCCTTTAGACTGTACCAGATTCAAACTAACATATTGTGTTAATTGTGTGAGTCATACGGGTTTATGGACATCTCTCTTATCTACATCTTCTTATTTTACTGTAAGATTATTATTAAATTTCTGTTAATTTTTCTTATTATATTACTTTTTCATAACAGTTTAGAATTCTAATATTTTTACTTTGTTTTTCGTATCATTCCTACAGGTCATACCTGAGTGTATCCTGCCGAAGTCCCATGATTATACACTTAGTGATTTAATTTCAACTATCTATCTAAGCAACAAGACGTTTCATGTTAAGATAGAAATTGTTGGTGGTAAAGTTTGCTTTATCAACGGTATTGATGTTATTGTTAGTCTATATCAATTGGAGGCCGGTTGTTATTTTTATTTTACAAAATGGTTTGGTTATTCTTTCCATCTAACATTTTTTGGTAAAAATGGCGTTGAAATGAATTTTGATGATGTAAATGTTGATGAGGTAACTATACATTTCGTTGATTCTTTATATAATATTAAATTATTAATTATATGTTACTATATTTATATTGAATACATTTAATAATTTTTATATGTAATGTTTTCAGGTTGAAGTTGCACCTGTTGATTGTGTAAAAGATGGTAATCCGATTTCAGATGATCCGCCTGTTTTGGCTGAACAAGAAGTTGGACGTTATATTCGTTTTGTTCGTATGGTTGCTGAAGATTTTGTAAGTGTTAATATGTTTTTAGTAATTAATAAATATTACATATTTTATACTTTTTATTGACATAATACATAGATTTTTTAACCTTAATTTTCTAAGCATATATTTTTTAAAACGATACAGATGCTGCCTGATGATGTTTCAGCAATGGCCAAACTGCATTTGGGTTTAAAAAGTATCACTATCAGACTTATGCATCTTAGTCCTCCAATAGAGTTTCCTAACGGTACTAGACGAGAGATGAAAGAGAAAGGTTATCGTTATGCTGTAAGGAGCTGGTCAAGATTCATGAATACCGCTGGCCTTGAGGCGGGTGACACGATTTATTTTTGTTTTGATGAACTTGAACAAGTTTTGATTGTTCAAAGGGTTATTCCTCATATTAGGCGTACTTAGTACTTTTTTGACATTTACTTTTAGTCGTTTGGTTTTGATATGATATATATTAAAATAGTAATGGTTATTATATTTAACAATGATTATGGTTTTGAAGTTTAATTTACCACAAGTTTTATTATTTTACCTGTTGTTTCAACGACTATACTGACAACATATTATACAAATATTCTAGGTGTAAAAAGTTTAATATATGTTTTAAGTAATGTTGTATTCCCCATTGTCGCATCGCCAATTAGCGTAATATCATAAATAAAATTTAAAATGTAAATTTTGAAAGTTTGTCTTGTGGTAATTTATTATTTTTAACACATTTTCTTTAAAAGTTTGCCTTGTGGTACAATTTGAATGAATTTAATGTTTTATCTAATTAGAAGTGTTCACTTTTATATAATTTAATTACTTTTTTGTAGTAATTTGCTTAATTTTAGAAATTACAGTTCTAATTCGGGGATTTTGATTACATGTAGTGTTTTCACAATCTATACTATCTATTAAAGGAGATTAGAGGATGACCTCGATTTGCCTACTTGTCACGTTCTTAGCTATTAAGGAAGAGAGGAAGACACAAAGGATGTGTCAAACACAGTTTAGATGATACATGTTCAAGGTAATAAGAAGAAACCATCTGTTGAAGAAGCAACCAGTGAGAGTGTTTTGCTGGAAACATGGAGGGGTCGGTGATGTTGTCGAGGAGTGTCAGGAAATGCTAAGTGATAACATTTCCTGAAACTCCTCGACAATGTCACCGACCCCTCTTAAAAATTCCATCAAAACTCTCTCACTGGTTGCTTCTACAACAGAGGGTTTCTTTTTATTACCTGAACCTGTATTATCTCAACTGTGTTGATTGACCCTGTATGTGTTGTTACATCAAGATCTGCCGTGTTGTTGCAACATGCCCTAATCGTTGCTGGCTGCCATTCGCAGCTGTTCTAGGTAGCGTTGGCTGTAATCGATGTTTGGTTGATGATAATTAGATCGATGTCACCTAAGGGATATTCAGTCAATGATGTTGATGAAATGCTTCTCACCTGAGACTAAAACTATGATGAAGTAAACGTCTGCCCGAATAAGTGAGGTCTGACATTTTCAAATCATTTGAATTACTTTAGCAAATCATTTAGTGTTGACTGTGAAGATTAATAAAAAAGTGAATTCAAAGTGCATTTTTCTTGTCCTTTCAACATGAGGCTATGATGATTTTGTAGATCAGAGTAAAAATTGAATGAAGATAGCATTATGGCATGGCAAGGTCATAGGATGGCAGTTGTTCATGCAACCTCTCTTGCAGCCATGGTGTTGTCATCTTTATGCACAATCTGAGCCTGACAGTCTGACAATATAAATGTTTTGACTGAACCTGTATCATCTGAAATGTGTTGACTGACCCTGTATGTGTTGTTACATTAAGATCAATTAGGATTTTTTTGATTTTGAAAATTGATTGGTTCAGTTTTGATCACCTTAGATGCTTTATTTTATACCTTGACTAATCCACATGATTTGCTAAATTTTTAAGCCTTACAAGAAGATTAAAGAAGGTATATTCTTTTTGGCATCTTTTTTATATGTTTTTATGTTTGGATTATTCTGTTAAAAAATGTTTGTACTAAACGGGCCAAGATTGACTGTTTGATGCTTAATGGATACAACTGTTCATCCTGGTCGGGTTGGTTATATATCACGCTCGATATTTCGGGTTGATGGTTGATGAGGACAACTGGTCATTTGGGTCGGCTCGGGTATATGATTGGATCATTCAAGTTGATGCTTGATATGTACAAGTGGTCACCTGGGTCGGGCCGGGTCGGGTTGGTTATATTACGCTGGAACTTTCGGGTTTGATTTATTGTTCTTCTGAATTGATTACTAGCTCTTGAATATCAATTTTTTTCGTTTTATTATTTCTTTTAACTTTCAGGATTAATTCAGTTGTGTAGCCATCTTAATCGACATCTAGGTTTCAGCTGCGATTTTTGGGAAATGATATGTAAGTCATTGGAACATTTAATTTTTTTTATTCATTTACCTTTCATTTCACTGATTTCTTAGGATTATAAATTCAATTCTTTTATATGACTAGATTCATTATGTGTGACATTTATTTTGTTCATATTAGGTACAAAGAAGAAGCCGAATGATCTCAAATTGTCAAGATGTTCAAGCAACTAGCAAGTGTTTGGATGATATTCATGCTCTTAAACACTTTCTATAACAATTATTACTTAATATGATTTGTGTATTGATTCTCTAAAATTACTTGATTCAAATTTGTGATGAATGATTAGTCCCTTTTACTACTTGATTTGAAAATATATTTAAGATAAAATTTCTATAATTAGTTGTTATACATGAATAAATGACTTTATCTTTTTTTATATAATGTTCTTTATTTTCAACCATATAATACATTCACATTTTATAACATTTGGTTCATATTTTGATAATTTCTTTTTTACTCGACCGGTGTATATTGATCGACATATTTTTTATGCAACAGTATAAGACTACGTATTAATAAACTTTACAGACGTGTTATAGAATATGAGATTATATATGGATATTAATATGGTTTTGGTTGAAGCCCACGTATTACGCGGGCATTAACCTAGTTGATGATCATAATCAAACACAAAATTTATCGCTGCATATTAATCTTCTTTTTGGTAATATAATCAGGGGGTTGGTTCCAGTACAAACTATATTTATCCTACAAACCGTAAGAACAGATCCTAGCACTTAAAAAAGTTAAATTATCCCACATACCAAAACAATACATACATAAAAGTAGCACTTTTGAATTATATTAGCACATGAAAATTAATCAAGATAATTGATTTTAGCACATATTTGAATGATATTAGTATTTTTCTTAATCAGCACATTGAAAATAAAAGAAAGTTCCAAATAAAGAATTAATTGCTTGTTAGCATATTTATAGGGAATTAAATATAATTGATATTATTTAGAATATTATTTTATCATTTCTCTATAATTGGTTCGATGCCACGTGATACTTTTTAAATGGTTCTTACAGTTTGTATGCGAAATGTGGTTTGTATTTGATCCTACTCCATATAATCAGAATGGAACTTGCTTTATATTTATATTTTAAAGAGTTAGTTTCAAAATTTGGGGTTTACTTTTAGAGATCTTTTTTTTATATAACTTAGTAAATAACTGTTTGTTATAACTAATTATAAGAATAAGATTAAGGTTTATTATTTAAAACCTAAATGATTTATTGATTAATTTTAATAACATAAAATATTAATAAGGATAATCTATAAATTTTTAGATATATTTGTAATATGTACATAACTAATTTATAAACTATATTTATCGGAAATTATATTTAGCATATATGTTAGGCTATGATGTGTGGATGGAGCCCCAAGGGGTTTTATCATGCCATGTAGGATCCATGTCATCGCCATGTCAGCAAAGGGGCTTTATCATTCCCCTCTTTAATTTGGAGGGTGTGGATGGAGCCCCGTGTAATGATTAAGTAATTATTTATTTAAATATTTATTTTTTTAAATTAAATGGCAATTTTAATAACTACAAAATTAAAAATAAAAACATAATTTCATTAAAAAAAACTACAAAGTCAAAAAAAAAAAACATTACATACTAGAAAAAAAAAACATAACATACTAGAAAAAAAAAATACAACAAAGTCATAAAAACAAACATAACATACTAGAAAAAAAAGGCAACATACTTAAAAAAAACTACATATATTTGGCCCGAATTTGTGCCTTACGAGCCTCCAAAATGACTCGGTCCTCCTCCGAGACATGTGACAGATCCCTTGCGAGAAAGTCCATGTCTCTCGCAATTTGTTTCTCCATTCTCATTTCTTGTTATTTTTCCCTAATGGAGATTATTTGCTTCAGATCTGCCTGGAACTCGGTAATCTTTGACGGGCCATCTGATTTAGTAGATTTTCCACGTGCCTTTGCCTTGGCTTTACTTTTATCCCTACCAGTTGGACGAGGCAGCTCTTGGGGTTCTTCAAACTCGTCAGCATCCTCGTTTAGATTTATTACTGTACGAGCATCTGACCCAGAAGGTTCGGTGGTGGATGTCGATTTGGACCGTTTGGATCTTGGGCGGGTTGGGTCGAACGGTGGCACAAGGTGCCACTTTGGAGATTTGCGAAGAAGCTCCCATGTGGTTACCAGGTTAAACATATGCCCATGGTGCATTCTATACTCGGTGTGGGCTTCGGTCAAGATATCGACATCGCTCGCACCACTTCTCCTTCGAGTGTTATTGACGGGGTTATTGTATATGTTGTTGAAGTTGCTAACCTTCGTCCTCAAAGCCCCCCACTTTCCCGAAAAAGATTCGGGGTTTCGATACACGCCACGACCCATTGCGGCGAAAAACTTATCGCGTATACGACCCCAAAATACCTTTATGTCTTGGCCGTCTCCTAAAAAAATATTATTTAGACAAGCATAAAAAATATTATTTAGACAAGCATAAAAAATATTATTTACAAAAGCATAAAAAATAGTATTTAGACAAGCTTAAAAAAATTATTTACCAACAATCTCGTCCTCCGACACGTCGAGCCAAGCTTTTGCCAACTCGAACTCTTCCTTAGACGACCAAAATTCTACCTTCTTTGTCGCACGTTTTTCGGTCTCATCCTTCTTTTTATGGCTTCTTTTTTTCATAGAAGAGGATTCGACTTGGGTTTCGGGAACGAATTCCGGTTCGCTTGTGTCTTGGGTGGGTATGTTTGGTGGTGGCATGTTTGGCGGAAAAAAAGGGGGTTGAGAATAATACCCGAAATATGGAGGAGGCATCGGTTGAGTGGTGGGATGAGGAGAAGTTGGTGGCATTGGATAATATCCAACATCCCCCGTACGCGGGTCTCGGCGATAGCGGTGCTCTTGCTAGTTGTTTTGCAAAGTTTGCCAATACGGATTGGTCGGATCCCATGGGTTGTTTGGGTTGTTGGGAAACATTGTTGGAAGTTTAAAAAAAAATGAAGAGAGTTGTATAAAAATGGAGGTAGAGAGTGAAAGGAATGATTTAAAAAGAGGTAGAAGTTGATATTTATAGTATGATTTTATAAATAAAATAAAAAGTAAATCCAGGTCGCACGAACTGGCAGGTCTGGTTCGTGAGGTATGGGTTTACTATAAATAGGTGAGTCCAGGTCTTCATTTATAACTTTGTGATTCCGGAGACGAAGTGCTGCCGAAGTGTCGAACGATCTGTAAACACTATCAAATCAATACAATCGACAGTTAAAGTGATTCTAAGTGTGAATCTAGCTGATATAACATCAATACGTCTGATTTCGCCTTTCGTATTGATTGAGAACTCTTCTGAACGACTCGTTTGATCGAATCCCCGATCCTACAAGTGGTATCAGAGCTCAGGAGGAAGAGTTCTTACCATTTCAGCTTGTTTTCACGGATAAAACTGATTTCTTCTCATTTCTACTCATTTTTCTACACTTTTTCATCAAATTTACCGAGTTTCCACGGCTAAAATGACCTGATTTTGACAAATAGCATGTAAAACGTTGTTTTAATCAATCCGTGAACAAATCAGAACCAAATTCAACCTAAAACTTGATAAAAATTGACAAAATCATGAACTTTTGGACTTGAAATCGTTTGAATATTGACTCAGATCGTTCGAAACATCTCCAAATCGCTTGAAAACTATTCAGGTCGTTCGAAAAAATACTCAGGTCGTACGGAGTGAATCCAGATCGTTTGAAATCTTATCAGGTCGTTTGAAAGTTTAACCAGGTCGTGTGAAATTGTTATCTCAGATCGCACGGTTTGATCCAGGTCGTTTGGGTTTTGTTGTATCAGTTCGTTTGAATCAGGTCGTGTGAGAAGTTGGTCCAGGTCGTATGAAACTGTCCAGACCGCACGAAGCCTGATCCAGGTCATTTTAAACTGATCAGGTCGTTTGAATTTAAGTTCAGATCATTTGTAGGTAGTTCAGGTCACACGGTTTGAGATTAGGTCTAGATCGTGTGAGTTAGGTCCAGGTCGTACGAGTTGAAAGTATCCAGGTCATACGAGGAGGGTTAAGAACATTCAGGTCGTTTGAGGTTCACCAGTTCGCACGAGTTAATTCAAATCGTTTGAGGAGTGTGAGATCGTTTGAACTTTGTGTTTTTGTGAATCTTTTCATCGAAACATGGAAAACGAATTTTACAACGCATTTGCTACCCCGATCACTATGGCTCAGAACGTGAACTTAGAGAATGAAATGGTCACCATGCAAAAACCGCCTAAGCTCATGAATATCGAGGAGTATAGTGGATGGGAGGAACGTTTCGAAAATTGGGTTCAAGCGAATCACTTAGAGGAGTGGGAATGTGTTGAAGAACGATATGTTAGACCGATTGATGAATACAGAGAGATTGTTGCTATTAAAGATTTAGTTGATAAAGAGAAAAATAAATACAAAAGTGAAAAGATGATGATCGGTATACTGCAACAAGCCATTAAGGAAGACATCTTGATCTTATTGCAACACAACGGAAGTGCACACTTAATGTGAAAAGCACTAAAAATGAAGTTTGTTGGAAGTTTAGACATGACCAAGAACAAAAAATCGCTTTTGAAGAAAGAATTTGATCTATTTCATGGATTGAAAACTGAAAACACCAAAATGATTATAGAAAGATATTGCAATTTGGTGGTTAACATGAAGCGATTGGATATCAGGAAAGATAGAGAAGAATGGGTGGAAAAGTTAGCTGATGCGTTGCCACAAGATGTTTGGGGGACGTATCTTATGATTTTGAAGAATAATGGTGAATTTGCGAATCTATCGCTGAGCAAGTTTATTGAAAAACTCAAAGTTCAAGAGATGGAACAACGGAAGATGGCAAAAATGAAGAATTCTAACGGTGAACAGGACATTGGTTTGTACTACAAAGGAAGTACGATTGATAAGACCAACATTGCACCAAAGATCGAAACTGCATTTAACGCAAACAGTTCTTCTGGAGGGTCATCTCAATGATCAAACAACAATAATGGATTCTCTTCATATCCATCATTTGATCCAAATTTTTCAGCAACCAATTCTAAACCGCAAAGCTCATACAACAATAATGGCCAAGTAATACAATGCAACATTGCATTACATCTTCAGAATGGTCAGAATTTCTCGGAAGAGGTTGCCAAAGGTCATATGTCTTTATTGGTGACCGTATTAGAGTCTTATGAAAGTTTGGTAGCCGGAAGGATTGGTAATCCAATGTTGACCAAAGAGGATTATGATCAGATTGATGCTGAAGAGATGGAACTAATGGATATAAAGTGGTGTATGGCTAGTGTGTTGAGAATAGCTGAGAAGTTTAAACAGATCACTGGAAGAGATGATTTCCGTGATACTGGAACTTCACCTTTAGGTTTTGATAAATCTAAAGTTACTTGTTTTCGTTGCAGGGAGAAGGGGCACTTTAAGTGAGAATGCACAAATCGCGAAGCAAGTGGAGCTCAAAATCCATTCGGCAACAATGATTATCATCGAAAAGCGATTTATCATCAAATTGCTCTACAGCCGCATCAACAACAATCTCCACAAACTTCACATGCTAGGAAGGATCCGATCGAAGAGCCATCAAAGAAAGCTTATCTAGTTCATCAAGAAGATGAAAGAATTCCAGAAGGTTTTAATTGGGATCATTATGATCCTAACAGAACTTTAGATTCTAAAGCATTTGTTGCTCAAATTTTTGAAGATTCAACTGCTGAATATGAAATAGTGTATGCTTATTACGAATCTCAGCAATTCAGTCCTAAAAAGAAAGAAGAAGAACCAGTTTCAACAGAAGAGGCTTCAGAAAAAGCACCAATCTTTGATCACTCATCAGATGAAGAGAGTGATGATGACAGTGAAGAAATTCGAAAACTTGAATATTATAAAAGAGAACTTTCACCTGTTAGGTATAATTTGTATTTTGCAGGTAAAATGGAAGAGATCAAAGAAAGACAAGTTGCGAAAAAGAAGAATCATAAGGCAGCAATTGTTGAAGAAAAGGTCAAACCTGAGGAAAATGTTCGAGTAGTAAAGAAGCAGGTTAAAGAAATTCCAGCTATTAAGGTTGAGAAGGAAGCAGATACTGAAAAGATACATGAGAAGTGTGTAAATTGTGATACTGTGAAAAGGCACAACAACAAATTGATTTATAACATGAACAGACTGAAAGAATCTTATGATGTTTTAAACAAAGCTATGAATCAATATAGCAAGTCAAGCAATGAACAAGAGATAGCTATGAAGACACTCAATGGAGCGTTCATGACGAAGCAGAAAATCATCAATCAGTACATTGAGAAATGTGCTGAACTTGAACAAAAATTGGAAACTCAGAGGATAGAAACTGAGAGGGTAAACATGTTATTGAAAAGTTATTCATGTGCTTCTTACGTGATTGACAGGATTTACCCTACAGTAGAAGGCATGGAAGCGTTTGAAGAGAAGAAATCAGAAGTAAAGAATACTGGTAAGAAACATAGTATCAATTATACAAAGTGTCCACCCCCGCTTGAAGAAGGATATTCTCCACGAAATCCTAATTCAGAAAGAGTAAAAAAGGCAACAAATTTAAAGTGGGAATCTGAATCTTCAGATGGATTGCCAGATAATATTGACATCACCTTCACATTGTCTGACACAGATCATGAGTCCGAGTTAAATAAGAAAGTGGTCGATCAGGTGTTGGATAAAGATGAAGAGTCAAAGTCAGAATCTAAATCTGAAAATTCGAGTTCATCAGACAAAAGCTCGAGTACACCGGTCAAAAGGGTTTACAATAATGATTTTCTGATATCAAAAAATAATTTGAATGACGAAACATTCAAAGTAGCATATACTTTGAATGACTCCGACAAATTATATTCTGATGAAGAATTTCCAATAAGAAGTGTACAAACTGAACAGATTAAAAAGGTTTTCAAATTAACAGAAATTAATATTTCTGAAATAAAAGATAAAAATCTTTCTAAAAAACCTAAACTATACACTTCAAGAGTTCAACAAAGGTTAAACAAGAAAAAAAAGGTTTTGGTCCAAATCACCATAAGAAACCAAATCACAAAAACAATTTCAAAAAGAAAGGATTAGTTTTTATTCCAAAAGAAAATGAAAAATATGTTAAAGATTTTAAATCGAAAGTTGTTTTTATATCAGGAACATCTTCTGAAGAAGAAAAAGAGAATTCGTTCAGAAAGCAGACGAATAAAGAATTCCTTGCTAAGAAGCAAGAGGGAATGAAGAATGATGTTGCTCGGAAGAAAGAAATGAGAACATGTTATCAATGTAAAAAAGTTGGGCACATTGCATGGAATTGTCCAAAGGCAACCCAAACAAAACAGGGAGTCTCTGAAAACTTGAAATAAAAGTTGGTTGATAATGAACCACCAACCGAACAATTTAAAGTGTTCAAAAATTCAAAATTTGAGGTTGGTGAGAGTTCAACACGTTTCTACAAAAGAAGAGTGAATCTGAACAACCACAAGTGGGTTGTTAAGAAATCAGAGGCACTTTCTAGCGATGAGTTTGTTTCTTCGGAAGCAAAGGAGCCACTTTCTAGCGATGAATCTGACTCGTCAAAGTCTGAGGAGCCACAAGTTGAGCTAAAAAGAGAAAATTCAGTTCCGCCAATGGATGACGTAAACTTTCCACCATTGCGGACTGAAAATTTAAAACAAAAAGTTGGAAAAGTGGAAATTTCGAATCAATTCTATTCTGGAAAGAAAGAATTCGATGTCGAAAAGGCTTTCAATAGGAAAGTAAAACATATTTTTGGAAAAATGGTCGATGGTAGGGCAAAAGGGGTAAAAGAATTTTATGAATCAAAGAGGAGAACTTACACACCGAGTGAAAATAACTCTGTAGGATCGTTGAATCGATCAAACGAGACGTTCAGAAGAGTTATCGATCAATACGAAAGGCGGAAACAGACATATTGATGTTGTTGCAGCTTGATTCACTCTTAGAAGTAGATTAAATGTCGATTAGATTGATATAACAACGTTTTACAGGCTTGGCGACACTTCGGCAGAGTTTCACTACCGGAATCAGAAGTTACAAATGAAAGACCCAAGACATCTATTTATAGTGACAGCCAGTTCGCATGAAACCAACATCCCAGGTCGTACGAACTGCCAGTTCGTACGAACTGGACTTGTCACTTCGTGCGAAGTGGCTTGTTCAGCTTTGTTTCCTGTTTTTCTCGTACTACGTGTCTTGGTCTATCAAACCTATTACATGACTCGATACAAGATGAATTCGACAAACATATGCACCAACAAACTCGGATGCACTCAAGGCTGGTCAGGCTTGGGTGTCAGCATTCTTTGCTTGAAAATCCTGACTTGCCGGAGCTCCCAAGTTGGTAATCTGTAACACCCCGAAGTTTATAAAACTTTATAATAAGAAATATAAAGTATTGAATAAACAAGAATAAGCTAACTAGAAAATAAGTAACTTAGTTAGTTAGGGGACTTGTAATATTGTAAAAAGAACAAAATGCTCAAGTTATAATCCAAACTAAAGTTGAAGGGCCTATGTTCCTAAATTCGAAACTTAAATACATAAAAACAAAATTAAAACACACCAAACACCCACTTTGGGGGTGTCTGGTCGATCAAGAAGCAGGGGGCGACAAGGGGTTCTTCACCAAACCCTAAGTCTCACAAAAACCACAAATTGAGGGCTTTAATCAAGTCAAAATCGAAATCTGAACATAGATTCATGATCACCTAGTCAAAGGGATCATAAGGTATGCCAATTTAGGTTATTTTGATTCAACTCAAATTCCTAGCATATGATGAAAATTGAATGTTTAGCTTGATTTTGTATTGCATGAATGAAATTAGAAGAGATATGGTGTCTAGGGATGAACCCTAGGTGAAATCTTGTTAAAAGATTTCATGGTGATTATAGAGTTTATAACCACCATTGTAGGTGATTAATGAACTTGAAGAAAACTTGATAAGCCATAGAATTATGATCTTGTTCTAGCATAATCTGAATTTAAGAGTAAATCTCAGAAATATTGATGTTAAGACATGTGTAGAATTGTCTAATGGAAGCTAAATTGGATGATAATTACAAGTCATGAACTTGGTTTTGATGATATCAAAATCTGACCCGTTAGGTGTTCAATGAAACGCCTAAGTGAGGATTAAAATGTTAAAAGTAGAGTAAAAACGCAGATTTGATTATCATAAAGAATTATGTGTTAATGCTTATAAAAGGGTTCTAAACTTATTATGAATTGAACTCTTTAGGTAAAGAATCCGGGTCGTCAAGCGGACAAGCCGGGGGAGGAGATACGCGTTTGAAGGGATGTAAGGACTCTCAAAATTTTCCTAAAAATACCCGTAAGTGAAAACCCGGACCCCTGAAACCATACCACGTATCAAAATCAAGAAAAAACAAACATTTTAGGTTTCAGGCGGGCCGCGTAAGAGACAAGACATATCTTACGCGGGCCACGTCAACCCTGAGTTTGACCAGATAAGTATCCGGGCCACGTATCAACCACCTGTCAAACCTAAGCCCATGACCTTGCAAACCAATACGTAGACTGGGCGGCCACGCGGGCCGCGTAAGATATAGGGGATGGGTTACACGGGCCGCGTAAGGCCCTAAATTCAGCTATAAATAGCCCGTCACTTGCACAGTCCACTGATGTCGATCAAAACTTTCAAAAACTAAAGTATATCACTCTGAAGTCGAAATTTTATATATAATTAGCGAGGCGCTGCTCCGATACCGGGTATTAACTCGATCGCTGCTACGATTCAATGTCCGATCGATTAAACTATCCAATGGATGTTTAAGTGCTGCCCACATTAGGGTTTATGCTTTGTCATTCGTCATTAAATCGATGGATGTTTAAGTATCGCATTTTGTCATTCGTTGTGAAGGTTTTAATCTCGTGAGTTATCGTAAATGCTGTATTAGTTACTAACCGAGTTCGTGTGCATGTTATTAAATATAGGTTAAAAGGCTAATCAGTAGGCTAAGCTCTGCTCATATAAATCTGCAATGTTCGTCTTGTATCATGTAATAGAATAGGATAGGTTAGAATAACCAGTGCACGAGGTTCGAGAAACGATGTTTAGGAGTTAAGGGAGTGATTTCGCTCATATGTACATGTCCATATAAGCGAAATCAGAAACATCAGATTTCGCTCATATGGCATGGTCATATAAGCGAAATCTGGTCAAGTATAAATAGGTGCACTGTTCATTCATTTGGTACGATTCAGAAATTGTAACAAAGTGCTGCCAAATTGCTCTCATGTTGTAATCTCTGTTAAATCAATACAAGAGGCATTATAATTAGTTTGAGTGTCTGTATTCATTGATTCCGCCTTTGAATCGGATAAACAACTCTTCTGATTGACTCATTCGGGTCTGACAACGATCCTACAAGTGGTATCAGAGCACAGGAGGAAGAGTTTAGCTCATTTGCATCAAATTTCTGTATTCTACTCCTTCTTTATTCAACAGAACAAAATCTACCGGTCAAAATCAGATCAAAATTTCACAGTTTGTGTAAAATTGGAAATAGATAAACCCTTGAAAGTTTCATATCTAAATTCGGACTAAAAATGGACAAAAATGGACATCGAGTTGATTTCGCTTTTACGGACAATGTATGATTTTGCTTTTAGGTCCACATGATTTCGCTCCAGTGAACATAATTTCTTGGGATTTCGTTCCAGAGTACATCTAATTTCGCTCATGTGTACATATGTCAAAGGGATTTCGCTGATTAGGTCTTAGGGATTTCGCTCATAAGGTTCTAGGGTGATTTCGCTTATACAGACACATGTGATTTCGCTCATACGTCAACCTGATTTCGCTTTTGTGAACCAAAACCCTAATTTCGCTCCAATGTCAGCATGATTTCGCTTTTGAGTCACAAAGAAATTTGATTTCGCTCGAAAGTGAACTTTTTCGCGTCAAGATCATTTCACGACAATCAAGTGTTGGTTTATTTCAGATTATTGGATATTGTTTAAACTGTTTGTGTTTGTTTTGTTTGCTCTCAGGTGATTGAAGATGTCAAGCAACGGTGAAGAGTTTTACAACACATTCTACAACGCGTTCACTTCCGAATCAACAGATAGAAGATCTGAGATGAGAGAATATTCAAGAGAGATTTCGGAGAACTTGAAGTTTGAGAACATGTATGGAAGCCAACAGAAGCCACCAAAGCTAATGAAAGTTGAAGATTATAACTGGTGGAAAAACCGATTTGAGGGTTGGGTAAAAGCTTTCGCTCCTGAAAGCTGGTTAAAACTGAAAAATGGATATATTGAACCAGTAAAAGAGGGAGGAGAGTTAATAGATGCGAAGGATTTCACAGACATAGATATAAAAAATGTTGTGGCTGAATATAAAATGATCACATTAATCAAACAGTCAGTAAGAGAGGATATTATCTCGTTACTTGAACAAGAGAAAACTTCAAAGAGTTTGTGGGAAGCGTTAGAGAGAAAGTGTGTAGGAAGTAATGAAATTGTTAAAAACAAAAAGAAACTGTTGCGTAAAGAGTTTGATCTTTTTAGTTGCATGAAAAATGAATCTGTTGGTAAAATGATCGAGAGATTTGGACATCTGAAAATGGAGCTGGCCAGACATGAAATCACATATTCTGAAGAGGAGCTAGTGGATAAATTGTTTGATTCATTGCCAAATGATCAAGAGTGGCAATACTTCGCTTTAATGTTGAAAAATACAATCAAGCCTGAAGATTTGAAAGTGGATTTGCTGATTGAAAGACTTGAAAGCCATGAGTTGGAGATAAAAAGATCTAAAGTCAACAATCCAGCTTATCAGCAGAATGTAGAGCTTTACTACCGAGGAAATGCACCACAGGCTGGATGTAATAACCATAAATTTAAAATCATTATTCTAGAAATAAAAAGAATAATAATAATTAATAAATTAACAAATATATTATAATCCATCTTTCTGTATATCAACCAAAACTATTATTAGTATTTATAAATTACTCACTAGGAAACCCTAATTAAGACACCCAAGTGATTCTGCACCAACCCTAAAATTTTCAGAATTTTCAGAATCAGGATTAGGGCCCCTAAAACTCAGGGGGGGGGTATTCCCTACTTAACGATTATCTTAATAACTTGCGGACGAAGTTGAATTTAATGATTTCGTCGACTCAGCTAGCCTAGTCCCACACGTGGCAACCCTATACATAAAATAAGTTCTCTCGCGGGCCGCCTCAAGTTAGCTTAAAACTCACGCGGGCCGCCTAAGGGTCAAAATTCGACTATAAATAGAGGATGTTGGGACTTGATTCTGGGCACAAAAACGACGATCAAACTCCAAAATTTCGCTGAGTTATCGTCCGATTACTCTCAAAACACACACGAAACACTAATTAAGTATAGCAGGGTGCTGCAGAACAGGGTAATAACTCGATCGCTATTACGATTCATTGTCCGATCGATCAATATATCCAATGGATGTTTAAGTGCCGCCCACATTAGGGTTATACTTTGTCGTTCGTCATTAATTTGACGGATCATCGTTAATTCGATGGATAAAGTATTGTACTTTGTCGTTCGTCATTAATTTGACGGATCATCGTTAATTCGATGGATGAAGTATCGCACTTTGTCGTTCGTTGTGAGAATTTGATCTCGTGAGTTATCGTAAATGCTGTATTAAGTTACTAACCTAGTTTGTGTGCATGTTATTTAAATTAGGTTAAAAGACTAATCAGTAGTCTAAACTCTGCCCGTATAAATCTAAAATATTAGCACAAGGTAGCTTCACTTTGGAATTATTAAGGTACGGATCCTTACCCCACTTCTTATTGCTTCATATTCAAATTGTTATAAAACCCATTAAATTCGTACACTCTTCACGTCTTTGAGTATCGATTCATTTGACAGTCCGTTCGAATTCTATTCTAATCATTGATTTAAGCTTTCATGTCATGCGATAATATTATGTTAGTTGTACTCATTATCGCATGTTCCAATATATGTTCCGTTCTGTTATGAAAATAAGTTTTATAAGTTATGTGAATAAGACCATTTGTACTCTGATACCCTGAGTATCGCTTCTCGTGGAGTGTCCCACGAGCATGTTGTTACGGCATCAACAGCATGTGCTCCATCTGTGATGGAGAGATTAGTTCACGGCATCCCTAGGTACAAGTGTGGTACAAAGCTACTAGGAGGCGTATGGATCGATCCTAGAATTTAAGTTAATGAGGTGGATAGCAGGTATGCCAACTGGCCATCTCATGTGATAAGTTTGCAGGAGTAGCTACCTGTGTATTGTCACGTTTTCAGTTTGCTCATGGGTACATCCGTAAGATATAATTATGAAATTATGTTCTTGCATCGTATCATTTTCGCAATAAGTTTCCTCCGAATAACATTGCATATAAAGCGTTATTTGTTCTTTGAGCCTATAATTCCGTACTGAGCATTCGGCTCATTCCGTATAAATTTTGTATTTACAGGTCAGCAGGTTACTTTGGGCGGGGAAAAGAGAGAAGAATAAAGTCTAGGAATAAATCTGAAGATGTTAGTTAATCAAGTCGAATGTCTTCGATTGTATATTAACCTTAAGTTAAATTGTCGTGTGGCTGTATCCTTGTCAAATAAATAAATGGAATCATGACTTTTGTTTATGATACTGTTATTGTGACACGTCATCCCTTCCGGGTTGGGGTGTTACACTGGATCTCCAAAAACAGCATTTTCTGCAGAAAGTTCAAGATCAGTAAACAATGAAAGTCTTCACAGTGGTTTTCACAGTGGATCTTCTTCAACAATTTCTGATCAATCTGCTTCAAAGAATTTATTCCAGTGTAATATCGCAGTAGATTTGAAAAATGGGCAAAATTTCAGCGAAGAGTCAGCAAAACAACAGATGGTTTTCTTGGCATCTGTACTTGAATCGTATGAAAGCCTCGTTGCAGGGAAGATCGGCAACGCCAACTTGACAAAAGAAGATTATGATCAATTAGACCCCGAGGAGATGGAACTAATGGATATAAGATGGTACATGGCCAGTGCTGTTCGTAGAGCACAAAGGTTCATGGAGATCACGGGGAGGAAGTCAATTGGTGGACCATCTACCAAACTGGGATTTGACAAATCTAAGGTGACATGTTTTAAATGTAAACAAAAAGGTCATTTCAAGCGCGAGTGAAAAAATGCGTATGCTGATGATTCTGAAAATCCATTTAATGAAGACTATTACAAGAAAGCGATCTACCATCAGAACAAATCTGAGCCTCCAAGGTTGAAACAGCCTGATGAAAAATCAAGGGCTCTTGCAGTTATATATGACGATGAAGGTTATGACTGGAGTCAGGTTTGCCCTGAAGAAGATGCAGTTGGATATGCATTTGTGGCTGATGCTGATCCTGATAGATGGTGGAAAGCAGACTATGCAAGATGGGAAATCGGAAAATTAAACGAACCATTCAAAGAAGCCCAGAGAGCAAAACGATGGAATGATGATTTGGAATGTTACATGGATCCACGGGGTAATCCAGTTGTTGACCCATCAAAAGTGGATTTCGAAGCTGTAACAAATTTGCTTCCAAGGCAGGCTACTTTCAACACACGAATGTTATCTGATAAAGCATATCTGCCTGATTTGGAGAAGAAGATAAGAGAGGTTTGTGAAGCAAGTCTACCGAAGGTGGTAGAAATGAAGAAGAGAAAAGAAGAAGAATTGAAGAAGATGATTGAAGAAGTAAAGAATGTTGTGAAGATCGCTGCTGAAGAAGCTCAGAAAGCTGAAGAAGCTCAGAAAGCTGAAGAAGAACAGAAGATAGAAGAAGCACAGAAAGAAGAAAAAGTGGAGAACAAAGAGCAAGATCAGAAAGCTGAAACAGAAGAATCGGTGCTGAAAGAGACTGAGGTAAGAAAATTTTCTGATTTGTCAAATGCCAAAATTGTTGATGAAAAAGAAAACAAGTACAGGAATTGCATAGAAATATGCAAAGTCTGTACTGAAAAAGAAGAAATAATAAAAGCAAAAGAAATTGAAGCAACCAAATTTGAAAATGTTTTCAAAATAAAATGTAAAGAAATGGTTGAAACAGAAGAAATTTTGAAATTAAAAGTCGAAAAGCTAACACAGAAATGTCATGGTCTTGAAGAAGAAAATAAGATTTTGAAAGAAAAGTGTACTGCTAATTGTGTTGATTGTGTTGAAAAAGAATCTAAATGTCAATATTTACAAAAACAGTATGATTCTTTAAAGTGGTCGAGTCAGAGAGTACAAGAAGCTTATGATACTTTGAAGAGCCAAGTCAAAAGTTTTGATCAAAGATTGTCAGAAACTTTAGTCACTAAAGAAATGTATGAAAGAAAGTTTAAAGAAAAGCAAATTGAATTAAGCAAATGTGTTGATGAAATTGCTAATCTTAAACAAGTTTTAGCTGAAAAAGAAAAGGTTGTTACAAAACTTCAAAGTTATCATAACTCTGCGTACATTCTCGAACCCATTTTCAACATCACACCAGATAACAAAGATACTGACAATTACAAAAAGGGTATTGGTTCAGAGTTTCATCAGGTACCACCACCATTGAGAAACAATTATACTTTTTATGATGAGGAAAAGGTGGCAAAGGGTTTGAACATAGCTGACCAGTTACCTGAAAGTATCGATGTGACTTACTCCAAATCTGATGATGCTAATGATTCAGAGGTGGTAAGTAAGGTTGTTGAAAGCGTTTTGAAAGATGAGTCTACAAAAGGTAAGTCTGAATCACAAGATGAAGATGAAGGAAATTTTCATGATGGTTATCTAAAAAACACAAAATCCAAGAAAAATTTGGATGATGATTCAAAGGGATTGGTCTATACCATGATTGGATCGGACAAACTATTCTTAGATGTTGTATTCCCGATTCAGAATGTGATTTCAGAGAAGGTCGATAAAGTTTTCAAAATGGTTGAGATTGAGAAGTCGGAAATTTCAAAGTTTGTTGGTAAAAGTCATAAATCTTTTTATAACAAACCTGGTTTTAAGAAGAAAAACATGAAGGCTGGTTTGGGTTATAAAAAGAAACAGAATCGAAAACAAAATGAAAAACAGGATTTGCAACAAAAATTGAATTTTGTTCAAGGAAAAAGTTTGAAAGAAGAGAAAAAACTCAAATTTGAACAACAGTCTAATGAGGAGTTTGAGACTATGAAAAAGAAACAACAACAGGCCAAGGACGTTTCAAAGAAAGTGTGTTTTAAATGTGATCAGATTGGACATGTTGCACGAAAGTGTCTAAATCAAAAGCCTGTTGATGTTGAAAAACAGAAATCTGAGGATGTGAAACCAAGGTCAACCAGATTTGATTCGAAACAAACTTGGAGGTACAATACAAACAAGTTTGCTTCAAATCAAACTTCGAAATCAAACTTGAAAAGATTCGATTCAAGACAAACCTGGAATTCTCACACACCCAGATTCAGAACAACACAAAGTTGGAAAACATCAGTTGATATGATAAAACCTCAACAGTTTTGGAAACCAATTGTTGTTCAGAAACAAAGTGTTCAAGAAGAATCACATTTTTATAAACGAGGAACACCGACGGGTCAAACATGGTCTGTTAAGAAAAATGATAATTTGGTAAAAGATGAAAAAGTTGAGATTAACATTGATAATGTGTTTGAGAAAAATGAAAGAAACTATCCAGTTTTAAATGGAAAGATTCATGGTCAACTACCTGAGTCTAAACAAACTTGGGTTGCGTTGTTCAAATGAATGTGCAGGTGCTCAACGAAGCTGAAGATTGTGAAAAGGGAAGTTGGAGCAGCTTGGCACAGAAAGAAGGTGCAGGACCCTGGTTTGGTTGAACAGGGAGTTTAGTTTAATTGTTTTCTGTACATAAATAAACAATATTTTCAAAACCCTAAAAATTTGAAAAATTAAAAACCAAAAATTTGTTTTAATTTTGTTTGAATAAATGTTGATTGAATACGCCGAAACCCTCACGGCTGAACAAACATGATTAATCTCACGAGATTGAAAAATGGTTTTCAAACTGTAAAATATCAATGTGTTGTAAATCATGGGGGTATGTATATTTTCTGCAAATCAGAGCACTTTAAGCAGAAAATGGATGGCGAGACAAAGCTATCAGTATTGGTTGTCAAGTTTTTTTTAAATGATTTTGCATTTTAGGGGGAGTAAGAATTTGTCAGAAAATACAAAAACATTTGAAAAATTGAAAAAGCTAAAAACATGATAAAATTAAAAAAAATTGAGTTTTGCGTAAAAAGAGGAAATGATAGTACATCAGCAGACAGTTACAGTATGCTAAAGAATTGTAATGATTAAATAGCGTTAAACAGTCTCACTGATGATATGCCGATAGGTTTTTATACATTTAGTAAACTTTTTCGGGATATAAACATAAATTCAAACTTGCTTATTTCGTGGGGAACACTACTTGGATATATAGGTAACCCCTGAAATCTCGTTTGAAAGGTCCCTCTTTCTGAGATACTAGGTTTTTATACTCAGTGATATCTGGGGTATTATTCCGGGACTTCTGCTGAATGGAAGTTCTGACCTAGTCCCCGAATAATACTTTCTGCATTGCTTGAAATATAGCGCCGCCCTCAGCAAATTGATGAAACAATAAAATTGATAGTCATTGTTGTTGTAATACAAAAGATCCTCTAAAGGGGACACACCAAAAGTCGAGCCGTCATCTCTCTGCTGAACGGAAGTTCTGACCTGAGCTCTCACGGTTTCATACTATAATTTATTCCCCTTACAGATATCATCTAGGTATACTCACCTGTAAGACTGAATATTGGGATCTGGATACGGGAATATATTCAAGAGGTGGGACACATGAATGAGTTTAAGTTCTTAAAACACCTAATTCGTATCCTGAATTAGTTGAAGTTTGTGTGAAAATTTAAGTGGATCGGTATATCGACAATCTAAGTGAATTGTTTAATTCTTAATGTGTAACTAAGCTCAACGGTACTTATGACTTGTCAAAAACTGATATGATCCTCTGACGCAAACTCAAACAAAAATATTGTCTGTAAATATGTTTGTAAATATTTCTTTACAGCTTTATGTTTTCAGAAAATACAAAAAGATTTTGATTTCTGCTTTATTTTCGACAACTGATATTTGAGATGCTGAGTTTCAAAATCTAAGTAAGCTGATTGTGTTTCTAAAAATTAAACAAGTTCATTAATTTGAAACTTGTATTAAAATCAAAAATTCAAAAACAGATTGTCATATCTCCAAGGTCATTAAATTGGACTTGGATGATTAACTGTGGGGGATTTGGATGCTTATACTGTTAAAGAGTCAGTTTTAATCCTGTTTGATGAAATTGCAAATTATTTGTATCTTGATGATAGGGGGAGTGTTTAAATGGTTTGTTTTGTCAGATTACGATATCTGGAAGTTTAAAATGATGTTACTTATCAAGTGTATGAGTGATTGCAGAAAAAGTCCAGACTACGATCCCGAGAGCAGAGTCTAAGGGGGAGTCTGAAGACAAGCTGAAAGTTAGGAGAAGCTTGTAGATGGAAAGAGAGGTGTCGATCCCTAAAAGCACGGAAGCTTGACGAAAGGGGGAGCCTGCTGATGATAAAGCTGTTGATGATAGAGCCAGTGATGAGATCCTGGTGTAAGAGTCAAAGAGAGAAGTTGATCAAAGAGAAAGATTGAAAGATGCTTTCAATGTTACAATCTGAACGAAACGGCAGAATGATCAAGACAGAAGAGGTGTCATAACATAGACTAGACACTGAAGACTTCGTCAATATCCGAGGGGGAGTCTGTTGGTGCATTACGTCTATTGACTTCGTCTTGTATCATGTAATAGAATAGGATAGGTTAGAATAACCAGTGCACGAGGTTCGAGAAACGATGTTTAGGAGTTAAGGGAGTGATTTCGCTCATATGTACATGTCCATATAAGCGAAATCAGAAACATCAGATTTCGCTCATATGGCATGGTCATATAAGCGAAATCTGGTCAAGTATAAATAGGTGCACTGTTCATTCATTTGGTACGATTCAGAAATTGTAACAAAGTGCTGCCAAATTGCTCTCAGGTTGTAATCTCTGTTAAATCAATACAAGAGGCATTATAATTAGTTTGAGTGTCTGTATTCATTGATTCCGCCTTTGAATCGGATAAACAACTCTTCTGATTGACTCATTCGGGTCCGACAACGATCCTACAATGTGAGTCATTCTTTTTTTATCAAATTGATTTCAAAAGCATGTTTACTTCAAAGTTATAATTACATGGATTAAGTCTTTGTAGTCACCAAATTACAGCCAGTATGTGGGGTTTTGTATACATTACTTGTTCCCGTCACCATTGGACAACGAGTTAGCCAATGGGTGATCTGACGATAGTCACAGAAACGAGTCGAGTGACAAATACTGTGGGTAGTTGGTTGATCTCAGGGAACATTGTAATCGCTCTTAATACTGTAAATTATAACAAACGCGTCGTTTTAGTAAAAAGAATGATTCACCAGTATTTCCTGCTGACAAAACCTTTTTCAAACATGTTTCAGGTGATCTGTTGTGATCCAGGAAAAGTGCCGTGAAGCACTACCAGCTTAACGAAGTGGCTCAATATAAAAAATAAAGAAACATGTTTTGTAAAATAAAGATTTCTCAGTGAAATCATATAATTGTAAATTATCGGGGTTTAATCCCGAGTTGTGAAATAAAATAATCGGGAAAGTTACAGTTTTAAAAAGATCCTGAAGAAATCTTCCGCTGTTAAATAAATACCACGGGATTTTCTGTTCCACGGCTCCTGAAACGGGTCAAACCGGGTCGGGGGCCGTGACAGAAAAAGGTGGTATCAGAGCCACTGATTTAAGCCAATTAAGTATTTAGAAAATACTTAATTTTACTAATTGCTATTCTGTGATTATGTGTTTTATTAATTGAATATTTGTGTACAGTATGGGTAAGCAAAAGCTTTCAAACATCTATCTTAAATTAGATAGGTCATCAAACGAGAATGGAAGTTCATCCCAAACAAATTCCTCAAAACCCTATGCAAATCCTGATGAAGGAATATTTGTTCGAAAGACACACTATGAGGAACCACTTTCTCCTAATAAAAGAAGTTTAATTATTAGGAAAAGTCATGAGAAAATAAAGAAATCACGAGAGAAGAGAGTTAATCAGAAAACCCAAGAACTAGACAGTAATCCACCATGGGAAGACAAGTTAGATGAAAAATGGGCAAATCTTTATATGCTAGCCACTGTAGCAGTAAATGCAAATCTTTAAATACCTTGTTTCAGTTTTAGCAACCATATCACCTATAAGCCAGGAACCTTATCCAGTAAAATAAATAAGTATACAATAAACTCTGATGTGCTTTAATTATCAGTTGTTCTTTATATTAAATTAGTCATATGGTATGCAATAATATTTAAAGGTTATTTATGAAATTTGTTATAAAATTTTAACTCAGTAATTTTTGTATTTTGCATATGTGCTAAACAGCATGAATGACTTGTCTGACGCCCTTCAAAATCTAAATCTCTATCCGGTGAAAATAGAGGCTTCCAGAGATTTTATTAGGTATATCCCTGATATAGAAGAACCTATGGAATTCAACGCTCCACCTCCGGAGAAACCCAAGCCCAAGAAAAGGAGGAGATTTGTGGGATGGAGGCGTGTGCGCAGAAGGAAACCTGCAACTAGGAAGATTCCTAAAATAGAAAATCCCTTAGACAAAGGAAAGGGGATTGAAGTCAGAGAAGATTATAGACCAATAGAAATGGAGTTTGGGGAAGGTTCTAGGCAGATGGAAATGCAGGTTTGGGAATATTCTAGGCAAATGGAAATAGAGATTGAAGAAGGTTCGAGGCAAACCCAGAGGGAAATTGGGGAAAGTTCTAGACAGATTGAGGAGTTACCATTTTAGGAGGAATTAGATCATGCATTGGCGAGCTGTGATGTCGTCAGGCCTATTAATAATAATCTATACCCTTATCCTGCTGAAACACAACTACCAATGAACTTGGAACCAGCAATCCCAGAACCTATAATTCATACCCAACCCCTAGGAATGGACGAGTGGTGGACCAATGATTGGCAATTCCAAAACCTGCTCAACAGTCCTTATTCCTTTCTTCCTCAGTTCGACCCAGAACTTATACCAAATCCACCCATAAGCACTGAAAACCTAGCTGAACTCCGCCACTTTGGCGAGGAACTAGTGCATGCAGGAAATAGGATCAGGGAAGTAGGAGAACAGATCTCCTGGAAATACGACGAGAGGGAACATTGTTACTGAAATACCAACTGACGAAGGATAGTGGGTTTATGAAAATGTGGTTGTATAATAAATACTAAAATATAATCTTGTAAAATAACTACAAATAAAACTTTGTAAGATAAATGGTGTGTATTGACGTATATTATAAAAATATAAAAATGGAAATCGAGAAATCGATAGTTTTGGCTATATGTGTGTTGTGAAATTGGTATGATTGTTTTGTGTATAATTGTTATTTATTCGATACTAATAAATTATATATTAATTATCAGATGGAAAACGCTAATAATGAACCAGTTAACGAGGTTAATCAATCTGAGCAACATCCGGAAGATCAATTTATGACTAGGCAAGATATAGAAAATATTGTTGCTCAAGGGATAGCCAATGCTATTCCAGCAATACTCGCTGCTGCTTAGAAACCTGTTGAACCTCAACAAATCGTTCCTAGTAAACGTATATCTGAAGATAACTTTAGTAATAGCATAAACGGAGGCGGTAATCATCATGATGGTGATCCCCTGCAAGCTCCGCTCCCTAAGAAAATGAAAGCTGCAACGCCTGGTTGCACTTACAAGGAATTTCTTGCTTGTAAACCCGCTGAATTTGCAGGCAATGAAGGAGCGACTGCGGCACTGCGTTGGTTAGAGAAAACTGAGGCAGTAATCACAATAAGTAAATGTGACAAGGACGACAAGGTTATGTACGCGTCAAATCTTTTCAAAGAAGGGGCGCTAGAATGGTGGAATACAGTACTTCAAGCTAAAGGAAGAAATATGGCCTATGCCATGAACTGGGAAGAATTTAAGAGTCTTGTAGAAAGAAAATTCTGTCCCGAATATGAAAAAGATCAAATGGCGAATAAGTTCCTAAACCATCGAATGATGGGTGTAGATTGTCGAGGGTATACTCCGACATTCTTTGAATATGCTAGAGTGGTACCAACACTGGCTTCGCCAGAACCGGTACTCATTTCTCGCTATATTTGGGGACTGATTAGTGAAATCCGTAACATAGTTAAAGCTGCGAGACCTCGTACTATTGACGATGCAGTGGAATTAGCTAACACCCTAACTGACGAACTGGTACGCACAAGAGATGAAAATAGGAAAAAGGAACTGGCTCAGAAAATTGCCCAAGGCTTTCGTACAGGTAATAATAGCAGCTTCAAGAGAAAAGGAACAGGGCAATATTCAACTTCGCCATTCTGCAAGAACTGCAGAAAGAAACATTATGGAAAATGTAATATAATCTGCAACTTTTGCAAAGCCATAGGACATCGCGAAGAAGACTGCAGAAAGAAAACAAGAATCTGTTTTAACTGTGGCGAAGCAGGACATTTCAAAACAGAATGTCCTAAATTGGTTAAACCAGCAGACAACAAAGCTAAACCAGTCGACAGAGCTACTAAAAAGAATGTTAGAGCATTCCAGCTGACCACTCAAGAAGCAGAACTCATTCCAGATGTGATAGCTGGTACGTTCTTAGTTCACAACATTTACGCAAAAGTATTATTTGACTCTGGGGCAAACCAAAGTTTTATAAATACTTCATTCTGCCAAGCTCTTAATTTACCTTTGACCAACCTTAGGCAAATTTTTACAGTCGAAACGGCAGACGGAAATTCTATTAACATAGATAAGGTTTTGCAAAAAGAAAATATAGAACTTTCAGGTCATAAATTTCATGCAAACCTATTGCCAATGAATTTAACTGGATTCGATGTCGTATTAGGAATGGATTGGTTAGTAGCCAACCATGATCGAATCCTTTGTGATAAAAAATCTATAGAGATTCAGGCACCTACTGGGGAAGTAATCATGATTACAGGAGATAAACCACGTAAACCCATGAAGTTCATATCAGTAATGAAAGTTGCTAGTTATGAACGAAAGCAAGGAATAGTATATAAGATTTCAGTAATCATTAGTACTAAAGGTAAAGAACTTAAGGAGATTCCTGTAGTCTCAGAATACCCAGATGTATTCCCAGAAGAATTACCAGGATTACCACCAAATAGGGAGGTAGAATTTAGAATTCATCTAATTCCAGGAACTATACCGATAGCCAAAGCACCTTATCGGTTAGTACCCACAGAAATGTTAGAACTGAAAAAGCAATTAGATGAATTACTAAGTAAAGGTTTCATACAACCTAGTTCATCCCCGTGGGGAGCACCAGTGTTGTTTGTAAAGAAAAAGGATGGTTCGATGAGAATGTGTATTGATTATAGAGAATTGAATAAGGTTACAATTAAAAATCGATACCCATTACCTAGGATTGATGATCTATTCGATCAACTTCAAGGAGCTAGATACTTTTCTAAGATTGATTTACGCTTCGGATACCATCAATTGAAGGTACAAGAAGAAGACATACCTAAAACTGCTTTCAGAACTAGGTATGGTTATTACAAGTTTACAGTCATGCCCTTCGGGTTAACGAATGCACCTGCCGCATTCATGGACATGATGAATAGAATCTGTAACCCGTATTTGGATAAATTTGTAATTGTTTTTATCGAAGATATACTTATTTATTCCAAAAATCAGGACGAACATTGTCAGCACTTGCATACACTCTTAACTTTGTTAAGAAAAGAAAAGCTTTACGCCAAATTCTCGAAGTGTGAATTTTGGTTGCAAGAAGTACAATTCTTAGGACACATGGTGAATCACGAAGGTATTCATGTAGATCCTGCTAAGATAGAGGCAATTACCAAATGGAAGGTTCCGCAATCCGCAATGGAAATTAGGAGTTTTATAGGTTTAGCCAGATATTATAGACGGTTTATTAAGGATTTTTCCAAGATAGTTGTACCATTAACTAAGCTAACCTGTAAAGCAGTTAAGTTTGAATGGGGACCTAAGCAAGAAGAAGCTTTTAGGATTCTAAAGCAAAAGTTAACAAATGCCCCAATCCTAGCTTTACCAGAATGGACTGAAGATTTTGAAGTTTACTGTGATGCTTCAAAACTAGGATTAGGATGTGTGCTAATGCAACGCAAGAAGGTAATTGCGTATGCTTCAAGACAATTGAAAAAGCACGAGGAAAACTATACAACTCATGACTTAGAATTTGGAGCCATAATTTTTGCCCTTAAAATGTGGAGACATTATCTGTACGGAAGTAAATTTACTGTCTATACGGATGATAAAAGCTTAAGATACATATTTGGGCAAAAGGAGTTAAACACGAGGCAAAGAAGATGGATGGAAATTTTAAGTGATTATGACTATGATATTCAGTATCATGAAGGAAAGGCAAATGTAGTTGCAGATGCCTTAAGTCGTAAATACCATGAGAAACAACGACGAGTTCGTGCTCTTAGGTTAAATCTACAGTTAGATTTAATGGAACAACTAAAGCATTTCCAAGAAACAACAATCAAGGATGATGCTGAAGGAATGAAGGGACGAATAAAAGAATTAGAACAAGGAGCTGATGGAATTTGGAGATTCCACAAAAGAAGAATTTGGGTACCTAAACAGGGAGAATTAAGAAATAAGATTTTAGAAGAAGCCCATAAATCTAGGTATACTATGCACCCAGGAAACAATAAGATGTACCAAGATTTAAGAAACAACTTTTGGTGGATAGGAATGAAAAAGGACATAGCTCGATATGTTTCTAAGTGCCTTACTTGTTCACAAGTTAAAGCAGAACACCAGAAACCTTCAGGTCTACTACAACAATTAGAAATGCCTGTATGGAAATGGGAACTCATAACAATGGATTTTGTTACTAAGTTTCCCAAAACCAGAAAAGGTAATGATGCGATTTGGGTAATTGTGGATCGATTAACCAAATCAGCTCATTTTCTACCAATGAAAGAAACCTTTAGCATGGAAAGGTTGGCAAAGTTGTATGTAGATGAAGTAGTATCCTTATATGGAGTTCCACTCTCCATTGTTTCGGATAGGGATAGTCGTTTTACTTCCCATTTTTGGACAAGTTTCCAAAAAGCAATGGGAACTCGACTAAATTTAAGTACTGCATATCATCCTCAAACCGACGGACAAAGCGAACGAACAATCCAAACTCTGGAAGACATGCTTAGGTCATGTGTGATAGATTTTGGTGGAAATTGGGACAACCACTTACCTTTGATCGAATTCTCCTATAACAATAGTTATCATTCGAGCATCGAAGTTGCCCCATTTGAAGCATTGTATGGAAGAAAATGCAGAACACCCGTTTGTTGGGCAGAAATAGGAGAAAGTCAATTATCAGGTACTGAGATAGTGCAAGAAACGACCGACAAGATTACTCAAATCAAGGAAAGACTAAAGACTGCTCGAGATCGTCAGAAAAGTTATGCAGACAATAGACGGAAGCCTTTGGAATTTCAAGTTGGAGACAAAGTACTATTGAAAGTTTCTCCTTGGAAAGGAGTAGTTCGATTCGGTAAGAAAGGAAAGCTAAGTCCAAGATATGTAGGACCATTTTCAGTGATCCAACGTATAGGACCAGTTGCTTATCGTTTACAACTACCAAAAGAGTTAGCTGGAGTACATGATGTATTTCATGTATCTAACCTCAAGAAATGTCTATCAGACGAATCTTCGGTAATACCTCTCCAAGATATAGAGGTAAACGAAAAGTTAAAATTTGTTGAGAAACCTCTTCAAATAGAAGACAAAAATGTGAAATTTCTCAAACACAAACGATTAGTACTGGTCAAGGTCAAGTGGGATTCAAAGAGAGGATCTGAATACATTTGGGAGCTGGAATCAGAAATGAAGCGAAAGTATCCTCACTTATTCCAATGAATCTCGAGGACGAGATTTTAAATAAGGTGGGGAGGATGTAAGGACTCTCAAATTTTTCCTAAAAATACCCATAAGTGAAAACCCGGACCCCTGAAACCATACCACGTATCAAAATCAAGAAAAAACAAACATTTTAGGTTTCAGGCGGGCCGCGTAAGAGACAAGACATATCTTACGCGGGCCGCGTCAACCCTGAGTTTGACCAGATAAGTATCCGGGCCACGTATCAACCACCTGTCAAACCTAAGCCCATGACCATGCAAACCTATACGTAGACTAGGCGGCCACGCGGGCCACGTAAGATATAGGGGATGGGTTACGCGGGCCGCGTAAGGCACTAAATTAAGCTATAAATAGCCCGTCACTTGCACAGTCCACTGATGTCGATCAAAACTTTCAAAAACGAAAGTATATCACTCTGAAGTCGAAATTTTATATATAATTAGCGAGGCGCTGCTCCGATACCGGGTATTAACTCGATCGCTGCTACGATTCAATGTCCGATCGATTAAACTATCAAATGGATGTTTAAGTGCTGCCCACATTAGGGTTTATGCTTTGTCATTCGTCGTTAAATCGATGGATGTTTAAGTATCGCACTTTGTCATTCGTTGTGAAGGTTTTAATCTCGTGAGTTATCGTAAATGTTGTATTAGTTACTAACCGAGTTCGTGTGCATGTTATTAAATATAGGTTAAAAGGCTAATCAGTAGGCTAAGCTATGCTCATATAAATCTGCAATGAAAAAAAAATGCAATTTAAAAAATCATGTTTATTATTTTATAATTGCAATTGATGACTAATTTGTTTTAAAGAATTCATGAGCAATTAATTAGAGTACTTTTCTAATCAATACCAATTAATGAGGTACTTAATATAATTGTTTGTGTTTCTTAATCTTACGTAGATAACAAAGCAAAATAAAGTGGGTTTTGAATCCTAAACAAATATGAGGTATTTTGGTGGTGTAAACATAAGGCAATTAATTGGTGGTTTACGTCAAAGAGGAGTTTGTTGTTGAAGGCTTCTAATTTACTTTATTGCCCTTAGTGAGTTCTTGAAATAACCAATAATGTCACCGTCATATCATTTATTGTTTTGGTTTGTAGAGCACTTTGTGGAGACATGGCCCATCACAATTAGCCTCAGGCCTAGATCGTGAAGTATATGGAGTGCATAATATATTTGTGGGAGGCGACTGTTATTAAAAGATTATTGAAGCCCACATTTATTTATATTAATAGAGAAGAAAAGAAGGCCTATATTATGATTGAAAGGGTTGCTACATATTATTGTGGTGGTTGAGTTTGACAAACAGAGACAAAACAAAAGAAAAAAAGGGCCGCCAGCTACTTCGTCAATTAGGGGTCTTGGGCTTGTGAATCAACTTTTTAAATATTATTGTTTTGAGTTAATAAAACCCTAAGGCATCCTACTAGATAAATAGAAGGATACATATACATCAATTATTATTCTGACGAGGAGAATACATTGAGAGCCTGGACGCATATCAAGAGAGACGAAACATTAGAGGCTGCCATATACAACATCGAGGGAGACGCAACATCATATATTGGGGACGAATTTAGAAGATTATTTGGCAAGAATTCAACGCTAGGAATCATTGGAAGCGAGCGGGTTTGAAGCTTACGGGTTCTATCTTCTCAGTTTCTTTTGTTTTCTTAGTTGTTTGTTTAATTCAATGAACTCAGTTAAGCGACTTTGTTTTTTTGTTTTTAAGACCATGATTCTTGGCTAAATTTCTTTAAGCCACCTAGACTTAGTTGAATGGATTGAATAAAGTATTTACCGTTTTCGTTAATTGCATGAATTTTATGGATTGATTGTATTTAGTAAAGAGTTTGTTTTATTGATTTGATGTGCATGCGTGCTTTAACTTGGTTCATTATTGTCATTTGCTTCGTATAATTCTTAGTGACGGTCTATATCACAACATAGAGTCATGCTAGGGTTTTAGGATTTCGGTGAGTGTCTATATCACATAAGAAACCTTAACTCTTTAGGGAGAATTGGCCAATAAACCCTAGAAGTAATTGTTAGTAATTTGCTAGGTTTTAGTGTTCTGCTAGTCCTAATACCTGGAAAGTGAGGGGCTATTGATAGGTCTTACCCGGCGAATTGCTTTAGATAGTCCTTGGAAAAGGTCGTGTCTTAGTTGACCTGTCGGTTTTATTAGTCTATCAAGTCAAGTTAATTAATTCAAACTACCCTAGATCTATGATTGGAAAAGAGTAGGTCAACATTAGGGTACTATCACAATAATTAGACAACGGGAAAGACGTCTAATAACCGGTAGGATTAACGGCCTAGGTAGTTCCACAGGTTTCTCCTTGAGAAGGGTCGAGGGGCTTAGTTGGTTCTTAATAGGTTTAGTACTTTAAGATCCCGGTTCCATAATTCATGCATTTAACTTAATCGGTAATTCTTTAAAAGTAATCCAGGATTCTTGTCTAGGTGGTTTCGTTCTCATATAAGAATCGTCTTCGTCTTTATTCGTATTTAGTCTAGCTTTAGTTAATTTAGTAGTTTAATATAGATTTCCTTAGTTTTACGTACCCCCCCCCCCCAACAATTAAACAAGTTTTAGTCGTGTCTGTCAGTGTCTATTAGAGTCTAGTTTGCGTGATACATAGAGTCTCGTGGTTCGATTTCCGGACTTCCTAGGTTATACTACAGTGATCGGTACACTTGCCGATTGTGTGGTTTAGGTCGAGTCTAGAATTAAAGCTTTTCGTGTCTAGCTTAGAGAGTCTAATTTAGTTAATATTTTATAGTCTGTTTAGCACACATCACTAAGCCTGAGCAGAGTTTGAGCCAGGACACGATCTTAGAACGAGTGCTATGTCAGATTGCGATCCCGGAACAACTTAAGGGGGAGTCTGTTAGCAAAGGGCGAGAAGACCGATCAAGACTGAAGACTCAATACACTGAAGACTCGTCATCATCCAAGGGGGAGTTTGTTAGTGCATATGTCTGTTGACTTCGTCTTATGTCTTGTATCGAGTCATTTAACTGGATTGGATAGACTGGAGCTCGATAGACTAGAAAATAGGAGATTAAAGGTTATTGTCCAGGTCGCACGAGATGGAGCTCGTACAGTCTGACCAGGTCGCACGAATTGGCAGGTCTGGTTCGTGAGGTCTGGGTTTCCTATAAATAGGTGAGTCCAGGTCTTCATTTGTAACTTTGTGATTCTAGAGACGAAGTGTTTTCGAAGTGTCGAACGATCTGTAAACACTATCAAATCAATACAATCGACAGTTAAAGTGATTCTAAGTGTGAATCTAGCTGATATAACATCAATACGTCTGATTCCGCCTTTCGTATTGACCGAGAACTCTTCTGAACGACTCGTTTGATCGAATCCCCGATCCTACAATATCAATTATTAACAAGATCATAATCATTTAGGATAATCGTATCCCGTTCGTTACTTTGGATTTCCCAATCTTACTCGTGCGTTACTTACAAGAAATCGCTACGCAACCAATGTGAGTATACATGATCCTATTTTCATTTTAAACACTTTTGGGTGCAACTTGTATTCCTATTCAAATTCACAAACACGTTAAACTTTATTTATTCACACTCTATCCAAATTACACATGAAATGTTTGATGCTTGTTATACATGTGATGCTAATGTAAACACTTCATGACTATATGCTCATTAAATTGTTCGCAAGCCTACCTTAACAATTATGGTACTATGCATATGCTATAGGTTGTAACGCCCCGCCCGCTATTCTTTTGGGTATTGTTAAGTTAAACATATTAACCTCCCGTTATTCTTTGGGATAGGCAAAATTAATTGCGTTGTATTCTTGGGTTTGAGTATATAGAGTAACATCGTTTCGGCATAACTGTTAACTTGTATCATCTTATTCATGTTGGATATGAGTACGTTTAAACATTTTATTCTAATATGCTGCTATGTATCAAACTTGTATACTTGCCAACATTTTTGTTGATGTTATTTTAATACATGTTGTAGGTTGATAGACGAAGTGATCAAGAAAACAAGCTAGGATGAACCTAGAAACCCATCTAGAATAAACAACGTTTTGAACTATTTTTGATATAATGTTTGAATCTTGTATGACATTTTAGCATTTATGAAAATTGATTTAATCTATATTGTCACAATTAGTGTTATGATGCTTTTGAGCGATTTGTTCGTCTCATCCTGATGTTTCTGTCATCGGTTGGGGTGTGACAAAAAATGGCAACGGTGAAACCTTTTTGGACCCACAGGCGAAAAATAAAACCTTTGGACTAAATTGGCAAAATGGCCCAAACCACAGGGACTAAAATGACATTTAACTCTATCTTTTTTTTTTTATTTAAGTTTTGTTATTTAGGTCAATTAAATTACAACTTTAGTCCAACCTAATCCAATACGTATATTTGGTCGAAAACCAAACCAAACCGAATTCGAATTCAACTTTCAGTTCAGTTTCAACACATATTATCGTGTTATGAATTTACATCAAGATAGATGGTAAATGAGCATTAAGTTGCGCCACTACCCATTTTTGAATAGCAAAACTAAGTTAAAAAAAACAACGTCCATAGATCTCGGGGTCATAACCTTACTATGCATGACCCTTTGAACTTGACTAAGTGGGTCCACAGTCTCTGACGCCAGGAAACTGAAAGTATCTAAAGCAAATGAGATAAATACATGCTGGTTGTCAAGGCACGCTTTCTCGTATTTGGTCACTTTGCCGGAAGCAGCCTGATGGGTGTCAAGTGTTATATATATTAGGTGTATATTTTAAGGCCCTTTAACACTTTTTAGTCAAGTTTTAAATTTATAAAACACGATATTCACTAACACTAGACACTCATATGGGCAAGTGCACCCATCGTGAGCGTAGTATAGTGTTGGTAAGATACCGAGGTCGTCCAAGGACACAAGAGCTTTTAGTACCGGTTTATCCTCAACGTCTAATCAAAAAGTTTAGAAAAATGTTTTAAACTAAGAAAAAAAAAACTAAATAAAAATGCTGAAAATAAAAATAAAAATAAAAACAGATAGACAAGATGAATCACTTGGTTCCGACTCGTATCTAGTGTAACCTTTGATTATTTCCGCACTTTTGCACTTTTTAATAGATTATCTTAGTTATTGTAGTAGGCCCCTCTTTTGAAGGTGACGTTACCCTCACCCCAGTAATTTGAGTCAGCAAGGATACAATCCTAAAATGGTGGATTATTGAAAGATAATTAATTAAGTTATTAATGCAAATTATGGTAGGCCCCTCTTTTGGAGGTGACGTTACCCTCGACTAAGTAGTCTGAGTCAGCAGGGATACAGTCCTAAATAGCCGGGTTATAGTATTAATAGTAGTTAACTTATGAGGGGATCAAAGAGTTTGGACCCCCGCCATCCAATACCGTTAAGTATTGAAGGAGCTCCTACTAAATTTGACCCAGGTCCATTGCAGGACCTCTAAACGCTGAACAATGGCAAGACCTTTACCAAACCGTTCCCTTAACCCCCGACCAGGTAGCCAACATACCTCCATATAGACCGTGGAGATATGAATGGTGAAAATCTTTTATTTTATATAGACAGTAAAATAATGTCAAGACATCACGGACAAACGATAAGGAAAGATCACCTTCAACATAAGAAACTAGTTATTAAAGTCATTAATACAAAACCAAATAAAAAGTGCGAAAAAATTAAAAATAAAAAGTATTACACTAGACACTTTGTCTTCACCAAGTGATGTAAGAGACTTAGGCAAACATGGCCTTGATTGTCAAGAACTATTACGATCAATCTTGGATCCCGAGACGACTCACACACTCTACGATGGACAATGGATGATGGTGTTATGGTGGTGGTGGGTGGTGGGTGAAGTGTGAGAGAGGTGGTGTGCCAAGGGATGGTTTGAGCTTGAGCCAAGCACTCCTATTTATAGGCTGAACAGAAGCTCGGGCACGGCCCCGTGTCCACATCCTTCTCTTTCTTCATTTAATGTAGCTTTGTCTTTTTAGTTGACCACACCCCCGTGTCCGCTGAGCACGACCCCGTGGTGCAGAAGAATCTTTGTACTATGAAGATTTGCTGGATTGTGCGAATCTTATAGTTGACCACGGCCCCGTGTCCGCTGAGCACGGCCCCGTGGTGGGCAATAGAAGCTTCTACCACTTCGTCTTTTCTGCTGACACTTGGGCACGCCCCCGTGCTGGCTGAGCATGGGGCGTGTTCAGTCTTCTGTTATCTTGTTTTGCTTGGGAAGATGCTGTCGTGGGGTCGGGCATGTCACGTCTTGTTCCTTTTCTTGTATTTATGTTAGATTTTGATGTCTTTTTGCTTCTTTTGTTAATTTGAGCTCATTTAATCCTGAAAATACAAAAGGAAGACAAAAGCACACTTTTTCCAACATTAGTACTAAAAAAGGGTTAGTTTTATGCCACAATTGATGAAATTTATATGTTGCATTTTGCACACATCACAGCCTTTAAAGCAGCCTGACCCATCGTGAAAGCACTACCCCCTAAGCCCACAAGTGAGGAAACCCATGTAGATCCACACATGGATGTTTTCCTTCTACCCATCCAAAGACCAAAATGTCGGTTGGTCGAAGAGTAGAAACAAAAAGCTAGCAAAACAAAAACAACACAAGCTTACAATAGAAAGTTACACAAGTTTTACCATGACACGAGCTTAAATAGGGATGTATTTTTAATCAAAAGGTAACTTAGAGATTTGATTTCCTCTACCATTTTAGTGAAATTCGTCGATTTGTAGGAGAACATCGATTCGTTCCTTGTCTTTCAGATCCACCATTAGACACAAATCACGTATGGAGAATACGGAAATTACGTACATCAAACCCTAAAGCGATTCGACCTCTTTCGTGAATGCCGGAGCTTGGCTAAGCTTCGGTTACACTTTTTATTTATCGTCATTTACCAATGTAAGGTTAACTCACTTGATAAAGACGTTACTCGTTTAAACCTAGTAGAAAAAGAAAGTAATTTAAGATTTTGTTTTAAAAAGATTTATTTTCATTTCGTAAATGAAAAGATATAAACGAACCACTGAAGCAGACACCAACCAGTCTTCAACACACTTCATCAAGCTCAGTGACTGTGTGTGTGAGAGAGAGAGAGAGACAACAACAATGTTAGCTCGAGTTCTCTCAATGCGCAGAGGAGCTCACATGGAGGAGGAAGAAGACGAACTCGACGAACACTCACAAGACGATTCCAAAACCAGAAAACACCTCTCAATCGCCACACGAATCACCAACTACTTCACTCGTACAGGTTACCTCTGCCCTACTATCATCACCGCTATCATAATCCTCATAATCACCTCCTATTTCCTTCAATCTCGTGATCTCCTCTGCGTTTCCTCCATTTCTTCCTTCGATCGCCTCTCTCGCACCCGCTTCTTCGGTTTGGATGGCCTCGATTCCGATTTTGGTTCCCTAGGTGTCCCCTGGTGTAAGATCTCGTCACTTTTTCATGTTATTGATGTCATAGTTTGATTACTGTTGATGTTAGGGTTTGATTTTGTCAGATCTGTGCTGTTGTGTCTGTTTTTTTATGTTTATTGATTGATATGCATGTTTGTTATGATTAGGATGTAATTAGAGTTGTTTTAGTGTGGTTTTTGGTTGATTTGTTGAGATTATTACATGATTGTATTGTTAGCATGTAATTAGGTGGATCTAGGGTTTATCTGTTTGTATTGTAGAATGTGGATGTAATGTGTGGTTGTGTCAGTTTGAACATGTTTTTTTTTTGTCAATGTGTATGCCTGTTATGATTAGGATTTAGTTAGAGTAGTTTTAGTGTAGTTGTTGGTTGATTTTTTTGATATTATGAGATGATTGTATTGTTAGGAATGTGATTATGCATGTAATTAGGAGGATGTAGTATTTTTGTGCCTGTATTGTAGAATGTGGATGTAATTTGTGGTTGTGTTTAAACTGTGATTGATGTTTGATGTGAATATTACATTGTTTGAGAACATATAGGTGTTTGATGATGAGGCTAACTTTAAGAGTTGAGTGGAAAGTGTGTAGCAATGTGAATAGAAAATGAATTTTGATAGAAGCGTAGCATTTGTTTGAAATAAACTAATTGAAGTAGGTTGACAATTCATAATGGTATGGAAGTTTTGGGCCTCGATTTCGATTTTGGTGCCCTAGGTGTCCCCTGGTGTAACATCTCGTCACTCTTTGATGTTAGGGTTTGATGTTAATGTGATAGTTTGATTACTGTTGATGTTAGGGTTTGATTTTGTCAGATCTGTGTTGATGTGATAGTTTGGTTGCTGTTGTGTGTGATTTAACTGTAGTTGTTGTTTGATTTGTTGAGATTATTACATGATTGTATCATTAGGAATGTGATTATGCATGTAATTAGGAGGATCTAGCATTTTTGTGTTTGTGGTGTAGAATGTGAATGTTATGTGTGGGTGTGTTTGAACTGTGATTGATGTGAACTTTACATTGTTGAAGAGATATATATAAACGATACAATATAATTTCCTAATTAATGTATATCTAGAATCATCTATTATGGAGCCCTAATTTTAAGTTATGTTAGAAGTGTGAAGTTATTACTTTGAATAGCAAAATGAGTTTTGATCGAAATGTTGCATTTTGTCTGAAATGAAGTAGTTGAGCTAGGTTGGAAATTCACAATGGTGTGGAAGTTTAAGGCCTGTGTGGTGGTTGATTGGGTGAGCTATTTAGTAGCGTGGGAAGTAAGGTTTAGGATTGAGTTTGGATGGCCTCGATTTAGATTTCGGTGCCCTTGGTGTCCCCTGGTGTAAGATCTCGTCACTCTTTGATGCCAGGGTTTGTTGGTGATGTGATAGTTTGATTACTGTCGATGTCAGGGTTTGATTTTGTCAGATCTGTGTTGATGTGATAGTTTGGTTGCTGTTGTGTGTGTTTTTGTGTTGATTGGTGGAAATGTTAGAATGTTTTTGTTGATATGTTGCTTGTTGTGATTAAGATGTAGTTAGAGTAGTTGTTGGTTGATTTGTTGAGATTATTACATGATTGTGTTATTAGAAATTTGATTATGCATGTAATTTGGAGGATCTAGGATTTATCTGCCTGTATTGTAGAATGTTAATGTAATGTGTGGTTTTGTTTGAACATATTTTTTGTTAATATGTATGCCTGTTATGATTAGGATATTGTTAGAGTAGTTTTAGTGTAGTTAGTGGTTGATTTGTTGAGATTATTACATGATTGTATTATTAGGAATGTGATTATGCATGTAATTAGGAGGATCTAGGGTTTATCTGTTTGTATTGTGGAATGTGAATGTAATGTGTGCATGGTTGTGTTTGAACTGTGATTGGTGTGAATGTTTCATTGCTTGAGATTAAATAGTAGATCTGGAGGCTAACTTTAAGTGAAGTGGAAAGTGTGAAGTTAGTAATGTGAATAGCAAATGACTTCTGATAGAAATGTAGCATTTGTCTGAAATAAACTAACTGAACTAGCTTGGAAATTCATAATGGTGTGGAAGTTTGGGCCCTGTGTGGTGGTTGATTCATGAGCATATTAGGAGCGTGGGAACTGGGAAGTAAGGTTTAGGATTGAATTTAGACCACTAATGGTGTGTCACGCACAATCTTCATTATCAACTGAACTTCAATTTTAGTTAGATATATGGGAATTATTATGGCTCCACATCTAAAAGACAGTTATCATATAGGCTTGAACTTTGTTAAGCAATATGAATTTATATTTCAAATGTCATTTAGGTAATCATCAGTCTTCATTTAGCATTTCAAGTGTCTCATGTGTACTCTGTGCTGCGTATCAACATCACAAAGGAAAAATCTAGATAATTATATCCTTAAAAATTGTGGAAAGATTTAATGTCATAGGGATTTACCACTCCCTCTGGCCTCTCTCTAGAAACAGGAAACAGTTATAATTTATTTATATAGTTTGCCGTTTTGTATGTATTTTGGTTTTGGTACTGCTTGTATCTTTTTGAGCTCTATTCTCGATCATTCTGTAGAACCCACTAATCAGTTGTCACAAATAGCTAGTGAAAACTGAAAGGTTTAAATACAAAAGGCTCTTAACGTGCGACGGGACGCGACCACAACAATAACGTGTGTAATTATGCAAATAACGTGCGTAATTAGGATTAACCCAACCCATGCGTAATTATGCAAGTAACGTGCATAATTAGGGTTTAAACCGACCCATGCTTAATTATGCAAATAATGTGCGTAATTTACCGCCGCATAATTACGCACGTCATAGTTCTGGTCGCGTACCGTCGCACGTTAAGGGGCCATTGTATGTTAACCTTTCCCATATAGTTATACTTTAGTTAATTACGTAATTGTTTGAAGGCATCGTTTTTTAGACCAGATTTGACTGTAAAGTGACAAAGTTCTCATAATCTATTTGCTTTTAATTTTTACATCCTTTTTAAAAGGCAGATCGAAACAAGGAAAAACCGTCGAATGGACAACTAAAGATCTACTCCAAGGTCTCGAAGAATTCGTACCCATCTACGAAACCCGACCCATTAAGAACAACATGTACGGGATGGGTTTCGATCACAGTTTCGGGCTCTGGTTTATCACACGATGGCTGAAACCCGACCTCATGATTGAAAGTGGGGCTTTCAAGGGGCATTCCACGTGGGTATTGAGACAAGCAATGCCAAACACCCGAATTATCTCGATTACGCCACGTCATCCTGAGAAATATCTTAAAAAAGGGGCAGCGTATGTTGATGGGAACTGCACGTATTTTGCTGGAAAAGATTTTGTTGATTTTGGGAGTATTGATTGGTCGACTGTGATGAAGAAACATGGTGTTAGTGATTTGAGTCGTGTTCTTATATTTTTTGATGATCATCAAAGCGAATTAAAAAGGTACCTATGACGTTATGAATTAGTTAACCTAGAGATGGTAATTTATTGTTACGGGTCGGATTGGGGTGGCCTGAAACTCTTTCTGTCCAAAGTTTTGAAACTTCTTTAGTTCTTGAGTGAAGTACACGGATGGTCCCTGTGGTTAACCAAAATTTTGGATTTAGTCCTCAGCTTTTTTAAAGTACACGGATGGTCCCTGTGGCTGCACTTTGTAACACATTTAGACCCAACTTTTGCCAAAAGTACGTGGATGGTCCCTGTGGTATGCACTTTGTAATGCATTTAGTCACTAAACTTTGGAGACTAACTGCGTTACAAAGTACAAACCACAAGGACCATCCTTGTACTTTTGACAAAAGTTGGGGACAAAATACGTTACAAAGTGCAAACCACAAGGAACATTCGTGTACTTTTAAAAAACTAGGGACCAAATTCAAAATTTTGGTCAACCACAGCCCACAGGGACCATCCATGTACTTTACACTTAGTTCTTTCTAAGTAATTCGTGGGTCAAATAAACAGGAATGCACATAAGTTGTCATTTTTTGGTAATTATACTCGATGAAGTCCCCATTTGAAATGGGCTAATTCAATAATCTTGAAACATCTTATTTTTTGTTTTGGTTCACATTCACATTAGATGTGGAAAATCTCGAACAGTGTTCTTATGAATAAGTCAGTTTGGGTTGTGTTTTATCTTGAATGGACAAGTGGGTCGAAAGTCGTCAAGAGTGTATTTTAAATGCACAACACCTAAATTATTTTGTTCAAAAGGTTATATTCATAGTTATTAAAGGCGCGAGGCGCACCCAAGGTGATTTGTTGGGCCCGGGGCTTTATTTGCGCCTAGGCGCTCGCTTTAATAACTATGACATGAACCATAGTAATTAATGGCGCGAGGTTCACTTAGAGAGATTTGTTGGGCCTGGGGCTTTATTTGCGCCTAGGCGCGCCTGGGCGCTCGCTTTAATAACTATGGTTATATTATTAATTTATTATCGAAATAATATAGTTTCGTAATAATATTTGACACATTATTTGTGAAAATATATACATATATTATTGGACAAAAGGTCGTCCCAATTGGTTTCAATCCACCACCATGCCAACCCTTCAAGCCAACTCACGCGTTGATGCATGATGTTTGTTTTGATGCATGATCTTATTCTTACAGATTAAAGCAGGCATTGAAAGCTGGCTTTACAAATCTTGTTTTTGAGGACAACTATGATACAGGAACTGGAGATCACTATTCCTTACGACAAATATGTGATCAGTTTTACATACAAGGTTACTTCACTCTACTTTCTCAGTTTTACATTCTTGTTAAGTCGGTTATATTTTGAAAATCCTTCAAGTTGGTTGTTTGATTAACGACTTACAAAACCTCCTACATCCTTTATTCTAGGGGTGCGAACGAGCTCAAGCTCGAATTTAGGGCTGCAAACGAACCAAACGTTCGGCGAATGGTTCGTGAACTGTTTGGCGGGAAGTTCGTTTGTGTTCGTTTGTTTATTAAACACACGAACACAAACAAGAAATTTCGTTCGTTTAGCTAAATGAACAAATATGAACAGAGGGCATGTTCGTTTATTTATGTTCGTGAACGTGCGGTAACGTGTTCGTTTGTGTTCGATAGTTCATTAGTTTTTTAGCTTTTATATTTTATTTAAATACTTCAAAATTCTAACAAATAAAATATTTAAAAAATGTCAATGTATTATATATTTTGTTCATGAACGTTTGCTTGTGTTCGTTTGTTAGTATTTGTGTTCATGAACATTAGTTTGTGCTCATTTGTGTTCATTATCGTTCGTTTTCATTCGTTGCCTAAAATTAACAAACAAACACAAACGAACATGAACAAGTTCATTTCCTTAACAAACAAACACTAACATAAAATCTTGTTCGGTAAGCGTTCATGAACAGTTCGTTAACACATATATTTCTTAACAAACGAACATGAACAAGGACTTGTTCGTGTTTGTTCGGTTCGTTTGCAGCCCTAAGCTCGATTAACTTATGAGATCTTGAGCTCGAGCTCGGCTCGGCCTCTACTTGTTTAATATCTAATAATTAATATACTAAACAAAAATAATATAAATAATAGACTCTTTTAGGCTCGTGAGCTCGATAAGTGAGGCTTGGGCTCATTTACTAAACAAGCTTATTTTAGGTTTGGACTTGGCTTGTAAACAAGTTTAAATAAGCTCGGCTTGTTTACTAAACAGTTTTAAACAAATGGTAAATATTATTAAATAATGAAAACTAATATTAAATTAAGGCTCGGCGAGCTTGACGAGCTTCACATGTCAGGCTTGAGCTCAGGCTTGATAAATAAACGAGCTTTATTTTAGGCTCAAGCTCGGCTCGGGCTCGATATGGGTTGGCTTGTTTTGAGCTTTTTCTCGAGCTGATCTCGAGTAGCCCGCGAGCCGCTCGGCTCGTTTGCACCCCTACTTTATTCCAAAAAGGTCAGGTTATTATATTATTAATAGTATAGTTTACAGTCAAATTTATTTTTCTTTTATTTATCAAAAAATTCAAAGAAATAAGGCAAGAAAAGTTTTAGCATGTCGACCCGAGCCATCTGACCAGTTAGTTCTTGCACCTATTTTTTGTTCTATCCTATTTTCATATATTGCTCTCTGGCCTCTCCCCAAGCAAACCCGAAAGACTAACAAAATCCCGAAATTACCCCTACTAATATCATCTATTTTTCCAGGAGGCGGGCATAGCTGCTTTGAAGACAGCGATGAAGCAAGGGTGAGATTGGTAAGAAAAAAATTCTGGGAAAAAGCAGTAGACACTCAAGAACTCTGCGGGCCCGGTGAATCGTGGTGGGGAGTTCGAGGTTACATGCGCGATGATTTTAATCACACGAATAAACCAATATCATACTCGCAACATTTCCAAAACAGTCGGTATGTGGAATCAATACTTGATCTTTATTGGGAATTGCCACCTGTCGCTGGCCCGTCACTTACTCATCAAACGAGATACGACCCGGCCCGTGCACCGAGCCCGATTGTTGAAGACGGAAGGTTTCGCTTGTTTCAAAGACTTGGTTTATCTAGACTTGAGCCTTCTGTGTTTAATGGGTATACTCAAATGGTATATGTTCAGATATCTGATAAAGAGTCATAGTTATGTGGATTTTTAAGTTGTTTTTTCGATACGTTTCTTAGGCCCGTATCTTGACGGTATACTCGTGTCGTGTTGATATTATACACTTTTGTTCTACGGATTTTTTTTAGTAGTTTTTTATAATATATTCTTAGGATGACTTTGAAGTTTGAATCATTTTGGAGATCTTTCTTTGTACCCAGTATGATTTGTTGTTTTGAGTTGCAATACTAGACCCAACTATGTCTATGCCGGATCAAGGCTGCGACTTTGTTTGCTAATTATCAACTAAATAGTTGGTTATTGTTATTAGGGCTGCAAACGAACACAAACAAGACCTTGTTCATGTTCATTAGTTAAGAGATATACATGTTCACGAACTGTTCATGAACACTTACCGTGTTCGTTTTTTAAGGAAATGAAACTGTTCATGTTCATTTGTGTTTGTTTGTTACTTTTAGGCTACGAATGAAAACGGACGTTGATGTTTCATGAACACAAATGGAAACAAACGAAAACAAACAAGCATTCATGAACAAAATATATAATGCAATAACGCTTATTAAATATTTTATTGGTCGTAATTTCGAAGTATTCAAATAAAATTAAAAACTAAAAACACTAATGAAATATCGAGCACAAACGAAAATGTTACTGAATGTTCACGAACATAAATGAACGAACGCGACCTCTGTTCATGTTCGTTCATTTAACTAAACGGACGAAATTTCTTGTTCGTGTTCGTTTGTTTAATAAACGAACGAACTTTCGCCGAACGGTTCACAAACTGTTCGACGAACATTTAGTTCGTTTGCAGCCATAGTTATTATTAGTTATTACTTAAATAAAGAGTTATAATAATAATAATAGTAATAAATAAATGTATAACAATATACATTATTTAGTTATATTTATTGTAATGATATATAAATTATAAGTTCGTTTAGGTTTAAGAGTCTAGTAAAACAGCTATGGTATTTTTAAGCTTTTCTCTACAGCAAGAATATCTTAAAGTAGTTCATAAGTGATTAACTTATTTACACTATAAATGAGTTGCTAGTTTAATGCTGACAAAAGGAATCGAATCAATTTTGATATAATACTTTAGTTTCAGCAAACAAATAACAAAAGTCGATATGTCCGAGTGGTTAAGGAGACAGACTCGAAATCTGTTGGGCTTTGCCTGCACAGGTTCGAATCCTGCTGTCGACGACCTTTTTGTTTGTATTTTTAAATTGAACCATGTTATTTTTAATTTTATTACCAGACCCTTTTCAAAGTTTTCATCTGGTCATTATATAAATATAGTAAGCGAGCCAAGTTTGAGCAGTGATCGAACATGAACAAATATTCACGAGCTTAGCTCACGCTTTATATATAGAACGAAACACGGGCGGACCTACTTGATGTTGTGGGTGAGCGGGCGCACCCCTTGAAAAAAAAATTAGTTTATTTTTTAGGCAAAAAACCCGACCGCACCCCATGAAAATATGGTTAAACCCCTCATCCGCACCCCCAGGAAATAATTCATCGGTCCGCCACTAAATAATTCATGGTTCCGCTACTGGAACGAAAACAGGTAGAGCACTAGCGCTCTCAATGAGGTTTCAATTTTTTATTTGCAAAGGAATATCACTTGGCTGAACTTTTAAAATTGGTTTTACTATATGTTAAACTTTTGGGTTTGACTTCAGAATAAAAGATTCTATAGGTGAGATTTTATACACAAATTTATGTTTAGTTTTGTTTATTAACGTTGTCCTAACGATTGTTTGTTTATAGATGTTATGGTGGGACCGTTATTCTAATATGTTCTTTTAAATATTAGTCATCTATATTTCATAAAAGAAAATCGTGCAAATGTTATGTGTTTTTTATGAACTTAAACGAGGGTGCGAATATGTTTATGTAAATTAGTAAAGAGTTAACTATCATTTTTATTCCGAGCTTTGGTTATTTTTCGACACTTTCATTAAAAATGATTTTTCTTTGAATTCAGACCCTTGAGGATACTAGCTAAATTCGGCCCCTGTGAATTTTCTGACAGACCCACTTGAAGGAGGTCCACTCTACGACCGATAGATGTTTTTGTTTTCAGTTGGGCAGGAGGTAAACACGCTTGTGTGGACCTTACCGGAGTATCCCCCAATGTTGGGCTTAGGGGAAATCGTTTCGTGGCTAGTCGGGCTGTGATGAAGGCATGATCAGGATAGTTGCTAAGCAGGAAAAGCTTGCGCTTCTGCCTTTGATACCTTTGGTTCCCTTACTCCTGAAGCTGTTTGTTTTTTTGGACAAAGTACAAAGGGTCGTGCATAGCAATTTCTCGACGCCAAGAAACCAAAGTTTTATTTTCGGTAGAATTGGATTTGCTATTTAAAGAGGGTTGCGGCACAGCTTGTTGCCCGTTTACCTGCCATTTTTATGTTAATAAAAAAATTTAAGTCTTTAACAAGGTTATTCTAAAACCACTACCATGTGGTCAAATTGCATAAAAAATGCTACAAAAAAAAAAAAATTTAAAATAGAAAATACTGATTCCACTATTAGCAAATCTAAGCTAACACGAATGTTTTTTTAACTTTTGTCACATTATAAAACATTATTTATACCGTTTGCCGTCCGTGTCAACCATGTATGACACGACGAAACACATCGTACGAAAGATGGAGTTTATGTTCCGTGCACAATTCAAATGAAAATGTAACATCACTAACAACTTTATCTATATTAACCATGCTATGCTACTGTCCATACGATTAATGAGTTAGACGCGCGTTAAAGCGTCACTCATATAGCGAACATTCAACAGTTTTGAAGCTTGATCGATGGTGCGGTTTTACATATGACCGACCGTTAAAGCGTTACTCGTATTGTGAATTTAGATACTTTCAAGTAGTTGGTTTTTGATGCATGAAATGGAGGGTCATTTAACAGAAGAAGAAGGTGAAATGCAGCAGGAAGAGTTTTCAAGAAGGCAAAAGGGTGGGATAATAACCATGCCATTCATCTTAGGTACATGCATATATATGGATTATATTTGTTTTTTTTTTTTTTGAAATTTTGTTACTTTTTAATCCATGTATATATTCATAACTTTTAGAACAGTCTGTGATCAAGTTTAATGGTCAGTATAGAATGAATTTTAAATTGAATAGAATACTCTAAACCTGAATAAATATTTGTACATACATTTTGTTTAAGTGCCTACCATGTTTGCAAAAGTCGACCGACTAGGGAGTTGAGAATACTCAGCCTAGGCAGAGAGTACTTGGGGAGTACTCAAACATGTTAAATTATAAAGAAATTAGTTTTTGGGAAATTAATTATATATATCAAATATCATAAGTTTATTAATCTTTATAACAAAATACGTGAATATCAATATAAATAAAAAAATACATGTTCAAATAGTAAAGTATTTCGAAACCTGATATTCATTTCTTTAATAGGCAAATTAGAAAATAATAATCTCATCTTTTTGAAATTGGCCGATAATAATCTCAATTCAGTTATTATCCAATAATAATCCGACCTCGTCCAATTTTTTTGTAAAATAGTCTGCCGTTAAAATAAGCTTAACGGAGTTAAGTGTTTTTCCGAATTACAAACCGATGTTTTAGGGCTTTTGATTAGAACGAGGATACGAGTCGATTGATGTAAAACTTACCTCAAATTGTGTTCGAAATGGCTTGAATTTTGTTAATTGGAAGTTAAACACCCGAATTGAAGCACCGTTTTCGTGGGTTGGGGGCAGTATTTCGAGGTAAGTTTTACATCAATCGACTCGTATCCTCGTTCTAATCAAAAGCCCTAAAACATCGGTATGTAATTCGGAAAAACGCTTAACTCCGTTAAGCTATTTTAACGGCGGACTATTTTACAAAAAAATTGGACGAGGTCGGATTATTATTGGCTAATAACTGACTTGGGATTATTATCGGCCAATTTCAGAAAGATGGGATTATTATTTTCCAATTTGCCTTCTTTAATACGATAGACACAGGAATTATGTTTTATTTTATTTTTAAAGTCAAACTTGGTCCGAGTTGACGTACTAGATTCGATTCTGACCAATGTTGACCGCATTTAATTGATTCCGAGTAGTATGGCGGAGTTGAAGAAGGTCGCATCGGCAGCCTACCTTATAGCGATTGCTCGGAGAGTACTCGTCCTCTGAGACCTTGTTTTGCAACATTGATGCCTACGAAAAACTGTGTTTTGTGGGATTTACATTTTATTTTAAGTGTGATGCGTGACGATTGTATAACAATTTATCTCACTTTATTTCTTACATGATGTAGAAGTGCATTTTATGATTTATTTATTTTCCTTTGCTTAATATTGATTATGTATTAAACGTGCTTATGTTTATAGCAAATGAATCATTTGAGAAAGTGGCAAGTTATGGAATACATCCAAACATGATCCGGTACCTGATGGGTGATTACCACATGGGTTTCGTCGAGGGTACAAACGTCCTTTTACAATGGTCGGCGGTCACCAATTTCCTACCTGTCTTCGGCGCTTTTCTCTCCGATTCCCTTTTCGGCCGATTCCTTACCATTTTTATTGGTTCAATCTTTAGTCTCATGGTACCATTCTTTTTCTCCTTTTTTTAAATAAAAAAATCTTTCTAAACAAAAAGAGCTCGAGTTAGACTTGTCTCATACTTTCACTGAGTCTTTATTAGTCATATAATTATTTTTTTATGAATATGCATATATAATTATGTTAATAAATAGTTATAATTAGAACTTTGCTCTTAAAATAAAATATATATATATATATTATTTGATTATTTTTATCATAAGTAAAAACAAGTATTTTAATTATGTGATATATAAATAAAAGTTATCAAATTTATATGTACACTTGACACCTTTAGACTCGTGAGTCTAGTCGAGCTCAGTATATGCGAAACTTGAGCTTGTTTATTTACTATAGGTCATGTTTGGATTCACGTCTTTAAAATGCATATAGGGAATGATCCTTCTATGGTTAACAACGATGATCCGAGGTGCAAAACCTCCCCCGTGTGATGCACGGGTGCCTCATTCGTGTGAATCACCAACACCCATTCAATACACACTCCTTTTTTCGGCCTTCGCTTTGATATCCATCGGAGGAGCTGGGGTCCACCCGTGTTCCTTAGCATTTGGGGCGGACCAAATAGACCGCAAGGAAAATCCAAAGAGAGAGAGGGCGTTGGGGAGCTTCTTTGGGTGGTATTACGCGACAGCTGTTATGGCGATCATGATTGCATTTACGGGCATTGTTTATATTCAAGATAATCACGGATGGAGAGTCGGGTTTGGGGTCCCCCTCGTTCTCATGTTCTTGGCTACAATATTTTTCGTCGCCGCTTATCCGCTTTATTACAAGATCAAGGTCAAAAAAAGTGTTTTTACTAGCTTTTGTCAAGTGATATTTGTGGCTTGGAAACATAGAAAGCTCACTTTACCGGATTCAAGTGGTGGCTTATGGTATAATGAAAATGATGCAAAGGTTACCACACCTTCAAAGACCTTGAGGTAGTGAAACACTTCTCTATGTTTAGCTTTCGTTTCGACCCATTTACTTATGAGCGCTCAGCTAAAAAAGATCTAGATTATCGTTGTAACAATTTCGTTTTTTTTAACAAAAAAAAGTTTGCTTGATAAGAAATGGGTCAAATGGGTCAAAAAGATCTATATCAATCAGCAAGCTGCTGATTAACTACTTTTATGGTATCCTTCAGGTTTTTGAATAGAGCTTGCATGCCTTCGCAACCCGAAGATATGACTGCTAAAGATCCATGGAGCATTTGCACGGTAGATCAAGTCGAAGAGCTCAAAATACTTATTAAAGTACTCCCATTATGGTCTTCTAGTATAATGTTCTCCGTGGCGATGAACCAAAGCACATTTCCTGTCCTGCAGGCTCTAACGATGGACCGACACATCACAACAAAGTTTGAAATCCCCGCTGCCTCGTTTAGCTTTTTCCTAATTATAACCGTCATGGTTTGGGTTATACTATATGATCTCGTTATCCTCCCATTGTTATCGAAAATGAAAGGGAGATCTGTATACATAAGCGCCAAGTTAAGAATTGGGGCGGGCCTATGTTTTTCAATAGTCGCGTTGGTGATTTCAGGAGTCGTTGAACATGTAAGGAAAGATAAAGCGATTAAAGAAGGTTTTTTGAACGATCCTCAAGCGGTTATAAAAATGTCGGCTATGTGGCTCATTCCACAAAATGTCCTAAACGGGTTGGCGGATGGTTTGAACATAATTGGTCAAACCGAGTTTTATTATTCTGAGTTCCCTAAAAGTATGTCGAGTATTGCATCGGCTATTTACTTGCTCGGGTCTGCTATCGCGAGTTTGTTGGCGAGTGTTTTACTAAGCACTGTGGATGATTTAACAAAAGGGGAGGGGGGAGAGGGTTGGATTTCTACTAATATTAATAAGGGTCATTATGATAAGTATTATTGGCTTCTTGCTATAATGAGTTTTATAAACTTCTTGTATCATGTTGTATGTAGTCGGGCTTACCGCCCGTGTGTAGATAAAGCCGTTTTAACGGGTGTGGACGTTAATAATTCGGGTGAAGATGAAGCCTCAAGAAGCTAGGATTCAAAAGTTGAACATTTGTTTGTTGACAATTCTATGTTATTAAAGTTTATATTACCACAAGGCTTTGATTGTCTACAACTATGACTAAATTTTGGGTAAATCGAACGGAATCAATCAAAAATCGGGTTTTCAAATCGACCAAACCAAACTAAACCTTTCCTCTTCGAAAACCAGTATTGATCCAAACTTGAATCGGTTTGGGCCCAGAACCCGATTTGTGCACTTCTAGGCATGATGCGCAAAAAAAAAAAAAAAACGCCTTAGCGAAAAGCCCTAAAGAATTCTCGCTTCGCGTATATTGTTATTTCATAACATTTTGTGTTAGGATTTGATTGTACATATAAAGGTGTAACATATCATACATACTTTTATTATGCAAACACAAATTTTTTAAACTTTTTTAACAAGAAAGTTATAAGTTAGAGCTTGCTTCTCATAGAATGTGGTCTTTTAAGAGGAGTGACATGCATCCATTGTTTTCCAATAACAACCTTCTCTCCATTGCTTTTCTTTTTTATATTTATTTCCACTGATGCTAAATTACCCTTTTCTCCAACCACTTTTGCCTAGGGGTGTAAACGAGCCGAGCCGAACCCGAGCCCGACTAGGCTCGAGCTCGGCTCGTTATGTTTTTATGAAGCTCGAGCTCGAGCTCGGCTCGGTTCGAGCCTACTTCTCTAAGCTCGAGATCGGCTCGTGAGTAAAACCCAAAGCTCGAGCTCGGCTCGACTCGGCTCGAGCTATTTCGAGAACAACCTCAAATGAGCTAAAAGCTCGGCTCGAGCTCGTTTCAACAGCGATTAAGCTAGCCAAAGCTCGGCTCGAGCTTGGCTCACCAATGTTATCATCATCATTATTATATTATATATATAAAAAAACTAAAATTTTGTTTAGGCTCGTTTGGGCTCGCGAGCCTAAACGAGCTTTGTATTTCAGGCTCGAGCTCGGGCTCGTTAAGGCTCGAATCGTTCGAGCTTTTAACCGAGCCGATCACGAGTAACTCTCGAGCCTCCGGGCTTGTTTACACCCCTAGTTTTGCCTCTATCTCAATCTCCTATTCATATTTTGAAAAAAAAAAGTCCATTAGTAAGTGTGTAAAATAGCTTATGTAACATCCTAGTTGTATATAGATGATATGGACACCCATTCAGTGGCTGAGCTTGACAAAAAGTTCATAGGAGACGGAAAATCATAAATAGGTTTAGCTAGAAGGGTCGTGTTCTAACAGGTTCACGGTTGATACGTGTAAATCTAGTTGTTTTTCTAAAACTGTGTACGTCATAATCTAAACTTAAACTGATTGGGTATTTTAAATCAAGTTTTAAAAGATTAAAAAAAGAAACGACAATCAAGTTTTTAGAGTTAAATGTTGTTTCCGTCCCTACGATTTGATCAATATAGTCATTTTAGTCCAATTTCTTAAACCTTGTCATTTCGACATTATGCTTTCAACATTTGCCTAACACCATCCAATTTTTCCGTGTAATCCCCCATGTGCACCCCCTACGATGGTATTTTTGTGTTTTTAACCCTCAACCCCTAAATTTAAAACCCTCTTAGAAAAAAAAAAAAAAAAAATCGTTGCTTCGATCAAACTCGCGTCCACAAAATACTCTGGCCTAATCGAATTTCTTGATAAGCAATTGATATTTTGACAATTATGGAGTTAACAATTTCACAAAGAACTTAAAGTTTCCTCCTTTGATCATCATCTTGAAGATATGGTTCTCACACTTTGGTTTCTTCGAGCGCTTGATCCACACATATACTACGGCGAGGCATTTTTTGGTCCTTGTTTTTACTGAGCGTGTAAGAATTTGGATTGAAATGACAAAACTGATCAAAGCACATCGACGGAAAAGTAAACTAACTTGTGCAAGATCATCATCAAACTAGACTATATTTAAACAAATATTGAAGTTATCCGATTTGACCGGTCAACCAGTTGACTAGAAAGGTTGCTGGTTCGATATCCGATCTGGTTATGATAACATTAATTTAAACTGGATATTTAATGACAACATTTAAAATAATAGGGAATAAAAAAATGATTATCAAGTTTTATAGCTCAAACTTAGTTAATTTATATATATTTGTATTTTTAGTTGCAAATTTGTAATCTTAATCTTCCTAAGTTTTTAATATACAAAAAAAAAAAAAAAAAAAAAGTAAGGTTAAGGGTAAATTACACTTTTCGTCCTTTATGTTTGTATCGGATTGCAATGGGTAACCTTTAACTTCAATAATTACAGACACAATCCTTTATTTGGAAAACTCATTACACTCTAAGTCCTTTAACACTAACCTAGTTAAATTTTTCAGTTAAGTTAGGTCACATAAGGGTAATTTAGTCTTTTTACTATTATATTATAAAACAATTTAATAATTAAAAAAAACAATATTTAAAACTTAATATATATATACTAGGTTATGTCCCCGTGTATTACACGGGTTGAACAATAAAATATTATAAAAGTTATAGCTTTATAAAAATAAATACAAATAAATTACATATTAATATCAATATTTGAAGTATTAATATTGTTTTGTTTATTCTAACAACCTAATTAGATTACATGAGTTGATTAAAAAAATACTACCAATGAACATTTAGAAATTATTCAACAATATTTTAATATATTATGTTTTACTACAATATACTTTTTAATTAACTTTTTTAAATTGACGAATAAAATGTAGTTCTAAACATTTATGGATTTGGACAGAATTAGATACGGAATTTTTAAATTATTTCCTGAGAAAGAACTGAATACATAAGCATGAAACAATGCTGAAAGTGTGGTTACCATTTTGTTATTTTTTCAAAAAAAAAAAAAAAAAAAAACTTAATATAATTCTTTCTTGTTGGATTAAAATCACATATTTACGTATTTGCATTGTATATTGTATTTTTGCATTGTATATTTGCATTGTACATGAATAACACAAACACAACAAATATACAAATAAAAACAAATAATAATTAATCAACCTTCTTAAATTAAAATAAGGCTTTATTTGATCTTTGTATTCCACTTCACATTTCTCATATGGATGTTACTTCACTTCTATTTCTCTTTTCTTCTTCACCAACCTATCATCATTCCATACAATCATTTAACCATATGAGGCAACCTCCAAGCCTTTGTAACTAAACCACTTTTCCCTCAAGTTCACTTTCACATCATAATTCTGCATCTATGGTCCAAATAAACTCATTATAAGTCAACCTTTCTTATTTCAAATGAACTTATTAATCAGCCATTTTCCTTCAATCTCAAACATTGATACACCAGATAGAGCCAAAAGTATGTTTTCTTGAATTCTTGTAAGAAAGGGTGCTGACTCTTAACTAACCAACCCAATTTGTTGGCTTAACCATTTCAACTTAAGCTCCTTAGTGTCATGCTATCCTTTCCCAGCATGTCATTCTACACCATGTCTAAACTTTACTTACATGAATAACACTATTTATTTCAAAAGAAGGTCCTAGAAGGATATTCTATTTTTGCCGAGTATGATAAAGATAAGAAGTTTCCCACAATTACTCATTAAGTTGAATGCTTACAAATAAAAGGCACAAAAGGTAAAATCAAAACTAAAATGGGTATAAGTCAAGTGTTCCCTTTTCGAGAAGACGAATTCAAAATGAACCTCTGTTGTTATCGATTCAACTAATTAAGGTACAACCCAATGGTAGATGACAAATATGATTAGTGGAGAAATACAACATGATGTAGGAATGCCAATGTAAAATGTTCATACCTCCTCCAAGCACCCAACTTTGCAGATAACATGTCCATAGTTCTCAATCACAACAGTACCTCTAGTGATTTCCCACAGCTTCACATAACCAACATTATCCTAACAAAAAGACGTTTCAAACTACCATAGAAGCTGTCATGTGCCCTTTTAAATGTTAAACAATCCCAAAAAAAAAAAAAGCAAAATTTATGAGAACATGTCTTTTGTTGTTCAAAAATTTCATATTTTATTATCCCCAGAATTCCATCAATACTGAAACATGGTTCAAAGCTCAATGAGCTATTCCACCTTTAATCAAATCCTTATCGGCAATGATAAAAAAGAATACCCTAAATGAGCTTCCATGTTTAATCCAAACCTCAGATCCAATAAAATATTAGAACCCAGTTAACACTTTATGCAAAAAAAAAAAAAATCCAATTAATCAACAAAATAAAAACTAACAAATTTTATGTAACAATAAGTAGCAAAATAGAGATCGAACCCGACGCCTTTGGCCAGGCAAAACTCATATTATGGTCACTAATTTTCTCATTATGAACATGTTGTTAATAATTTGGTCATTATGAACTTCAGATCACCAATTAGTCGTTGAACCTTCTTTGCAACAATATTAGTCTATCAACACCGCAGCTATACTTTTGAGCAAACAACAATATTAATCAATTATATCAATATATAACTAACGAACTTGTATACTAACCTTGAATAGGAGATACCGAGAAGACTATAAGAAGATCGCTAATAAAAAAATAAACGAATATCGAAGATGAAATCCAATAAACAAAGTTTAAATAAAGATAGGAACTGTAACATAAACTCACCATGGAGAAGAGGAATTGTAAACCTCAAGGATCAAACGAAGATAGATTGCCTGAGTTTATTGAAGAGATGGTGTGCGGCGTGAATTTTTTAGGGCTAAAGATGGATCCGGGAAGAAACAAAAGAAAGGATAGAGTTTTGAAAAAGAATACGGGTCGGATAAAATTACCCAGAAGGGTCCGTGTGAGAAGAATGGGCGGGAGAACAGATCTAAGATGGCGTGAGAAAAGGACACGTGTCCACCCATATAGTTTTCTTTTATTATATGTATAGATAGATTTCCTTTAACACTAACAATATTTCCTCTCATCCAACCTACAACGAAATCCCTGGTGATGAATTTCGATCCATTAGTGTCCAACACACCACCATTGCCACAGATCTGCAGGCTTTAGTTCCACAATCAACAACTAAGTAATTTCCCCAAATCAATAACCATGTAATTTCAAAAGGGCTACAAGGACTTGTACAGTACTAGCACGTTGCTCGTTGTTTGACTTAAGTAAACTTTCTACCTCTTTCTCTCTTTCACCGACTATTGCTTCCAGCATGTTGACTTTCGATACAGCTTCCATTTCAGCTGCTCGGACTGTTTCCAGATCATCCGTCAGGTTTTCGTTTGTCTTTCTAGGTTTTCGAATTTCGACACGTCTCTCTGCCCGAGCGATGTCAGTCAGGCGATCACCTAATAATCGCTCGCTTCTCTGTTTTTGAGCAGCGACCGTTTCTGACCGAGCCGAATCTGCTAGCTCTCTTGCTCTTTTAGTTTCCCTTTCGGCATTTCTACATCCTTCTGTTATCAATTTCCAATGGTGGTGGCTTGATTCGATGGTGGTGGTGGGGCAGCGGACGGATTTGTTGGTGGTGGTGGTTGCTGGGATCGGTGGTGGTGATAGAGGTTGTTGGAGAGAGAGAAAAAGAGGGAGAGAAAGATGGCTGAGAGATGAGAGAGAGGGTTTTACATAAACAAACTAGTGAAATTACCAATTTACCCTCATGTGCAAGGCACATGTTAAGAGTTAATTGAAAATTTTAACTAGGTTAGTGTTAAAGGATGTAAGGTGTAATGAGTTTTCCAAATAAAGGATTGTGACTGTAATTATTGAAGTTAAAGGTCATCCATTACAATCTGATACAAACATAAAGGACGAAAAATGTAATTTACCCTAAGGTTAAACCTAGCCAGTTCATTTCTTGTTGTTTTAGTCAATGCGTGTAATACAATTTTCGTATATTTTTTATCATTGGAAAATTGGTTTTTAATAAACCAACATTTGCCCCATTGGTAAATAATAATCCTACCTACAGAATTGGTAATTAATAATCCTACGTTTCAATATGTTGGTACTCAATGGACCTCCGTTAGTTTTTTTAACTGAAGTTAGTTTTTGAGTTTTATTTATTACACAAACAGTCCCTGTAGTTATAATTTACTAGTTTTAAGTTTTATTTATTACACAAACAGTCCCTGTAGTTATAAAAAAATCATAAAAATAAAAAAAAATCAAAAAATTTCAAAAAAATCATAAAAATTCTAAAAAAATCAAAAAAATTCTAAAAAAAATCAAAAAAATCATAAAAAATCATAAAAATTCAAAAAAAATCAAAAAAACTCTAAAAAATCATAAAAATTCTAAAAAACATAAAAATCCTAAAAAAATCAAAAAAAAACTCTAAAAAATCATAAAAATCCTAAAAAAATCAAAAAAATTCTAAAAAATCCAAAAAATTCAAAAAAACTCTAAAAAATAAAAAAAAATTCAAAAAAAGCAAACGTTTCGACCCGAACCGTTTTCGACCCGGACCGTTTCGACCCAGACCGTTTTCGACCCGGACCGTTTCGAAAACGGTGGTGGTGGTGGTGGTGGTGGTGGCGGTGTGGTGGTGGTGGTGGCGGTGCGGTGGTGGTGGTGGCGGTGCGGTGGTGGTGGTGGTGGTGGTGGTGGCGGTGGTGGTGGTGGTGGTGGCGGTGGCGGTGCGGTGGTGGTGGTGGTGGTGGCGGTGCTGTGGTGGTGGTGGCGGTGCTGTGGTGGTGGTGGTGCTGCTGCTGCTGCTGTGGTGGCGGTGCTGTGGTGGTGGTGGTGGCGGTGCTGTGGTGGTGGTGGTGGCGGCGGTGCTTTGGTGGTGGTGGTGGTGGTAGTAGTGGTGGTGGTGCAAACCTCAGGGACCATTTTGGCTATTAACTCATAGTTAAAACTAGTAAATTATAACTACAGTGACTGTTTGTGTAATAAATAAAACTTAAAAACTAACTTCAGTTAAAAAAAACTAACGGAGGTCCATTGAGTACCAACATATTGAAACGTAGGATTATTAATTACCACTTCTGTAGGTAGGATTATTATTTACCAACTGGTTAAAGGTTGGTTTATTAAATACCAATTTTCCTTTTATTATTTTTCCAAACTTTACATAATTATCATGTGACCTCACCTAAAATATGAACCACTCGCAAAGATAAGCAATGTTTTAAAAACCGGTTGAAACCGGCTGATTGTACCGGTTGAACTGTCTGGTTTTCTACCGGTTAAAGCGTCTGGTACACTCGGTTGAACCGTCTGATACACCCGGTTGAACCGTTTCTAACCAAATCCGGTACGGTATAAAAATCGGATTTCAAAAGGAGATGGAGATAAAATCAACAAAACCATATGTACCTTCACCGTAGCCGTTGAATAAAACGACATCGTATAATCAACCGTCGCCAAATTAGCTCCGGTCATCGAGAACACCGCACCCGCCGCCATACTACTGTCGATCAAAACCGCCATCACTCTGACATTCCAGGTCCCATCCTGATCCTAACCAGATCAAACAAGTTGTTTAATGATTGATAGGAAAGTTATCGAACTCCACCCGACCCAACCCAACCCGAAAATTTTGACTCCAAATTAGTATAAACCCGCGTACCGAAAAAAAAAACACCACAGAAAAAATTTCTAGCTATGCCACTAACTTACCAATAGATGATCAGACCCAACCCAACCCGAAAATTTTGACTCCAAATTAGTATAAACCCGCGTACCGAAAAAAAAAACACCACAGAAAAAATTTCTAGCTATGCCACTAACTTACCAGTAGATGATCAGGAATTACAAAACCGGACCTCACCAAACCTACTTCGACATGATCAAACACACATGATCAAATCATTGAACTAAGGAAAGTTATTGAACTCCACCTAAGTTTCTGGCTCTGCCACTAACTTAGGGGCTGTTTGGCAACACCTGAATAATTAAGTGCTGAACCAGTAAGAGATCTGAACCATTAAGTGCTGAACCAGGGTCTGAACCATTAAGAGCATGTATAATACTTAACCATTCAGAGACAAATGTCTGACCAATTCAGATTAGAGGTCTTAACCATTCAGACTCTGTATAAATCGTAACCATTCAGAAGGCAAATGTCTGAACCATTCAGACATCTGCTCGTGAATCAAACAGTCTGAACCATTAAGTGCTGAACCAGTAAGAGGTCTGAACCATTAAGAGCCTCATCAACAAGAGGTAAACAAACAGCCCCTTACCATGATCCGGAATTACGAAACTGGATCTCACGAAACCTACTTCGACATGATCAAACACACATGATCAAATCATTGAACAACTAAGGAAAGTTATTGAACTCCACCTTACCCGGCCCGGCCCGAAAATTTTGACTTAGAGGTATTAGAAATAACAATAATATAGAAAAAAATATTCTGGGTCTGCCACTACTGCCTGACTGACTTACCAATAGATTATCGGGAATAACGAAAGCGGCTCTGACCGAACCGACTTGGACATGATTGATTTTTAATCCTTGTAGCGATAGCCCGTCTAGTTGGAAGTTGGAACTATTTTGGAACCATTTTTTTTGTAAGTTTTGTGTAATCGCCTTTTATCATATCGGTTTTGCTACTGGTGTTGTATAGCGACTAGTTTTGAGTTGTGTATGGTTTGATCCATGTTTAATGGTTGTGGAGGAGTCATGATTCTTCTTGTGGTATTGGTGGAAGTTGCGTACGTAGGGAGGAGGATCATAAAGACTTCACAACTACAATTGACCATAAATAAAGACTTAAAAAGTCAATTCATTTCATGATTTTTTTTTTCGACCAATTGACCATAAATAAAGACTTAAAAAGTCAATAATTTCATGAAATTTTTTTAGTGTCATTAGATTAACGACCTGATCATATTCATCTCCACCAGTGGCATTTTAGGGTGGGACAAAGCTTAGGGACCATTAGGTCCTGTGTTCAAATCTCACAAGATGGGTTTTTCCTGAATTTATTGGGTTTCCTCCTGAATTGGTGTATAGGCATTATAGCCTAGTGGAGATGGATATGATCGGGTGATTACCCTTGTGGCACGATGATACTCCATGATCACGTTTGCAGTTAAAAAAAAGATTTAATTTCATGAAATTTCTGAGAAATTGTGGAAATGGACAGAATGGTAGTTTTAGTCCTTTTGGTTTGTAGTTTGGTTCATAGTTGTCTTGAAAGGAAAAGAAACTGTTTTTTGGTCCCTTGACAATACTTGTACAAAACGCTAATTGAATTATTAAATATTGAGTAAATTTTAGGTATGTTTGTTATTTTTATCCAAAACAACTTTTTTGTATCATATAGTTCTTCATTTTTTTGGATTTTTTTTTCATTTTCATCCAAATGTTTGATAGAAAAAATAAAGCAACTTGGACGTTTGGATGAAAATGGCCAAAAATCCTAAAAATGAAGGACTATATGGTACAAAAAAATTGTTTTGGGTGAAAATGACAAACATACCCAAACCTCATGGACGATTTTGGCAATTTACTCTTAAATATTTATTTGTAGGCTAAATTAGTGGTGCACAAATCGGGTTTTTTTAAAAACCGGGTTTCGGGTAGGATGGGGTTTTACAAAATCGGGTTTTTTTTTTTAAACCGGGTCGGGTCCGGGTCCGGGTTCTCTACCAAAAATGTATACCCTATATACCCGGGTTCGGGTAGGGTTCGAGTAGGGTTCGGGTTGGGTTTTATAAAACCCGGGTATTATAATACCCTATTTCCGGGTTCGGGTCCGGTTTGGGTATTCATCGGGTAGGGTTCGGGTATGCATCGGGTTGGGAAAAAACCCGCACCGGGTATTAAAAAAACCCGACCAGAACTATGCTTATAAAATGTATCAAACATAACTCTCACACATAGACATCAAATCTATTGATAAACAGAGGCACAATTTATAAACAGAGGCACAATTTATAGTTCTTCATGTGGTTATTCTTGAACTTTATAAACAGATGCACAATTTATTAGATACAAAAACTAATAATGATATTAAACAAACAAAGAAAATAGAAGGGCCAACATATATTGACATATTTGTTTCCACTTGTAATGAAATATACTAAATAATTAAGTAGCGGTGGCAAATATCATTAGAAACCTAATAATTAAACAAGATTACATCAAAGTGCATACATAATTTTGTTAAATCATAAGAACTAGAAGTCTTAATGCATACATAATTAAACAAGATTACATCAAAATCGGGTTTTTTTAAAAACCGGTTCCGGGTATTTATAAAACCCGGTTCCGGGTTCGGGTTCGGGTATTTATAAAACCGGGTTTCGGGTATAAACCGGGTATAAAAAAAACCGGTTCCGGGTTCGGGTTTTAGATCAAATATGCATACCCGGTCCCTACCCTACGGGTAGGGTCGGGTTCGGGTATAAAAAACCCGGGTTTTATAATACCCGGTTCCGGGTTTTTTTTTCGGGTCCGGGTTTTTTGTGCACCACTAGGCTAAATGTTTGTGTAGATAGGTTTGGAAAGTTTATTGGGTTGGGTTGGGTTGGGTTGGGTTGGGTTGGGTTATAACCAGGGGCGGATCTTGTCCGAAACACCCCTTAACTTTCTTGACGAAGTACAAAATACCCCTACTTGTATAAAAACGAATCAATTTGAGTTGCATGTTAATTGTAACTAGTCTTAAGCACCCGTTGTTGTGGTGCGAGGTGTAAAACCGTGCTACCAGCGTTGCGGGGCGTAAAAACATGCTAGGTAGCAACCGAACGACGACCAAAACTGAGAAAAAAGTGTAACATAAAAACACGAATTTTTAACTTCAAGTGACTCACGTGACGTAAAATGTAGATGAAGTCGAATTTACACCGACACATGTTAGAAAGTCGAGGGGTAAAAAAAAGTTGAGGGGCCATTTGACCACCAAACACCTTGCTAAGTAGCAACCAAACGACGATAAAATTCGGAAAAAGCGTAAAACAAAAACTATTAAAAAAAACTTTAACTCATTTAAACCCCTAAAATTTTGTTAAAAAAATTGAAAACCATAAAGTTTAATACGAAAAAAAATAGAAAAAGAAAAAAAACCAACAAAAGACAAAAAGAAACACTATTCCTCCCCATGTTATCAATTAATATACATAGAGAATAGGCGAACATGTAGACGAATTAAAAAATTAGCTACCAATGAAGTAAGTTAAATCAGTCAAACGGATGGAGGATTGTGTTTTCTTTCTTACCTTTAAAATTGGTCGAGAGGACGAAAGAGAGGTTGACGATCGTTTAAGTGAATTTTATATTTGGTCTGCCCTTGTAAAAGCAATAATACTTTTTGTCACATATGTGACGATCATTTAACTATCATTTTCGTCTCTGTGGTTTGTTCAATTACGAGAATCCAGACCAAATTTCAAATTTGTACCATTGTTGTCCCTAACATTCTTAAAACATGTCAATTCCCTCAAAAAAAACCAAGGTTGAATCAAATAATTAGACAAACCACAGGGACGAAAATGGAAGTTAATTCATGTTTTTTTGACAGAACTAGCATGTTTCAAGAATAGGCGAAAACAATACAAATTTGAAATCTAGTCTGACCTGACATAATTGGACAAACTACAGGGACGAACATGACAGTTAACTAACTTTTATCACGCACGTAGGGGGCGGTGGTTGTTACCGATTTCTTTCATCTTTTGGGGATTGCATTTCACATTTTGGTCTAAACTGTGAACCGGGCAACGAATGTTGAACCAGCTGTTGGTCGTCCCGCCGCCCTTGTCACCATCCTCGACGCTGCCGCTGCTGCTCAATCTGCTGGCCAACACTGGATGGTTGATGAAGATAGTTACATTGTTTTTTACACTCAAATAATACAATTCAATCCTGATCGACTCGTTGGACAAACAAATGGTGTCTAAAAAGAAAACTGCATTTTTGACCCGTTAACCAACCCGTCCAAACCCACACCCATAGTAAGAAAATAACATGTTTGACCCGTTATCCAACCCACCAATTTTGCAACCACTAATAATCAGGGTCTAAATAACATAGTTGACTCAACATGACTAGCTAATGTGTTATCGATTCATGCTCCACTGAGGTGGCGGATTCAACAGTGATCCCGTGTATCCGGTGAGGTGACAGATTTGACAGTGATCGGCGTTATACACCAGCCCAAGGGGCGTGAACGGAGGGTTAAAGGGAAGGGGCGTTGTCTGATTTATCGTGTGAGGAAGGAGGTGGGCCCCAATGGCTATCAACCAATTATGTTAAAACTTTCATTTTATTTAATTAAAATACTATTTTAATGGGTAGTGAAAACTTGTGAACCGAAAACAGGTTATAGTGAAAAAAAGGTGAGTGAAAGCGGTCTGATGATGTGGCAAACACTTTTTATGATGTGGTAACGAAAAAAAGTGAAACGATAACACTAGCTGCAGGCTTCATTAACCGTTGGTTTCTACCACAGATCCTGTCAAAAAAATTAAACAAAAACATCGCGAAACAGCATACCATTAGCAGGAAAAGCAACCATGTTATAATTCAAACATACTTCAATGTATTTCAAACCACAAGGTCAAAGCATAATCCAAACCACAATACCATAGTTAAAACCGTTAAAAACTACGAAATTCAAGTCACAAACTTTTCATGTTACCTTTCTCAGATACTTCCTCATCTTTTCTACGCTAAAGTCAGCAGGGTTCTCATAGAAATAACACGGTGTGGTCCGCGGGTCCCACGTCTCAGACATGGCCTTTTCAAGATCCTGAAGCCACTTCTCGTGGGCTGTCATCTCGGGCTCACGCACCGTAGGCACGAGTCATGGTTCTTCAGCTTCCGATGCCGTTTGTTTCTTCTTCTTCTTGAGAGGTTTAAGGGTTCTTTGTTTTCTCAAAAGCTCTCCAAGGGTCATGTTATCGGAGTCGTCTTCAACGTCAATAACGTGATTATTATTAACGTTATCGGTATTCCCTGCACCGAAAGATTGAATGTTAGGGGCTGCAAACGGGTCAACTTCGGGTTGTATTCTGTTGGTAACGGGTCAAAATAGGTAAAATATGAAAAATTAGCTAAAATAATGAGACAGGTCAAATGGGTCAAACACGTCATATGCCACCTATGCAGTTGATATCGGTGATATCTCACCGATATATCGGCTATTGGTCCCCATGTAAAATATCGTGTCAACTGTCAAATATTCGGTACCGATATTATCAGCAATATTCACCGATATCTGATGATATTTTCCCGATAGATATCAGTACTTTTCTTCCTAGTTCTACCATTCGCCTTTCTTCTTATTGCTGCTACTAGTGTTTTAAGTCTTAATTATTTATTGTTATATTTGATACATTAGCTACATGGTGTATTAAAAGAAATGAACTAAAACGTGTTGAAATCGGTTCAACCCGACCTGTTTTGACTGCACATACAAAAATACATGTTTTGAGTTTTGACCCGTTATTCAACCGTTTGTTTTCCCATATTAGACTCTATATCCAAAATCTATTCATATACCTGCCGGATTTTCAGATTCAGCCTCCTTTCCCTTTCTTTCTACTTTTGGTGCTGTCAAAAAACCCAGACAGACAAACCGAAAAATCAGTGTCGAGAAACATAAAAAATATATAAAGGGTGAGGATCATTACACCACTAAATTAATGCGAGAACAAATCTACATCGTTTAATATTTTATCAATGGTTCATATTTTTTTTCTTATATACAAAAAAACTGGTTTATTGTTCAGGTTTTATTTAGTTGGTAAAGGATCAAAATAGGTAAAATACAAAAAAAAAAAAAAAAAAAAAAAAAACTAGCTAACAGTGAAACAGGTCAAATGGGGCAAACACGTGAAATGCCACCTAGTGTATTCTAGTGCTTACAATGTCCCAAATTGTTTTTAGAGTTAACTGCCATTTTCGTCTCTGTGGTTTGTTTAATTATGCTAGTCCAGGTCAAATTTCAAATTTGTACCATTACCGTCCCTGACATTCTTGAAACATGCTAATTCCGTCCAAAAAACTAAGGTTGAATCGAATAATTGGACAAACCACAAGGACGAAAATGGCAATTAACTCATTTTTTTTGGACGGAACTGGCATGTTTCAAGAATATTAGGGACAAAAATGATACAAATTTGAAATTTGGTCTGAAATGGCATAATTTGACAAACTACAGGGACGGAAATGACAGTTAACTCTTGTTTTTATTAAAAAGAGTCATATCATTACTTTCAGAATTTCGGTTATATTTTGTTGGTAACATGATACACAAGGTAAAATACGAGAATAATATTAAGAGTAAAGTACACGGATAGTCCCTGTGATTCACCAAAATTTTGGATTTGGTCCCTAGCTTTCCAAAAGTACACGGATGGTCCCATTGGTTTGCACTTTGTAATGCATTTAGTCCCCGACTTTTGCCAAAAGTACATGGATGGTCCCTGTGGTTTGCACTTTGTAACGCATTTAGTCCCTAACTTGGACCTGCTGAAACCTTTAGATTTGTTAGGTGGGGACTAAATGTGTTACAAAGTGCAAACCACGGGGGCCATTCGTGTACATTTGAAAAGCTAGGGACCAAATCCAAAATTAACCACAGGGACCATCAGTGTACTAACTCTAATATTAGCTAAAAGTGAAATATATCAAATGGGTCAAAAAGGTCAAAAGCCTCCTAAAGTGTATTCAAATACTTACAATGTCCCAAATTGGTTTATTTTAGTAATATGGCATTCATAATTATAATGGATACATTAACTACTTACAATATTAATAGAAATGAAAACAAAACGTGTTGGGAGACTGGAGTTGGTTCAGCTCGACCCGTTTTGACTGCACATACACATGTTTTGACCCGTTATTTATTCACATGTTTTGACCCATTATATATTCATGGCATTCACAATTACTGAACCCTCCATTTTTCCCATATTAGACTCTATATCTAAATTTATACATATACCTGCCGGATTTTTAGATCCACCCTCTTTAAGCTTTTGGTTTTTCTTTCTTTCTACCTTTGATGCTTTCAAAAAAAAAAAAAAAACAGACAGGAAAACTGAAAATCAGCATCAAGAAACAAACAATATGTGTGTATATATGTGATTATGAGTTTGTGCGCGCGTGTGTGTGTCAAACAGGTCAAAATCCCCCTTAAGTTCATTCCAACGTTCTAAATCGTACAAATTATTATAAGAAACGAATAAAAAAGTGTTGGAGGGTCGGTCCAACCCGGCCCATTTTGACCTTCACTTAAAATACGTGTTTTGACCTGCGCTTAAAAAATACATGTTTTGACCTGACCCATCATTCCCGTTTTTCCAAATTAGACTCCATATACTAAATCTATTCATATACCTGCAGGATTTTTAGATTCAACCTCCTTTTGTTTTTGCTTTCCCATGCTTTCTACCTTTGATGCTGTCAAAAAAAAAAAAAAAAACAGACAGGAAAACTGATAATCAGCATCAAAAAACAAACAATATGTGTCTATATATGTGATTATGAGAGTGAACGCGCGCGTGCGTGTGCGTCAAACAGGTCAAAAGCAACCTTAAGTTTATTCCAACGTTCTAAATCGTATAAATTATTATAAGAAATGAACAAAATAGTGTTGGAGGGTCGGTCCAACCTGGTCCGTTTTGACCTGCACTTAAAAAATACATGTTTTGACCTGCGCTTAAAAAATACGTGTTTTGACCTGACCCATCATTCAACCGTCCCATTTTTCCAGATTTAGACTCCATATAATAAATCTATTCATATACCTGCAGGATTTTTAGATTTGACCTCCTTTTGTTTTTGCTTTCCCATGTTTTCCACCTTTGATGCTGTCAAAAAACCAGACAGAGAAACTGAAAATCAGTATCATGAAACAAAAAAAAAAATCTTTGTTTTAATAAGCAAGAGGCGTACAAAAGTGACGAGGTCTAAAATGAGGCGCAAAGCGCAAAAGCGGTGGGCTTTTCGTACCGGAGGCTCAAGGAGATTATATAAATTTACTTATATATATCCTAAAAAATTCTATACGAAGGTACTGTTCATAACACTACGCGTCGAAAAGTTCGGGGGGCGGGCGCCCCCTCCCGCCCCAAGGAAGTTGCGCCCCTGGCTATAAATAAGGTTTATATATGATTTTACCTACACGTACAAGCCAAAAAACCAATTGTACAACACTTTGATGCATAAAAACAACCAAAGTACTCAAGGTGCGCGCCTCAGACCCCAAAAAATGTGTTTTTCTTGCGATCTGTGGAAAAGGCACGCGGACCAACCCAGTTCATTTTGCAACTCAGGTTGTATATAGTTTGGTAAGGGGTCAAAAAGGGTAAAATACCAAAAAGAAACTAACTAACAATGGGTCAAACACATCAAATGCCACCTGAAACCCCACTCCGCCCCAGCCGCTTTGAAAATTGCTTTTAAAACTGAAAGTGACAGTTGCTTTTAGTTCTTGTTCTGCTTTGAAAATATTGGCTATGGTGACAAATGTAATCAAATAATCCGATATAAAATCAAAATCCCTAAAGCAATTTTAAACAATTTCAACATAACAAATCAAACAAAACAAGTGAAGTTCATGGTAATTTTACATCAAAAGTCAACCCGAAATGGGCTCTCCACCGCAACAAAATCACATATAATCTAGGTTTCATTTTACAACTTTCTCATTCATACAAAATCACAAACAATTTTATTCAACAGCAATTATGAACAATTTCAAGATACCAACTTAAACAAACAACTTTCTCACCCCTTTCTTCAATCTTTAGATCCGGTCAAACAAACTACCATCACCTGCAACAAACCCCTCAAACCCTAGTTGACATCCAGATTAGGGTTTCTGACTAGAGAGAAATAGGGAGTGAAAATGAAAGAGGAAAGGGAAATGGAAATGGAAAGAATGAAAAAAAGTAAGAGATGAAGTGGGCTTTCAAATTAGGTTTTAATTTTTTCTTTACTTAAGTTGGTAAAATGACTAAACTATCCTTGACTGAACCAGGTTAGGGCCAAGGGACGCAGGGTGTAATGGGTTTTACAAATAGAGGATTGTGACTGTAATTATTGAAGTTAAAGGGCATCTATTGCAATACGATACAAACATAAAGGACGAAAAATGTAATTTACCCAAAATAATCTTATCTAAAAGTAAAACATATCAAATGGGTCAAATAGGGCAAAAGCCGCCTAAAGTGTATTCCGATACTTACAATGTCCTAAATCTATAGTTATAAAATGCGCTAGGCCCCGGGGCCTAGGCGCAAGGCGCAAAAAAAGCGAGGGCCTAAGAAAAAAAAGTGCATTTCAAAGAAAGAAATTTAAAATATATTACGTAATGAAAAATAATATTTTCTTCAAATAAATTAAGCAAAACTTGAATGTAACTCCAAAAAATAGAATATAAAATAAAATAACAATAAAAATAAAATAAAATTTTGCCTATTAGAAGAATTTACTTTGAACATTATGTGCGTCTCCTGGAGATCAAGTAATTGAACACTAAATGCTTATAAAGAAATTCACATTCAATAAAAAAATTGGATTAATTTATGTTGCATATGAAGAATTACTTTAAACAAAAATGTGGATTGTTCAAAAAAAAAATAATGTGGTCTACCTGAAAAGCAAGTAATAAAATGAACATTAATTGCCTATGAAGAGTTTAGCATTTAATTAAAAAGAAAACCGGGATAATTAATATTAATTGAGTAACGCCTTAAATGCCTAGGAACTAAAGGCGCATTAAATGCGCGTCGCTTGGAAATCGCGCCTAGGCGCACAAAGCGCTCGCCTTTGCCTAAATCGTTTGATTTTAGTGATATTGCTAGGGTATCGGATCAGAGTAGGCGGAAGCGGAACAAACAGACAAACACACTAGCTGAAAATAAAGAACACGAGAATTTACGTGGTTCGGTCAAGGTGACCTACGTCCATGGGTTGCAACTAGGGTTTTACTTTTATTAGATGCTCACAGCTGTTCACAGAATGACACAGACTACAGTTACATCATTGGTATTTATAGAACAAGATTAGGGTTTCCTACTTAGTCAACAAGTTAACTAAGTGGGCCTAACAACTAGGGCCGGCTACCCTAAAGCCTACGAGCCCAACAGATATGGCATTCACAATTATAACAGATACATTAGCTTCTTGCAGTATTAAAAGGAACGAACGAAATGTGTCAAGGAGGAACATTTCAACCCTGACCCGTTTTGACTTTAACATATAAAAATAATTGCCCATTATTTAATAATCTTTATACCTTCAGGATTTGTAGATTTGACCTCTTCTCCCTTCTTCTTCCTCTTTTTTTCTCCTTTTGATGCTGTCAAAAAACAAGACGGGGAAATTGAAGATTAGCATCAAGAAACATAAACAACACACACACACGGTTGCGTGTATAATGGGTCGAACAGGCAAAAGCCGCCTTAAGTGCATTCCAATGCTTACAATGTCCTAAATCATATACATTAGCTACTTAAAGTAGCAAGAGAAATGTGGGTCGGCCAAACCCGACCACTTTTGACCGCCACATACAAATACACGTTTTGGCCGATTTTTCAACCGTCCTATTTTTCAAATGCCTGCAGGATTTTTAAATATAATCTCTTCTCTTTCTCCATTCCTTTCTACTCTAGATGCTATCAAAACATAAACAATACACACACACATATATATCTATATCATACATACATAGGGTGAGGTTTATTATATAACAATCTGCAAAAACAAACCTAAATCGTTTAATTTTTTAATCACTGGTTCATATTTTTTAAATGTTGTACTTCTTACATATAATTGTGTATGTTTATGTACATAAAATACCATCAAACTAACTTTTCCATATTGTTTTAAATCTTTTATCGCTTAGCAACCAACACATGTGTAGCTTATGTATCGGGCTGTAGGCAATAACCTACACATGAGTAACAACAGTGTAAAACATAAACATACACGAAGTTTGTTCAAATTTTTTTTCTTTCAAAAGAGACGAATAAACATTGTGTTTCAATCATTTTATTTTAATTAAAATATATCTAAGAGTGAAAAAATGAACGATTCATTTTGTTCTGTGTATTCTGCAATATATAGTGTTCTGCGCAGATCCATCCCCCATATATATAACGCTAACAATGTCCTAAATGGTATAAGTTAGCTACTTAAGATATTGAAAAAATGAACAAAAAGTGTCGGAGGGTCGGGTCGGTCCAACCTGACCCGTTTAGACCCGCACATAAAAATTACAAGTTTTGACCCATTATTCAACTGTCGCGTTTTTCCTAAATTAGACTCCATATCCAAAATCTATTCATGTACCTGCAGGATCTTTATATTCAGCCACTTTTCCCTTACTCCTTTTTCTTTTGACTTTCCATGCTATCAAAAAACCACACAGTGAAACTTTCACTGAAAATCAGCATAAAATACACACACACACACATATATATATAGGGAAAGGGTAAAATGAGAACCACCTTGAGTTGAGAGAACCGTGAGAACTAGGCCAAGGAAAAGGTTTTTTCAAAATTAAAAAAAAATCAACTGTTTCAAGGAAAAAAAAGTCAGCTGCAAAAATTTACATCACCATAAAAAAATTTACGGGTGACATCATCAGTTTTGTAAAACAAATTTACATCAGTGTAAGAGAAACTTACATGTCGAATCAATGCCGGCTTGACAAATTTTTTTTTCACTGATGGTTCTTAAGTTCATCTATGTTTGTGCAAAATTTGGTTGAAAAACTTGCATGGGAAGTAGGTTTTCCACCAATGGTTCGTAAGTTCTCACAACTCAGGGTGGTTCTCGGGTGAAATGAATCTTATATATATAATAGTTACCATAAAATTCACTTTTTCACTCACCAATACCGTCTCGTAGACCAGTACCGTCTCGTAGGCGCGTGTATTCGTCATAGTCAATTAATGACTGAAAGTACCAACATTTCTTTGGATCTTTCCTGCCCTCGGTAGCAACAAAATCACTGTGTTTTCAATTAAAAATGAGAATCTTTATATATACAAATACTTGTCATTTAGGTTTTCCTTGGATCATAAAAAGAACTGCAATTTGTTCATAGGCTTTCTTGTATTTGAAGGTAAGGCCAGCCATGCCCTTTCCTTCATTTTCTCTGTGTTTTGTAAATAATTATTGCATCAAATATCATTACAAAAACTATATTTCTAAAATAACAGTACATATTCTATTTAAATAGAATTATTTATGACATAGTAACCATTTGGGCATATTAATTTTGACCTTTTTAACCCGCTCGACCCGTTTTGGTTTTGGCCAATAATAACAACCTAGGGGTGTAAACAAGCCCAGAGGCTCGAGATCTACTCAAGATCGGCTCAGTTAAAAGCTCGAATAAACTGAGGCTCGAGAGCTACTCAAGATCGGCTCAATTAAAAGCTCGAACGAGCTGAGCCTTAACGAGCTCGAGTCTGAAATACAAAGCTCGTTTAGGCTCGCGAACATAAACGAGCCCAAACAAATTTTTTATATATATTATAATGATAATGATGATTATAACCCAACCCTAAAAAGCCCAAGTCGGTTTCAACTTAGGCCCATATGATTTAAACTTGGTGAGCCAAGCTTTGGGATATCGAAGCGAGCTCGGGCCGAGATTTTAGCTTGTTTGAGATTGTTCTCAAAATAGCTCGAGCCAAGCTCGAGCTTTGGATTTTACTTGCGAGCCGAGCTCGAGCTTCATAAAAACATGTCGAGCCAAGCTTGAGCCTAGTCAGGCTCGGCCCGGCTCGTTTACATCCCTATAACAACCTGAGTTGACCCATATCCATACAACATCTAGGGTTTCAAGGGATACCAGTAAGACCCTACCTTAGCTTTGCTATTGGTGGGATTTACCGAGTATGATGATGATGATCTAGGGTTTATAGGGATACCAAAAACTGTGCAATTAGTACCAAATCTTCAAGTTTAGACATAAACAAATAATAATTAAAGCATGCTTAAAATGCTAATTTAAATCCACACATACCGAATCTTAAAGTTGCTAAGCTTAGCCCTTTCAAATTCGCGTTCAAGCATTGCATCGGTAGGCATATCAACGCGTCCAAGCAAATTAAGACCAGCCATTTGATGCAAGAAAATCGACAAAGATGTGCCTCAACGATCGGCAATTTGAAAACACTAGAGCGTGATCGGTAAAAAGAAGATAAATATTAGATATCGACAAAATCAAATACGTTTGGGTGATTGATGAAACATCACTAAACCATACGATCGCATAAACTTATGTATCGAAACCATTGTACCCAACAACAACTAAAAAAAGTAATTTATATTTACAAAATTAATTAAAAAAGGGAAATTGGCGTGTAATAATCCCACCTAGACCTTATTGGCCATTAATAATCCCACCTCAGAATATTCCCCCCACCAGTCCCACCTTTCACCTATTTTTCCTACAATGGTCCCCCGTTAAAAAAAAACTTAACGGAGTTAAGCTTCTTTCCAAATTACAAACAGATTTTTTAGGGCTTTTGATTAGAACGACGATACGGGTCCATTGATGTAAAACTTGCCTCAAAACGGTGCTCCAAACGATGAAAACGACGCTTCAATTCGGGTGTTTAAATTTCCAATTAACCAAAATCAAGTCACTTGGAGCACCATTTCGAAGTAAGTTTTACATCAATGGACTCGTATCATCGTTCTGATCAAAAGCCCTAAAAAATCTGTTTGTAATTTGGAAAAAAAGCTTAACTCCGTTAAGTTTTTTTTAATGGGAGACCATTGTAGGAAAAATAGGTGAAAGGTGGGACTGGTGGGGGGAATATTCTGAGGTGGGATTATTAATGGCCAATAAGGTCTAGGTGGGATTATTACTGGCCAATTCCCCTTAAAAAAATCAATTGATCAACCTTCCATTCTTGATCAACTTAATCATTTTATACAAGGAACTTCAATGATCAACCTTCCATTCTTGATCAACTTAATCGATTAATTAATGATATGTGCAAAGATCAAGTATAGTTATAAAATTAAAGAAATGAACACATACACACATTGCAACCTTTGGTACCTTAATTAGACCGAAGATCGCTAGACAAAGAATAGGTCGGACAGATCGGAATTTACCTTTTCACACAAGAGGATATTTGAAGATTTTGATATCGCCGATGTGAACGGCGGAAGCTTAAAAGGTAAGCTACAAAAGAGTGCACGCATATTATTAGGTTTTATACAAAAAAAGCTCTTGTCATGCATGTCTTAGGGGGTGGAGGAGGGGGTTGGGTTTCATGTTTGCACTATGCAGTTAATGCGGTAAAATATCGGATATCGATCAAGGACTGATATATGAGATATAGGTTATCGCGGTGGGATATTGGTAATTTTAATATCATGTAGAATTTGTATACATATATAGCAATCTAACACTAACAATTCAGTATACTCTCCTACCATTAACAAATTAACCTTTTTGCAACTTGCAAAACACTAACAATTGTAGGCTGTAGCAAGTAGGAACTGAAAACTGATTAGACTTAAAACACTAATAATTAACAATTAAGACTTAAAACACTAATAGCAGCAATAAGAAGAAAGACAAATGGTAGAACTAAGAAGAAAGGTACTAATATCGGGAAAATCAGTGATAAATCGATACCGATATTCTGACTGATATTTGACACCGAAATTTTACATGGGGACGATAACCGATGTATCCGTATAACGGTGATATATCATTCATTTAACTGTATGGCTCACTGCTAAGCACTTTTGAGTTTTAAAAAGAACAAAAACGCTTATGCATATCTACTTCTTATACTTAGAGTGAAACAGGTTGTTCTCAAATACTTCTTATACTTAGAGTGAAATAGGTTGTTCTCAAAGCTTGCTTGTTTCAAACTTTATTATTTTTAGTGGACTCAAAATTACAAGTTTAGGCATATGATGAAGTAAGTTGTTTCGAGTAAGATGTATCTTACAAGCATAATGTCACAGACTCGTCTTGCGAGCGTCATGCAGCGTCCTCGAAACCCGAGGACCAGCCATTCCGCCCCGCTTATGATCGTGGATCACTGGTTCCGTACTTCTATTGACTTATCAACGAGTGACCCACCACATTTACTTATATGGCCCTAACTCTTAACAGTGAGGTACCAAGAAATTCAAGCACTTCCGACACACACATTTCCTTCAATAATTCACCAAAGAGTGACCCGAACTCACAACCGGTGAGGTACAAAGAAGTTCAAGCACTTACAACACACACATATCCTGAAGGATATGCATATTTGACCACGAACCCGCACGTTTACACATTTCCTAGTGGACTCGATCTTCAAACACTTAGCCCGTTTGTTTAAATTAGCAACCCTTTAACATTTACCAAAACTAAAGAAACATTGCACAAATCCATGAGATTTATTCTTCACAAAACACATGATCATGTGTGTTTTAGTGCTCTAAATCTATACTACATTAAAATACAACTCTTTGGGATTAAAAAAAAAAGTAATTTCCACGCGATATTCCGTTCAATGTAGTTGTTGTTTAACCTCCTAATAACTGACTCCTTCATCTTTTTTTTTTCTTTTTTTTAACCTTATTTAATATTTATTCACATAGATAAACTAATTCATCATCAAATCTATACAATAATACAGAATATAGGCTTCAACTCATCATAGTAATATGCACATAGAAAAACTAATTCATCATGAAATCTATACAATAATACAGAATATATGCTTCAATTCATCATCATAGTAATATGCAATAAAACGAGATTAAAAGGGAAAACTCACCCCATATGTAGGATTTCTGGTTGATGGGTATCCAAAAGCAACACAAGATCCTTAAAGATTTGGATAAAGATACAAACTTTTGGTCAGATTTTTGAAGTTTATGGGCCATATTCGAAGATGGGTCAAAGGAAATTGTGTCATTCGTTATGAGAGAAACCTTGAATTTGTGTTGTTGTATAGGAGTGGAATTTGGTGTGCCCAAAACCCTGTTAAAGTTTTGGGTGACTGCTTTGGAGGAAGAAGGGATGCTCCCCCTTTATCTTTCCACCTAAAAGGCAAATATTATTATTATTATTATTATTATTGTTATTATTATTGTTATTATTATTATTATTATTATTATTATTATATATTATATATATTATATTATTATTATTTTATTATATTATATTATATTATATATATCAATTGAAAGTGGGCATGAACAGTATTTCACTATTTTATTTTAAAGTATTGGTTTATTTTTTAATTCTATTTTTAAGTATATATTTATTTTTAAATACTATTTTATTCAATCATTTAGTTTAATTCTCTTTTAATAATTTGTGTTTGTTAATTTTTTATAAAAAAAAAACCCGCAACAATGTTCTTTTAATATTGCAGTATAACTTTTATTGAAAATGGATATTGTGCTGCAGGTGTACAAACCGAAAGCGACAATGAATGATAATTATTATTTTGAAGTATTTATTTATTTTTTTTAAATTTATTATTTATCATTTATTTCAATTTAAGTTTTTTTTTGAAATAGATAATGCGCCGCTAACGTACCAAAACGTACTGAATCGATTGAACAACATCTGTATCAATACCGCTATTAATTTTTATTTTTTTACTTTTGATAATCTGGCACCATATCGTTTTTATACCATAACAAACCAAACGAACAAAATTGGTACAGGTACTTGTATTCATTTTTATAGTTTTCGGTTTCGATAATTTTTAGTTTAGACAACTTTGTCTGCAACGACAGTGGCGCAGCTTACTTCCCCCCCCCCCCCCCCCCCCGGTTTCGGAAAAAAACGGGGGGTCAAGCTTCGCCAATGTGCAACGATATATGAATAATGATATCAATACTGTGACGATCTGAATCAATCAATACCGTTTGAACATTGGTGTCGGTACCCGTGTTATTTTTGTCGTTTTCAGTCGCTTGATTTCTATACGAAGTGCATGTATCATACTGGTATTGTAATGAACCAAACCGATACAAATCCAATGCTCGCCATAATGAACCGTCGCAACACGCGGTCAAATTACCTAGTTTTTATAATATTATAGATACGGGATTCGTGCTTTGCAACAAGACTGTTAAACCGAATAAAAAGTACATGTAAAAATATTGAAACACGCACGTGTTTTGCGGCATGTTGACTTGAGAAAATTAAACAGAAACGTAAAACATGGGAGAAGAATAACTATCTATTAGGAATAGTTAGCCTAATGGTGTTGGTGAGTTAGATAAGGTGTAGGATAGTCATGGGTTCAATCCCGATGGTGTGTAAGTTTAGTAATTAAAAAAAAGGAATAACTAAGTCGACTTAGGATTCCTGAGTTGTGACGGGGTTGTTAAAGTGCGGAAAAAAAGAACACCTAAAAATGTTGAATCACACACGCTCGTTGCATCATGTTAATTTACAAAATTCAGACAGAAGTGTAAAACATTATAGTAAAAGAGAATAATAAAGTCAAAACGAAAAAACATATGTAAAAAAAATTAACTAAAATAATAATAATAGTTAAATAAACTTATAAAGTATACGGTATACTAAAATTCAAACTAAACCGTAAGGATTATATCTAAAATAATAATAATAGTTAAATCTAAATTATAATAAAAGACTCCAATTAATGCCACGTGGCGTTTTCTCCTTCAAACTTAAAATTTTTAATTATGCTTTATTATTTATCATTAATTCTTATCTTTATTCAAATAAATAATTTCAAATAACGTTTAGATAAAATTTAGTTTAAAAAATCATTATCATCTATATCTCCTATTTATCCCTACTTAATTTTTTAAATTTCAAATAAATATTATAATATATTAACATCATATATTATATTATATAATATACACGTTACATACTATATAGTAACAATCCCAGTTTACTTTATTTTAACTAAAATAATAATTATTTACATAAATTGAGTTAATAACAAAAATCAATGTTTATTTTTTTTCTAAATGAATTTAGTGAATTTCTACAAATTACTAAACACTTGAATATAATTGGTCCTCGGATATTTTAATTAAATTGAAGATTAAATTTCAAATAAATATGATAATATTTTAATATCTATACTATACTATACTATAGTTTATTTTACGTTATTTTAGTTAGAGTAAATTGCCAAAATCGTCTATGAGGTTTGGGCATGTTTGCCATTTTCATCCAAACGTCTGACTTTTTTTGTCAAAATCGTCCTTGAGATTTGTGATTTTTTGGCATTGATAACAAAAATCAATGTTTATTTTTTTTTCAAAATTAATTTAGTGAATTTTCCCTCTATAATTTCACAAAAAACTTTTGTGAGTTGAAACTACTATTTAATTTTTTATAAGTTATAATAGCATTGTGTACAACTAACTAATGCACAATTCATTTTTCTTTTTGGTTTATTGGTCCATCCAACCATTAGTTCATATATTCCTGTTTTTACCAATTTTTGGTTTGTAACTAAAAGGTGTAATTCAACATTTTACACTTTTCTGACCTATACCTTTTTGTCTTTTTTAATTTTGTCACAACTTTTTTTTATCCAATACTTTTTCATTTTCAACTTTGTTCACTTTTCATCTTTTACAAATTCGTCATTTTACTTTTGGGTCTAAATTTTACAGGTTAACACCCCCAACGCGCGTGCGTGGTACAAAGTTGTTACGTTAACAGCTCTATCGCAATGCACGGGGTGCTATGTCAACTTAGTTTTTATTTTCTATGTTTTATGTTTCAGTTTAATTTTTGCAAGTTAATACGCTGGAACGCACGTGTATGGTTCAATATTTTTACGTCTACTATTTGTTCGATTTAACAATCCCCCGCAAAGCGCGGGTCGTAAATACTAGTAAACTTATAAAGTATATGGTATACTAAAATTCAAACTAAACCGTAAGGATTATATTGTATTTTTACTAATATTTTAATTTAATGGAGAAAATTAAAAGTTCTTAATACTACTATAAGGAAGAAAATGAAAAGTCACTAAAGTTTAAGGTAAGAAAAGAAAAATTAGAAGTTGTGGTACAAATCAAGAAGCCTAGTGTACAACTCAAACAAAAGAAAATGAAAAGCTACTAAACTTTAACTAAAGAAAAGAAAAAAGTAGAAGATGTGGTACAAATCAAAAAGCCTAGTGGCGTAAAAGCAATTGAACGATGCACATACATGACAACCTCATTCTCCTAATTAATACATGGAAAATATCCATTAAATAATGTTGATAATACCCCAAACTTAGACCACCCGTAGTGGGGCGGTTTTTTAAAAAAAATTAAAAAAAACGCCCAAAAACGCCTTGCCCCCATTACATAGGGCGTTTTTTTTTTTTTAAATTCAAAAAAAGCCCCCTTGGCGTGGTTTTAAGAACGCCTTGCTCCCTTCTCCTTCTCCAATCATCTTTCATATCCCTTTTTGTTACCCAATAAGATTTTTAGGTGTTTTTTCTTTATTTTATTTAATGCCCCAATAATGTCCAATAATGCCCCATCCCCACTACACCAATTTTAGAAAACGCCCAATAATGCCCCTTTGCTGACTGGACCGCCACATGGCGTAAAATACCCTAGAGTGGGGGCATTATCTTCCCCTTCCACTACACATGGTCTTAGAGGACAAATGAACCTGAATCTCAAAGGCAAATCGCATTTTGAAAAGTTCAAGACGAGTATTCGGGTATGGGAACGAGCATTGGATTGGTTTCAAAAATCCTAACTAATTATCTGATAAGTGATTTTATTGTTGGTTTTTTTTTATTGACCCGTAAATCAAAAGTAATACTTAGTGAAACCCTAAAAACTCTATACAAATTAATCTAGAAATCTGAGTCATACCCAACATTTTTTCAATGGCACGCTTCATTTGTGTGTATCTAAATGTTTACTAGGATTACAAATTGCACTTGGTGATTAAACATAAGGGTTTGAACGAGTCAACCTGATCCCCTCTAAGCTAGAGCTAGACGTCTAGACCCATTTAATTTACGGGAGTTTGTGCCCAAACTCGTTTCGAGCTTAGTGCTTAGTGTCTTAACCTCAAGCACGGTCCGTTAATAGATTTTCAAACTCGAGCTCTGCTCGTTCATCCCTTTTTAAGTTTACTTCTATATTTTTATCGGATGAGTGTATTTTAATAGAAAAAAAGTCTTGATGATTCCATTGACTTTCTCATAAAATGTTCTTGCATTTATCTTTGTAGAAAGCCACCAACAAACAATCAAACATCTTCAATTAAATTACATGCTAATCAAACGTTACATTCCCCTTACAAAAATGATCTAACAACTATAAAACAAGTACTTAGCACTTGGTTTCAAATGAATAAGTTACCAATAATCCCCACAAGAACACACACCATCTTTAAAATGATGGTACCGATTAACATCTCGAAACACAATCTCCCTCTCGGTAATCTTCGATATAAACTTAATCGCAACATGACAATCCTCACAAACCCGAAGATTCTTCGTTATCAAAAGCTTACTCTTCGGGGGCGTACTAATAATCCCAAACGCGATCGCCAATCTTTCACTATGCCTACACACCATCTTCATCTTTTCATCATCATCAACATCATGAAACACGGGTGCAATATTCGGCACATATCCCGCTTCAACCATCAACTTTTCAATCTGTTTTAACTCGTCGTCTATCGCATCACACATCGGATGAGAAGTATCACCCGAAAGAAACGCGTGCACTTTGTTATTCACCTCTATCCAACTACACGCAACGTCTTTTTTAAGTTTTTTATCCGTCATTAACTCGCGAATCTTTGCGACCCCCTCCCATTTCCCCGCTTGAGCGTAAATATTCGACATAATCACGTAATTTCCCGCTTCATCGGGTTCGAGTTCTATTAGTTTCTCTAACGCAAGTTCCCCTAACTCGACGTTTCCATGTATTTTACATGAGTTTAACAATGCACCCCATATGCCAGAATCGGGTCGAATGGTCATATTCTTTATCATATTATACGCTTCTTCTAAACGACCGTAATGACCGATTAGATCAACCATAGACGAATAGTGTTGAACCGTAGGCATAATCTTGTATTCGCGTATCATTAAGTCAAACAACTCCTTACCTTTGTTAAGTAAACCGCCATGGTTACAAGCCGAGAGAACGCCCACGAACGTTATATGATCCGGCTGCGTTTCGCAAGTCATTTTGTTGAATAACGCGAGTGCCTCCGTAGCATACCCGTGCATCGCGTAACCAGTGATCATAGCGTTCCAAGAAACGACGCGTTTCTCCATCAACATGTTGAAAAGATTTCTTGCTACTTTAACCGAACCACTTTTCGCATACATATCAACTAACGCGGTTTTCACTTTATCTTGAACTTCAAACCCTTGTCTCCAGCTATACGCGTGAAGCTCTCGCCCTTGCGGAAGCGCCGCCATGTCAGCAGCCGACGAGATAGTAGTCACCAGAGTCGCAACAGTCGGTCTCATTTTGCATAACGCCATGTCACCACACAAAACCAAACACTCCTCCGCGCGCCCATTTTGCGCATAAGCAGCAAGCATCGAGTTCCACATAACAACATCTCTCTCAACTATTTTATCAAACACCTGGCGCGCGCTACCAACATCACCACATTTCGCGTACATATCGATCAACGCAGCGCCCACGAAAACATCCGTCTCGCACCCGGTCCTCACCACATGTTCATGAACATCCCGGCCCACATCAATCGCGCTAAGATTCGAGCACGCTTTGAGCACAAACGGGAAAGTAAAATTATCAGGCACAACCCCATGATCAATCATGTTATAATACAGCGAAACCGCATTATTATACGGCCCATTCCACGCATACCCACGAATTAAAACGTTCCAAAGGAACACATTTCGTTTAGGAATTTTATCAAACAGTTGGTGTGCATTGGACAAATAGTTACAAGAACAGTATAAATCAACGAGCTTTGTGCCTAAAATGGTGTCGTAACCGAACCCTTTTACGCAAAGGTGTGCGTGAAGCTGTCTACCGGGTTGAATTGCCCTTCGGGCTATGAAGGTTTTGAGGATTGATTGATACTCTAATGGTGAGCGATTCGTGAGGTTTGAAGGGTGATGGGGATTGTGGGTTGTTTGTGGTGAGTGTTTGTGATGTAAAAATCGCCATTGGTGATGAGAATTTGGTGAATGATTGGAGTGAATGATGGTGGATGTGAGTGTTCTTGATGTCGTATGAACTCGAATCAGCATTTGAGTACACAGTGTAACTAAAGTGTTGGTGTAGAAGTGGATTTATACTTTTGCAATTTGTAAATTCGGTTGGTGTCGGTTCGGTTTGTTACGGTATCAAAAAATGGATATAGTAACTAAAAGAGAAAAACCTTGAAATTAAAGTTGTGATATACTCAAAATGATATCGACAGGTATTTTACATCGATCGAAAGCCCATAAAATGAATATTGGTTTTGATAAAACCGATACTGATGTGGTTCGGTCAATACTGGTTCGGTACGTTATGGTACAGGTATGGTACTAACACTCGTATACCTTACGATACCTAAATAATACTTTAATATGGATACAACTCTATTTTTAACAAAAGTTATACTGCGTATTCGATTTATTTAAAAAAAAGTTAACGAGCACAAATTATTAGAGAAAAAGTAAACTAAATATATGTACTTTAAAAATAATTATATTAATTTAAAATAAAATCAATATGTATATAATTTAAAATTAATTACAATATTATATTTATTTTAGTATATAAATAAATGAATATATAAAATTAATAATAATAATAATTGTATAAAAATAGTATTTTAAGTGTTAAATATTGTAATAATCATCTTAATTATGTAATAAATAATAACATAATTAGGAGAATGATCTAAGCCACTTTGAAGATGTTCCAAATCTGGTATCAAACCAAAAATATTAACAAAAAGAAACGAGGACTGGTTTTGAAACACCCTAAACCGGAAACCATAATGAGAACAAAGGTGAATATAACTTGTTTGATGTGGTTTCAAATCCGATAATAAACCAAAAATAATAACTAGAAGAAATGAGGACTGAATTTTTGAAACACCCTAAACCAGAAACCATTACAAGAACAAAGGTGAACATAACTTGTTTGATGTTGTTCCAAATCCGGTTTAAACCAAAAATAATAACTAGAAGAAACGATTGATTTTCGAAAACATCAACCATAATGAGAATCTAGCTTCTTGGTTTTGTTGATTTGGACTAGGGCATAAGCGAGTCGAGCCCGAGCTAATTCATGAGTTATTTTTATAAGTTTTGGAGATCAACTCATTTATTATTTAATCATATATTTCTACACTTATGTATTTATTATTAAGTTTTCATCATGAGTTGTGTGTAAGGAATTATATTTATACAAATAATGGAACCGATTTTTCCCCTATTTCTAACTAATTTTGATACATCTCTAAATGATGAAGCAAAACACTTTCTAATGCTAACATGAACTGTCACCGTTATAAATAAGTAAAAAAAAAAACACTTTCTAATGCTAACATGCGCAATCGTTAGCTTTGTTTTATTTGTTTGGGTCAAATATGAATACAAAAATTGTTATATTTCAATAACAATCTAACTCTTTAAAATACACTTTGTGATACTTTTGACCCGTTTTATTTTTAGTTAATTTTTTTATTTTACCCAAACTATAAATGGGTCGAAATCGTGGTTCTCATGGAATCCGATGCATTTTTGTGCTAGTATGATCGGGTGTCTCAAATATGCTAACACTCGTTTTTTTATATTTCGAAAACAGCTGAAAAGAAAGTAAATATTTGACAGTCTTGGAGAAAAGGAGTTCACATAACCAACTGAAGCTTTAATGTTTCACCTGTCGGGTTTGAATAAGAGATAGCGATATACACGAACCACTGAAAATCAATAAAAAAGTGTTAATGCTAAAGAAATAACAGAAGTATATGATCATGAAATTTATGAATAACATAATTCAAACATGCCCGGGACAACAGGAAGTTTGTCTATAGCCTACTCACAACAGATACAAAAAGTCAGAATGTGTATATGTATATAAAGTTGTGGGGGTGTTTGGCATTGTGTTTTGAAATAGATTACAGATACTCAGTTGTAACCAAACAGGTTGCAGGTAAGGCTGCAAATGAACCAAACGTTCAGCGAACAGTTCGTGACCCGTTCGGCGGGAAGTTCGTCTGTGTTCGTTTATTAAACAAACGAACATGAACAAGAAATTTCGTACGTTTATAAAAAGACTAGCTAACCTATGCTAATTTCGAAAATGAAAAATGTTGTATTTGAACTGTAAAGTCAAAAGTTGACTATTTTTTGCACAACAGTAGCAGTTATTTTTAAGCTAAATATATATATAATGTTTGAACTTACAAATTGGGGATGTAGCTCAAATGGTAGAGCGCTCGCTTTGCATGCGAGAGGCACGGGGTTCGATCCCCCGCATCTCCATAATATGTTTTGAAATTTTTTGTTTTAATATTTTTTAAAAACATATGTATTATTTTCTAATCAACTATAAATAATATTTTGTTCATAAAATGGAGAAAAAGTAACTATTTTCACATAACGGGGTGGGAGTTAAATCACCATGGTGTGATAAATTGTCACCGGTGAAACGTGAAAGCGTCACGTCTAGTTACGAGTCTTTGGTCAGACTCATAGTCGATTATGACATTGTTCCATCAATTAGAGGTGGCGTAGGAGGCCCTCGGTCCTCTAGCTTTACAAGGGCTGCTAAGGGCATACTAGACAACACGTGACGTGCGGTGTGAATTAATATGTTTTTTTTTTTTTTACAAAACAGTGTTGTAATCGAGAATTCATTACGAGTTCCACACTTCTTATCCTTTAAATTCCAAATCGAAACCATGTACCGTCCATTTTTCTTAATGATAAATCAAAACAAATCTTCTAAACATGTTAGTCACATTTGTGTGAATGTAAATGAAAATTATAGTGAGGAAAATGAGAGTTAGAGATGATGTTTTAAAATTTGGTCCAAGGTTTTGTAAAACAAGAGACTTCGTGCGTGTCATGGGTTCAGTTACGCGCTAATGGGTCACACAAACAAGCCAACCGCTCAGTAGTGTCCGGTATGTAGTTTTCGTATAATTTTTTTTAGGTATAAGCTTGGTGTTGTAAAAGGTTTGGGCTTATAAAAGTCTGGCATTTTAATAAATTAAAGTATCCTATTTTTTTAGGGGTATCCCCATATTTGTTCAGGATATCCTTTATATAAAATCGAAAAAAATTACACTATGAATACAAGGTTGAACCGTAGCCTATGATACCCGCCACTAACTAACCCAGATCAGGCAATTGATCATATATAATTCACATTGAAATATAAACTTTTGTATAACCCTAGGGAGCTCAAAGATCAAACGAGCCATGTATAACTTGGAAATCAAAGGGAGAGAAGGTATGTATCATTAATTAGTGTGTTTGTGGAATGTGGTTAGGTTCACATATGACTGTTTGTCTATTTAAATTTAACCTTTACAACAACTTTAACAAATTGGGGATGTAGCTCAAATGGTAGAGCGCTCGCTTTGCATGCGAGAGGCACGGGGTTCGATCCCCCGCATCTCCAAATTTTTTTTCAAATTAATTACTTTTATGATGTAAGTAGCTTTACAAGTCTGAGCCCACTAAGCCCAGTGTTTCCCTGGCCACATTACTTATCTCACTCTTTACATTTGGTATTTATGGATCCTTCATACTGTCTATTTAGGCGAGTTGGCGTTTAAGTCGACGGTTTAGAACTTGAAACCGGTCCATCTAGATAAAGAGAGAATACAGAATATAAGAATTCATCTTTATTGAGAATTAAAATGTCATGTACAAAAGGCAATATTTACAAAGTTACAAACATAATGGTGAGACATTCGTTGCGCCTTTTACCAAGAGAGGATTGTTACTCAAATGCTTGATACTGGAAAGTGGTTCGACTCTTGCTTACTTCAGCTCCACCGCCACTAGGTCCACGCGGCAAAATCTAGTGTCATCAACAGCCTAAGGTCTTGTTAGTGTGTTTAAAATGTCATCTTTTTCTATAACTTGTAAGCATGTTTGTTACCTGCTACAAAACCTCTTCAAATTTTTTTCCAAAGAAACATTTCTTGTTATTAGTTAAATGTGTACTTATTAGCTTTGATTTATTTAATTATAATATCATTTATTTCAATACTATATGTTAGGTATAAAGTGGCGCAGCGGAACCGACACACACATGCACAAATGACACGGTGTAATCATGCGATGTAGAAAATAATAAACGTGACACAAGAATTTTACGTGGTTCGGTCCTAATGGGGGACCTGCGTCCACAGGCTGTAACTAGGTTATCTCAGTAAGCTCAAACCAAAAAGATTACAATACATGACTAGGATATATGTAAAGAACAATTAGGTTAAACAACCTAGGGACCAAGAAAATTAAACCGGGCCTGGACCATGTGTCAACCCCAAAAGCCCAATAAACCAAGAACTTTAATAGTCAACTTCACCAACCCAACAATATCCTTCTAGATTATGTAGCATCGGACCTATCGCTTTAATAGTCCAACCATCGACACAATTTAAGCGGCCTGATGCGACTAAACCCCTACACCCTAAACCGGACTTGTTGTGTAGGCGGTTCAAAAGTAATCAAACGGGTTCATAAGTACTCAACCATACCGGTTATGTAGATAAAGACGGTTCCTAGTTTAATCATCCTATGCAGGGTTATGAGAGCATTGGTGAAAGTTATTTGGAATAACCATATATTTTTACTAAGGTGAAAGTTAACATATTATGTTGTACAACATTAGCACTATTTAAAAGTGCTTTTGTACTTTCTATATTTACACATGACAAACTTACAGACTCTATGTAAGTCTGAATATTTACACATGAAACTTCATTTCTATAACTTCACTTACTAGCATAAATGTCGGTTACTGGCGGGTCGATGGACTTCTTCCCCCTAAATTCTCCATCTTCTCTAAATATGAAAGTTTCTTACTGTTTGTAGCCGATGTTTGTTTTGCTAACGTTCCATTTGATACTTCTTCTTTCGGTTCTTTTTCTTGTTCTGTCGTCCAAGCTATGAACTCGGATAATGTCATTGACGTTGGGGCATTCGCGTAGTTAAGTTTTTCTAGTTCTTCCTTTGCATCGGGGAATTTTCCTGATGCTCTTGATGCTGAATCTTTTAGAGAGTTTCGTTTTAGACTAGCCGAAGGGTTTCTGGCAAGACTATCTGCGTGCATCACGTCTTCGATTCGTGACATTACTTTGTGTGCTAAGCTTTCTAGTATTCTTGAATAGCTCTCAAGAATCGCGTGCCCAACGTCCTGTAAGTTCAACAACGCATAAAATTGTATGGTTTGTTGTAGACATTGCAAAATGGAAAAAATGGCGGTGAAACATGTTGAGTAACGGGTCAAAATATGTAACTTTTAAACACGACAAAATGGGTTAGGTCGCGTTGACCCTCAAAATGCTTTTCTTGTCACTTTTGCGGTGTATTTGTTTTTTTTTTTTTTTAAGTATTTTAAATCTGGAGAAATTCAAAGTATTTTCATTTGTTAAACCGTGTATACACGCGGGCTCTGACCTAGTGATTATATAAACTATGAATAATAACTTCAAGAATTTTGATATAACCCCTTAAACTTTCCAAAATTTAATTTAAAACCCTCAAAACTTTATAAAAAATGTAGAGAGGTTTAAGGTTACCCCTTTGAAGATATAGGATAACCCAAATCGACCCATTTTTAGCTCAGTTTTTTTTATATTTAACTGTTTTCCGCTCTGAAGACGGAGGATAACCCAACTTGACACATTTTAAATAAACGAGCTGAAATTGTCACCTATAGTCCTTTCATTAAAAACACAAAGCATGTAGTATCTATGCAAGCAAGGATATGGAATTTTCTTACTCGATTATGTTCGATTTTGCTGACATCTAATGCGGATTGAGAAATACCAGGATAACGATGTTTTAATATAAGTAATATTGTTTCCGCTCTATCTTCAAATTGCTCCCTTTTCTCAATACTCACACCCGAACCCCAACCGGATTTTCCATCTTTGTTTGTCATTTTTCTTCTCCATATCACAACAGACGCCTCCATTCGGTTCTTTAGATCAAGAATTTTATGCTCGGAAGATAAGTCCATAGCCGCAAGGAAACTGTCTGGATCAAAGTGATCAACCGTAATATTTTTATAAACCGCATCGCCTAAGCTTGCACGCCCATTCTGCCATAAAACACATCAATGATGATTGATGATCAACTCATTCAGCTGAATTATATAGGCAAATGTCACTATATAGTAAAACAAACCAAGTTTTAATAAATGTGTTCAACGGGTCGGGTTCAGGTGGATAAACTTAGTAAGCTGGTTATATTAGCCAACGGTGTGAATTTCTGACACGACACGAACCTAACACGAAATTTGTGGGTTTGGGTTTAGTCTAAACGGGTTCGGGTCAGTTTCAGGTTGAACCCGCGAACCCGTTTAGCTAAACGGGTCAGATTTGGGTCAACCAGGTCGGGTTGGCGGGCTGACCCGTTTAACACATTTAAAATATATTATTATATTGTTTTTGTATGTTTAATGTTTTATGTAACTTAAACCAAGTGTGTATTTTATGCCATATTTATAACTTAAAAAGAGAAATTGACATAAGATTTTATAATTCAAATGTAACTGTATTATATACCTTTGTGTTTTTTAGTAACATCTTAAATATTTTAATTTGCGGGAAAAAAATCGGGTTGAACGGGTCGTGTTCGGGTTCATATGTATGACACGATTTTCGAATTCGGGTTCATCTAAAATTGTCGGGTTCGGGTCGGGTTGAACCGCCAACCCACGAACACGACCCGTTTAGCATCCCTACCAACCCGAAACCTGATTATTTTCGGCGCATGCAAGAAATTGTTGCCCCTATGTCTTCTACTAAATTCCAGCTCTAGATTCATTCATTTAGAATGAAAGTCACATACACGTATTCAATACCGACTCAATCTAGCCTATTCATACAGTAACAGTAACAGACACACAAATATGCGTTAACACACCAACCAAGTTTCATGACTTAAAAGTTGATAAAAGTAGTTTTTTTTAACTACTCAAGTTTATATTTCACAAGTTTGTAATTTTACCTTGGGGAGGCCATCAATGTAATTTTCAGGGATTTCCATCTCTGTAAGAATGTGAGCATTCATAGCCATAGCTGCTTTGAGTACTTGGTTCACTGAGTCTTGCTGAAACTGTAACCATTTTCTTGTAAGATCAGGTAAACCGCTCGGGGGAACCTTTGGCGTCGGTAACCACCATTTATCGTCTTCCCTTTTCCTATTCGATTTTGATCCTGCATCGCTTTTGGACACATAGGTGAACTCGTTTTGATCCCGAAAATTATCTAAACATTCCTGTGTTCACATAAAGAATCATAGATTAGATTTCTTGATGTTCTATGTTCATCATTGTTTATTTTTTGTAAGTAACCAATATACGATTTTTTTCGCGCATAGTGTTATATTTACTGAAAATTTACGAAAAAATGTTTTTTGTAGTGTAAAATGTTGGATTTTTAAGAGTTAGGCCCCCGCCGATTTGGATTTTTAGGGTCCGGCCCCCACTAAGTTTCTGTTCAAGCTCCGCCACTGCAAGTGATCATACGTAGGGTCGCAAACAAAAAGTTCAACGAACAGATCGTGAACCGTTCAGCAGGAAGTTCGTTTAATTAATGGATGAAGACGAACAAGAAATTTTGTTTTTTAGTTAAATGAACGAACATGAACATAGGTTGTGTTCGTTCATTTATTTTCGTGACATGTTTGTTTATGTTTGATAGCTCATTAATGTTTTCAATTTTAATATTTTATTAGAATACTTCAAAATTCCAAAAAATAAAATATTTAATAAGTATTGGGGTATTATATATTCAGTTCATGAACGCTTGTTTGTTTTCATTGTGTTCATGATCATTAGTTTGTGTTCGTTTGTGTTCATGAACGTTCGTTACCAAAAATTCAACACAAACGAACATGAACATGTTTATTTCTTAACGAACAACCACGAACATAAAATCTCATTCGGTAAGTGTTCATGAACAATTTATGAACACATATATTTGTATAACAAACGAACACGAACAAGACTAAAATAGTGAGTTTCTTACCATAAGCATCCCATCAAGCTTCTTAAGGGCAGGTATGTTAACATTCACATCGCTCCGTTGCCTTGTAATCATAATCTACGAAAATTATATGGTTTAATTCGTAGCTTCAAATTTAAAATTATGAAATATAACACACGAAAAGATCGCGATTGGTACCTCCATTGTTACGCCATTAGTATTTTGCTTCGAAGCCACAAATTCAACAATGTGATCGGTCACAGATAACAACCAATCGATTTCTTTTTGCCACCTTGCTTTACTCTCCGGTGCCATAGGTTCTAAGCGCGAGATTTCTCCGAATACAGAAGCTGTTGATCAAATGAGATAACCGAACCGAACCAAATCAGAAACCAATGATTTTGGTTATAGGTTTTCTTATAAATAAGCTTTGTTATTTGGTTATGGACTTATGGTTGCATGAGTATCATTTGCATGTCTGTTAACCAAATTAACTGGACTGTTTGTAACCAAAACGGTTGGTTTTTAAAAATCTAAATTTTGATTATATGTTTGAATGTTTAAATACAGCCCGTATTCAAACCGAACTGGCCATATTCAAAACTATAAGTGCGTACATAATTAAAAAAAGAGTTAATTACTATTTTCGTCCCTGTGGTTTGTCAAAAATTACTGTTTCAGTCCATTAGTTTAAAAATTGCAATTTTAGTCCCTGTGGTTTCACTTTCGTAACCATTTCAGTCCACCTTGTAACCATTTCAGTCCATGTACTAACAGAATAAATGGATTGAAATGGTTACGAAAGTGAAACCACAGGGACTGAAATCGTAATTTTTAAACTAATGGACTGAAATAGTAATTCTTAACAAACCACAGGGACGGAAATAGTAATTAACTATTAAAAAAATTAAATGGAGATGGTTCATATAGACTTAACCAAACCGATTATACAACCGTTTAGGTTGGCTGGTATGGAATGGAGCCTTTAGGGGCTTCATTACACCATATCAGCGACACGTAAGCCACATCAGTTCCACGCAAGCAATGGCGCCCACCCTTTAACAGCCAAGAAATGAGATAAAGCCCCCCCCCCCCCTCTCCCAATGATCAGTGGCGTCCCCATTATTAATTTTATATTGATCTAGCCCCACAAAACATTCGTTAGCCTTCGTTATTGGCCTGGCGAGAAGGCAATGGCGCCCCCAATGGGAGGGGGCGCTATTGGGTGTTACTATGTTGAGGTGGAAGGGGCGCTATAGGTCCATTCTGATAATAATGGTTAAAACCTTCTAAAAAGCCCGAAATAACCATACTCAACCAAGATACAAAAATTCAAAAACCGAACCATAACCAAAAAAACCTGACCGAAATATTTTAGTCATCCAACTTGTTAAACAAACAATAAAAACCTAAAAGGCTCTCATTTCTAACATGTTATGCATGCATCTAAATATCATCAACAACAAAAGTTACAAAACCATGAAAAACATAATCATCAACTCAGTAAATCCCACCAATAGCAAAGCTAAGGTAGGGTCTGAGGAGGGTAAGATGTAGACAGTCTTACCTCTACCCCGTAGGAATAGAGAGGTTGCTTCTAGTGAGACCCTGGCTCGATGATGAAAAACATAATCAAGTAATAAAAAAATAAAAAAAAACCCGCTTACCGGCTAGATTCGTGATGGCATTCGACAATGCCAAAGCCGACGAAACACCTTTTCCTCCACCCGACATGTCCTCGCCTAATAACAACTTTGCAAATCTCTCCTTCATCAATTCCATATCTACAAAAGTTTAACAAACAAAATGCATTATGCATAATCAATACATCGAATCCAAAAACGAGCTCGAAACACATTGCAATTCACCTGCATATATAGACTCCAATTCAGGGTCTAATTCTGAATTTGCATCAGCATTATCCTCCTCCATTGTTGTTGGTCAATTGCTCGAACTGTTACGGAATTCGAGAAGAAAAGGTTGACAGAATCAAAGCTGAATCTCACGAAAATGAAAAGAAAAAAAATAGAGAAAATGATGAAACAGAAATGGGATTTGAAGATTTTTGGTTTGTGTTTTTGGAAATGTGTAAAATGGTTGTTAGAAGAGGGATGGAGGGAACGTGGGGTGCATGTTAGAAAGAGAATTGGAAGATGATATAAAAATTACTTTGTATTTTACTAATGTTATATATATATATATATTTTATAAAGGATGGTAATTAATAAATTATTATGTTTTATTAGTTAGAACACAATTTAAATCGTTATCTTTCTTTAACCATGACATTTAAAAGGTTACAATTTTATTTTATAACCAGTTAAATTATAATAATGATGATGATAATAAAGCTAAAATCTGATTCAATAAAAATAAATAAATAAATAAGTGTTTGGGGGCATGTGATAAATGTTCCAAGTCTTATTTAAAAAAAATATATATAGAGCTTAAGACAAAAGTATGGACCTACGTCTAGGGTGTGAACGAGCTCGGGCCGAGCCCGTGCTCGGCTCGGTTCGAGCCTACTTGTATGAGCTCGAGCTATTTTAAAAACAACCTCAAACGACGAACTAAAAGCTCGCTCGAGCTTGCTTCAATATCACATAAACTAGCCAAAGCTCGGCTCACAAATGTTATCATCATTGTTATTATATTATATGTTGGTTCAGTTCTGTTTAAACATAAAGGAAAACATGAAAACATACCTTTGATTGCATTAGTACAGGCCAGCAGAGAATCCAGATGAAGACGCAGCAACAGAGTTTGACATGATTGTCAGCTTGATCTGGTTCCTCTTTAGGGTGCAATCTAATGATGGTGATCATAAGAACCGATAAAGGGTAATCGGTTATGGAGAGGAGGCGATTTGATGTTATGAGTAATTAGGTTATGTGTCTAACCCTAGAGCCTCTACATAAGTCTCCTTATATATGCACCCAGGAGGAAACCCTAATTAGTTAATAAGGGTAATTAGGCCCATCAACAATTACCAACTAATTATTTAATAGGATTGTTATATATTTTGATCCATATAATGTAAATGATTATAATGGCTACTAGATTAAATATAAAATAAAATATATATTTAATCTTACATTCTCCCACTTAGCCGAGTAATCATTTACTATGAGTATTAGATAAGCCTGATCAGGAGTTAACACTCATTTTAGCCTTAAACAAGTACTATAGCAGAGAAATACAGCCGTTGAATCATTATGCGACTCAGGACCCCCATTAATCATACTATAGCCTTAATTTAAAACCTAATCGTTATGATCAAAATGCGCATAAGCCCTTTGTTTGATTTGTAACTATATTTGTCTATATGCCATTATGCTAGCTTGACATATTCTTAGAGACATACAAAATCAAACTGATGAGGAAAATTAACTAATACTTAGTCATTCATAGTACGATATGCAGTTGCGCACGACCATCAATTAATACCCGTCTCTGAGCTCTCTTAATAAGACTTATGGGTAATAGCCCTTCAGTTATAGGATCCTTAAGCATATCATGAATGTATTCGATACAAAACTTAGTTTCCTCAATTCGTTCATAAACGAATAATTAATTGTGTATCGAAATTTAATGCAGCACCTCTCGAACTGTTACTATTCAAGGAGTCATGGTAACTGACTTTATCACACTAAGTCTTCAAAATATTAATTATTTGGAGTTAATAAACTTATGAGTCCACTGATAAATTTTCAACAACATTTAGTGACTATATTATGTCGTTATAACTTAGGTTGTTAATATCAGTGCATTATGACTCCTCCATGAAATAGGTTTTGTCTGCTGACATAAAGATATACCCGAAATTACATTTTGTCATCTTTGAATATCTCAAAGTTAGAGTAATAAACCGGTTTTAATTCTCACTTCTTCTTTAAATTGTAGTCTCTCGTTTCTTTTAAAGATATTGTAATACTCCATTAGATGCTTCACATTAATCTAGACATATCTAGTATGTTGCAATGTGAGTAATATCTAAACGAGTATAGACTTAAACTTACATAAGGCTTCCAATTAATGAAGCGTAAATAAATAATCTCATTTACCATATTATCCTCTGAAGGAGAGCAGTATTGATTGTTACATATGTAAGGACCCATTTAATGTTAAACTTATGGAACGGAACTAATATCCCATTGGGTCTATCTCATTATGTTATGATATCAATCACGTAAGAGATATCTCTGAGATTTATTATATTAAAGTTTGTGTTAACAATGCATTGACTTATGTAACATATACTTATCAAAAGAATGTCATCTATATAGACAAGTTTATTTTAGTTACTCCCACTCATCTTGAGGTAGGTACATTAATCCACTTGATTCTTGATGAAAATAATTACGTTAAGATTTCATCACATTATGATGTTTGCATTAACCCATACATCGATTTTATTGGCTTACAAATAAGGTGTTCTTTAACCTTCAGTTTGGAACTTTCAGGTTGTTTTATGAAACATGTAAATATGTCAGCCATTTGTTAAGGAAAATTGTTTTTAATGTTCATCTAATGTAGCTTTAAACTATTATAAGCTACTAGAACAGTGATGATCCTCAAAGAAATCTTTGATAATTTATCTCTTTCTAAGTATAACCTTTGACAATCAATTATGCTTCTTAGTGTCTTAACGCTTATATTAGGATTTGGTTTAGTTATGAACACTCTTAGGTAATTCAATCAAATCCCAAACGTTATTTGAACACATAAAATCAGTTTTGCAAGAAAACTGTTTTATTCCATTTAGAATATTGATTGACACTAATGGCTTAATTTGAAGAGATAGGATCAGTAAACATTTCCAAAATCCATTACAACTTCAGTTAGGGAGGTTATGTAATCATCAAAGTTAGTAGGCTTTTAAACCTAGATAACCTCCTGAGTTGATTATTGGGTTCATTAGAAGTTTCAGTTTTATGGATTAGCTCTTGGTTAGGTTGCTATCATTTTCATTCTAAGTTTGTAAGAGTTGGTGCAGTATGGTGTACAAGAGGTGTAATCGGAGTTAAATTCAGAGTGAAATTTAATGACATTATTCCCCTCGCCTCTTGTATTCCTTGCAAGTCATAATAAGGACTTTGACTACTCCCACTGACCTTAGAAATCTTTAGGAACTCAGCATGCTTAGGGTCAATATGTAACGACCAACAAATTCTAATAGAGAAAACAAATTAATGACGTTAGTCGTTGTGATTTCTCTTGTTGAGGATTATGTTAGTTTAGGTAAGGAATCTAAGTGTGCCCACAATTAAGCAACAATGAAACTTTTGTAAGAGTAGCTTAGATTTAAGGAGACAAGTTTTGATAGAACAGTGTCATAATGGAGCAGTGTCTTGTACAAGAGGTGTAAATTGAAGTAATATAAAGTTTTCACTCCCCCACCTCTTACAACTATTGCAAGTTATTATTAAGACACTGAATGCTCTCACTGATCTTTAATATCTCTAGAATGCTACAAGAGAAGTTTCAATGAGCTACGTGACGTGGGAACCTATCACATATACGTTAGACTTTATTTGATTTCTTTAATGTCCGGATATCATAAGAAACTTTAGGGACATATTTAATAGAAATCTTATAAAGTATGTATATGAATATATTTCTTCTAAGACCGTGGGTCATATGCGACAAAATTTAGATACAAGTTGATAGTCTTTCAAATGATAAATGAATTATGTCTGAATATTCCATTTGGAATAAGTTCCACGAATGTCAATGAATGACTTATGATGGACTCATACTTATTCCTTAAGCCAAGTCATATATTAGGGCTGTAACGTCATGATTTAGAATGACTTAAAATGAGATTAGATGAATAATCATCCTCATTAACCATGTCATGATTTCTCATGAATTTTGGTTATAATGGATGAAATTTATAAGTCTCATTTTCCTTTTGTCAAATTCTCATTTGCATGATGACAAAAGTTGTGAAAGTGTAAGGTGTCATCTATTTCCATCTTAGTAATGTTTCTATCCAGATATTTAGAACAAATAAGATGAGAGTTTAAGGTAAGTGTGACTTTATGTTGACTATGCAAACCTAAAACCTTCATAACATTGCTTAATTATGATACTATCTTCTGATTAATTTTCAGAATATATAAGGTATCGAAAGGCGTTGTTAGAAGACTGCTTATTATAGTTCTTATAGCCTTAACATTTAATTTTGCCACTAACTCTCATGTTAGTTATTTGTCGAGTTCTGGTAAGGAAACGTATGGAACTAGAGTCAACTAATCATGTGTTAATTGGAATATTAAAATTATCAGACTTAAATATCATTAGGAAATGACTACCTAATTAACTTATCCAACTGTTCTTTAGAGTAATGGATAGTCTCGTTGCTTATGTCTAGTCTAACAACATAATTATGCAGTGAGATTTTCCCTTAAAGAACCTTAAAGTTGGAATTAGCACTTGTAATTTGTCTATGGACCTTAGAACAATCCTCTTTTAGGGTATTAGTGGTTGTAAGGTGAATACCATCTTATTTTCCAGTTTCAAACATTTATTTCTATGTACATATATTGCTTATCAACACACTCATTATACTTTGATACTTTTGAGTGTTATAGTTGATTTATAAGGCATCAAATTTGTACAAGTGAAAATCTTAGTATGTAATGTACTGGAAAAATGTACTTATTTCCATGCGTAAGCCCTTAACTTTATGGGTCATGGTGTTGTACATTATTATGTATTCACATATACCACTTAACTTTATAGTTTAGAATTTTAAATGAAGGCATGCATCTTAGGAGTTCTAGTGATTATTCCACAATTATAGATTAGTCTTAGGAAAGACTTAATCTGGAATAACCTTTTAGTGACAGCACTTATTCTTGATTATCATAAGAGACATCATGTTCGATTTATCCTAATCATCATGCTCTACTTTTCTTCTGTAGTGCTTTATCAGAAGAGAGCAAAAGGATCATCGTGTCTTAAGAGATAATCAAGGATTTAATTTAAGAGCTAATTCTTATAGAAACTTTAAGCAAAACATATTAGATTTAGGAATTAGAGTGGATGAGATATAGACTTATAGAAGAAAATTATAGTGAATAAAATTATGGGTACTAAGAATAAGGCAGACGAAATGATCATAAAAATTTATTGAGGATCATTAATATAAGGATCATTATGTGAAGAGGTTGTGATATATCTATTACTAACATCAAAATAATAGACTACTTAAAGTTCTACTTAAACGAAAACAAATCAGCTTTGGCCAGAAATTGAGACAATCACTTTAGTTATGCACTTGTTAAGTATGCCATCTATGAAGGAATTAAATCAGCTTTGGCCAGATATTAAGACATTCATGTTTATGATGCACACTTAACATAGCTTTCGTAATACTTGGATGATAAGTAGATGTATCAAGTCAGCTTTGGCCAGAAATGGTACATCAGAAGCTCATTCAAGTAAAGCCATTTTGGTTTTGTAAAACATTATTTGATCCTTATTAATTAACTAAGTAATTACAAAAACCAATTATTTAGTAGCAAACCACCCGTTAGCGCGGATCGAACTCCGCGGTGAGTTCGCTGGGGGTTGCGGGGGACAGCGTGCCCCCGCCTGGGGTTCGGGGCGGAGCCCCAAAAAAATTTTTAGTTCACATTAAACAGCTTAAAATAATGAGGTTTCGAGTCAGGTCTCGAGTCAATTATGAGGTCTTGAGTGAGATCTCGAGTCAAGTCTCGACTCAGCTTATAACATTATGAGGTCTCGACTCATTAATGGTCTCGAGTCGCAACCTCAGTGTCTCGAGTCGTAATCATGGTCTCGACTGCTGTGAATTATGAGATCTCGACTCCTTATGAGGTCTCGAGTCACAACCATGGTCTCGAGTTGTGACCTTTATGGTCTCGAGTCGCAACCTTATGGTCTCGAGTTATGACCTTATGGTCTCGAGTCGAGACCTTTGTCTCGAGTTGTACAGATTTAAGCCCTTAGTGGAAACCTCAGTGGTCTCGAGTCGAGACCTTATGATCTCGAGTCGAAATCGTTGTCTCGAGTTATAAACATTTGAGAACACTTATGATTTCGAGTCGAGTTCTTGTGGTCTCAGGTGGTTAAAATTTATCTCGAAACTCCTGTTATAGCTGTTGTTGTGAAAACATAACTGAAAATTCGAATTGTTATAGCTGATACCACATGTTGGTTCAGTTCTGTTTAAACATAAAGGAAAACATGAAAACATACCTTTGATTGCATTAGTACAGGCCAGCAGAGAATCCAGATGAAGACACAGCAACAGAGTTTGACATGATTGTCAGCTTGATCTGGTTCCTCCTTAGGGTGCAATCTAATGATGGTGATCATAAGAACCGATAAAGGGTAATCGGTTATGGAGAGGAGGCGATTTGATGTTATGAGTAATTAGGTTATGTGTCTAACCCTAGAACCTCTACATAAGTCTCCTTATATATGCACCCAGGAGGAAACTCTAATTAGTTAATAAGGGTAATTAGGCCCATCAACAATTACCAACTAATTATTTAATAGGATTGTTATATATTTTGATCCATATAATGTAAATGATTATAATGGCTACTAGATTAAATATAAAATAAAATATATATTTAATCTTACATTATATATATATAAAAAACTAAAACTTTGTTTGGGGTTGTTTAGACGTGCGAGCCTAAACGAGCTTTGTACATCAGGCTCGATAACCAAATGAGCTCTAATTCAGGCTCGAGCTCGTTAAGGCTTTGCTCGTTGACGCTTTTAACCGAGCCGATCATGAGTAGCTCTTGAGCCTTTTGGCTTGTTTACGCCCCTACTTACGTCTATTAGAAAACTAAGGCCCTGTTTGTTTGCATCTGAATGGAATCAATCAGAGGTTGGCTCTGATTCGGTCAAAGGTTTTGGTGTTTGGTTCGACATCTGAATGAGGATTTCAAGCTCTTAACCATTCAGATTTGAGGAGTTGCTGAACCATTCAGAGGAGTGAAGCCTCTTATTTGGTCAGAGGCTCTGATTCACCAAACACGACCTATGTATCTATCTCAAGTAAGATTGTAACACTCAACTACGATGTTTATTTTCTATATATTTTGTTTTGAAATATATGATTATGTGTATATATTATATTAATAAGTAGTCTTTGTCATTTAAACAAATTTAATAGAAACTAAAAGTAGATTAAAAAAATGCTTCAAAAGGTTAAACCGTAAAATCAAAACCAGTTTGGTTTGTCCGACTGACGTAACCAGTCCGATCGCTTTAGTTTATCGTTTTCCAATACCGTACTCAATGATTCAGTCCATAACTTTTAATAGACCAGCCAAAATTGAACCAACCCCCTAACTCAAAATTTTGGTCCATAATTACTTTTACTCTTAACGTTCATTATCTTCGATGTCATAAAATATTATAACAAAAAGTGTTTTAAAATTAGCAATTTAGTAGCATGGATGTCTCTAAAGTCAAGTTTGTTGGTAAACTAGTTAGGGGTGAGCATGGTGCGGTTTGGTGCGGTTTTAGCATAAAACCGCAACTCATACCGCGAGGTGCGGTTTTTATTTTTTTAAAACCACATGTTGCGGTTTTTTTGCGGTACGGTTTTTGCGGTTTATTTGCGGTTGCGGTTCGGTTTCGGTGCGGTTTCGGTTTTAATAGTTGAATACATCTAAAAAAAAACTCTCAGCAATACTTGAATGCATCTAAAAAAAAACTCTCGGTTTTAATACTGGAATACATCTAATACTTGATGGTAATTAGAATATAATTTTTGCAAGAGCAATGTGAAGAGCATATGTATGGGCTAGAGGACATCAATCAAAACAAGAGTTTGTACTAGAAACATGTCTAGAATAATAGTTGCTATGTGAAACGGTGAAAGCTTAATCACATAGTCGTATCCAAATAAAAACGTAATATTGTTTCCAACTCATTCTTGTTTCCAACTTTCAATCTTTCCAACTTTCAATGTTTCCAACTATCATTTGCCATTAGTGTTTCCTAGATAGAAAAAAAAAACAAAAAATATATGTTAGTAGGTATTTGAAATATAAACTCACACATGTAAAGAAAACCTTAACAAAGTCAAGTCTGTACTTTTTTTTTTTAACAAACACAGATTATATAATATATAGGGAATTTTATATTTAAATCTTTAAGTATATTATATAATATATATATATATATATATATAAAATTTTGCGGTGCGGTTTCGGTTTTTTGGTGCGGTTTTTAAAGCTAAAACCGAACCGCACCATACCTTTGCGGTTTCGGTTTTTGCGGTTTCGGTTTTTGCGGTTTTTGTGTCGGTTGCGGTTTTGCGGTTTCGGTTTTTACGGTTTTTGGTGCGGTTTCGGTTTTCGGTTCGGTTTTTGCTCACCCCTAAAACTAGTAGATGCCCCGCCCGCGTTGCGGGGCGATTGCCGAATAATTATCAATCAATTAAAAAAAGACTACTATAATTTTGCTATGAAAAAAAACAATGATAAGACCGTAATTTTGGGCTCAGGGCAAAACTGTAATTTTTCAAGACTAATGAGCCAGTGTTAGGCAACTCCTTGACACGAAAAAAAATTAAATCGAGTAAACCAATTAAAATAAAAAACCTTTATAGTTTTACTAAAAAAACTAAAACGATGGGAAAAATGTAATTTTTAACTGAGGGCGAAATCATAATTTTAATTCAGGGATAAAATCGTAAATTAAATGGACCTATGGGGGAGTGCCAGAAAGCTGTCGGCATAACTGTAATTTTACACTGGGGGCAAAATTGTAATTTCACCTGGAAAAAAACAATAACGATGGACAAAATGTAAATTTAAATTTGAGGACAAAATCGTAACTTGGCTGTGAGAAAAAAAACTAATGGTAAAACTATAAATTTATACGGGTCAAATTCGTAATTTTGAACCGAGTGCAAAATCGAAATTTTTAGCTGGAGAACAAAAGCGCTAATTTATTTTTAAGTGAGGGTAAAAACATAATTTTGAGCTGATGGCAAAATCGTATTTTTTAGGGAAAAAACTAATGGCAAAACTGTAAATTGAAACAGAGCAAAATCGTAATTTTTAACCCGAGGAAAAATCGAAATATCTAGCTGGGAGCAAAAGCGCAAATTTGGTTTTAAGTGGGGGTAAAAACATATTTTTGAACTGATGGCAAAATCATAATTTTAAAACGGGATAAAATCGTAAATTTGTTGGGCCAATAGGGGAGTGGCAGGCGAGCTGCCTGGCACTATTGAAGTTGCCGCCCATGTGACCCAATAAAAGGGCGGCACTATTCCCGCCGACTTTAAAGATTGTAGTTGTTGAGAATTAAGTAAAATGACTAAAATCTGAGATTAATGTGACAAAATTAATTTTTTTTTTTTAATATGAGATTATCATTATCCTACGATTTTAAATACTTCTTTGTAGTAGTAATATAAAAAAAGATAAAAAAACGTCGACAGCAGGATTCGAACCTGCGCAGGCAAAGCCCAACAGATTTCGAGTCTGTCTCCTTAACCACTCGGACATATCGACAATTCTGTATGCTTCCTTCTGTTGAATATATAATTCTACTACCACAGTTATCCATTTTTGTGGTAAGGTTTAACCGTAACCCGAATAAAAAAGGGCACCAAGATCTCTGTCACCAAGATTTAACCTTTCCCATCTCCATTCCGCCACAACCGCCGCCGCCGCCGTCTCCATCCACAACTCAACAGGTATTCTCAAGTCTGCTTCATGATGCATTTTCCCTTTATTGTTTTTCGTTCGAGATAATTTGAAAAAAATTGAGTTAACAACATTCAATGCAATCAGAAATACGTTCAATTGTGTGAAAAACTGCTACAAAACTTCATTAGTTTGTCTATTGATACCTTATGTTATAAAAAATTATAAACCCTAGAACTCTACTTCAAGTCACCTCGTGGCTCGGCTCGATGGCTCGACTTGTGGCTCGGCTCAATTGCTTGTATGTATGTGTGTATGTATATTTTTTTAGAAATGCTTGTTATAATAACTTTTTTAATTTTTGATTTTTATGTTACCACTTACCAGTATTTTTAAAAAATATATTAAAAAAAATTAACGAACCGGATCAATTGAGCTCGAGCTGGCTCGAAGTTTTTACGAGCCAAGCTCGACTTTTCAGCTCGAAAAAATAATCGGGCCGAGATGGCTCATTTAAGTTCGAGCTTGGTAGATAAACCATTGTGTTTTGAAATTTTATTAGACGATATTTAGAACAAACTGGTGTGAACCCATAAGTAAAATCTAAAATGTACCTGTATAAAAGAAGTCACAACAGTACAGCTGAAAATGTTTGCATTTTCAACCCAAGTGTTGTGACTTAGGGGCTGTTTGGCAGCTTCTGAATGGTTAAGTGCTGAACCAGTAAGAGGTCCAAATCATTAAGTGCTGAACCAGTAAGAGGTCTGAACTATTAAGAGCCAGTATAATGCTTAACCGTTTAGAGGCAAATGTCTTACCAATTCAGATTAGAGGTCTTAACCATTCAGATTCTGTATAATTCTTAACCATTCAAAGGCAAATGTCTCAACCATTCACAGACATTTGCTCGCGAAATAAACAGTCTGAACCATTAAGTGCTGAACTAGTAAGAGGTCTGAACCATTAAGAGTCCCATTAAGAGGTAAACAAACAACCCCTTAGTTTGAAATTGTTTATTAAGTTCCTTTTATTAATTTACTATTTGTTTGATTTTATGAACTTGAAACAATATTGGGTCATTGGTATATCATCATACTGATTCTAATGATTGTATATTTAATTAAAACGCGGCTTTGGAAGTTAAATGCTATATGTGCCAAAGTTATGTTCTTGGTTATCGTGAAGATGTCATATAAGTCTCCGGCATAACACTTGAAGGGTTGGATTGTTTGAAGTAATATTCCGGCATCTTGTTGCTCCAGAATTGGTTAAGAGATTTGTTAACATTGAATTACTAGTAGTATAGGTTTTAGGGATAGTAGTTCATTATTTCTAGTTATGCGAACTAATTTTCAATTTCTTAGGTAAACTTCCAAAGAACTTAGGTCAATTTTTAATTTCTTAATTTCCTATTAGTTTGAACCTTGCAATAGTAAATTTTTTTAGATAGTGTTAGTTTTCTTATAATATTATCATGTTATATCATTGAAACTTGAATAGTTAACAATGTTTTTTTATATCATTGTATTCTATTTTTATTATGTGATCAACCTTACCCCACCCAAACTGTCGACCTACCCGGAAATTTTTGTGTCATGTTCTATCATGTATGTTGCTTTCGCTATTGAAAATACTATAATATTGTTATAGATAATATTTAACTTGTTAACTTTTAAATACTAAAATATAGGGGTAAGTTAATGTACAAAGTATAAAAAGTAATTACGCATAAAGGAACTCAAAATTACGCATGAAAGAAATAACAAATGAAAATTAAGCTTCCTTTTTAAACTTTGTGCGTTAACAACCCTTTGTATGTGAACCTTTTACCTAGTATATAATTTATACTCATCATCGCTAGTCAGATTCGTTCAATTATTTCTCTAATTTCTTCAATACTCAAACCCATTGCTCAACTTGCATCATGAAATCGCATCGCTCGATACAATCTCATCGCCGCATCATGTGATGCCCGTATTTTAAAAACAAGCTTTTAGGTTATTGGTTTGTGTTAACCGTTGTATACTTTGTTTTGTAAACAGGGAAAGACGAAAGGAATGGCTTTCGTTCTCGAAGTTCCAGTGACTCTACTTGAACGTCGACAGAATCTTGTTTCATTTTCAAGGAGTAGAACTAGAAGAGCATCAGCATATGCTAGTTTTAGTACAACACCACAAAGGCGCACATTTTCAATATCAGCTACACTAAACACACCGGTTCAGAGCGTTGATGACAAGCATCTAGCTCGTGCTACTGATATTGCTCTCCCGATCATGGTACAGACTTAGGGGTGCTAAACGAGTTGTGTTGGCGGGTTCAACCCTACTCGAACCAGAAAGATTTAGACGAACCCAAACCCGAAAATTGTGTCATACATATGAACCCGAACACAACCCGAATATTCCCGGGTTGACCCGAACACCACATGTTCAACCCGGGTTTTTTTTATTTTTATTTTTTCCACAAATTAATACATTAAAAATTTAAAATTAAAATTTACTACAAAAAAAACACAAATGTATATAATACAATTACAATTAAATTTTAAAATCTTGTCCCAATTTCTCTTTTTAAGTTATAATAATGGTATAAAATACACACCCAATTAAGTTTATGACATAAAACATATTGTAAAAAATACAAATGGGTTAAACGGGTCAACTCGCCAACCTGACCGGGTTGAACTCAACCCGTTTAGCTAAACGGGTTCACGGGTTCAACCTGAAACTGACCCGAACCCGTTTAGACTAAACCCAAACCCACGAATTTTGTGTTAGGTTCGTGTCGTGTCAGAAATTCACACACCTAGATACAGTGTAGCATTCAATTGCTAATTTGCTATTATACTGTTGTTATTTACTTGTGAACCTGTTTAGGTGAATAGTTGTATGGGGAAAATGGGGCAAGCAGTTATTGAAGCAGGAATATCTGCAGGGCTTCATGTTGTTCCAGCATCATTCGGCATCGAAAGTGATGCTGGGAAAACAATTCAAGTCGGAGGGAAAGATATTCAAGTGTACGGTCCCTCTCAAAGAGAGACCACCCTTGCATCACTTGTTGAACAATATCCAAATTTGATCGTTGTCGACTTCACTGTACCTAATGCCGTTAATGGTAACCATGCAATCTTATAAATTGTAATACATAGATGTCATATCTAACTGTGTAAATGAACCCGCACTTGCCTGTGCTCGAGCTCGGCTCGCTTACATTATTATTATTATTATCATTTAGTTATTTTTTATATAAGTATTAATTATTTATATAAAGATTTATTGTTATTACATTATGTATAATATACTATGCATTATATGGTTATATTTATCATAATTATATATATACTTGTTAATTATTATATAATTTTATATGTTTATTTGTTAAATAAAAGTTATTATATATGTACAAATGATAAGCTCGTTTAGGCTTGAGCTCGTATATTAAATGAGCATGAGTTTAGCCTCAAGCTCAAGTTCGTTTAAGCACCGCTCGATTCGAGCTTTTAGCGAGCCGATCTCGAGTATCTTACGAGCAACTCGGCTCATTTACATCCCTAGTCATATAATCTACATTGATTGCCTCTACAATTATTATATCTGCAGGTAACGCTGATTTATATTGCAAAAGCGGAGTGCCTTTCGTGATGGGAACCACTGGGGGAGATAGAGATCTTTTGTATAAAACTGTGGAAGACGCGAAACTTTATGCTGTGATCTCTCCTCAAATGGGAAAACAGGTGAACAATGTTTATGGTATTGTCTGTTTTATATATATATATATATATATATATATATAGAGTGCGGTTAACATACAAGACGCCTTATCGTACTTCACGTACGCGACAGCGTCAACCATCAGATCAGGGAAAAATAACGCATGGAACCCTAGTTTTTGTGATAATCACGCATGGAGGTACAAAATCACGCATGGGAGCCTTATAATCACGCATGGGATACAAATCACGCACGTTATAGTTGGTCAAAAAAAAATCACGCAAGTTATATATGTTGTCGCGTACGTTAATGTAGGATAAGCCTTTTTGTACATTATACTTTCTCTCTCTCTATATATATATATAATTATATATTTGTCGCTTTATTTTCACGGGATAGCTATGTCGTCACCTGGTCGTTTGTTTTGTTAAGGTTGTGGCGTTTCTGGCAGCCATGGAAATTATGGCCAAGCAGTTTCCTGGAGCATTCTCTGGATATACACTACAGGTACGTGTCCCATATGCTGCAACTAGCTTTAGTTGTTGGATGTGGTGATGTTGTATTTTTGAAAACCTTACAGGTGATGGAGTCTCATCAAGCTACGAAATTGGACACATCTGGAACAGCAAAAGCCGTCATCTCATGTTTCCAGAAACTCGGAGTCTCCTTTGACTTAGATGAGGCATGTTAAAATTAAAACACTGTTTTTCTTCATGATGGAATAAGTTATTCATGTATTTATATCAACTTCATATCAGATACAATTGATACGAGATCCAAAGCAACAGATTGAAATGGTTGGTGTTCCAGAGGAGCACATTAATGGACATGCATTCCATATGTATCATCTCACATCTCCTGACGGAACGTAAGCTTTTCACTTTTATCTTCTTTAGGTTTTGAATCTTTTTCACCGGCAGGCAATCTAATTCTGTTGTTGACTTTTCGGATTTGTAGTGTTTCTTTTGAGTTTCAGCACAATGTTTGTGGGAGATCAATCTATGCAGAAGGTGCTATTGATGCCGCACTGTTTCTCGCTAAAAAGGTATGCTAAATAACAAAAAGCAACTTTTCGACCCCTCAGGGGCGAGGCTTTGTTTTTAGTAGATTAGGGTTTTCTATCCAGAAAGGGATGGCGGCGCAGTTTGTTGCTCGTCTACCTGCTATCCTTATGTAATTTGCCCTGATGATTGGAATGAAATATATGTGATGTAAAAAAAAAAAAAAGTTTCTCTTATCTTATGGTCTAATCTTGTGATTGAAATGCAGATCCAATCAAAAGCAGATAAGAAGATATATGACATGATTGATGTCTTGCGCGAGGGTAACATGCGTTGAGAGATGACATATGTATGCTGCTGGCTCTTATCAGAAAACGTCGTTTTTGTATTAGCAGTTAGCGTCTCTAGTTTTTAGGTTATTTTTGCAAGCATTGTCATGATTTGTGTAGGAAATTTTGCCATATTTATTTTCTTGAATGCAGGATGATGAAACCAACAAAGACTGTAACAAACCTTTTGTCAACCTATGTGACTTGGCCGCTCTTCCTTTTAGAAAAAAAAAATTTAGGGAACTTGCCCGCTATGCTGCGGCGGCGATAATTTACAACGCGACACTCATTTTCTTCTCGTGATATGTTGCATAATATGTTAGGAAGCTGGCCAAATTGTTTATCGAGTAAAATGCCATTTTTGTCCTTGAGGTTTGACTAGTTTTGCAAATTTCGTCCAAAGGTTTCTTTTTTCGCATTTGGATTCAAAAGGTTGAAAGCATGCCATTTCATCGGGCTCGTTAACTCCAGTTGGTGGTATTTTGGATCCAAAAGTTTTGATATTTTATTAAATTTATAAATCCTTCATATTTTGAAGAAAAAAAAACTATATACTTTGAGGATGAATTAATAATCAGCTTGACCATATTTACAAGAGGAAACATTAAATAAAGCTATAATTTCATATATTTATTAAAATCTACATAATCTTATATCTATTTCATAAAAAACCATAATATAAGTTAAACTTTTATCACTAGACAATAAGAAATTAAGAATCACCCATTGCTAAATATTAAGCCTAAAAAAGGCCTAAAAAATTACCAAAATAAAAGGTATCAAAGTTGGTTAAATCCTTATATTAACAACCATGATATAAAACATTCTTAGAAATATGTATCTATCTCTTATCTATCTCTTATACTAAAGCAAAATAATGTTGACTATTTGACATTGATGTGGCTATTCTCTTTGGCCAGAGAATTGGGATTTTAGGCGCCATTCTCCTCTTCTCTCTATTTTCCTTCAATTCCTTCAATTCTATTTATATGGAAACCCACTCAATTCTCAATCAATCAGTTACAAATCTTCTCCAATACGTAGTCTCTTCAATCAATCCTTAAAACCCTAATTTCCTTCTCATGTATCTTGCTTGTTCCATCGCTCCATCTCTCTGTTGATGTATATTATGTTTTATCTGTTAATCAATCGACGACCAAGTCTTGATGATTGTCAGAAGAAGGATGATGGCGGTAACTGGTGTTTCTTTAAATTCCAGTCACATAAGAACTTAAGAAATCCCTGGATCTCAAGCATAACAACTCTCTGCAGGTATGTTTTCTTCGATGTTTATGTAATCCGGTATTTGTCATTTGCCGCCTAAAATTGTTTAACTGGTATTTTTTTTTATTTTAATCAATCTTATTGTTTAATTGAGCAGCATATTGTTTAATTGATCAGCAATTGTATATGTTGTAAGTAGATTTAGGTTTTATTCATGTTTTTGTTGAATCGTTGATTCGATTTGGGTTTTTTTTATAAATCAAAAACCCTATTTTTATCGATTGTGTATTGTTCGTGTAGACCAGGACGACGCGTTAGTGGTTCTGAAGGCTGCTCCCAAGGCTTTTAATTAAGTTTCTTCATTCGTCGGTAGCTCCTAGGGAGTGTGTGTAGTGTAGGCATGGGTTTCCGGGAATCCAAGGCTCCTCATTGGCTTTTAATTTTCCCTTTTGATCGTTTCTTATTTTGAGGCTTCTATTAGGTACTTTGTTCTTCGATTCTTATACTTACATATGTTTGTTGGATATTGCGCGGACCATGTTAACATGATTTTGGTATATGAGTACATGCCAATGGGTTCAATTAAAGATCATCTACATGGTATTATTCTCTCCTTTCATGTTCACTTTTAGTAATTTTCTAACTACATTTTGTTGTGTAAAAATAAAATATTGCCATTGTAATGCCTCCATGAAAATGTTCATTCTCATAATCAAGATCCTAATGTTTTTAGTGAACATAAATGACAGATCTTCCTCCAGGAAAAAAACCATTAGATTGGATCTGAAGGATGAAAGTTGCATCATGAGACCCACATGATGTGGAGCATTTACATGAAAAGGTTAATCCACCAGTTCTATAATTTAGTTCTTCAAAAAGTACTTAAATAAACTGGTGGCATATCGCAAGTCTATAATTTGTATATGATCTGTCTTTTATTGTTTTATGGTGAATCATTGATTTGTCTTTGTATAAATTGGTGGCATATCGCAAGTCTATAATTTGGCGGCAACCCGTTTTGATGGTGAGTTTCAAATTGTTTGCTTACGCTAGATAGAATTTCTTGATTTATTGAGTTTTGAACCTTCCAGTGTCACTATGTTAACTCATTCTATTTGATCATTTGATAGAATGTCTTTGTAAAATTCTATGGAAATTACAAGGCTTTGAAACTACAAAACTTTAAACACAAATTAAATGATGTTCTTTTGGGGTTTTATGATTTATTCAACTTGGTGTGCAAGAAAGTGAAGAACAATAAATGGGTCTGCAGGTAGTGTAGCATTAAATACTGATGTAATTGAGAGAAAAGGATGATCTGGAGGTCGCAAGCTTGAAGGATTCTTCAACAATGGTGGTAAAAAAAAGAAAACAATGTAGCAACTTCACCAACGGAAATTGCCACCTTAACTGATACTACACTGGCAGTGACTCCCGCTATCAGCAGTGAAGACGCCACACATCAGAAGATGAAAGTAATTTTTACAGCTATGATTCAAATTACATGTATGTTAACACATACGATCCTAGGATGTTAACATTTAGTAAAATAGCTCTGCTTTTTTGCAGGCCAGTCGCAAACAAGCAATGGCAGTTTATGGTGATGGAAAACAAGCACGAAGTTTTCAATACGTCTTTGACTTGGTATGCTATTTCATAATCTCTGGGATAATTGTTATTAAACTTTATAGTGAAATGGTGTCAAACAAATGCCAGTTTTGGCCTTCTTGACTGATAGCAGGAGAGTTTACCATGTTAGAACTTGCTCAGGTTAGTCTGCTCCGAAATAATTAAAAAAAAACCCTGTTTTAACCCGTCACTCGATCTACCCATTTTCCACCTCTAAACTTCAAGTTAATAATTCACTACTTGAACTATGAAAAGGTAGGTATACGCTTTCACTTGGTCAAAGTATTGGGAATTTGATTGGTTGTGGCAGTTAGTATGAGCAAATCAATGCGATTCAGCCAATAGCTCTAACTAATACTTCAAATACCATGATTTTTTATTACGTGCATATATAATTATCATCATCAACTAAAATACCAAAGGTTTCAAACAAATCAAGATGTTTTTTTACAAATTGTGATGATATTGTTGTACTGTTTTCAGGAATAGTGGAATGCACGGTGTTAATAGTCTAATTAATGGTGTTGGATGGTTAGGTATTTTATTTAGGTCACATGTGTTGTTTGGAGGCTTATTGATGGCTGAGGTTTTTTGGAGAGAAATGGGAGTCGGGTCACTCCTCCGATAAACTTCTTGGCAGGCGTCAACCTCAAAGACAGTCAAAATGATGGTATTGTAGTTCGCGACAAAGGGCGGTGGCGGCTCTAGGGTTCCGGCTGTTGAACCCGGCAACGACCACAAGCCGCGTTTCGTTTCATCCCACTTAATATTTTCTCCTCTGACTTTTGCCGCTTTTCTTCCCCACCACCTAGACGAATGATTCATCAACAAAGGTTAGTTTGTTTTACTATGCAACCAGTCGATTGCTTCAACTAGCTATTCAATTGGAACCTTCGGTTTACATAAATATTAGGTAATTATACTTATAGGTTAATAAAACCTTAACAGTGACCAGAGATGGCAATTAATTATGGTCAAGGCATTACAACCTTGACCAGAGAAATTTGTATGCTAACAATTTGCATGCATTCTGTTAACAATCTCCATCACTCAACTCTGCACTCCTCTTTTATCAAACGAAAAAAAAAGATATGGAGGAAGAAGGTGTCGGATGTGATGAGATTGTCATGTTAACCACCCGACCCGTTACAGCGTGTCAAATGGGTCACAATGCCAAGCATATATCATTCTGTTTGATGCATGCCGCTTGGCTCTCATCTTAGAAGGTAACCCTCTTTTTCGTCTTATAAAATCAAAACATTATGTATTTTCAGCTGCAATCTTTGATCCTTTATCTTAAATACTGTTTTTAAACCGTAATTTCTGCAATTTAATCTTAATTACTCTAGACTTAACCATAATGTATTTGTTCTTTTGCTGGAATATGATCTTTTTGTGTAATTACGGTTTAAAAACAGTTGTAAACTGAGCAATTTTTTTTCTTCATCATTATCAGAACAGATTAAATGGTATAATTGCTAATGATATTAGTAAATGTGTTGAACTCAGAGTGCTCTAAGTCAACATGTGAAATTGGCAGCTTCTTTATTTTTATTTTTTTGTGAGCAAGATTTAGCACTGTACAATGATATGATATGCAAGGCATTGTAACCTTAGTGTTGTATTGGGCAAATTGCACCTAAAGGCAACACTACTTTTGGTCCACCATCGGCACCGTGTTTAAAGGTCTTATTTCAGCCCTGATTGTGAACTTACTTAATTTAAAGTTAAAGCATATGATGAATCGATTCAGAGTAAACTAGACATGGAAAAGATAAACTTTGTAGTGTTTTTATCATTTTATGTTAGCTTATCTGGAGCATGTCTTACTGGGATGAAGTTGAAAATTTAAATAGCATTAGGAAGAACAAGGATTCTTATTTCCCTCATCAAGGTATTGTTTAATTTATTTATTTATTTATTTTTGTTGTTTGATTACTGATTATAGTAATTATCTAAATTGTTAAGCGAATCAGATTTCAATGTTCATGGTATTGATTATCTATTTCTGTTATTGGATTATTAAAAGGTATATTTTTAAATTTATTATCTAAGATATCATTTGTGTTGACTATTCAAGTATGTTAATATTCTTCCTATGCTTTCTATGTCATAGTTATACTATTTTTTATTCGTGAATTACATATCAAAATTGAAATATGCATTGAGTTTAGCTTGTGATAATTTATAGGTATACACTTGACATTATTGAATTGATTGTTCAATATGGATGGATGTGTTAGGCTTATTCCTGTTGTTGAAAATGGCTTATCACTGTAAGTTTTTTCTTCTTTTTTATAGTTTTCAGTATGTAACTCCATAATGTAAGTAATATGAGAATTTTACATTGTTAAATGCGATTCAATTATTACAGATACAAACAAAGGTTTTTTGCATCGTTACTTTCTTCACAAGACCTGTGTAACACCTTGAAAAATTGCGTCCAATAATGTATGGACACGTGTCATAAGCTTTGAATATGTGAAAAAGTACTTTAGAGGGACTAAAGTTGACAAACAGAGAAACTATGTGAATATAAGGGTCCAAAGTGTCAACAATGGATAAATATGCCCTACAATAACCCTACACGGTGTTTATAATCCTAAACGAATAAATCATGGATCATACGAAGCTGAAAATGAAAGAAAGTGAGGAATTACAAACTACAGGGGGTAAATGTGTCAACATGTTGAAAGTATACCTCTGAGTGACCTTTTAGCAAACCCGAAGCTTTGTAACGGTAAAATATGCTCACTAGAATGTGTGATAAAAATTTCATAAAGTTTCGTTATCGTATGAGAAAGTTATGATCAAATCCGTGTACGAAGGGTTAAAAGCGTCAACGTTGAAATTTGTGACTTTTCGGGTAAGCACAAAGTTAACCAAGGACTTAACCAAGTTTGTAAAAGTCCTAAGGCCCTTAAAAATCAAGTTGGAGGGCCAAAAGTGCAAGAAAAACTATCAAAACCACGTTACAAAGGACCAGGGACTGAAATGTAATAAATTGAAACCTTTTTAACCTGTTGCGCGGTTTTAGACGCCCCGCGAGAGGTCTCTCGCGGCCCGCGAACAAGTGACCAGCGCAGAAACAAACGACCAGCTGCCAGTTTCAGGTCTGAACCGACTTTAATCAGTTGTTTTCTTATACCAGAGGCTCTCCAATGGTATTACATGCATAGGGGGGCACTTGTACTGATCTGGTAACATGTGTAGACCTCTTTGGCATCATCTTGAAGGATCAAAGTTAGTATATAAGAACACCCATTGTTGCAACTTATGCACATTCACTTGCATTCACATTTCTGGAGCTCTCCTGATCAGCAACCAAGTTTCTTAGGCTCCCTAATCGTGCATAGGACTATTGTAAGTATTCTTAACCCTTCCTAATTTAGTTTAGCCTAGTTAATTAGCCAAAAGTCAAACCGTCGTAATTAACGTTTGACTTTGAAATTAAATAAAATCTGTTCAGTCAATTCTCGAATTGAAAGTACCTATAAGTAGGTAATTATGTGGGTAATAAACCCTTAAAAGGGTACTCTCCGATTCCCACTCTAACTAGGTCAATTGTCGGGTCAAACTTGTTATTAAAAAGTCAACATAATGCTTATTTTCAAATTAATGCATAATTAGCAATGTAGGAGGCATGCAACCTGTTTTATCATTAATATAACTTGGTAATTAATGTAAGAACATGTCTAACCATGTTCAACCCGACAATTTTCAGTTTAAACCCAGATCGGAACCGAAAGTCGCATAATTTGACTTTTGCTTTAACTTTCAGTTCTGACCCGTTTATGCATGTTTTAAAATTGCCGTAGAGCTTTATTTGGACCAGGTTTCATATAAGTATAACTCCCTGAGATTATACAACTTGGTTCATTAGTTATCCGATTCATATGCATGTTTCCGTTAAATGCTTAAATGTTGACTATTATGCCCTTTTGACTATAAAACGTGATTTTTGAAAAAGTAAAAGAGTAGAAACCTTAGTTACTGATTTATAAACTTGCACCTAAAATCTGACATCAGTTTGAGGTCTAGATTAAGAGTTATGCTCATTAGCGTAATTTGAAAGCTTTATGTTAATTAAACGGCGTAATTAGCGTATAGCCTATTTAAACCCACTTTTTGATATCAAACTTTTTACCCACTGATGTAATATAATATTTTGGGATTTTTGAAGATTTTTATTTAATTTTTGGCTGAGCATAACATAGGTCTCTAAGTTTGATTCGGTTAATGCCGGTTTTGCCCTTTTAAGCCATAAAATGAGTTTTACAAATCCTTTTGACCCCAAACCTTTTTCTACTGATTTTATTTGATAAATAAAATATTTTGAGCCTTCTGGAATTATAAAAATATCAGCTTTCCTTTGAAAACCCGGAAATGGCTCCAAATCGCCTTTTTAAGCGTTTTTAACGCATAGTATGTACTAGAACTATATTAAACATATAAGGTTGATACCTACTGATATTTTTAGTATATTTTTATATTATAACAGTAAGTAAAAGTTTTTAAACTCAGGTTTCCAGTTTTGACCTTTTTAGCCTATGTGAAATTACCAAAATACCCCTAGAATGCATAGTTTGGTTTTAATTGATAAATTTCACACATAGGTCATACCTTACTGTTATAACATATTAAATTAAGTGTATTTACTGAATGAATCAGACCTGTAACTCAGATTACTAATTAAACTCTTTTATAACCTTTTAAATGACCAAAATGCCCTTACAAAGCATAGTTTGAGTTTAAATCCAATCCGGGCATAATAGAAGATATCTTACTGATGTCACAACATATTTAAAGTATATTAACTTAGTAAACTTTCATATGACTCATTTGGTTACCCGTTACGCACTTTTCGCGTTCGGAACGACTTATGTAACTAGTTTGCATATATTAGCCGAAACGGGTCAAACCTTATCATCTTTGCCTCAAAATCCAGAATATGTTTAGTATACCCATATTATACAAGTCTTCAAACTTGTCGGGTCTAAATCACATTCTATCCGGTCTTCGCTTAATCGTGCGTTTGAACCGTATCATCATTTTAAAACTAACCGGTCTAAGCTTAAGCTTAATTAAAGACCCGTTAGGATTCTAATAGAATAATAAAAACCTTTGTTCCAGATTAGGAGCCCAGTAAAAGCCATCTGTACTTGCTGTATTTGACTCATACATTACTCAGGTAAATACTCTTAACTTATTTTCCCTATACGGGCTTGGGATACGGTATTATAATAATACCGCTTGGTCGGGTGTGTAATCATTTAAATCGGATTGTGATTAATGTAATTACACACTTGTTTAATATGTATTATTTGGTGTATGGCCTTTGGGGGTTAAATGACCATGTCCCGGATATCCTTGGCATCATTTTACGAAATGGCCACGACCTAAGCACGGGGTGTAGGCGTACACCTGACAGTTGCATATGTAAAAACTGGTAGCCCATTTAAAGGAATTAACCTTGTGGGTATTATACCTGTGGCGTGTCAGTTAATCTTGTCCGGCCCTACCAACCGGCCCTGATGGACGACAAATAAGTAAAACTGTATACATGATTATTTAATAATTGTCCCAAGTTATAAAATATATTTTTGCCGAAGTGCGTTCAAATCAATTTTCAAACTCTTTTCAAAATGAGCCAGTTAAGTTGTATTTACCAGTGTAAACTGACGTATTTTCCAAAAAGGTTAAGTGCAGGTGCTACACGTAATAGGCTGGATACTCCAGACATCAATAATCAAGTTTTCGCAAAGCTCTAGGTGTCGAAGTCTGTTGAACAATTTTCCTCTTTATTTTGATCCGCCTGTGGATCTGTTCCAACTACATTGTGATACTTTATATTACAATTTATTTGGTTGGAATAAATCTATCTTTTGCTTCCGCTGTGCATTTAAATATTGTGTTGTTTGACCATGATGATATCAACTACGTCACGATACTCCTCACCGGGCCCACCGGTAATACGTGGAAATATCGGGGTGTGACAGGTTGGTATCAGAGCCAACACTGAGTGAATTAAACACTAGCCTTTTGTGTTTAATCTCAGTTACACAATTGCACAATCCTCGATTCTCGAGTCTAGACAAAGAACTTAGGAATTATCCAAATTTGTTTTATTTTTTTCTCTAACTTTGTCTTATATTTTTCTTGTTGTATCACTTGTTTGTTTTTGACAGGTTGACAAAATGCCGCCAAGGATGAGAGGAAGAGGAAGAGGAAAAGGGCAACTCATCGCCCCAAATGACCATGAGGCCGGGCCTTCGCACCGGCGAACACCATCAGATCCCAATAACCCGGGTCCTCTAGAGCCCTGGAGGACCTAGATTGAGCCGGCTAGGCGCTCAGTTTCACTGAGTACCTCCCCTTCTATTCCACACTCTTTCGGGCCTCATTCTGAAAATGAGCCCCACAACTCCCACCAATCCTACATACCTCTTCAAGGACATAACTCACCCTTCGACCACCTATTACCTGTTTTCCAGGGCCAGTTCAACCCTGTCGACTACCTTGGAGCACCAGTGGGTTTTAACCCACTTGGACCTGAAGATCATTTTTCCGGTGGCAACGCGATGGATATAGATGAGGACACCGATCCTGCCGAGCCACCATCTGGAACTCCTAACCACCCCATTGAAATTTCAGATGGGTCACCTTTTGTGGGATCACCATATAATGGTCCCGACAGCTACGAGGAGAGATTCCGGCAGTGTGACTGGGCGTTTACCCCCAGTTACCACAACTCTCCCCTGCACCACCAGCAGCAGCCACAGCAGCAGCGGGATCCTTCCGAGGATTCTCGATTTGTAGCGGTCACTCCACCGCCACCACCACCACTACAACAGCCTCCGGAGCCCCCGAGGCGAAGAAGAACGACCGCGCGAATATCCGCGCGAGGAGGAGTGCGTATCAACACCCCTCCACTTTCAAGTGGCAGCCGATACTCGCCACTTCACGAGGAACCAGAGATGGGAGAATCTTCACACCCTATCTCAGAGGTAAACTCTGCGCCAGTCGCGCCGCCACCACCACTGGGTTTTGGAGACCCAATTCCTGCTTACACTGGTGCGGCGGCGTATAATCCCTTCGAGCAACCGATCCACACAAATTACAACTATGCCGAGGCCGATCCCTATTTGGTAGCTGCGAACTACAATGCTCTCCATCCGGAAGGTCCCTATGGAGGTCCCTGGACTACGGGATACCCGACCTATGGATACCCACCATATGGGTATCAGCAACCGCCGCCCCCTCAACCTCCGCATTATCAGCAACCACCGCAGACGCCGGTGATGTCACCGCCACAATTTCAAGAAATCCTTCAGGGGATAAATGAGGTGCGACAAGAGATGCGGGAAGACCGTAGGCATAACCAAGGGATGTTCAAGAAGATGGTGAATTTGATCAAGGGAAAAAGCAAGAAGGATCGTTAAATTCTTGTTTGTTTGTTTGTTTATTTTTAGTGTTGTAATCATGTCCCTGCGAGGACATTTGTTTCTGTACTCTGCCCCTGCGTGGGCATGTCTTTCTATTTGACCCCTGCATGGGTATGTTTGTTAGTTTGGCCCCTGCGTGGGCGTGTTATTTATGTAAAAGTCCCGTTTAGGGCAAACTTGTACTAGTTTAATTTTAATGAAATGGTTAGTTTAAATTTTTCATTTTTAAATTATATGCATAAATATAATATGTGGATAAATGAAAAATAACATTCATTTTTTTTACCATTTTAATAAGTAATGAGAATCTTAAAAGGTAAAACCTAGCTTGTATGTCATAATAAGACCTGGCCAATATGGTAAAACCTATTTAAAAGGATTCAAATCTCTGTTAACATCTGCAAACATGTTAGCATTCTTGGCTAATGTGATCCGCAAAATCACACATGCCACCCTTTTAATAAATTATCCAAATTCCTTATTATTATTTTAAACATCTGATTGTGATGTAATGCCTACGGGCTACAACTAATGTCCTATAAGACAAAAGGCAGTCATAGTTTATAGACTCCCTGCCAAGAAAGGTAATGAATTTTAATTCAGACCCTAATAAATAGATCCTATAAGATCTAAATTATAATTTAGAAATTGTCCACGTGACTAGGCCTGTTATGCCCATATTATATTTTAAGGACTACTAATGAAAAGTCCCGAATGAAATTACTTAACTAGTATGGCTCTTTAATTACCATAGTTAATAAATTTTCAAGATGACAGACCTATTATAATTCCTTAAATGAATCATTGTCACCATCTTATGTAGCAGTTCAACTACATGGCCGAGTCTGACGAGGTTAACAGTCGGCCAATGGAGAATCATGATGCCACCAGAATCAATATCACTGGTGCAGAACTCCAAACACTAATAGATAATGCAGTCACTAAAGCCATAGAGAGGCAATACAGTGAATCGAGTAGTACTCGAAGCAGGACCCAGTCAGCACCTCACTCTAAGCCAAAAACACATTCTGAGGCTCATAGTAAGCCACCATCTAAGCTAGATAAGCCAAAGAAGGACGATGACGATCATCACTCCTCGAACCAACACAGTGTCCCGTCAAGGAAGATTAAGCTTAAACAGGATCCACGTAGTAAATCCTGTACGTATAAATACTTCATCTCATGTAAACCCAGAGACTTTACTGGGGAGAAAGGAGCGGTTGACTGTATGATGTGGTTGGATGAAATAGATACTGTGGTGGATATCAGCGGGTGCGCTGATAGAGATGTAGTGAAATTTGTATCGCAATCGTTCAAAGGTGAGGCTTTAGCCTGGTGGAAATCTTTGATTCAAGCTACTGGGAAGGTTCCACTATACAACATGACATGGGAACAATTTGTTACCCTCGTCAAGGAGAACTACTGCCCTCAACATGAGGTTGAAAAGATAGAGTCAGATTTTCTGTCGTTAGTAATGAAGAATCTGGACTGCCAAGCTTATCTCACGAGTTTTAATACCCTGTCACGATTGGTTCCTTATCTTGTAACCCCGGAACCACGAAGAATAGCTCGTTTCATCGGGGGTTTAGCCCCAGAGATAAAAGCAAGTGTGAAAGCCTCCCGGCCTGCTACCTTCAGATCAGAAGCTGATCTATCCCTATCCCTTACCTTAGACGCGGTCAGATTAAGATCGCTCAGAAATTCAGAAGAAGGTAAGAGGAAGCGTGAGGACGATACCTCACGAAGATCTGAGAAGAAGCATAAGGGTAATACTGACTCCAGGAAGAAGTCTGGATCCAACAAAGGTAGCCAGCAAGCTGAGGAAAAGCCAAAGTGCAAGACTTGCCAAAAACGCCACTTTGGAAAGTGCCGACTTGAGTCCAAGTCTAAGTCAGGACCACATGCGTGTGGGTTATGCAAGTCTAAAGAGCACAAGACTGTTGATTGCAAGAATATTAAAGATGCCACATGCTTCAACTGCAATTAGAAAGGGCACATTAAAACCAACTGCCCTAAATACGCCAAGAAGCCGGAAGATGTCAAGAAGACCAATGCTAGGGTCTTCAATATGGACGCAAAGGAAGCTGTCCAGGACGACAACGTAATCACAGGTACTTTTCTCATAAATGATGTTTATGCCAGAGTATTGTTTGATTCTAGAGCGGATAAGTCTTTTGTGGATAACAAATTTTGTGAGTTGTTGAAATTACCTGTAAAAGCCTTAAGTGTGAAGTATGAGGTGGAATTAGCAGATGGAACCATAGAAACCGCCTCAACTATTTTAGATGGATGTGTTATATCCATTAGGAACCACTCTTTTCCTTTGTCCTTACTTCCCTTTAAGCTAGCCGGTTTTGATATAGTTATAGGTATGGATTGGTTATCGCATAACCAAGCCCAGATTGTGTGCAACAGAAAGCAAGTGGTAGTCAAAACTCCGTCTGGGGAGTCACTTACCATTCAGGGGGATACCCAGCATGGATTGCCTGAGCATGTGTCTATGCTCAAGGCATCCAGATGTCTGAAGAAGGGCTGTGTCATTTATATGGCACAAGTTACCGTTGATGAGCCAAAGCCTAAGATTGAAGACATCCCCGTCATTTCAGAATATCCTGAAGTTTTTCCTGAAGAACTACCTGGTTTACCACCAGATAGGCAAGTGGAATTCCGAATTGACATCATCCCTGGTGCAGCACCGGTAGCAAGAGCGCCTTATAGGTTGGCACCAACAGAGATGAAGGAGTTAAGGACGCAGTTAGATGATCTGCTAGCCAAAGGTTTCATTAGACCTAGTTCGTCTCCTTGGGGAGCGCCGATCTTGTTTGTCAAGAAGAAGGATGGATCGATGCGTCTGTGCATCGATTACCGTGAGCTTAATAAGGTCACTATTAAGAATAGGTATCCTTTGCCCAGGATCGACGATTTGTTCGATCAACTTCAAGGGGCAAGTTACTTTTCTAAGATCGATTTGAGGTCAGACTATCATCAGTTGAAGGTTAAAGATGAAGATGTTCACAAGACTGCATTTAGGACTCGTTATGGTCATTACGAGTTCCTAGTGATGCCTTTTGGGCTCACTAATGCTCCTGCCGCATTCATGGACCTCATGAATCGCGTCTGCAAGCCTTACTTAGATAAATTTGTCATCGTCTTCATTGGCGACATCCTCATCTACTCGAAGAGCCAAGCTGACCATGAGAAACATCTTCGCTGTATTCTTAAACTTCTACATCATGAGAAACTCTACGCCAAATTTTCGAAGTGCGAATTTTGGCTTCGAGAAGTCCAATTCCTTGGACATGTGGTAAGTGAGCGTGGTATCCAAGTGGATCCCGCTAAGGTAGAAGCAGTTATGAATTGGCAAGAGCCAAAGACGCCTACTGAGATTCGCAGCTTTCTTGGACTAGCAGGATACTATAGGCGATTTATCAAAAACTTCTCAAGGATTGCTGCGCCCCTAACTTCGTTGACACGTAAGAAGATTAAGTTTGATTGGGGCCCTAAGCAGCAGGAATCCTTTGACATTCTTAAGAAAAAGCTGAGCAATGCACCAGTGTTAACATTGCCCGATAGAATAGAAGAATTCGTGGTGTATTGTGATGCATCACACACTGGTATGGGTTGTGTACTCATGCAGAAAGGAAAAGTTATTGCCTACGCTTCACGACAGTTAAAGGTGCACGAGAAGAACTACACCACCCATGACTTGGAGCTGGGTGTCGTTGTATTTGCACTGAAACTATGGAGGCACTACTTGTATGGAACCAAGTGCGTGATCTATTCAGATCACAAGAGCCTTCAACACTTGTTCAATCAGAAGGACTTGAACATGAGGCAACGACGCTGGATGGAAACTTTAAATGATTATGATTGTGAGATAAGATACCATCCAGGCAAGGCAAATGTAGTTGCTGACGCCTTAAGCAGGAAGGAAAGAGTGAAGCCGATAAGAATCAATGCCAAGAGCATTGAGATAAGGAACAGTTTGAACGAAAGGTTGTTAGCTGCACAGAAGGAAGCTGTGTTGGAAGCTAATTATCCTGAAGAAAAGCTAGGAGTAACTGAGGATCAGTTATCCTATGACAAAGACGAAATGCTGAGATTGAATGGACGAATATGGGTTCCAGTTTTTGGAGGACTTCGAGATGTTATCCTCCAGGAAGCCCACAGTTCCAAATATTCCGTTCATCCTGGAGCTGATAAGATGTATCAGGATCTAAAGGCAAACTATTGGTGGATAGGCTTGAAAAAGTCTGTAGCTGCCTATGTAGCTAAATGTTTGACGTGTGCGCAAGTCAAAGCTGAGCATCAGAAGCCGTCAGGTTTGCTGCAACAGCCTGAACTTCCCACATGGAAGTGGGAGATGGTGACAATGGATTTCATCACCAAGTTGCCAAAGACAAGGAAGGGAAATGATACTATATGGGTCATAGTAGATAGACTGGCCAAGTCAGCACATTTTCTTCCCATTAAGGAAACTTACAACTCTGACATGTTAGCTCAATTGTACGTAGATAAGATTGTAGCTCTGCATGGCATACCAGTGTCAATTATCTATGACAGGGATACGAGATACACCTCTCATTTTTGGAAAAGTTTCCAACAGTCTTTGGGCACGCGCTTAAATTTTAGTACGGCTTACCATCCACAGACAGACGGGCAGAGTGAGCGTACCATCCAAACGTTGGAAGACATGCTTCGTGCATGTGTGATTGATTTAGGTGGCAGTTGGGATAATCACCTGCCATTGATCGAGTTCTCCTATAACAATAGCTACCATACTAGTATTATGGCTGCGCCTTTTGAGGCATTATATGGTAGAAAATGCAGAACACCTATTTGTTGGGCGGAAGTAGGAGAAGTTCAATTATCAGGACCTGAATTAGTCTTTGAAACGACGGACAAGATTGTCCAGATTCGCGATCGCTTGAAAGCTGCCAGGGATAGGCAGAAAAGCTACGCTGATCCAAAGCGTAAACCTCTAAAGTTTGAGGTTGGTGATAAAGTTTTGCTTAAAGTATCACCCTGGAAAGAGGTGATGCGTTTTGGTAAGAAAGGTAGGACCATTCGAGATTATCGAATGTGTTGGGTCAGTGGCTTATAAGTTGAACTTGCCTGAAGAGCTCAGTGGTATCCATAATGTTTTTCACATCTGCAATCTGAAGAAATGTCTAGCTGATGACTCGCTAGTCATACCGCACACGGATGTGCATATAGATGAGAGCTTGAAATTTGTTGAAAAACCATTGTCGATTGAGGATCGACAGGTAAAGAAACTTCGAAGGAAGCATGTGCCTATTGTAAAGGTCAAATGGGATGCCCGTAGAGATCCCGAATACACATGGGAGGTAGAATCCACGATGAAAGAAAAGTACCCTCATTTGTTTCAGTAAATCTCGAGGTCGAGATTTCTTTTAAGGGGGTGAGGATGTAACACATCAAAAAATTACGTCCAATAATGTATGGACACGTGTCATAAGCTTTGAATATGTGAAAAAGTACTTTAGAGGGACTAAAGTTGACAAACAGAGAAACTATGTGAATATAAGGGTCCAAAGTGTCAACAATGGATAAATATGCCCTACAATAACCCTACACGGTGTTTATAATCCTAAAGGAATAAATCATGGATCATACGAAGCTGAAAAGGAAAGAAAGTAAGGAATTACAAACTACAGGGGGTAAATATGTCAACATGTTGAAAGTATACCTCTGAGTGACCTTTTAGCAAACCCGAAGCTTTGTAACGGTAAAATATGCTCACTAGAATGTGTGATAAAAATTTCATAAAGTTTCGTTATCGTATGAGAAAGTTATGATCAAATCCGTGTACGAAGGGTTAAAAGCGTCAACGTTGAAATTTGTGACTTTTCGGGTAAGCACAAAGTTAACCAAGGACTTAACCAAGTTTGTAAAAGTCCTAAGGCCCTTAAAAATCAAGTTGGAGGGCCAAAAGTGCAAGAAAAACTATCAAAACCACGTTACAAAGGACCAAAGACTGAAATGTAATAAATTGAAACATTTTTAACATGTTGCGTGGTTTTAGACGCCCCACGAGGGGTCTCTCGCGGCCCGCGAACAAGTGACCAGCGCAGAAACAAACGACCAGCTGCCAGTTTCAGGTCTGAACCGACTTTAATCAGTTGTTTTCTTATACCAGAGGCTCTCCAATGGTATTACATGCATAGGGGGGCACTTGTACTGATCTGGTAACATGTGTAGACCTCTTTGGCATCATCTTGAAGGATCAAAGTTAGTATATAAGAACACCCATTGTTGCAACTTATGCACATTCACTTGCATTCACATTTCTGGAGCTCTCCTGATCAGCAACCAAGTTTCTTAGGCTCCCTAATCGTGCATAGGACTATTGTAAGTATTCTTAACCCTTCCTAATTTAGTTTAGCCTAGTTAATTAGCCAAAAGTCAAACCGTCGTAATTAACGTTTGACTTTGAAATTAAATAAAATCTGTTCAGTCAATTCTCGAATTGAAAGTACCTATAAGTAGGTAATTATGTGGGTAATAAACCCTTAAAAGGGTACTCTCTGATTCCCACTCTAACTAGGTCAATTGTCGGGTCAAACTTGTTATTAAAAAGTCAACATAATGCTTATTTTCAAATTAATGCATAATTAGCAATGTAGGAGGCATGCAACCTGTTTTATCATTAATATAACTTGGTAATTAATGTAAGAACATGTCTAACCATGTTCAACCCGACAATTTTCAGTTTAAACCCAGATCGGAACCGAAAGTCGCATAATTTGACTTTTGCTTTGACTTTCAGTTCTGACCCGTTTATGCATGTTTTAAAATTGCCTTAGAGCTTTATTTGGACCAGGTTTCATATAAGTATAACTCCCTGAGATTATACAACTTGGTTCATTAGTTATCCGATTCATATGCATGTTTCCGTTAAATGCTTAAATGTTGACTATTATGCCCTTTTGACTATAAAACGTGATTTTTGAAAAAGTAAAAGAGTAGAAACCTTAGTTACTGATTTATAAACTTGCACCTAAAATCTGACATCAGTTTGAGGTCTAGATTAAGAGTTATGCTCATTAGCGTAATTTGAAAGCTTTATGTTAATTAAACGGCGTAATTAGCGTATAGCCTATTTAAACCCACTTTTTGATATCAAACTTTTTACCCACTGATGTAATATAATATTTTGGGATTTTTGAAGATTTTTATTTAATTTTTGGCTGAGCATAACATAGGTCTCTAAGTTTGATTCGGTTAATGCCGGTTTTGCCCTTTTAAGCCATAAAATGAGTTTTACAAATCCTTTTGACCCCAAACCTTTTTCTACTGATTTTATTTGATAAATAAAATATTTTGAGCCTTCTGGAATTATAAAAATATCAGCTTTCCTTTGAAAACCCGGAAATGGCTCCAAATCGCCTTTTTAAGCGTTTTTAACGCATAGTATGTACTAGAACTATATTAAACATATAAGGTTGATACCTACTGATATTTTTAGTATATTTTTATATTATAATAGTAAGTAAAAGTTTTTAAACTCAGGTTTCCAGTTTTGACCTTTTTAGCCTATGTGAAATTACCAAAATACCCCTAGAATGCATAGTTTGGTTTTAATTGATAAATTTCACACATAGGTCATACCTTACTGTTATAACATATTAAATTAAGTGTATTTACTGAATGAATCAGACCTGTAACTCAGATTACTAATTAAACTCTTTTATAACCTTTTAAATGACCAAAATGCCCTTACAAAGCATAGTTTGAGTTTAAATCCAATCCGGGCATAATAGAAGATATCTTACTGATGTCACAACATATTTAAAGTATATTAACTTAGTAAACTTGCATATGACTCATTTGGTTACCCGTTACGCACTTTTCGCGTTCGGAACGACTTATGTAACTAGTTTGCATATATTAGCCGAAACGGGTCAAACCTTATCATCTTTGCCTCAAAATCCAGAATATGTTTAGTATACCCATATTATACAAGTCTTCAAACTTGTCGGGTCTAAATCACATTCTATCCGGTCTTCGCTTAATCGTGCGTTTGAACCGTATCATCCTTTTAAAACTAACCGGTCTAAGCTTAAGCTTAATTAAAGACCCGTTAGGATTCTAATAGAATAAAAAAAAACCTTTGTTCCAGATTAGGAGCCCAGTAAAAGCCATCTGTACTTGCTGTATTTGACTCATACATTACTCAGGTAAATACTCTTAACTTATTTTCCCTATACGGGCTTGGGATACGGTATTATAATAATACCACTTGGTCGGGTGTGTAATCATTTAAATCGGATTGTGATTAATGTAATTACACACTTGTTTAATATGTATTATTTGGTGTATGGCATTTGGGGGTTAAATGACCATGTCCCGGATATCCTTGGCATCATTTTACGAAATGGCCACGACCTAAGCACGGGGTGTAGGCGTACACCTGACAGTTGCATATGTAAAAACTGGTAGCCCATTTAAAGGAATTAACCTTGTGGGTATTATACCTGTGGCGTGTCAGTTAATCTTGTCCGGCCCTACCAACCGGCCCTGATGGACGACAAATAAGTAAAACTGTATACATGATTATTTAATAATTGTCCCAAGTTATAAAATATATTTTTGCCGAAGTGCATTCAAATCAATTTTCAAACTCTTTTCAAAATGAGTCAGTTAAGTTGTATTTACCAGTGTAAACTGACGTATTTTCCAAAAAGGTTAAGTGCAGGTGCTACACGTAATAGGCTGGATACTCCAGACATCAATAATCAAGTTTTCGCAAAGCTCTAGGTGTCGAAGTCTGTTGAACAGTTTTCCTCTTTATTTTGATCCGCCTGTGGATCTGTTCCAACTACATTGTGATACTTTATATTACAATTTATTTGGTTGGAATAAATCTATCTTTTGCTTCCGCTGTGCATTTAAATATTGTGTTGTTTGACCATGATGATATCAACTACGTCACGATACTCCTCACCGGGCCCACCGGTAATACGTGGAAATATCGGGGTGTGACAACCTGTGTTTACATACACATGGTTTTACTCGTGGGACAAAAACCACATGGTATGAGTATGACAAACCTTTTTTTAACATTTAGAACTTTGTAATTACCTAGAAACGTAAAGTAATTTGTTTAATAATTTTTAGTTTGTTTTTTTACACTATTTGTTTCCTTCCATTTTCGTTGTGAGATTTCTTAATGGCATGATCAGCGTTCTTTGGAATTTTAGGGAACATAGAATTTCGGTTGAATGAAAGAGACTTGAACATGAATTTCGTCATTTAGAGGTTTACTTTATTATCTTTATGGATTAATTGTTTTTTCTTTTTGTTTTAAAGTGGTCTTTTGCTATGTGTCAATGTTCTTGCTTTTGGTCAATTAACGATGCTAACATCAGTTAGTATTACGCTTTTTGTAGGTAATTTTATGGAGCTATACATATTGATGGTTGTTTGGGGGGAGTTAACGGGCTCTCATATTCATCGTTTTTCATGGAGGTAAGTTGATTTCTTAGATCATTTAATATCATTTTCGGTGGGCTAGGTAAAAGATCAAGATGGGCTGAGTCAGGTTGGTGACCCATTCATGCCAGTTGACCTCTTATAATATATCTTTGCATTAAAAGGCATGATACAAGATGGTCGGATGAACTTTTTTTTAAATCATTTGACCCGTTATAATAAAAGTCATGATGCAAGCTGATCTTTTTTTACAGATTAAATGTAATCTTTAATTTCACCTTTGTACAGATTAAATGCAATCTGACCAATATGTGAAGAAGTCTTTTTTTATTAAAGTTTAGGGACTTAATCATGAAAAAATGACTTTTTTCGTTTATATTTTGATACATACAGGAATTTTATCTCCCAAAATAGAACTTTTATGTTAATAACAAAGTGTGAGGACTTTATTGTTAGTAATTGCAAGAAGGGGATACATGTAATTCTTTTATGAATTCAAGCTTGATTCTTCACTGACTATTTATGCCTTTATACTTAATTTTTATTTTGTTTTTGTTATCAATCTAAGTACAAGTAATTGCCTTCAATTAATTAAGAATTCAAAATGGGATGTTCATTCTTAGCACTCATGATTACAATTTGTTATAGATAGGTTTCTTATGGACATGTTGATGGTCATCATATTGGTCCCAGATTCGGCTAATTTACTTGGGAAATGGTCAATTTAAGTAGTATTTTATCTCTAACAACGTAACTGGTTAGATGTGTAGATATAAAGTTTGGCTAAAAAGGAAATGGGCCAAAGGCTTGATGGTCTTGAAATTTTCTTATTGTTAAAATGGCTAACAATATGAAGGAAGCCGGAAGAACAATATATGGCGAAAAGGTCAAAAGACAGGAAGCTCATGAAAAATTCTGGTCAAAGAGCACATTAATTATTAAGAGATTCCCTGACGGGAATTCGGTTGGTATTAGTTCGTTCCTTTAGCATACTGGCACTCGCGATATCAAATTAAAAGAGGAAACAAAAGAAATTAAGTTGTGATATATCTAAAAGACATCGATACGTGTCGACACTCTTAAATAATATAATTTACTTTGATGAAACACTGTCGACAGGATCCACCACCATCGGCACCTCATTGCCATCATCGAAGGACGTTTACACGAGTGAGATGAAGAACAAATGTGTTAGTATAATGAATTCTTTAACGACTTGTGATCATTTTCTTATTTCTTATTTCTTCTTTTTTGTTTATTGTGTTTACAATCTTTACATAAGTAGTGGATCAACATGTCTCGGTTATTTAGGTTTATTATACAAATGGCATGTTTCAATGGAGTGACCATTAGCCAAGGTATTTATCCAAGTAAATGGGCATGCTTATTGTATTGCTTATTTGATTTGTGGATCAAACTTTTAGACGTGTTGGATTATAAAAATGAACCACATAAGTTAAAGAAAGATTTATGTTACTGGTACTATAACGAATAACATCAACATTGATCGAATGCCCGTCGTAATGCGTGGGTAATCTTTCAACAGGTGGTATAACAAAGAACAAACAACTCTTTCCCAAGCGAGAGAAGCATGATAGAAATGCAATATTTGTTTCATTTCCAAATATTATTTACAAGTTATCATTTTAAACATATAACATTTAAAAGTTTATGTCAACACTGTTAAATGATATATTTTATTGTGAAACCACCCGTGTAACACACGGGAACTTAGACTAGTTTGTTAATATATGCTCATAATTTCTATCTCTTGTTGTTTTAATTCCTTCATTATCACCAAAAAAAAAAAAACCAAACTTATATTAAAAGCAATATGGTAGAAATTGTTGCCGCCGGTAACATATTCTTTGCTTCATTTGATATTTGTTGCTCATTGCAAACCTTCCTTTTCTTCTCCTTATGCAATGGGCATCCTTTGTTTAACTTGATTCAGATTCAAAGATCTTAAACTTTTCTTCCGACAAAAATAGACAGAATTGGCGTTACAAAACTCAAGTTGTCGATTTAAAGACTCATGAAGTTCTTTTCAAACATGTTCGAGGCATGGTTCAAACGCAAGTTTGATACGAAATGGCAAGTAATTACGCGACTAGGCATGCTCAATTGCTCATTATTTGAATCAATTAAATTTTGACGAACACATTCGATTCGTTTTCAATTTTCAAAATGTTCGAATCGAAATTGAATTTGCGAACTTTTTTTTACAACATGCGATCTTTGGTTTTTTTACAACATGCGAGATTTCCTTTCTGGGGTTATAACGTGCGAGCTTGCCACAGCGTACGCTCGTACGTTAAGGCATTTTGTACGATACACTTTTTCTATTTTTATGTATGCTATTTATTTTTATCACTTCGATTTATTCGAATAAACCAAATTCAAATAGGTTTTTGAATTTAATTCGAATTCAAATCAAAGTATAGTTCTTTAAAAAAATCAAATTCGATAAACAATTTACTTGATGAACACCCCCATATGATGGACCATTTTGGTGAATATATTGGTTTTAAGAAACAACAAGCCAGCCAAACAAGCTTTTCTTGCTTCGGTTGATTGGACCGTTAGGTTCTATAATTTATGAACAGTTGAACATCCATACATTTATGTTGAAATTTTCACTTTTGAAGATTTTGATTGTGCGTGTCGTATATCAGCAAACTAAACATCAACTTGACGTTGATGCGAATCGAGATTATAAAGAGAAGGCGAAATGCAATGCAGAAGTTTTTGAGAGGTGATATTGCCGAGCTTCTAAGACTTGGTCACGATTCTGAAGCATATAGAAGGGTAATTATTTCTTAAGTATTTTTCTCTATTTAATTTTTATCATCTTTAATAGTTTTTTAAACCGCCGTGTAAACCATTTAAACATATAATAAAATCGAACCAAAACTAAACTAGACCAAGACCTACTCCTGGTCCACTAGTCCGGTCCAAGACCGCTTATATGCAACCGTTTTTTTTAATTCTATGAGGTTAAGACCGGTTATAACAAATCTTGACTCGGAGCTTACCTATCTATCTACCCTTTGGCTAACCCTTGGCGTTCGTTGAAAACAGGTCGGGAGGCTATATCTCGACCAGAATAGAACCCTATGCTATGATTTTGTTGGGCAATACTGTACACTTATCTCAGACCAACTAACGATAATGAACGACCAGAGGTAAGAGAAAACACATTTTGTAATCGGTTAATCAATCATCTAGGGGTGTGCAATGGTTCAAAACCATACGTCCATATCAACCAATTCGGACCGTGTAATACGGAACTAGCAACATGTTGAACCGATTAAATCTCAAATTGGACTCAACCTTTTGAGTTAAATAGTAAAGGATGAACTCATAGCTAAATTTAAAATGTCTAGTATAAAAAAAGGTTTTGGACCGGATCATAAGTCATAACTCAAACCAAGAACCGAACTTTTGTTAGTCCCACGAAGTCTAGAAACGGGCCAATCTATTGTGAGGCCTAAAAGCAAAGTAAACTTAATGCCTTTTTTAACTAAAAAAATAACAACCTTTTAATAGCAATAAACTAAAAGTTAACATTTGACATGGTTAAAATTTATAAATTAATTTACATGCATATAACTTTAACCTTCAAGCTAATTGATCATTGATGTCCTTCTTTCAATTTTTTTTTTTATAACATGGAGATGGCCCTTTTATATAACCGGTTCAATTTTTAAGTGTAAACAAGCCGGGCTGAGCCCGAGGCCGACTAGACTCAAACTAGGCTCGTCATGTTTTTATGAAGCTTGAGCTCGAGCTCGGCTTGCGAGTAAAATCCAAAGCTCGAGCTCAGCTTGACTCGGCTAGAGCTATTTTGAGAACAACCTCAAATGAGCTAAAAGCTTGGCTCGAGCTCGCTTCAATATCGCTTAAACGGACCAAAGCTCGGCTCGCCAATATTATCATCATCTTTATTATATTATATATAAAAAATAAAATTCTGTTTGAGTTCGTTTAGGCTCGCGATCCTAAACGAGCTTTTTATTTCAGGCTCGAGCTCGGGCCCAATAACTAAACAAGCTCTATTTTAAGCTTGAGCTCGGGCTCGTTAAAGCTTGGCTTGTTCGAGCTTTTAACTGAGCCAATTACTAGTAGCTCTCAAGACTCTAGGCTTGTTAACACCCCTACATTTTTAACGGTTTAACGATACCAACCAAGGTTATTGGGTCTCGTTTAGACTTCAATTGTGTATGCAATGTTCTTACCACAAACCCAACTCTATTCATTCACAGCGAATGCCCAGAGGAATGCAAGGAAGCAGTCTCATCTTTGATATACGCAGCGGCAAGATTTGGCGATTTGCTAGAACTACGTAAACTTAGAACCTTATTTTCCGAGAGATATGAGAATTCATTTAAATATTTCGTCAACAAAGAGGTTAGTTCATGTTAAACCTTAAAACATGGATTTTAATATTAAACTTAAAGCAAAAATGTCTACTAATGTCTTTTTAGTTTATTGATATGTTGAATCCGGGCCGCCCAACAAAGGAAATGAAAGTTCAGTTGATGCAAGAGATAGCTCGAGAACATGGTGTCGAATGGGATCCCGAGTCATTAGATAATAGGTTACACAAATCGTATTCATCTCATCGTGTAAGTTTCTATATCGGGCTAGTCACTTAGACAAGTAGAACAATTGGTTCTATATTAACCTTTTATTTTATAGAAATTTTAATTCACATTTACTTGTATTGTTCAAAAGTTCTTTTTTTTTTTTAATTTTTTTGATGGTAGGTGTTTAGTAAGCTTGGTAATCATAAAACGTCCTTCAATAGATAGGTTGATTTGGGTTAAGAAAAATTCATTTGGGTCTACATAAATTACACAACGGGTTTAGGCTGACTCAACTTAAATAAAGGGTAAATATCACTTGTAAAACGCTTGTTAACTCAAAATGGGTCAAAATGAATGTGCAACACCTGCAACCGTTATTTCTTGCCACCACATATTGGTTGCCGCCTCCACCATCGTTGCTGCCACCGCCACCAACGCAACCACCACCAACACCACTAGCACAACGCAACCTATCTATTGAAGGATGTTTTATGATCACAAGCTTACTATAAACACTTACCTTAAAAAAATCTTTCGAAAAATACACGTAAATGTGAATTATTTTTTTGTAAAATATTTTGAAAAATATAAGTAAATGTGAATTAATTTTTTTTTTTTTTGTAAAAAAAGGTTAAAATACATGAACAAGTGAGGATGTTTGGGATCATGATACCTAGAAAAACAAAGCCAGATTCTACCTATAACCCAAGCTAAGGGCCAAAGCCCATAAACAAACTAACTACTTTTATCATGCTAACATATTTATCCGGTGTTTAACATTTAATGTTTTTCCCTTAGGACTTGTCCGAAAATGCCGGTGACGAAAAAGACAAAGAATCTCATATAGCTGATCGCGAAAACGGGGGGATGATCAACATTCAAGAAACGATAAACAATGATAGCAGTGCGCGTAAAAAAGATGAATCAAATGATGATATTGTAAAGCAAACAGAAAATATGCGTCAACGAATTTTGAATTTTTGGTCAAGAACCACTAGTCTACACTCGACGACTAGTCGAGAGACAAGCACAAGTCCGGACGAAGGTTCAACTTCTTCTGATGAATCAACCAAGTCAAGACCATTCCTCAACTTTTGGCCGCGTTACTTGAGAAACGATCCCAACAAAAAGGTAACAAATTCCGACACTGTTTTAGGTTCCCCGACAAATAATACACAAGAACATGATGACAACAAAGAGAATGAGGATGTTTCGGTTCATCCAAATGTTGAAAAGCGGGGCGATGAAAAAGTTGTGGTAGCGCCGCGGGTGAAGAACAAATGGAGGAGAAAGAGGGGGGCTTCGAACCAACCAGACGTGACAGTGAAACCTCAGACGCGACATGTTCATCCTAAACTTCCTGATTATGATGATATTAAGGCTCGGTTTGCGGCTTTTAGAGCAAAAACTTAATGCTAGTGTTTCATGTTGGATTAAAGTTAATACTATGTCATATGGTAAGTTAAGGGCAACCAAAATATAATTCTAAGAAGAAAACCGGTCGTGTTAAAGCACAAGCTTTGAGGGTTTGTAGTCAACTCTACTAAATAGCTTGATGAAGTTTTTTTTTTTTTTTTTTTTTTTGGTCTGTTTATAAGTTTTTTAAATTTCAGATTGTTTTATTCATCAAAATTTATATTTACCTAAATCTACAAAAACAATGTGCGGCAATAGTTCTATGATTCCACTGGTGGGAAAAAGCGGTTGGCCTCTTTTTTTTGCCTTTTGTGTTTTTAAATTAGTATAATTAAAATGATTCCACCGGTGGAAAAAGGCAGTTGGTCTTTTTTTTATGATTCCACCGGTGGAAAAAGGCGGTTGGCCTCTTCTTTTTTTTTTTGCCTTCGTGTTTTTAAATTAGTTTAATTAAAATGATTCCACCGGTGAAAAAGGCGGTTGGCCTTTTTTTTTTTTTTTTTGCTTTTTGTGTTTTAATTTAGTATAATTAAAATTGAACACAAATTCCGATAACAAAAGTGCATGTGGTGGAGTGGGTTTGATATTTGATATATGCCTAAACATATTTAAGAAACCCGGGTTCAAGACCTAAGCAAATAATTTGTTTTCTTTTTTTAAAATAACATTTCCAATCCTTAAAGTTTACCCGGTTTTTCATTTATCCATTTTTAAGTCAGTTTATATCGCTACTCCTGAACTATAATAAATGTACTACAGAGTTCCTAAACAGTAATAAAAAATGCGCGTATTTTTATTTACATCTCAATGCAATTTTTGTTGAGATTGTGTTTTAAGTATTATGTAAAAGTAACCGAAAAAAGCCAACATTTACTAAACGAATAAATATTTGGTTTAGGGCCCGCAACGCAGGTGGGGGCATAAAACTAGTTATATACATAAATACATAGATGGAATAATAAAATAAAAAATTATATTATATACACTACAATTTAATTTGTATTTTTATGTAAGTTTCAGTTTCACCCTTTATATTATTACAACATATACTTTTAACGTATTTAGATTTTTAACAACTTCATTTATTTTTAAATAAATGTGTTCGCTAACTTAATAAAAAAACTAAATACGCAATTCTGTTTAATTCTTTTGTTCTCAAGATACATTTTTCTATTGAAGACTGAGAAGTATTCGGAATATAGTATTTTAGTATAGTAAACTTGAGTACTATACCTAATACTAGTATCATAACTAACTGAACTGAAACGATGCTGATAGAATAACATCGGTATTTGTATCAGTATAATGATAACCGGTGTCGGTATTCGTTATTATAGTTTGATCGGTACCATGTCAAACTGAACCAAACTGATACAATTAAACATCGTTGGTACCGATATCAATATTATGCAAAAAAATGTATTGGTATTCGTTTTATGGTTTTTGAATAACGTAAAATACACACCAATATCCTTTTGATTATATCACGACTTTATTCTTAGTCACACTAAAATGTCATATATCACGACTTTAATACTCTTTTTTTAGTGTGACTTTATTTTTTAGTCACACTAAAACGTCATACACGTATATTAATTTTTTATTTGTGCTTTTGTAGTATACATTTTCCTAGGGCTGGCATATCGTGTATACCCGTACACGATAAGACACGATACACGAAATCCCATACACGAACACGACACGATAACTTATCTAGTCCTTTTTTTTCAAACACGAACACGACACGATATACACGAAAATTATCTGTTAATACCTGTTAACACGACTGTTCGACTGTTATACACGAAAATTACTTGTTAATACCTGTTAACACGAACACGACATGCTATCTGAGAGTTACAGAGGGAGTCTAGGGTTTTTTTTTTTTTTGAATTTGAATGAGGAATTAAAATAGAAAGTGTTATGGGTCATTTTCTGAGCGTATATATCTTGACTAATATCCTGCTTTTAATTGTTTATTTGTGACCAGGATACTGGACTGGGATATTGCTAACATCCTGAGCGATATCCTGAGGTTGATTGAATTAACCACGTGCAGGTTAAAGGCTGGGGGTTACTAACGGTCAGATGGACTTCTTCTCCTCAAGACTCGAGCGTATTTGTTATGGGAGAGACGTTGAACCCGAAAGACCAGGTCTACAACGTTCGAGTGGGGAATATTCACCGGATCCCGGTGAATTAGGATAGTTTGTTACACTTCTTTTACTATAAATAGATGAGGGTGGATCAGATTAAGGCACGCAACTTTCACACTTTCAAACACTTTTGCTCTAGCTCACTGCAAACACTACACACAACACTTGTATTCGAATTACGTTGTAACACATAGTTGATCCGCACCACATCCTGCACTGTATCCTGATATTTAAAGCAATAGAAGAACAAGGCAGCTGCGATTGTCAGCTCCCGAGGTTTTGTGCCGGCGATCTAGATTGATCAAGGGCTTTCCTCGTACATCACGTGTCAACTTTTACCTTTTTTGCTCATTGTTTGATCACAGATACAACTCTATATCCTGAGCCGTATCCTGAAACTGTTTTCATAATCAACTTGGTTAATATATTTTTCATACATATTTCTAGCACACTACCTCACTTAACTAATTTGATCACTAAATTGCTTCGGTAATTTTTGACCAAAACAATTTGGCGCCCACCGTGGGGCAAGTGGTGCTATTTTTGCTAAAAACTTTAGTAAAATCATTACTCGGTTTTCTATTATCAAAACTTTTTTCTAAATTGTTTTCAATGGCCTCGAGATCAAACATGAGCTCTTCCACCATGTCTGCTACAACCTCTGCAACAATTGGTTCGGTGCTTCCGCCTCCTCCTCCGAGAATGCAAGCTTCATCACACGGAGCTGAAAGTCATGTAGCTCGGGATGTGATCCCTGCTCCCAGTACCCAGGGATCCGGTCCTGTTTTGGCATCTAATGATGAAATTCTGAATTTGTTTGGTAGTGTACAGGAACAGATGAGGCAGCAGCAGGAAACTAATCGGATGCTGATGAGAGAAATACAACTCTTGAAATCTGGCCCAAGTAGACCTGCTGAAGAAACTGTCACTCCTATACAGCCTAGGGCTTTGAACTTCAGTTCCGCAGTTTACACTGAGGATAACAGGGGGAATATCGTCCCAAGCCATTCTCAGAATCATACCCCTGAGATACCCTCCTCGGTCAGGAGGTCAACTGTGAGGAGTTCAGGATATGCTTCAGGATATGGCCAGAATCCTCAGACCGGTAATGTGTCAAATAATAATACTCTTGCTACTAACAACAATGGGTCTTTGCAGGATGCAGGTATGACGTCAACATTTACCAGGGAGCTCCAGAAATTGAAGGATATGATATCCAGTGTACCTGGAGTGGTCCAGCCAATTCCGGAAGTATCTCAAGACAGCCACAGGATATCCCGCTTTGCATATCCTATCTGTGATGCTGAAATCCCAAAAAGATTTCAGACCCCCAACATGAAACTGTATGATGGGACTACGGATCCTGAAGAGCATATTGCCCAGTATAGGGAAAGGATGGAAATCAATCCTATCCCTCCAGATCTCAAGGAAGCATGCTTATGCAAGGGTTTCGGTTCTACCTTTACAGGATCAGCCTTAAAATGGCTGTTGAATGTTCCTCCTCACTCAATTATTTCGTTTGCTCATTTGGTTAATTTATTTAACAGTCGATTTTCTTGTAGTCGGAGTTTTGAGAAACAGACCAGTGACCTTTACAGGATAACTCAAGGACCTCAGGAATCCTTGAGGGATTATGTGAACAAGTTCAGTCGAGAATCCTTGGATATCCCACATCTTGATGTTGCAACAGCTGTGCAAGCTTTTAAGATGGGGTTACAAAAGGATTCTCAGTTTTATCAGGATCTTGTAATGAATCCCTGCAGGAATCTCGACGAAGCTCGTAACAGGGCTTTGAGATATATCCGATTGGAAGATGACAAAAAGATGCAAGAGAGGATGAATTCTACCTCAACCTACGAATCGTCCAACAGGAAATCAGAATCCTCGTATAAACCATATCGCTCAAAGCCATATGGTAGAAATGATAACAAGAAAGTGAATGCTGTTGAAGACGAGGATCCTGAAGAATATCCTGAATTATATGAATACTGCTTTTCTGTTAATATACCTGAGTTAATGTATGCTATGCAGGGTTTAGGAGACAAAGCTAGGTGGCCTCGAAAGAACCAGCAGAAAGCTGATTGGAAGGATAAATCCAAGTGGTGTGCCTTCCATGAAGATTTCGGACATGTGACCGAGGATTGCATTGCTCTAAGGAAAGAAATAAGTTACCTGTTAAGCAAGGGATACCTGAAGGATTTGCTGGGAAGAAAAAAGAATAAAGGGCAGGATCCTGAGAAGGATCCTGAAAGAGCAGCATCACCCCCAGCAGATGCCAAAATAATTAACTTTATTTCGGGGGGATCCGACATTTGTGGGACTTCGTATTCTGCGGCCAAGAGACATGCAAAGGAAGCAAAGACTGAAAGGGGAGACAAACCGGCCAGGATGACTACCCTTACAACCGATAAAGTGATCACTTTCGATAGTGATGACAGGGATACTATTCAGGATCCTCACCATGATGCTCTCGTAATAACATTATATGTTGCTAACCATTTTGTACGCAGAATATTAGTGGATAATGGTAGCTCCGTCAACATAATTCAGCTGGAAACATTGAAGAGGATGAATGTATCTCCGATGGACATTACTTCGAAGTCCACTGTGCTCGTTGGTTTCAGTGGAGAAGCTAGGAATACCGTAGGGGAGATAAAGTTACCAGTATATGTTGAAGGGGTCAACTCGATACAACGTTTCTGTGTGATGGACTCCCTGTCCTGCTATAACATCATACTAGGCAGGCCATGGATCCATGATATGAAGGCTGTACCATCGACTTATCATCAGTGCATCAAGATCCCTACCCCTTGGGGGGTTGTCAAGGTTGATAGTGATCAGCAGGAGGCGAAGGAATGCTACTCATCCTCAATGAAATCCTCAACCAAGCCCAATCCAGCATAGCAATTAAAGATGCGGGCCCGGGATATCGTGGAGACTTCAGAGCAGGATATGAAGAAAGTTATCCTGGATCAGGATAATCCTGATATCTCGGTGCTCGTAGGAACCAATATCCCTCAGGATATTGAAGAACAATTAACTAACTTTTTGAAGTGCAGGATGTCGACATTTGCATGGAAGCATGAGGATATGGCAGGCATATCCAAAGACGTTATTACTCACAAGCTTGGAATTGACAGGTCGTTCAAGCCTGTTCAGCAAAAAAGAAGGAAGTTTGCTCCTGAACGAAATATAATCATCCAAGAGGAAGTTGAAAGATTGTTAAATGTAACACCCTTAAATTTCTACTCGAATTTAACAATAATTCATAAGATTTACATAAAAGATGACCCATTTAAAACATAAGTTCCAAAAGTAAAATTTAAAGGTAACAAACATTAGTCAACTACCGACTAATTCAAACATTCATAAGTTGTTTTGCAAACTAGTTACATCGTAAACATTGTCTAAACAAAGTTAAGTTAACGCGGAAGCTTCAAAAGTCGTGTTCGGTTCTTCGACATATGCTTGACCGTCATCCGAAAGATTTCACATCGTCACCTAGGGTCAAAACCACTAAAACATTAGTTTTGACATTTTTATATAGTATATAAACACAAGATCTGACATCGAAATGTGATAAATTAAATACAAGTTTTTCTGGGCTCCACCGTAACTTACGGTGTCACCGTAAGTTACGGTAGGTCATGGAACCTTCTGGTCCACCGTAAAACAGGGGAAACCCACCGTAAACACTTGACCTCTACCGTAAGTTACGGTACCACCGTAACTTACGGTAGTCCCTGGAATTCTATATTTTGTTTGAGTTGTTCATTACACTCAAATCCAAATCTCGGATTTCCTTTTTCTAGCATATCACTACGTCAATTTCTCGTATTTCAAATATGTTATTTATTAACAAGTAACAAAGATCAATCCATCATATTTCGGAGCATTAACCATGCCTTACTTGATTATTCGACCCGTTTGGCTCATCTACGGAATCCTCCATTATGATGACTACCAACGATAATTAACCAAGTCTTGCTCTATTATTCAATATAGCGACATCATCGCTTTACATTAACATAACTTTTGTTCTACGACTCAACTACACATATACAAGTTATCAGAATTTAACCAATGTAACGGGTCAAGTTACATACCTTTAGTGCACGCCTTTCAAACGCAAGTCGCCACTGGCTTGTCCGCTTGGAGCTCCGGTATCCTTTCCTATTGAGTTCAACGAAAACACGTTTAGAACTCTTTTTAATTCACAATTCGCATATTTTGCCTAGACATCACAATCATACGGTTTAACTCAAATTTTCAGATTCAAGCCTTCTTTGAGGCATTTATGCGAACACCTTAAGGGCATAATTTTAATTAGTTCATTAACAAGTTCATGACTTGTCATATAACCCGAATTTTCATAAATCAAGCTATCTAACATACATATTTGCCCTTAAAATTCTGAAATAGCTTTACATAGGTCAAATTACACTAGAAAAATCCCAAATTTCCTAGTGCTTATCAAATTCTACATAACCCACTAATCACCTACAGTGGTGTTCATGGATTCTACTAAAATTTCACATGTTTTCAACTTGTATTCGTCTAGGGTTTGTCCTTAGACATTATATTGTTTCTATTTCATCATAAAACAAACATGCAACATGAATTTCAGATTTTTCCCAATTTCATGAGAATTTCAAACAAAGAATTAGCATCGAATTTTACATACCTTGTAACCCCCTTGTGATGAGGATCACTAATCTATGTTCGGATTTTGATTCAGGTCAGAATTTAGCCTTCAATTGATCAAATTTCATGATGAACTAGGGTTTTTGAGAGTGGGGTGTCGCCCCCTGTTGTTCCTGATCGACCAGACTCCTCATATGGGGAGTTTGGTTTTGTTTTTATTAAATACATTATATAAGTTTCAATTTTAACACTATTAGCCCCTCCAAGACGTGACTTGCTAGCGTGTATTCTACAATATTCCTAACACGGAATTTCTTATAAGTTTCTAATAAACGCAGTAATTAACTACGTGTCATCGAGCTTTACCGAATTGCTAATTGAATGATTTGACTGTAAGTTATGATGGTAAATGAACGACGGTAACTAAACTATGTGTCGTTTAGGCGTTTTGAAATAAATATAACTTATATTTATTTAATAGCGTTTTTGTGTGGATGTCGTTTGAAATAAATACGATAGTTATATTTATTTCATAAAAGAATATGAGTTGTTTGGCGCTTGAAATAAATATATAAAATATATTTATTTTATAAAAGAATTGTCGTTTTCGTATGTGATAAGGCGTCGTCGAAAGTGATATACACATTTATATTGGTTCTCATAAAAGTCGTTTTTCAATAAAACATGTTTTGCTTTTACGGGTTTTCTCGAAAAACGGGCAGAGTCTCCTCTGTTTTTGGACGCCCCTGACAACGCAAGTTGTCGTTATTTTTTAAAATCAATCAATATTCAAACAATATAATCAATGTTCATATAAATCTTTGTCGAATATTTTGAGACGTGAACTACTATATAATCGATTCAAGCTCGTTTTTTCACGTAAGGTTAACAAAATAACAGAATAAATGTGCCGTTAATTTTACCAAGTCTTCGCGTCGAAATATCGAGCCGCTTTGACCGAGTTGACTCGGTTTGTCCGAGTCGCGAACCCGAACCATTCTGTTGACTGCTTAACCCGAACCTGTTGACCAGCCGTGACTGTTTGACCCGGACCCGAACCGAGCCGTTGACTGAGTTGACTCGGTTTGTCCGAGTCAAACCGAGTTGAACCAAACCCGTTGACTGCCTTGTACCGAGAACCCGAGCCGAGTTAACTCGGTTTAACCGAGTTGACCGAACCACGAACCGCAAGACCCGAAGTGTTGACTCGAAACCGAATGTGAATCTGGCCATCTTGCCCACTATTGCCTGTTGTTTACCGACCCGAGACCCGAAACCGAGTCCACCACCGTCCAGATCAAGATTTCCCCCAAAAATAAAAGCTTTAGCCACTGTGTAAAATCACTGCGTTAACCCGAAACAGAAAAAAGAAGAAAGCACACTCACCGAAGTTTGTCGGGTGAAGACGGCTGTCGTCGCTGCCGTGAAACCTACCGGAGAAATCACGTCATCATAAAACATCATCGACATCAACATCACCATCTTCAACCTCTTCGACATCATCATCCTCATCGGAGCCGTATGTCGCCGTCGGAATGTTATCAGAACCACCATTACTGCCACTGTAACGGCGCTGCCGTCGGAGAACATCGTCGGACCTCCGTGAGTCGACCGGAGCTCGATTCATCAGAGGGGGGGGCTGCTTGGTGTGCGTGGTGTGGTTGTCGGAGGTCACGGCCGGCACCGGCCGGTGTTTGGCCTGAACAGAGCTCGAGAGGGAGAGAGGGGATCCATGGTGTAGCTGATGTTTGTTGTGAAGTGTGTGTCTGTAGTATAGAGATCGAGAGAGTGTAAGAGTAATGAGTGTATTGTGGGTTTGTATGTGTGTAATTTAAGATGCAGACAAAGGAAAAGAGGAGTGAATGTTATGCATTTTGTGAAAAAGGTTGGGTGTTTTTATAGAGATTATTGAGATCTAGAAAATCTTAGAGTAGATTTTGTGGGATTTATCATAGATTTTATAAGATCTTTGGGAATATTTTGTACAGATTTTGAAAGGATTTTCAAATCTTGTAGATTTTGTAGAGATCTTAATAGATCTAATATATTAGGTGTAGGTTTAGGCTTGTGAGTTTTGGGCTTGGGACCAGGGCCCACAAGCCCATCTCATGTGTAAGCGGTCCGTAATTCCTACGGGACCCGCTATCGCAACTCAAACTCCATAAGCATAAATATATTCGCGTAACCTCCATATTTGTCGGTGTCGTCAGTATTTCGTACCGTATCAGTTCGTTGTTGCGTGATATTCAGCAGTTTTCTCTGTAACCCACCGTTCGCGCACTGTAAAGTCGTATAGATGTTCCTAGGCACTCCAAAGGCCTAACTAGGTTAATTTGCGTCGTAAACACTATTTAATTTCGCGTAAATCGCCTGTTAATCACGTAATTAAGGGCGTAAATTACCGGTTGTCACATTCTCCCCCTGTTAATAAAATTTCGTCCTCGAAATTTAGACTACGTCAACTCCTTAGAGTTACGTTAAGCGTGAGTAAATGCGAATAATACCAAAGTGAACGATCATGAAATCGAATCAAGATTTATTCGAATGATGTGAATTCAAGGACGTATCACAAGTGCAAATGATTTCTAGAAATGATCGCATCCAATAAATGAACTTAGATTTCAACAAGCTCAAATGTAATAGTTTGCATGAAACGCTCGATCGTGATCAGCGCAATCTGCAAGTTCTACCGACGCCACAAGGTGTCGTAGTGAATGAAACAATTCAAATATAGCGGTGATCGAACAAGTATCACCTGTGTTTTGCATAAAACGCTCAATCATGATTAGCCCAAGCTACAAGTTTATACTGACACCACAAGGTGTCGAAATCAACAAACGACTTAGTGGGGTCGTAGACCAAACAAATCTACTACGACTCAGAACAATGAAACGCTTGTTAAAACGAATTCGAATATGATGTTTTCAATACATCATATGGTGTCTTGAATTGAATATGTGTAATGAACAAGTTCAAACAATTGAATTTGGTTTCGGCGCAAGCCGACAGTAAATACATATATCGACAAGAAAACTTTCGGCATGGTCACAACGAAAGCCATGTGTGTAACTTGAAAAGAAATGGATTTCAAGAAAATGTGTTGACTTGATTACAAAGGAGCCAACAAATTCAATAATGCGGGTCATTCGAATCACAAATCAATAATTAGATTTAGCGAAATAATATTTGATCTTCAATGAAACGCTTTATTCGAAACGAAACCACATGCGTAACAAACGATGCATGCGTAACATATGATTTTTTAAGAAATGAAGCAAATGAACATTCGCTATAATGAAGAAGTTATTGTGATGCAATGACCATTAAGAGGAGTAGAGATGCGAAAATCTACTCAGTAAATGTGAAAGTCGAAATTTCAATAAAAAGAATTTAAGGACTTTACCTGGGGTTGCATGTGATAACCAGTTGTTAGGTGACATTACCATGGAATGTCAAACATAGCGTATTCGTCGTTAATGCGATAGGGAGAATGCGGAGACATGTGTCTCCTTCTTAGCATGACTCATGTTGTTTACAGGACCGCGTGCCAACTGCCGCTTCCTCGAAAGTCGTATGTGACGTCATTCAACCTCCGTTGATGTATAGATTGAGTTCTCGTGTACTTTTGCACGCCCGTGCTTCGTTTTGCGTAGGTTACCTGCTCGGCTAAATAGCATAGACGACATAAAAATGACGTTTGTCCGAGTTAATAAACGTGGTACCTACGTGATGACCTTTAATGAACTTCGACATGAGTTTTCGAAGGTCTTAAATGCATGTTTCCTAAACTCTCAGGGTTTTATGTACTGTCTGTAATTGTTTTTGTGTACCATGTGTATAATACCACAATAGCGTATGTTTGAAAACAAAATTTTGACTGTTTGTTTTTCGGCAACGGTTGGAGACCATATTCGAGTACTAGGCGTTCTGTATGTATTCAGGTTTTAATAATCTAAGTCCCAGAGTAATGTGAGGTTAGAGCCTAGGTCTTTCTACAGAAAACCCTGTTCGCTGTAACCTATAGCTCTGATACCAATCTGTCACACCCCGAAATATCAGAGTATTGGCGTGACTGGACTGGTATCTTCATTGCACAGCGGAAGCAAATAAGCTAAGTCTTTTAGAATGCGAACGCCCATTAAGTACTCGACTCTTCATGGTTCTCCTATTCCAACCGTTCCATTGTTTCTGTAAAGTAACCTGAGAAAGAAACATGCGAAAAAAATCAACATAAAGTTGAGCGAGTTCATAGTTTGTTTGTAAAAGATTTGAAATAAATCTTTTTGAATAACCGATTTTTGAAGTAATGTTTGAGAAAACGAATTTAAAATCATTTTCTTGTCATGTTGTATGGAAACTTTGTATGAAAACATGGTATGTATCTCGTATAAATCAAGTATTCTTGTATGTATCATGTTTTCTTGTATAAATCAAGTATTCTTGTATGTATCATGTTTTCTGTATGTATCAAGTGTTAATGGGTTGCAAGGCCATTAACATGTGACACGACATAGGAAGTCACCAAACCATAGGCATTTTTCTAGTAGTCGATTCACGACTGAGACACAAAAACACTACTCGGTACTAGTTGTCACCAAGAGTGGGGCTGCCCTGACACCCGTTAGATCTAACCTTTTGTTCTGCGGTCTTAGTATGTACACGATTAATGGTGCTTATGGTACCCTATTCGTGACACGATTTCTCGTATCATTCCTCAAAACGCATCATCCTTGGTACTAGTGATCACCAAGAGTGCTTCTTGTTTATGTATTCATCATATCAAGTATAAATTTTCAGTTCTTGTATTCATTATATCAAGTATCAATTCTCATGTGTTTGTATACTCTTGTATTTGTATTTTCTCGTAGTTTAGAAAACTAGAATTCGTGTGTAAACGCTTGTTTGAAAAACCGGCATAAAACATAAGCTTTCCGTATACCATTTGTGTCAGATAAATCTTGCTTGTAAAATGGTTTATAAATATGTAATTCTTGTATGCTTTGCAAAAAGTGCATGTCTTTCCACCCCGAAAACATTTAAAAAAATGTAAAACTGTAAAAAGGTGGGGTTATGAACTCACCTGAATATTCCTGTGCGAAGCTAGCTAAATACGACTTCGTGATGTCGTTTTCCAAGACGTGACTTGCTAGCGTGTATTCTACAATATTCCTAACACGGAATTTCTTATAAGTTTCTAAAAACGCAGTAATTAACTACGTGTCATCGAGCTTTACCGAATTGCTAATTGAATGATTTGACTGTAAGTTATGATGGTAAATGAACGACGGTAACTAAACTATGTGTCGTTTAGGCGTTTTGAAATAAATATAACAACTTATATTTATTTAATAGCGTTTTTGTGTGGATGTCGTTTGAAATAAATATGATAGTTATATTTATTTCATAAAAGAATATGAGTTGCTTGGCGCTTGAAATAAATATATAAAATATATTTATTTTATAAAAGAATTGTCGTTTTCGTATGTGATAAGGCGTCGTCGAAAGTGATATACACATTTATATTGGTTCTCATAAAAGTCGCTTTTCAATAAAACATGTTTTGCTTTTACGGGTTTTCTCGAAAAACGGGCAGAGTCTCCTTTGTTTTTGGACGCCCCTGACAACGCAAGTTGTCGTTATTTTTCAAAATCAATCAATATTCAAACAATATAATCAATGTTCATATAAATCTTTGTCGAATATTTTGAGACGTGAACTACTATATAATCGATTCAAGCTCGTTTTTCACGTAAGGTTAACAAAATAACAGAATAAATGTGCCGTTAATTTTACCAAGTCTTCGCGTCGAAATATCGAGCCGCTTTGACCGAGTTGACTCGGTTTGTCCGAGTCGCGAACCCGAACCATTCTGTTGACTGCTTAACCCGAACCTGTTGACCAGCCGTGACTGTTTGACCCGGACCCGAACCGAGCCGTTGACTGAGTTGACTCGGTTTGTCCGAGTCAAACCGAGTTGAACCAAACCCGTTGACTGCCTTGTACCGAGAACCCGAGCCGAGTTAACTCGGTTTAACCGAGTTGACCGAACCACGAACCGCAAGACCCGAAGTGTTGACTCGAAACCGAATGTGAATCTGGCCATCTTGCCCACTATTGCCTGTTGTTTACCGAACCGAGACCCGAAACCGAGTCCACCACCGTCCAGATCAAGATTTCCCCCAAAAATAAAAGCTTTAGCCACTGTGTAAAATCACTGCGTTAACCCGAAACAGAAAAAAGAAGAAAGCACACTCACCGAAGTTTGTCGGGTGAAGACGGCTGTCGTCGCTGCCGTGAAACCTACCGGAGAAATCACGTCATCATAAAACATCATCGACATCAACATCACCATCTTCAACCTCTTCGACATCATCATCCTCATCGGAGCCGTATGTCGCCGTCGGAATGTTATCAGAACCACCATTACTGCCACTGTAACGGCGGAGCCGCCGCTAATCGACGGCACTGCCGTCGGAGAACATCGTCGGACCTCCGTGAGTCGACCGGAGCTCGATTCATCAGAGGGGGGGGCTGCTTGGTGTGCGTGGTGTGGTTGTCGGAGGTCACGGCCGGCACCGGCCGGTGTTTGGCCTGAACAGAGCTCGAGAGGGAGAGAGGGGATCTATGGTGTAGCTGATGTTTGTTGTGAAGTGTGTGTGTCTGTAGTATAGAGATCGAGAGAGTGTAAGAGTAATAAGTGTATTGTGGGTTTGTATGTGTGTAATTTAAGATGCAGACAAAGGAAAAGAGGAGTGAATGTTATGCATTTTGTGAAAAAGGTTGGGTGTTTTTATAGAGATTATTGAGATCTAGAAAATCTTAGAGTAGATTTTGTGGGATTTATCATAGATTTTATAAGATCTTTGGGAATATTTTGTACAGATTTTGAAAGGATTTTCAAATCTTGTAGATCTTGTAGAGATCTTAATAGATCTAATATATTAGGTGTAGGTTTAGGCTTGTGAGTTTTGGGCTTGGGACCAGGGCCCACAAGCCCATCTCATGTGTAAGCGGTCCGTAATTCCTACGGGACCCGCTATCGCAACTCAAACTCCATAAGCATAAATATATTCGCGTAACCTCCATATTTGTCGGTGTCGTCAGTATTTCGTACCGTATCAGTTCGTTGTTGCGTGATATTCAGCAGTTTTCTCTGTAACCCACCGTTCGCGCACTGTAAAGTCGTATAGATGTTCCTAGGCACTCCAAAGGCCTAACTAGGTTAATTTGCGTCGTAAACACTATTTAATTTCGCGTAAATCGCCTGTTAATCACGTAATTAAGGGCGTAAATTACCGGTTGTCACAATCAGCCTGCTGAACCATTGTATCCTATTGTTTCCCCTTGGCCATTTATGAAGTGGGGTATGGATATAGTGGGAAAGCTTCCTAAGGCTCCAGGAGGAAAAGTTTTTATGTTGGCAATGACAGATTATTTCTTTAAGTGGGTTGAAGCAGAAGCATTTGTTCAAGTTAGAGATCAGGAAGTGGTATCCTTCATAAAAAGGAATATCCTGACTAGATTTGGAATACCAGCTGAGATAATTTGTGACAACGGATCTCAATTTATAAGTAAAAGGACTACTGACTTCTGCAAGAGTTGGGGAATCAAAATGATTACATCCACCCCTGTACATCCTCAAGCAAACGGACAAGCTGAATCCTCAAACAAGATAATTGTCAACAACTTGAAGAAGAGATTAGGGGCCAAGAAAGGAAGATTGGCAGAAGAATTACCCATTGTTTTGTGGGCTGATAGAACGATGGTAAAAAATGCAACTGGTCAAACCCCGTTTTCCTTAGTATTTGGAGCAGAAGTAGTGATCCCGACAGAAATGGTGATACCTACAGCAAGATCCAGCCTCAGGAATCCTGAAGTCCTATGCCAGGAGTTGGATACTATCGATGAGACAAGAGATGCAGCAAAGTTAAGGATGGCAGCGTATCAACAAAGGATATCCAGAGCATATAACAAGAATATAAGGACCAGAAGGTTCAAAGTTGGTGACTGGGTGTTAAGAAAGGATTTTCAAAATACTACTAATCCTGCTGATGGAAAGCTGGCTCCAAAATGGGAAGGAGCATATGAGGTTGAATCAGAATCAGGAAAAGGTGCATACCGACTCAAGAATATGGAGGGGGATATGCTGCCGAGATCTTGGAATGCTATACACCTTAAGCTTTATTTCAAGGGGGTTTAGAATTTAATTTCTAACTCAGGATGGTATGAATTCTATCTCTTTTAAATATGTTTGGTTTAATTTACTCTTTGAAACCCAATACTGACTCAAGCATCAGAGGGGTGTTAGCCAAGCTAACACCCACCTTAGTTTGAAGATGTTTTGCAGTATATGCTTCGGGATATAGCTCCGGGATACACACTCAGGATACTTCGGAAGATTAGAGGATTGGCCCCCTCTCTCACGTATAAGGGATCCTGATCCCCTCACAGGTTTAAAGGTATTCACCTTTCTTCCGAATTGGGTTTAAACACCCCGCCTGGAGCGCAAGTTATTCGGGAATAGTTCAAGGTGGCGGGACCAGCCCATGTAAAAGTGGCTGACAATTTCGTTACTGTTGGCTATATCCTGAATCCTAAAGGTATATGAGGATTGATCACCCTCTCTCACGAAAGGGTATTTTCATACTCTTTAAGGTTTAAAGGTTTTCACCTTTCTAAGTCTTGGAGTTTATACACTCCCGCCTGTAGCGCACGAAAATTTGGGATTTCCCCCAGAATACGAGGGATTTATCTCCAGTACATTCTTGGGTTTTACCCCTGTAACATGAAAAATTATCTATACAATTGGAACTGATATCCAGAAGATTTCTAAGTATTTGAAGACATTGTACACAGGGGACATTCCTACTGAGGCAATGGTGTAAAGCTCAAAGGATAAGGCTCGGACCTAATACACTAAGTGTCTCAGACAGGGGACATCTTCATTGGAAGAGTTGCAAAGGGATTGAGGTTTAAGAATAGGGTTATACCCTATTCCTGGTATGATCTTTCCTTTGTAAACGTTATTTAAGTTTTTGACAATACTATGTTTGGCAAAAGGTTAAACATCCTGATTAGGATAAATTCTCGGGATATATTCTCAAAATATATTTTCAAAATACTTTCCAGGATATTTGATTGAAGTATTTGGAAGTGATACTTGGTTAAAAGTAAAACGCTGGTCAAACAAGGATTGTCTAAACAGGTTTTAAAAAATGGACTATCTTTTATTCTTTAGAAATTTTCTTTAAAGTTGATTGAATTTTTAGAAATTCAATTTAATAAAAGTTTTCATAATATATCACTGAGTATATTGATCAGGATATTTTCAAAAGATAGTAGTACAAAATTTTGCAAAGCTAAAATTTACACTAAGTAACGCATGGCAAAAATCTAAAAGGCGATAACAAATAAGTCAAGAGGTAGTTATATTATTGACAAGTCAAAAGTTGTGCTTTTGGTTTCACCTCAAACCGAGGCCCATCCGCCAAAAGCACGATTAGTTTTTACCATACCTACATAACGGTTGAAGGTTTTATCTCAAAACGAGACCTGTCCGCCTTCAACCGTTACGACATTCAAAACAGGTTATACTAACCGATGACCAAGGGCTTCATTCTGAAACCCAGGACCCATCCACCTTTGGTCATCATATTGTTCTTATGCAGGAAATATAAATTGTTCAAAGACAGGAAATGTAAATTTTTTTACAGACCATAACCATGAAATTTTAAAAAAGTGGGCTCCGGCCTCAGCACATATATCCATCATCGCCCACATCGCTGTATTTAAGGGCCAGCTCCCTCCTTCATCGTGACATCTCCACCAGTATCCTCTCCTACATTCTTCTCAGCATCATCAGCAGCATCCTCTCCATCAGCATTTTCTTCAAAGTCACCACCATCATCCTTTGAAGCACCAGCATCATCCACCTTCTCAATTACCTTGGCGGGCTCCTCTGCGACAGGTTTTGAAGGGGGCTCCACAGAATTGCCTCCGAGATCCTTCAATTTCATCTCCCAGGCTTTGATGTTCCATGAGGGGCATTCGACGCCCAAAGCCCTAGCCTCGTAAGCCATTTTCAGTCTGGCCTGGAGGAGGGAGATGATGACTGAATTCTTAAGGCTCTCCCGGTATGAAGCCATATCTTGTTCATGCTGAACCTGGACCGCGTCAGACTTAGCTTGAGCCTCTTGGGTGATCTTCTGGATGACAGCCTGGTGATCTCGAGCCATGGCCTTATACTTAGCTTCGTAGTGTTCAGATTTGGCGGTGGCGATTGCTGCTTGGTCCGTGATGGTGGCTTCAACCTTCTTTAGTTTGCTTTCTAGCATGACGTTTAAGCCACATGCGTCCTCATAAAGGAATACCAGGCGTTCAAGGCCCTGCAAGGTAAAGAAACAGGCATCATTCTAAATGAACATTTCTACTTAGCATATGGTGCAGGATATAGGTCAGGATACTAACCTGGTTAAGGAAGCCGGTCATAAATTTGCTGGATTCCGTAAACCCGTGGTTCTCAAATGGGAACACATGAGGTGTAGCGGGAGGTTCAACTTCTTTTCTCTTTCGGGAACTAGAGGCCCGGGTCCGGGATGCCGGAGGAGCTTTGGGAGCGGTGGTAGTCTTCGAACTGGTAGGCTTCGGTGTGACGGATGACTTTGGATTGGATTCTTGCTTGGTAGGTGCGAGGCTAGAGTAGCTGTCCAACTCGTCGAGTTGGAAGCCTTCGAGGTTAATAACTGGCACTGCACAAGGGAAGATGTTTTAGACTTATTATACCTCTAAACAATAAAAATAAAAAATAATAATCGATTTAATATATAGAGATAATTCCAGAAAATATGCTTACCAGACATGTTGGAACTTGATCTTTGACTTGAGCTTGTGAGTAGCAGGTTAAAGGTTCTTTCACTTTCTGGAAGCTTGTAGATTTCTTTTATTCTTCCTTCCGATTCAGCACTAGGGGGAGCTAATTCCTTGAAGTTTGCTGCAAGAAAGGAAATAAATACATCAGGATATTGGTTCAGGATGGAGGTTCGGGATATGATTGGGGATATTCCTAAAACCCTAAATCCTACCAGAAGTCAACCATCTCTTAGGAAGGTCAAAACCCTTATCGATGGAGTCTCTTTTCACAAAGAAGAATTTTCTTGTCCACTTATCCTCGTTCTTGGTAGCTTTAAGGATGAGAGGATCTTTGGAAATAGAGAATAGAAGGAATCGGCTGGAACCATGAGATCTTAAACGATAAGCAATCGGCAAATCCTCGATGCACAGGTCGGGCATGTGACGAGCCTTAATCCCTTCCAAGGTGACTAATACGCGCCAAACCATGGGCATTATTTGGGCAAAGTTAAGGCCAGTAAGCTCGAAGAAACGAGAAATGAAAGGAGAAAACGGGTATTGAAGTCCTATGGAGAAAGGGTAGGCAAAAAAGCAAACCCATTCGTCGGAACAAAAATCCGATCGGACCTCTCGGTCGAATGGACGGAAGATTGTCCTGGCGGGAAAGGCACCGGAAGCTCGTAGGGCCGCAATATCGGCATTATTGAAAGAACACGCCTCTTTTGAGGGTTCCTTAAGCAAGTTTTGTTTATGAAAGGGGGAAACATAATCCGCCATTTGCGATCTAGTGCGGGTCGCCATGAAGGATCACAATCGGAGAACAAAAGATTTAAACAAGGAACATAGAGAAGAGAGAGAGAAAAGTACCTGATATTCGGTTGAAGATAAAGATAACCATAATGAGAAGTCCCTCAGTTAATATAGGCTGAATGTAGGGGGTAAAGAGTAAATATTGCGTTGAAAATGGCACAAGGTCACCTCAGCCGTCGTTTCATCTTAATTGCCTCGGTCTACGAGTTAGAGCTTTTAAAATATATCCGTTGGATTGGTATACCAACAGATATATTTGGGGACAATTGTTATGGGTCATTTTCTGAGCGTATATATCTTGACTAATATCCTGCTTTTAATTGTTTATTTGTGACCAGGATACTGGACTGGGATATTGCTAACATCCTGAGCGATATCCTGAGGTTGATTGAATTAACCACGTGCAGGTTAAAGGCTGGGGGTTACTAACGGTCAGATGGACTTCTTCTCCTCAAGACTCGGGCGTATTTGTTATGGGAGAGACGTTGAACCCGAAAGACCAGGTCTACAACGTTCGAGTGGGGAATATTCGCCGGATCTCGGTGAATTAGGATAGTTTGTTACACTTCTTTTACTATAAATAGATGAGGGCGGATCAGATTAAGGCACGCAACTTTCACACTTTCAAACACTTTTGCTCTAGCTCACTGCAAACACTACACACAACACTTGTATTCGAATTACGTTGTAACACATAGTTGATCCGCACCACATCCTGCACTGTATCCTGATATTTAAAGCAATAGAAGAACAAGGCAGCTGCGATTGTCAGCTCCCGAGGTTTTGTGCCGGCGATCTAGATTGATCAAGGGCTTTCCTCGTACATCACGTGTCAACTTTTACCTTTTTTGCTCATTGTTTGATCACAGATACAGCTCTATATCCTGAGCCGTATCCTGAAACTGTTTTCATAATCAACTTGGTTAATATATTTTTCATACATATTTCTAGCACACTACCTCACTTAACTAATTTGATCACTAAATTGCTTCGGTAATTTTTGACCAAAACAGAAAGGAATTAAGGAACGCACACGCACATGGCTGATAAGTTTTATTTAATTTAATTTCTTATCGTGTACTAACGAGTATTAACAGGTAAACATGTATTTAACCTGTTTATACACGAAAATTAACAGGTAATCTCGTGTCTACCTGTTTGGTACACGATACCTGTTAAGGCCATACACGATACCTGTTAACTTCGTGTAGGTTCGTGTCGTATATTCGTGTAAAATTGCCAGCCCTACAGATTTTCCTATGAAATCATGTAATATAAATTACTAGAATTATCTTAGTTTGTATAAAAATAAAAAATATTGGATTTTAATAATCTCAACTATAAGCCATTGGCTGTGAACAATTCTAACTTTAAAAATAACCAGTAGCAGTCCCTACTATTAACATATTGGTCTCCAATGGACCCTAACTAACAGAACCCTAACGCCGTTACTCTCCGGTCGCCGGAAAAACGTTTTTGGCTAGAAAAAGATTCTTAAAGGTCCAATCTAAGGCTACAAAGAGGTTTGATATGAAAATGTTGAGTTTTCCAGCCAAAAAAAGTTTTCAGGCGACCTCAATAGGGCTTTTACTAGAAAAATGTTCCTAAATGTCTGTAAAAAAGTTACAAAGAGGTTTAAGACGAAAATGTTGAGTTTTCCAGTTAGAGTTTTCCGCCAAAAACGTTTTTCCAACAACCGAATACTAACGACGTTAGAGTTCTGTTAGTCAGTTAGTCGGTTCCTGTATATTATTAGTGGAGGCTGCAGCCAAACCAGGGTTGGTTTCACCGGTTAAAATGGAGGGCGAAACACCACCAATTCAACCGTCACCGGCGCCGGAGACAGCGAGTTCATCGGAAGAAAGTGAACAGGAAGTTGAAAACGATCATGTAATGAGCGAGATCCACTTAGGTTGTCCGCCTAAATTCTCAGGATCATTCGTTTCTCACTTCACCTTCTCACTTCCACCAGGTAGTTAACTTACAGTTGCTTCTATCATTTTCGATTACCAAGGTTTAAAAAGGCTGAAACGGGCCTCGAGGCGGCTTCCCTTAGCCTCACCGGCCTAGGGCTGCAAACGAACCGAACGAACACGAACAAGACCTAGTTCGTGTTCGTTTGCTAAGAAATATATGTGTTCGCGAACCGTTCACGAACACTTATCGAACGAGATTTTATGTTCGTGTTCGTTTGTTAAGGAAATGAACTTGTTCGTGTTCGTTTGTGTTTGTTTGTTAATTTTAGGCAACGAACGTCGACAAACACAAATGAGCACAAACTAATGTTCATGAACATAAATGGAAACAAATGAACACAAACAATCGTTCATGAATAGAAAATATAATACACTAACACTTATTAGATATTTAATTTGTCGGAATTTTGAAGTATTTAAATATATATAAAAACTAAAAACACAAATGAACTATCGAACACAAACGAACACGTTACCGAATGTTCACGAACATAAATGAACGAACACGACCTCTGTTCATGTTTGTTCATTTAACTAAACGAACAAAATTTCTTGTTCGTGTTCGTTTGTTTAATAAACGAACGAACACAACGAACTTCCCGCCGAATGGTTCACGAACTGTTCGCCGAACGTTTGGTTCGTTTGCAGCCCTACTCACCGCCTCTTACAGCCTCGGAGGGCTGAGGACTCCAATTTATGTTTTTAATGGATGTTCCGCTCTGTTATTTCGGTTATTTATTGACATATAACTATAACCGACCCACAAAAGCTCAACTTTGCATGTTTTATAGTTTTCTCTAGTTTTAATCCCTTTTTCGGTATGCGATTTCAGGAAATCAATACATTTTGATAAAAAAAGATTTAAAAACTTGAGCGATGTGCCGCTACTCTTCTAATGGGTTGCAGTAGTGGATCTTTATGCTTAAAAGAGCCATACGTCTATGTTGGGACTCCATTGAGTTGTCTGTTTGCTGGTTCACATCCCTGTTCGGACTCCAATTTATGGAACGTCACATCATATATTATTGGTTTCGGTATAAAACTATTGGGTGGATGGATAAATGCAAGATCAGGAGATTGTGCACAATGCATTCAACTTTAAGATAAATTTGATGACACTACTAGAAAGGTAAAAGGAAATGATCAACAGGAAAAAGGAAACAATCAACCAATATTTATATTGAAGCAATACTTGATTGTAAACATAAAACAAATATCGGGTCATTATCGGTTAAGCCTAGGCTGCGTGTATATAGTATATACCTTGTTTAGTTGGAGCGACACCTGTATGCTATGGTGTGCCAACAAACATTTTTAGGGAAGGTTTGTGGTGTTGTTTTTTTGGATAAAGTTGTTTGGTGTTGTTTTTGATTACTCAATTATTCACTTTCAAATAGTTCAGGTGAGAACCTAGGTATTCATACTAAATCTTTATTGTATTCTAGACGACAATTAAAGATGGAATTAGTTATTTTATTAAACAACTTATGAACTATGAAAGCGGTAAAGAAATTTGAGGAAGACTGGGGAAGATTTATCATATAGGTGTCAAACTATTTGAAAGTGTATAGTTGAATAATCACAAACAACACCAAACAAAATCACGAATCATCTCTACAAATATATGTTGGCACACCATAGCATACGCACGCTGCCTGGGCATCACCCATAAACGACCCAATCCTTGCTCTCTGTTTACAGTCAACTGTTGCTTCAACAGATTTACTGGAGTGTTTCGTGTTGATCGTTTCCTTTTTCCCTTTCTGGTATTGTCATTAAATTTATCCGAAAGTTCAGTTCATTTTGCACAATCTAGTGATCTTACATTTATCTATCCAACAGGTTTATACCAAAACCAATAATATACGGTGTCATGTTCTATAAATTGGCGATCACTACAGGTGAACCAGCAAACAGACAACAACTGAATGGAGAAAAATTAAACATGCAGAGCCGAACATAAACTTCAACTAGATACATTCACATTCATATTGTCCAACAAAAGTTTGGTTATACAGAAAATTATAACTGAACCATTAGTTTCTCAATTGGTTTGGTACTTTGGTTAGTTCATTTTTATTTTTTTGGTTAATCCGGTTATCTGGCTTTTTTGCTCACCGCTAGTCTGTCCTATTTACAAGCAAATATAGAAACTTATTATAGTATTGCTCTTTCCCTAAACGACATGGTACATACGTTTTCGACCCCCCCGAACTTTTCGCTCAGTAGTGTTATATATGTAGTTTTCGTATAGAAATTTTTGGGTATATACGTTTTCGACCCCCCCGGTTCTATAGAATTTTTTTGGTATATACGTTTTCGACCCCCCCGTCATTCGGGTCAAGCTTCGCCACTGGGTACAGGTAACGCGATTTTTGTTCCCCATTTATTATTTTGACTGGAAAAATAATGTATCTTCAAAATGGAATGCAGATGTTGAGTACATTGAAGGCAAATATGAATATGAGGTCTTTGATGATTCAAAACTGCAACAGGAAGTAAGCTTGGATGATGATGGTGATCTTGCTTTACCTAGGCGCAAAAGTGAGTTTTGCTTATTGTATTGTAGCTTATGGTTCTCTTCATCTTATATATTGAGTACCTTTTTATATTGGGGTGTAAACAAGCCCGAGCTCCCTAGGCTTGAGCTCGGCTCGGGCTCAACTCGTTTATTATTTATTAATAATTCAAGTACTTTACATATGTGTATATATATTATTTTTGGCATAGGTTTTATACATAATAATACCTATGTAAATATGTATATTTAATATGTTGAATAAAGATTATATAAATAGTAGGCTTGTTTAGGCTTGCGAGCCTAGTAAAACTCGATATATATTTAGCTCGGGCCGGAGTTCGTTTATTAAAGAACTCCAATATAGCCTCAAGCTCCTATAAGCTCATGCGCGATTCAAGCTTTTAGCGAGCCGATCTCAGGTAGCTCACGAGCGGCTCGGCTCGTTTACACCGCCTATTTACATATGTGTATGTATATGTATATTACTCACGCGCAAATAGTTATATTTTCTAAAGAAGCCTTCTTGTTTATAGAACATCTGAAGGACACGTTTGATGTGGCTATCCAACACAATATCACCTCATCGATTCCAAAGGTTGGTTTGCAGGTAATAAATGGTTTTATACTTTTATCTAGTTTCATTTATTTAATGAAATATGTAGTTAAAGTAGCTGAATCTATTTTATTTACTACGGAATGACCAAATATGATATTTTTAGTGTTTTAAAAGGGTACACATGATACATGAAATTTAGAAGTATGAAGGTTATATATGTATTAATGAACTTTTAGGAGTATAAACTGGGTTAAACCTTTTTTTCAGGTTTGGAGAGCCGAACTAGTACTCTGTGATTTTGTTTTGCATAAGATGTATACTTCATCTGAGTTTAATGGGATCGTAGCAGTAGAACTTGGTGCTGGTACAGGTAATCTTGATTCATATACGATCGAACATAAATGAACACATTACTGAACGTTCACGAACATAAACGAATGAACGCAAATACGCAACCTCTGTTCATGTTTGTTTGTTTAACTTATCGAACAAAATTTTTTGTTCGTGTTTGTTCATTTATTAAACAAACGAACATAAACAAACTTCCCGCCAAACGGTTCTCGAATTGTTCGCTGAACGTTCGGTTCGTTTTCAGCCCTGACTCATAGATGTTCTACCATAACAAAACTTTTACAATCTCAGAAAATTGTCACTTGTACCACGGCCCAAATCCATTTGTTAATGCTAAACATGAGTACGGGTAGAAAATGCAAGTGTTTGTATAAGTTCTGTGTGGACCTCACGCTACTTACACTCATAGAGGCGAACTAATAGATTCTTACAATATGATGTGCATATGAAAGTGATTATGTGATATAGAATTGTCTAAATCAGATAACAACCTGCAATAACATAGATGTAGAAGATAATGTTCGGATATGCTTATGCTGTTTAAAGGTGTAATAATAACATTAACCAAGTGTTCAAGTTTTTGGTATAATTTCTAATATAGAAAGATAAGATGACCGAAAAAACATTTTCTGAAAAAAAAAAAAAAAACCGAGACGTTTTGTGAAATGAGACCAAAAGGCTTTTGAGTTAGGGTAAATAAGACTAAATATGTAACTTTTTTTTTTTATTTCTGAGTCTTTACCAGGCTTGGTCGGTATGCTGCTTGCACGGGTTGCTAAATCAGTCTATCTGACAGGTATTCATGCATACCAACCCCCCCTCTATCCGGTAGAGGTGGTAATTTTAATAATAATAAGTTAAATTTTTGGATACAGATTTTGGAGGATGTATATAGGGCTGCAAACGAACCGAATGAACACGAACAAGACCATTAAGAAATGAACTTGTTCATGTTCGTTTGTGTTTGTTTGTTAATTTTAGGCAACAAACATTGATGAACACAAACTAATGTTCACGAACACAAATAGAAATAAACGAACACAAACAAGCGTTCATGAACAGAATATATAATACACAGAATATTATAATACATTGAAACTTATTAAATATTTTATTTGTGGGAATTTTGAACTATTAAAATAAAATCTAAAAACGAAAAACACTAATAAACTATCGAACACAAACGGACACCTTACTGAACGCTCACAAACATAAATAAACAAACGCGGCCTCTGTTCATGTTTGTTTGTTTAATAAACGAACGAACACAAACAAACTTCCTGCCCAACGGTTCACGAACTGTTTGCCAAACGTTTGGTTCGTTTGCAGCCCTAGATGTATACATTAAAAGTATATTTTCAGCACCCTTGTAGCTTTTGTTTTTATTATACCGGTTTGAGATAAAACACAACCATTTATAAGTATATGTGTTGACATTGCTACCTCTACTTAATGTGCTTTAGGGTTATATCCTTGGGGAACATTGCAAATAAATGCTTACCTTCATATTATTATTTGATAGATCACGGGGTCGACATACTTGAAAACTGTGCTAGCAATGTTCATCTCAATTCTGCATTGTTACCCTCTCAAACTTCGGTTTATGTACGGGAACTTGATTGGAAGGCTTCATGGCCCCCTACACAAGACAATTGTGCATCTTGTGAAAGGTAATATTATCTTGCAGCGAGTGGGTCAGACGGGTTGTGTAACGGGTCAAAACAGGCTGGGTTGGGCTGACCCACAAACACTTTTTTGTTTTTTTTTTCTGTGTGAATTTTACAAAAAAATGTTGTTTCTAGCGCGATTAAGAAAAGTGGCAGACTGCTAAATAAGTAAATTAAGGGAACTTTACATTCTTTTCATGAATTTAGCAACCATCTTTAAATTAGGCCAAAAATAGAAGCCAACTTATAATTTATCACCAATTTCAGAAATCAACATTTTTTAGCTGATTTTACCTGAATTTAATATTCTAATGTGACATTGGTTGATGCCATGCCAGCTGTTACATTCATATAAAAGTTTTACGTGAAAAAAATTTAATTACAAGTGTGAGAAAATGATGTTTGTTCTTTAATTATAACATGAATAACTACTAAATGTCGCGTTAGACGCTACGTGGCTACGTGGCCTATATACATACACGCTAAAATAACAAACGTATTCACGCTAGTCATTTTAAAAAGAGTAAATTGCCATTTTCGTCCCTAAGGTTTGGCCACTTTTGCGACTTTCATCTAAAGGTTTGTTTTTTCGCATCTGGGTCCTTGTGGTTTCAAAATCTTGTCATTTTTGTCCCTGAGGGCCAAACCTTGAGGGACGAAAGTCGCAATAAATTGCCAAACCTCAGGGACGAAACCACGAGGACCCAGATGCGGAAAAACAAACCTTTGGATGAAAGTCGCAAAAGTGGCCAAACCTCAGGGACGGAAATGACATTTTACTTTAAAAAAAAACAGTAAAAAATACCTGCTGCGCATTAAACTGGTCATAAAACGTAACTTGGTTGCTAAAATTGGCGATATAGTGTTTCTTTAGTTGGTTGCTAATATCACGAAAACATGTAAACTTTGTTTTTGTATCGTGCATTCCGCCCTTGATAAAACTATATATTATTTAATGGGGTAAATTAGTAAGCAAAATTTTCTAGTAATCTGACTTAGGAGTTTTTATACGTTGACTTTTTACTCACTTGACCCTTTTTTGTTTTAAGCACATTTAATTTGAGTGAAGTACAAGGATGGTCTCTGTGGTTTGCATTTTGTAATGCATTTAGTCCCTAATTTGGACCTGCTAAAGCCTTTAGATTTGTTAGCTGGGGGCTAAATGCGTTACAAAATGCAAACCACAGGACCATCCATGTACTTTTGAATAGCCAGGGACCAAATCCAAAATTTTGGTTAACCACAGGGACCATCCGTGTACTTTACTCTTTATATTTTAATAAACACCTCTACTAACCACTGGTCCGGACTCGACATATATGTTTTTATAATTTAGTTTTGCTTGGAGTCAATCAGAATTTGAAGAACTTAAAAAGGCGTCTTTGCTGGTAGCTGCTGATGTAATTTACAGTGATGACCTCACTGATGCATTGTTTCATACTTTAGAGAGATTAATGTCAAATGGTTTAGAAAAGGTACCATTAAAAACACGTTAAAATGTATTAGGGTCTCAACTTTCACCTTATTTTTTGGTTTACATCCATGGATAATATGTTGTTTTAATTTCAGGTATTATATTTGGCTCTTGAAAAAAGATACAATTTTAGCATTAATGATCTTAATGTCGTTGCAAATGGGTATTCACGTTTTCGAAGTTACGTGAGGGACGAAACAGGTAATTCTTCTTCCTGTAAAACCGACAATCTATAATAAAAGTATGGTAGTTTCGACACAAATGTGTCGTCATAGTCATCCGAAGTGTATTAAAAGGCTTAAAACCTCCTAAATCACTATAATAAATAATGTTAATTATTGCAATAATATATTTTTTTTTCAAAAACATTTTTAACGCACTAATTACAGGCAAACTACAGTAAATGTCAAAAAGGTAATTGTAGGGGTGCAAACGAGCCAAGCCAAGCCCGAGCTCGATTAGCTTATGAGAGCTCGGCTCATTGGTAGTTTCTCGAGCTCGGCTCGACTCGTTTATTATCTATTAATTAATGTATTAACTAAAAATTATATAAACAATAGACTCGTTTAGGCTTGCGAGCTCGATAAGTGAAGCTCGGACTCGTTTACTAAACAAGCTTATCATTAGGTTCGGGCTCGGCTCGTAAACAAGTTTAAATAAGCCCGGCTCGGCTCGGCTCGTTTACTAGACAACTTAAAATAAGGGGTAAATATTATTAAACATTAATAAAAACTAAATTTACACTAAGGCTCGATAAGGGTAAATATTATTAAATATTAATAAGGCTCGATAAAAACTAAAAAACTAATGCCAGGCTCGAGCTCGGGGTCGATAAATAAACGAGCTTTATTTTAGGCTCAAGCTCAGCTCAGGCTCTATAAGGCTTGGCTTGTTTCGAGCGTTTTCTCGAGCCGATCTCGAGCAGCTTGCGAGCCGCTTGGCTCGTTTGCACCCCAGTTGTCCTGGGACCGTTTTGACTAGCACTAAAGCTTACTGATTTTGACCTGAATCCGTTTAAAATTGATTTTCTGATGGTTGCTTGGCTAAATAGATGATGCAGAAAACAATGAGCTTCAAAATGGATCTGCAAGTGCCTTTGTGGGAACACGCATTGGTCTTACAGAGATCCCTCAGTACGCCGTTAATTACAATCGAGGACATGATTTAGAGCTCTGGAAAATAAAGTATATGAAAGAAGGAAAAAACTCTATAGTTTGAACATGAATCGGAGTCGGTTTCACTGCGTGAGTTATCGTTTTCAACTCGTTTACTTATTAACGAGTAAATGCAGACCCACAAAACTAGTATGGGCCGACAAAACCAAAGAACCTGATGGTGCTTGAACCGGCTGATATGTTCACTTTGGTCCTATGAAGTTAATATCGCAATATCTCACTGATGGTATATCGGTTATTGGTCCCCTAGTGAGATATAGGTTCAAAATATTGGTACCGAAATTATCGGCGAAATTGATCGATATTTGATCGATATTGAATCAATATCTGACTGATATATCACTGATTTTCCTGATATTAGTACCTTTCTTCTTAGTTCTACTTCTACCATTTGTCTTTCTTTCTTCTTATTGCTGCTATTAAGTCTTAATTGTTAAATGTTAGTGTTACAAGTCTTAATCGGTTCCTACTTGCTGGTTGCTACAATTGGTAGTGTTTTGCAAGTTGCAAAAGGTTAATTTGTAAATGGTATGAGAGTTTACTGAATTGTTAATGTTAAATTGCTATATATAAAAATTCAACATGATATTAAAATTACCGACTGATAGTCTCAAATATCAGTCCGAATGATGTCCGATTTTTACCGCATTAACTACATAGCTTTGGTCCCGGGGCGAATGGTAAACAAGCCGAATGTTAAGCTATCCGCTCATGAACCAATTAGCGAGAAGTGCGTGTTTGTGAGTTTATCTTTTTCTTAAAGGAACAAGATCTTATGTTCTCTTAAGTGAATGAGTAAACATAAGTAAATGAGCGAACATGAACAGGCTTCTCGTTTTGTTTATTTATCAATATTATATTTAGTCAGTATTTTTATGGATGCTTTTATATATAAACGAAACCCCATCATCAACACATAAATTCGAAACCAAAATCAACATTGATTTGTAGGATTGCATGGGCCAAGAACCGGGTCAGGTCGGGTCCAGTTATGTCATAAAACTATGTGTACAAGGAGAACAAATATGTAATTCCACATCGTTTTAAAACTATAAGTAACAATAATTTTAAAAACATACGGTACAATCCATGAAAACATAGTCGCTTTTTAAACAACTTTTCTCACGATTTTTAATTAGCCATAACTTTTTATACGTTAATATTTAAAAGAAACTTATCTCATAAAAACAAGCTTTTTATTATCTTTAATTTGAATATCGTACTGTTATAGTTTTTTTAGTTTAAAAATAATTAATATGTTACATGACTGCCGGTGTCTGAGTTCCCCAGTAGAATGTGAGGACACCCCTCTAGCGAGCCGACTTCAAGTACTCACAAGCCCGAATCCAAACTTGACTTGAGCTCTTTTAATTCGAGTTGGGCTCGGTTTTTATTAGGTATAGTTTGAAAGCTAGTGTGGTTTTATTACAACAAAATGTGCTAAGAAGTAAGAACATTCTAATTTTTGGCTATGAATGAGTAGTCCTTTTCCAACAAACAAAAACTAGCATCCCCTCACATCATTCTCTTGACATCTTTTACATACCAAAAACTGCATAAAATTTCACCCAAAATTATCGGATCAAAACATCCAATCAGATCTTACAAAACAAGAAACATTGAGATAGTTGGTAAACGGGAAACATTATGGGGTGTTCAGAATCAAAGATCAACAACGTAACAACTATTAATCAATGCAAGGAAAGAATAGCATTTATGAAACAATCAGCATTAGCTCATGTGGCCTTTGTTTCAGCCCATTTTACATACGCGGCTGCCCTCAAGAACATGGGCACCGCGCTATGTGATTACGCACGATCAGAACCACATGATCCGCCTTACCATTCCGTTTGTCCACCTCAGCAGAAGAGATCACCGGACAACAATGGTATATTAGCATGGGATTTCTTTACATTGTTAATGGAAGATGTTCGTGGGGATAGCTCGGCTGTAACTAACGAAAAACGTGGTGGTTGGATGAAGGCGGTGAAGAGCGGGGAAGGGCGGCCGCAGTCGTCCGTCGTGGAAGATATGGAGGATGTGAATTTGCTGAAGGTGTTTAGAGAGGTTGATGATGGTTTTGTTAAAGCCTCTGAAAGTATATGTGAAGTTTTCAAGATTCATGAGGACAATATGTTGCATTATCACTCTAGTTTGGCTCATAATCAAGGTATGTATGAATGATCATATGGTTTTTATGCTCTTGGGGGTAAGTGATTGAACATAAACTAATCGGGCCGATAAAATCGAAGAACCAAACTATGACTTGACTGTAGTGGCGGAGCTTGAACTAAAACTTAGTGGGGTCCGGACTCTCAAAATCCAAATTGGTGGCGCCAGACTCTTAAAAATCCAATATTTTACACTAAAAAAAACTTTCCAGTAAAATTAACACTACGAGCGGAAAATCAGTGGGGGCCTGGCCGCTTGGGGGCCAATGCTTGACTGTAACGGTTATATATTGTTCGGTTCTTGTTTTTTAGTTCTTAAAAAATTTGGGTTTATGATGTATTCGAATAATAACGGTTCTAAGTTTGGCTCCGTTAAGTTTGATCTAGTTTTCTTTAAAAAAAAAACGCTCATTTATTGAGACTAGTCACGCACAGGGGCGCAACTTCTATAGGGCGGGAGGGGGTGGCCGACCCCCCGAACTTTTCGTTTAGTAGTGGAGAGTATGTAGTTTTCGTATAGAAATTTTTGAGTATATACGTTTTCCACCCCCCCAGTCTTATAGAATTTTTTTAGTATATACGTTTTCGACCCCTGGTTGGAAATCTCAACTTCGCCACTGGTCACGCAAACATGTATCTGGTTTCGTTTATACCAAATTTGATTAAAACGTGTTGGATGACAGACATGTTTTTGTTTATGTTGGATTGTTTTACACCTGATATCGATTAATGGTCGGTTTTAGGTCAAATTAAGCATTCAACAAGAGTCAAGAACATCATTAATGGTGCAAAGGTCGATTTTTCTTGCAAAGAGAAAGAAACTCATGCTACCCTACTAGACAAGATGCTAGAATGGGAGATTAGGCTATATGATCAAGTGAAGGTATGCAACCTTTTATAGAGTGCGGTTAACATACTTCACGGCTTATCATACTTCACGTAGGCGACAATGGTAACCGTCGGATCAGGGGTATAATCACGCATGGAACATATAATCATGCATGGGAACATATAATCACGCATGGGATCAGTTTTTTTTTTTATAATCACGCATGGGATCCAAAATCACGCACGTTAAGTTGATCAAAAAAATAATCACGCACATTATATTTTTTGTCGCGTACGTTAATGTAGGTTAAGTCGTTTTGTACATTATACTTTCTCCCTTTTATATATATATATATATTTATTTATTTTTCACCTTTGTGACAATACATATAGTAACAGAAAAATGAAGAGTCAAAACTTTTTTATGGTCAAGTTCAGGTTTGTCTGGTTATGGCGGTTATGATAAATCGGTTTTGATGGTTATAGTGGGTCGGTTGTGTTGTGGGTGGTTAACTGTGCATTTAGCTAGCTAAAAATAGTTTAATTTTTTTTAACATGGAATAAATTGTTATTGCATATTTGTATATATTATTATATTACATAGTATTAAAAAATGCATATAATCTACAATATTAATACCAATTATTATCGAATATTCAATTAAAGTGATATGATATATTCTATAAATTCAAATAAACATTCAACAAAACCACAAAACGATATGAAAAACCCATAAATACTAAAAATCTTCAATAAAAAACATCAAATATTAAAAATATGGTGAAAAGTCCAAAATTTTACAAAAAATTATTACATGTTAGTTCAGTTCGGTTATGGTGGGTATGGAAACATTGATAACTACAACCACCCGCTATATTCAGTTTTAAAAAAAAAAAAAAAACCATTAACCGACCCACTGGTTTTTTATTTGGTCCGGTTTTTTATAATAGCGATCCAATTTAACTTGTTGTATAAGTGAGTAGATATGAATACATAGTTTGTTAGGTAACAATTTTGACTTAGTGTTACGATGATGAACAGGTTGGTGACAAGATGAAATCCGAATACCAGAAAAAGATGGCATTGTTAAACAAACATAGAAAACGTGGCGTTAGTAGTGACAAATTGAAGCAAATAGAAGCAAGTGTAAATCACTTGCACACAACATACATTGTGGAGATGCAATCCATAGATTCAACCGTCTCCGAAATCAATCGCCTTCGTGATCAACACTTGTATCCGAAACTCGTTCAATTCGTTCAACAGTAAGTAACAGATTCAAACAACAAACACCCAAACTAGGGGTGTAAACCAGCCAAACCGCTCGTAAGCTACTAAAAAACGACTCGTTAACCGAGGTTAAACGAGATAGAGTTTAAAAATATGCTTGTTTAATAAATGAACCCGAGCTTGAGCTAAATTGCAAGCTTAAACGAGCCTCTTGTTTATATTATTTCCATTTAATTAATATTATAGACACACATATATTATATAATATTAATTATTATATAAAACATTATGATAAAAAAACTAAATAATATATATTATTTTACATATAAAAATAATTAAAATATATAAAATTTAATTAATTATTAAATAATTAACAAGTATAACTCGAGGTTTAAGACCATCTACATTGGTGACCCAGGTTGGGTTGCCATCTAATAAGGCAAAAAAAAGTGGTATTTAACAAAACTAAAAATAAAACTTAGCAACCATCATTTAGGAATTCATCATTTAGGTTAAGAATTTGAGAACTAGTGTGTATACAAACAAAACTAACTAAAATAAAGCTTAAAAAACACACATTTTTTTTCCATTAAAGTCGAGAATTTTTATTAATAATTTAATGTATTTGTGAATTTTTTTATTAATAAAAAGTCTCTATTTTAATGGAAAATTTACCTTTTTTAGCAGTTAGTTTTAAGTTTGTTGGGGGAGAGGGGTTCAGTTTTTTTTTTTTTTTGTGTGTGGGGGGGGGGGGGGGGGGGGGGGGGGTTTCATTGTTTGTGATTTTTGTTTTGGGTTTATAATTATATAAATCTATACTATATAATAAAAGAAACCAATTTTGGGACACATGTCATTCATTGGAGTCATCTATTTTTTAGTTTTCTCATCTTTATCTCCTACTTAACTATAAATAATTAATATTAATTAAAAGATAATTATAAAATGAAATTTAAACAATTCGTATAGGAGATAATATAATCTTTTGAAATTATTTATCTTGTCATTAACAAAAGACGTACACTAAATATAAATTAATATAATGTAAAGAGTTAAATGTCATTTTAGTCCCTGTGGTTTGGGCCATTTTGTCAGTTTAGTCCAAAAGTTTTATAATACACAGGGTTTATAAAGATATAATAAGATATAACTTTTTATTAATTGGTATATAAAATTACATGTGCTCAACCCATACAATACATGAGGTTCTTAAAAATGTAGCTTTTTTCATTATTAATTTATAAAATAAAATTTACTCAACCCGTACAATACACAGAGTTCTTAAAAATATAACTTTTTATTATTTAATAATAAAATTACATTTATTCAACACATGTAATAAATGAGTTTTTTAAAGATATAAACTTTTATTATTTGGTATGTAAAATTACATTTATTCAACCCGTTGTAATAAACAAGGTTTCAAAAATATTTTTTTTTATTGTTTGATATATAAAATTTCATTTATTCAACCCGTGTATTACACGGGGTTCTAACCTAGTGGTGTTATAAAAGATAGGTTTAGGTTGGATTATTAATGGGTGTGAAAGGTTGTGATGAATTGGGTTGGGTTGCGTAGGTGGAAGAAAGATTAATTACATATTTATTGAAAGATTGGTTGAGGCTGGGTTATGAATGTGGGTAGTCTAAAAATTACTCAAGAGCTGAGCTCAACTCAAGTTTTGAAGTATAGGTTGAAACAAGTCGAACTCGTGCTCGAGCTCTCTTTAAGTTAAACTTCCCGAGCTCAAGTCTAGCCGAGCTTAGGCTCGACTACTTTACTTCCACCCATAAAACTGCCCAAAACAATAATTTGAAATATGTGTTTCAAAATCAATTATAATTAGTGATCAAAACTTGTGTGCAGGTTAAGAGAAATGTGGAACAACATACAAAAGCAACACAAACAACAATTGACGATTGTTCAAAGGCTAATCAACATCAAAACTAGAATCTCTCAGTTACCAAATAACAAAAGCGAATGTAATTTGAAGAACATTGAGAAAATTTACCTTCAAGTGACGAACTGGCACTTCGAGTTTGAAAAACTCATTAATTACAAGAGCGAATACATCAAATCTCTTAACAATTGGCTAAAACTAAACTTAACTTGTATAGATCACAATGTAAGGTCTCAAAACTCTAAGATAGAGTCGTTGTTACGTACATGGAATGATCGGATCGAGAAGCTTCCAGGTGAAGGTGTGAAAACCGCGATTAGGTCGTTCTCATGTGTAGTTGTAACAAATGTTCAGTATCATGCAGAGGAAATGAAGTTGAAAGAAAGATGTGATGAAATTCGACAGGAAATAACGAGAAAAACACGCAAGTTTGAGGAGTGGTGCGATAAACAAATCGCGAAGAGAATCCCGAGTGATGAGATGGATGTAGATGTGATGGATGATATGAATGTGATCGCGGAACAACAAGTGGTTGTGGAGGTGTTGAAGAGACTATTGGAGGAGGCGGAGGAGGTTTACCAGCGACATAGAGTTAAGGTGAAGGAAATGGCGGTGTTGAATCTGATTGCAGCGTTGCCGGAGGTTTTCACGGCGATGGTGGAGTTTTCTGGTGCTTGTTCGCGTATGTACGAAAGCTTAGAGTCTCGCCAAGAGGACTTATGATGTTTTGTAGACTCAGTATCGAACACATTTTGTTAGATGTTGGTGTTTGGGTGGATCTAAAGTATTTACACTTGACCTCTTAAGTTTGACACTTGTTTTTTTCAAATATGTTTTATTTCATAAGTTAAGTTGATTGGGCATTTTTAGCAAAATTTGTGAAACAAAAGTTAAGTGATCATCAAATTATTAGGTGTATATGAATTTATTATACATGTATGTGTATTCTTGCCTCTAGGTTGGAAATTTATTATTTTGGAACATTAGCTAAAGTAAACTTTCAATGGGTATAGTGCTGAAAGTGCTTGTTACGGTGTGGTACGACTGAACTGGTACCAAATAAAAAGTACCCATCCCAAAATACACAAAAAGTATGCATCGAATTGGTACCGAAAATGACCCGATACAATATGGTTCGGTGCCAATACCGGTATCAAACCAAATTGGTTTTGGTACATTGTACCATTTACTTATCCCTACTGACAGCAATGTCTTTTCTTTAAAAAAAAAAAAAAAACAAGGGATGGTATAATGACCATTGCATAGTAAAATCTTAGGATTAATATGTTTTTTAAATCGCTACACTAAAAGACAAAATAGTTTAAAAGAAAAAAGAGGTTGCTTTTTAATATCATATATAACAATTTGAAAGTGTTTAGAGAAAAAAAAAAGAAAAAAAAAGAACGAGTGGTTGGGGTAACTTGTATTAATAGGCAAGACACAACAAACAAGAAAATGCAAACGATAGTCTCACAAATTCACAATCAATCCCACGGTTGATCCAATCGACCATGGACCGTCAAACAACCTTTTGACATCTATCAACGACTATAAATGACTACTACCAATTTTTTCACACCCACATCTCTGATTTTAGACATTTCAAAGCAACCTTTTGACATCTATCAACTTTTAGATGTTTACTTTTCAAACATGTAGTGGTGTGATAAAAGCATGATGTATTGAAGTAAACCATCCTTACATGCCACAAATAGAAATAAACCATCTATGTATTGAAGTGTCATGTATTGATTTTTGTAGATGAGTTTGCATTCTTGAACTTGCATCTTTAATCATCACCACATGTTGCCTTGATCTTTCACTTTTATATATGACAATATGTAGCACTTGGTGGTTGTTGCACTTTATGATATGTTGATCATATGTTGAACTTGTTGATTGAGCTTGATAATATACTACAATTCATTTCTCTAAGTCTTGATTCAACATTTGATTTGATTTGATCTTTTCACTAGATGAGTATTTAACTTGATTGTTTTCATGTTTTGTAAATCATTAAGTGAACTGACATGCATAGAGCATATGCACATCCTTGATTGACACAAGTGATAAATTCAAGACATTATCAAAATAAGGTTTCATTGGGAATTAATATTTTCTAATCTTTCTTTAATCCTTGTTTCCCAATAGGGTATACGTTATCAATGGGATCAGGGATACTCCCAACAAGAAATATATAGAAGAGTTAGTGCTGGATTAGCCGAAAATCAACGTTTATCAGAAGTTTGGTCTAGAATTCTTGAAAAATTAGCCTTTTATGATTACTTTCTGACAAAAGGGGCCAAATGGGTGCATTAGGTGGGGGGATTTTATTGTAAGATCCAACACAGATTAGGTTAGGTTGAACAAACTCGAATATTGTTGATTTTTTTATCAATAACCAACTTGTAATGTTTTAAATAAAATGATTTAGGAGGTTTTATGCGTAAAAGAATACAATCCGGGCACTGTTTTAAGCTAGTATTTTTTTATTTGACCCATTAGAAATAATACATAATATGAATTAATGTATTATAGGTAAATCTACTTGTGTTATTTTTTGTATATGAGATACTATTATGAATTAATGTATTATAGGTAAATCTACTTGTGTTATTTTTTGTATATGAGATACTATATTTTTGTATCCAACCGATCAGTTTATAATTGTTGGATGCTTCTACATGTATATACATCCTTTTAAGCTTTCAACATATATTTCTTTCCATGTTCATACTTATCTTGTTTAGATTTCTTGGCAGTGTTGAAACTAGTAAGTTGCCAACTGAATTTCATTTGTTCTATTGTATAGTGCAAAGGCTTTACTGGGTAGGCTTTCCGGTCTTATGTCTTGCTAAGCGGAAAAACTGTGTGAGTAACCCCAAGGAAACATAGTGTTTTGTGATATTGATGGGGATGATGAAGAACAAGAACTCAAAGTAACTAGAAAGAAGTTGAAGACTTGTACATGTATAATTACATGTGTCTATGATGAAGTAAATTGTTGTCATTGTGTTCGTTCGAGAGTTGTGAAATCATCAATGTTGAAAAGTCTTATAAATACGTTGTGGGAGTGCGCTTGCATGCGGCTCTTGGTTAAACTTTGGATCAACATAGGTATTGTAAAACCTGTAAGATTAAATATATATTATTTTATATTTAATCTAGTACCCATTATAATCATTTACATTATATGGATCAAAATATGTAACAACCTATTAAATAATTAGTTGGTAATTGTTGATGGGCCTTATTACCATTATTAACTAATTAGGGTTTCCTCTTGGGTGCATATATAAGGAGACTTATGTAGAGGTTTCAAGGTGAGACAATTGACATAACCTAATTATCATAACATCAATCTCTCTCTCTCTCTCGCAACCTAACACCCTATTCGGTTTCTTCATCACCATCATTAGATTGCACCCTAAGGAGGAACCAGATCAAGATGACAATCATGTCAAACACTATTGTTGCGTCTCCATCTAGATTCTCTGCTGGCATGTCTCTTGCAATCAGGTATGTTATTCATGTTTTCCATTATGCATAAAACAGAACTGTTCAACAAAACCAACTTGAAAACCTTTACCTTTTGTTATAAACATGGACTGTTTGCATAAGTCATTGGTTATTATGTTTGGGCAGTTTTGTGTATTACAAACAATGTCTACTTGTATATGATTTGTTGTATTGACTTTAAAGAGGTTGCAAAGTTGCAGTAATCTTAACTTATCCATTCAGCTGGTAGCCAGCCGGACTGGAAATTCGATGAAAAGGAGCGGTTGGGCCGACGAAGAGAACAAGTAGTGGATTAGATGTCGTACTGGACTGGATCTGAGAGTAGCAACAACTGTTGGTCTTGTTGGTTTTGATCCGACAAAAGAAGAAACAAAGAAAGGTCGGGATCTAAGGAATACAACCAAACCGAACATATAGTCCATTTCATCGAATTTAATAACTCGATGATGTTCAAAAAGGAATTGGAAAGTTTAAAAGTAAACAAAGGAAGAAGAAGGGTTGATAGAGCATGAAAAAAAAAAAAAAACAATTGAATGATAATGGATACAAGGAGACGTGTTTAGAGTAATGAGCTTTTGTGTTTTCTATCTTTTATTTTCAGACTATACACTAGACTATAGAGACCATTTATCCTCTCTTATGAACTTATAAATTAATTATTATTTAGTATTGACTATGTTATGGGGCTGTTCACGAGTCGAATCAAACCAATCGGATCTTTACTCGTGTTTGGTTTGTTTACAAACCGAACCAAACCGAACCGAACGTTTTTTCAACTCAGCCAAAGTCGAACGAGCGCCAGGGCCGGCTACAAGCAAGGGCAGAGTGAGACTCCGATCATGGCCCAAATCAATATAGGGGCCGAAAATTTTTTAATTTTTTATATATATTTAAAAATTTTTGGATGTTTTTATAAATAAGGGCCTTTATATAAAAAGTTTAAAACCCAATTAAAAGTTTTATAAATAAGGGTCTGCTTAAAAGGCCTAATGGCCAATTTTAAAAAATCTGGATTTTTTTTTATAAATAAGGGGCTGTGTATAAGAATTTATAAACCCAATTAACAAACCCAACCCCAAGACCCAAGTGACTAATAAACAAAAGTTTTTCAAAATTATAAGTAGGTTCGAGAGCTTTGCTTAAAAAAACGCTAGGAGAACCACACTGTTCCCTTAGTAAGTAGGTTCGATACTTTGATCATTTTTGCTACACTATTTTTGTTAATTTGTTTTATCAATTTCATAACAATTATCGTTGTATTTATATATATATTTAATTGAATAATTGATGAGTTTATATTATATGAAGATTTGCGAATAGTGCCCAAATTTTTTATCTCGAACAGGGCCAAAAAATATTTTTGTGATTTTCAGAGACGGCCCTGACGGGCACCTTTCAATCCGAGTAATTTTCGAACGAACGCCGAGCGAGTATCGAGCATCACATAACAAATAGAAAACTGACGTTTGGGTTGTTAGTTTTTAGAGTAAAGTGCAGTTTTCGTCCCTAAGGTTTCGTCTATTTAGTACACAAGTATAAATTTACGAAATTACAAGGAATAGAAAAAACACTCAACTGGTTCTACCTAGATCATTTGAGTGGAATGATGAATCGTCGATTGATTAAAGCAGACCTTTGATCTACGAGAAGTTTGAAATCGAATGAACCGATTGAAGCAAAACCTTAGGGAGTTGATGTCTTGGCGACGGATAATTTGAATAATGATGGTTGATGCAGGGTTTTAATTAGGATTATGTACTTCTGAATTGAAATGTAGGTTGACACTTGAGTATCGATCGACACTTCACATTTCGGTATTTTGACTTTTTGACTCAGTTACTTGGATTATTAGACAATGGACTATTGGTATCAGCCTTCAATTCTATAATTAAATGGACTCTATTTGGATCTTCAACCAAACATTACTAATATGCGTCTCTAGTTATTTTATCAACACACACACACACACACATATAGGGGTTGAAGATCCAAATAGAGTCCATTTAAACTGAGCATTTTCACACAACATTCTCATTGCCAACTCTCCCGATCTCTAAAGCGAAGAAGATGAATTGGATCAACTAAAAAGTTTATTTAAGTAAGATGAGAAGGAATCTTAACTATTTATTTTTTAAATCAATGGTTAAGATGAAAATATTGAAAAAAATATGAGTGTAATGGTATCATGAGAAATCCTATATATTGACTTTTTTATCTCCACATGCAAGGCACATGCATATTTCACCCTTATTTTTTAAATGTTCATAACTTTTTTATACTACATTATTTTTCATAAAAATTTCACCATAAAATCGAGCGTCTTTTTATAGTTAATTTGAGTACCATAATGCTATATAAAATATGAATACTAAAAACCCACAAAAATGTGTTCTATTTTTATGTTGTATAGGATTTTTTTGTGCTAAATTTTTTTGTCTTAATTTTTTTTCTAAACTTTTTATACGTTAATATTTTCTTAAAAAAATAAATCATAAAATGAGCTTTTTATTCTCTTTAATTGAAGTATTGTATTACTATAGTTTTTTTTAATTGTAACTAATATGTTATCTGATTATTACTCGCTTTATCGACTATGTGAGTGTATTGTGTTTTCAGTCATATCATGTGGGCACCCTTCAAGTATAAGTCATACATAATTAATGAATAAATGAAAAAAATAAATAAATACGCAAATAAAATTATCTTATTGGTTGGTCAAAAAGAACGTTTGACTAGGTCTTCACCTTCATCACACTCGTTCTCAAAACCTCCATCTATGTATCATCTCTTTCAAGTACGACAACGACCACACACCATGAAATCCTTGATTTCCTGCCGGTCTCAACAAACCATCCCAATCTCATGTGCTAGGCATCTTATTTAAACTGAGCATTTTCACACAACATTCTCATTGCCAACTCTCCCGATCTCTAAAGCGAAGAAGATGAATAGGCTCAAGGTTCATTTGAGATCCACCTTTCGCTATGTCCACCCCTCCACGGTTCCCATCACATAGAATGTCAACTAACGATTGTAACATTTTCTCAACCATCCTATTAGGTACTCTTTATGCAGGTATTTGCCTTAAGTTTTTTTTTTCAAAGTAGTATTTATATTTACTAAATGTGATGAGATTGTTAAATGTTTAGAGTTCTTTCATTTAACGTGTAATTCTAAAGTCCTTAAGAAATAAATATCAGTATAAGGTTTAGGATAGTTAACTAATAATAGGCTTTTACAATCATAAGCTTAGACTCTTGAAGACCCCAAACCAATCAATTGTAGATATTCATATAAAATAAAACACATGTCATATATTAATCTAACAAAAAAAAATTCTAATTATATGGACACATATTGATAAATTTGATAAAGAATATATATATATATATATATAATTATAATACGCCACCCGTGAGGATCTTAAAATTTAAGTAATAAAACTACAATTGCTTAAGGTAAAACACATAATGCATATGTTATAAACTATTTTGTGGCAAACCTTATTTTTTTAAAACAATACTTACATCTTTGTCTCCTCAACTTTACTAATTTTTTATTTAAATAAAAAATTATACTTTTGCCCCTTTATTTAAACCAACTACCCTCACGATTTCTAAATGGTCATAACTTGTTCAGACATTAATGTTTAAAAAAAAACTTGCACCATAAAAATGAACATTTTATCTTCTTTTATTTAAGAGTTAATTACATAGTTAGTCCCCGTGGTTTGCATAAAATAACATACTTAGGTATTAGTAGTTTAAAATCACATTCTAGGGTATTAACTTTTCATTTTGTAACGTTTGGAGGTATTAACGTTATTTGTAGGCTTAAAATCACATTCTATTAGTACCTAAATATGTTATTTTGTGCAAACCACAGGGACTAACTATGTTAATACCCAAGAACTTAATACCTCCAAACGTTACAAAATGAAAAGTTAATACCTTAGAAAGTGATTTTAAACTATTAGTACCTAAGTATGTTATTTTGTGTAAACCACAGAGACTAACCATGTAATTAACTCTTTATTTAAATATCCTATTGCTATAGTTTTTTTTTTAATTTGAAAAAAGTTATATGTTACATGATTAACAATGTTTAGGAGTAAGCAATAACTGAACCATTAATCGAAATTGAACCGAAAACTGACAAAAATGAACCGAATCAACCGAAAAATTGTTATCATGTTTTTCTTGTACCATCGTTTAACCAAAATTAACCAATTAAACCGAACCATACATATTTACATATATTTCTAGCTTTTATACCTCAATTTCAAGTATTTCATGTTTCATACATTCATTTCATGTATTTATACCTCCAATTGCATAGGTGTTCAAAACAACTTTGGAGGATATATCTATGGACCTTCAAATTTCGATAAACACGCCAGACATTCTTCGCTGGTGTTTTTTCCAATGAGTAAATAATTGGTCACACAACGTACATAGCGTAGGGTTGTATTGGCGGGAGAAGAAACAAAACTGTGGATGAGGAGGTGATGGTAGAAGAAATAATTATTAGTACTATGATTACTAAAGATATCGAAGACGACTAGAAAAGAGAAGATGAATAATGATAAAGTTCTTAATGGAAAGCACTTCAGTATTTGTGGTGACGTGCATAGTCAGGAAATGCTTAGCATAAAACTACTTTTCCCATTTAGTTATTTGATTAATCATTATCATCTCTTATATTGAAAGACACATGTCCACTACGTAACATCTTTAAAATCCTATTTGAAGCACAACACACCCAGACATGGAAGGCACAAAGAACGAAAGACTACATTTATTGAAAGCAAAACTGATTAAAAGGTTATGAGCTAGACCCAGATAACCGACCAATCAACCCGCCAGGAACCGAGACCGACCCATTAATTTTCGGTCCTAATATTTTCTTCCTAAAGGTTCTGATTCGGTTCGGTCCAAATCTGAACCGTTACTCGTCTCTACTAATCCACGATAATGATTTCACGTGTGAATTCAAATTATGGACCTATAGTCATTGTGTTGCCTATTATTTCAATCTTAGCGGGTAACTAACTATACACACATTTACAATTGTGTATTAACTTGCACTTGAAGACATGCTTAAAATCTTTCGGAAACCTAGTTGATGAAGAAAAAAAAAAGAATTCTGCAGATGCTTCCATGGGAAAGTTTGACTTGACTAAGAGACTAGGAGGTGTACCTTATTCCTTCGGTTGCAACCATCTCGTACACCTGTGACAAAAACTATCATTTTGACGAAAAAAGGGTGAAGGATTCTTCACGTTTTCCCGTGATTGATCCATCAAATGCTTACTATATGTTGAATCCGATCAATGATCTTAATAACTACGATGATGAAGCTGATTGGTTTAGACAGAATATAAAACAGGTATGTATGTTCATTAGTATTGTTTATTAAGGATAAATGATTTTTAGTATTGCCTAGTTGATGTGCGAGCAGGCCATGATACCTTTTCTTTTATTTTCTACCAGTATTACTAGTTTTATGGCCTAGGGCCCAAACTCCCTTGGGACCGGTTTTTTTTTTTAATATGAAAATATGAATTTTATTTATATATATACTAGCTAAACAAAATCAAATAAGCAAAACCAAAGTAGCCTAGTTGGTTAGAGGTATGTTTTAATAGTTGACGGCCCTGGTTTCGATTTGCAGCAATTACTTTTTTTCTCATATTTTCCCAATGGATGGGTAAACCGAAGTATGCCCTTGTTATATGATTGAATGAATCCAAGCCCAGGTGCAACAAAATTGATTTAGCATAAGAAATAAATGGGCCCCAACCACATTAAGTATGAGATCCAGTATGCCATTCCATTTGGTCAATGAAAATTATGAAAGAATCCAATTCTACCATACACATTAAATCTAATGATAAAATTTGAATTTTCTTCTTGATTTAGTATGATAAAATTATTAGCTTATTATTCTTTAGAAAATATTATTTCCTATGATTTGATGTTTCCAGAGAGAAATGGTTGAACTTATACAAGAGACATTTAATCATCGATGTTTGACATGCTAATTATAGATATAATAAAAGTTTACATAAATTGTAAATAGTAGATTTCTTGAAGACAAACAATTTTGGTTGAGAATATCCTTGGCGAAATTAAAATTCTTAGCTACATGTAGATAAAGTAAAGGTCAAATTGTTGGATATAGATGTGAACAAATGGAAAGTGATTGCTTTGTAATTGTTTTGATGTTGTTGTTTGCCAAACCCTTGTTAGCTTGGATGTTTGGCGTGTTTTAATGGAAATTGGTTGTTTGAAGAAAACTATATGTAGTAAATTTATCATTGATTAATTCCATCAAAACTGATTTTTTTGGTATATTTCAAATTAACAGTTTAAGTCCAACTAAATAAAACTCACAGTGACGGGGACTGGCGGCAAGAAAAAAAGATAGAACGATCTATGGGCCTATTTTTATTACACGCCCAGGGCCAAGAATTATAAGGGATTCTCCGAGACAGCCCTAGATATTGTTACCATATTAGATGCTAGATTACAGCAGTGATTGTTGTACATATATGCCAGGGGACTATTGGCGACTCACCCGATGTGGCTGAATTGAGTAGAGTGTTACAAGAACATCAACTTTGAAGCCCGAAGTCAGTGTTCACAACCATATCTATATGGATCAGCACCCATATGTTATGGTGTGCCAACTTATATTTGTAGAAAAGATCAATGGAGGGTTAAAACATTCATCGGTAACGGCTTGTAGTCTCACAATCCTCATGACTTATCTTTACTATCTTACTGACTATGCATGAGCCTTATGGTGGCAGACCCATTTGGGAGGTGGTTTATCATCTTCAATGTACTGTTTAAAACCCCTTTTGTTTTCATTCATTATACTATACAAGTACTAATTAGTGTGTTTTTTCATTAATTATTAGTCATTGAGTCAGTCCTAAGGAAGAGATGCAAAACTTTAAACTTGAATCTTTGGTGCTCAACAAAATCTCTAGCTTCCTCGACTCTTGCTTCTAGTTGAACTTTTAAGTCAAGAAAATTTCTCATTAGTATGTGCTTTTTTTTTAGTAAAATGGGCATAAAATTCACCAATTCAAGTTTAATTAGCTCTAGTTAAACTCTTAAGTCAAGAAAATTTAACATTAGTAAGTGCTTGTTTTGAGTAAAGTCGACATAAAATTCATCAATTCAGATTTAGTTACTTCCTGTTGAACTTTGAAAAGTTTAAACACATATAAGTAAGCACAATTGGCCATTTAAAGCCCATGTTATTCAATTAGAAATACTAAAGCCAACATGTATGGGTGTTTTGTATATATATGTATGTATTGTGTGTGTATGTTGTATATAATGTATATACTATATGTGTGTGATATATTTGGCTCATTTATATTACTATGTCAATGAAGAAAATGAAACTTAAAAAAGATATTGGGCTAAGAGGCCCACTTCACCAATTAGCAACGTTTTGAAGGCCGGGCCAAGAACCGGAGCCCTAAGCGGTCCGGTTCTCTGTGTTGGACGTGTTCTGACGGTAGTCGGGTGGCCGGTGGTCAAACCGGGAATTCAGTGGTTTTTTCCGGTCATTGACAGTGATCTCTGTTGCAACCTTGGTTCCTACCTTGTTCAAAGACCAAGGACACATGGATATGGATTACAATACTACTTCATCAATTCATATATGCTAAAATTAATTTGCATGCTGATTTGTATACTTTTATGTATTTTTCTATCTCTATCTAAATTAACTTGTAATATTATTGTATGTACCATATATTTAAAATAATTATAAAATTATCTGGTTCATAATCCGATTTGACCGGTCTGACGGGTTCGACCAGTGGACCGGTAAGATGCCTGGTTCAATATCTGGTCCGGTTATAAAAACATTGCCAATTAGTATTAAACAGAAGATGTTTACTTTACTCAGACCCAAGTCAGGGCGTAAAGAGGAAAAATGATGATTCTGTTGTCTACTTTTGGATGGAGCATGATAACGAGAAGTTCAATTTTCTTCTATCAGTTGGTGATCTCTCATATGAATCAGTTGAGAAAAATGTTGTAGATGCGTGTGGTATAGAGAGAGGAACATTTATTCTTCATTACAAGGATAGGAAGGGGAATGAGATCAAGATTTAAAATGATCACAATCTAAACACATGAATCAAGCTTTTGGGCTCTGAGATTGAACTTCTGATTAAGAAAAAAATGAACACACATGTTTGATTGTGTAGTTTGATGTTATTTAGAGTTTTTGTTGCATTTCTCAAGTCAGAAGTATATGCAATTGAATCACGATGATAACTCGTCGGTTATGGTTTCATTTTGGTTAAGAAAATGCAACATACTTTGTTATGCATTATTTGAATTTCATCCCTTGAAACGATGAATTTGATTCTTGTATTTCTGTGAGTACACAAATGCTCAAGAGTTATTTATAGCTACTGATAATGGACATAAGCTTATGTAGACCAAATGTAATAAATCGGGTTGAGAATCATTACCTCAAACGGAGCAATGGCTAAATATACTTAGTTTAGGTTAGGTATAATAATAACAAGTAAATGGTAAATGGCTGGGGTGGAATCATATTTGAAAAGCTTGTTTATCAGATTTTCAAGTTCAATGCAGAATTATCGTATCCTATCAGTGATTTTAATTTCAAAATTTAACAAACCGAATTCAAAATTTAACAAACTGACTTAGACCTTTTAAAAGCAATTCGAAAACCTATTAAAGATTGCATTTTGCTCAACGTCTCTGTTCCCATTGATCATCAAACTGTCGCCCTTTGTTCCCCGCAGATTTACCTCAACACCTTCGTCCGTTGTGATTGGAGAACTAGCCGGATAGATAGCATCAGCGTACGCAGCCGTTGTGACCATCACGACTTCATTACCACCGCCTTCCATCTCGAACTAGACCCACTAGCCGCTGGGATTCCGTTCAGCCACCGTTCGGCGTCTCCTATCATCGTTTGTTTCGTTCTTCCCATCAGAAAAGGTAAGTGACCGATCTCTTATTTCTGTCATTTGTTTAATATTAAAACCGTTTTCTTGACTTTGAGTGGTTTGTATATCGCTATCTCTTATTCAAACCCAACAGGTAAAGCATTATACCCTCAGTTGGTTGTCATATATATACTGTTCGTTCATGAACAATAAAAGTGACTGTTAACATTTTTGAGAAACCCGATCATACTAGCACAAAAGTGCATCGTAGGGTAAAATAAAAACCAACTAAAAATAAAATGGGTCAAAAGTAGCACAAAGTGTATTTTAAAGAGTTAGATTGTTATTGAAATAATATAATTTATGTATGCATATTTGACCCACACAAACAAAACAAAGTTTACGTTGGGCAGGTGGCCTTCGGGAACTATATCTAACTTATATGTTGATGTTTACAGGAAAGAGCTAGTTTAGATCATCAACAAGACGTTAAGACGTTGTCTGACTATCAGCCAATAATCTGTGGCACAAATGATGTAATTTTTTTATACCATGGTTTGTTTTGGATTGTGTTGTGTTGTGTTGTGTTGTGGGTCTGTTTTATAATGACAACAAATGCTTTGCGATCTGTTTTGTAACGACTATGAATGTTTTGTAACAAGTTAAACTGTAGTTTATGACTTGTTTATGTAACGAACAACGAATGATTTGTGATCACTGTGAATAAGTTTCGAATTGTTTTTTAATAATCTTATTGTATAAGGGTGACAATACATGTTAGCATAGAAAGTGTTTTGCTTCATTATTAAAAGCTTTATCATTTATCATTTCTTTACCCAAAAAAAAAAGCTTTATCATTTAAGCCTAGATTAAACGAGCTCGAGTCAAACTCAATGCTAAATTAGAGTTTCTTTATAGATGGGACTGAACCTGAAATTTATACACCAAGCTTGTTAGGCTGGTGAATCTAAACTAGTCTAATAATTATATAAATAACTAAATATAATAGAATTTATATAAGTTGTTTCATTTACATATTTAATGGAGCTAAATAATTGAAGCATAAATGTGTGTGTATATATATGTGTGTGATAAAAACTATCTAACATCTAGTATTTTTTTATTTTAATTTATGTCGTTTACCTTTTAGTATTTTAATAATATAATGTAATGTCTTATAAAAGTCGAAATATACATGCATATTTTTATTTATATTTTGATAAAATGTTTCGCTCAATATCGAATAGGTCAAATATGATTTCGATCCGATTCGGCTGAACAATGTTGAAAACAAAGTTGTTTTCAAAATCATGTGTGTGTTTTTTTATCGTAAGCTATAGTGAGTGTTGTTAAGTACCGGTGCTATGACGAATCGATCAGATTCTGACAGGATAACACCGGTAGTTGTATCAGTACTATATCGGAACCGTTATCGATATTCGTTTTTATGGCTTTTGATCATTGTAAAGCACGTGTCGATATCTATCTGGCACATCATGACTTTAATTTTTTGGGTTTTCTTTTCCAGGTACTATATCGAGTGTCAGTACCGTATAAATTAAACTGAATTCCTGCTACAACGCACCCCCCAATTCCATTAGTTATTATTATTACATTACATTACAATACCATTTAATTGTCAAATAGATCAAAAAGTCTTTAATTCCACTGAGTACTCAAATGCTGACATCCTCCATGCGATCACCGTCATCGATTGAGGTATATACATGTGATTTTGTATGTATTATTATTAGCGGGGCAATCGTATTGAATGTGTTTTAGGGATTATGGTTGTATTATGGTTGCAAAGGACCACAGTAGTTTCGATCCATTGGTGTACTTAAACCTTAAAACGATCAATCCCTGCATTGCCAGAAGTTAGAAAATGGTCGTGTTTATGATCAACTTAGGTTTTGCTTTGCTATCAAATGTAACACCTGTTTAGTTTAAATATATAAAATTCACGTTTTATACGGACTATTTGAACAAAAGATTACATGTTTACAAAACATAAGCTACACAAGGTAGCAATGATTAATTTTCAAAATATAAATCCACAGGTTTTACATTTCAAAAGCATATTACTAAAGCGAAAGCTAACAATCCTTCAGAAGGTGTTCGGTTCTTGACGTGGCTTGATCTTCATCTGGGATCTTAACTTCGTACTCACTTATCATACGATTTCATCACAACGATTAGTAAAATAAAAACATTTGGACAAAAACGTTAATCGTAAGAAAACAAAACAATTTACTCTGGGTCAGCGTATTTATACAATTCTTTCAGCGTAAGCAGAGTACACCAGCGTAAAAGTGTTCAGGACCAGCGTATTTTACCAACATATTTTCAAGGGGTCAACGTATTTTACTCTGAAATTAACCCGTTTGAGACTTTAAGTTATTTAACTCAAGTCTTCCATTTTTCAATACCGTTTTTCATTTATTTTCCAACCATAGTCAAATTCATGGTTGACTCTTCTTATAAATAACCATGGCATCACAATATCATCTTTTGTTTTTGATGCCTTATTCGTTTGACCTATTTTGACATTTAAGTTTTAAACTTAAATCATCCGCATTCTTTTCGTAGGATTATTCTCCTACAACTACAACCCATTAACCGGGCATATTAATCTTTGTGTTTCTCGCTCCCGTTACCCGGTTTGCGTTCACACTTATTCGACCCGTTTGAGATTCTAGTAATAAAACTCAATCTATCCACGTTCATATCAAGGAATCACATCCCTTCGACTACGACCCATTACCCGGGTTCATCACTTCGTAGTTCACGTTCCCGTTACCCGGTTTGCTCTCACACACTTAAAACTTAACCCAATATCCGGGTTCATTAGTGTCATTATCTATGCTCCCGATACCCGGTTTGCGTTTTACTCATTTTGACCCGTTTGGTTTACTCTCATGAATACTATCACTTATGAGCAAACTCCTTTCTACGTATAAGCATATTCGCAACTGTTTTATTGATTCAACAATACTAAATAGTAAATGATAGAAACGAAGCATAATAACCACGTACCTTAAAGCTTTCATTTCAAGCGCGTGTCCCCCCGGTTTGACCTTCCGAAGCTCCACTCGAGTTGCCTAAATAGTGCAACCCAATTATCATTAGAACCTAATTGTTCACATCAATTGCATATAAACTTGCCAACAACTCAATTTAGGTTCTTATTAATGTATTTCATTCATTATGATTAACCGACATTTCATTCAAGCATTTTATCATACACCTTGTGGGCATGAATTTAAAATTTTTCTTTTTCTTAGGTTTATGGACTCCATAAACCCAATTTCATATCATTATGAACCTACTATCATTATGTTGGTGCACTTGTGTCTGTACTTTGTCTGTATTTTGTCATGATACGAAACGATGTCTTTGTTAGTCTTGTAAGTTTGACCAAGTCAACCATCCTCCTGGTTTGACTTGACCAAACAGTTAAGCAATGGTTGTAATATGTCTGTGTCGAAGGATGTGTCATCGAAGGATTGTTTAGATCCTTCGATGAGCTCGAAAGATGAACCTTCGATGGATGAACCTCGAAGGATATCATCCTTCGAGGTGTATATGTGATCCTTCGATAGGTTTCTGGTCAACAGATGATCTTTCGATCAGTCTGTCTGATCCTTCGACCAGACGAGCTGTGTTGGGTATAAATACCCATGTATTGTGTTCACTTCATTTTAGACACTAGAGAGACAAGGAGAGTGAGACAGACAGAAACAGAGAGAAGCATTCTGTTGAGAGCACACACACACACACGAGAGAGAGAGTTTGCAAAACACATTTGTAAACATTGAGCTTGTAACCGAACCTTTCATACGTATTAATACAAGTGGTGTTAATCGGTGAAGATTGTGTGTTGTGTTTGTGCTTGTTCTATATCGGTTTGCATGCTAGCTTGGATTCCGCACTTGCTAGTGTGTTAGACATAACAAGGATTAGGTTGAACCTCAACCTCTGAGGGACCTACAAGTGGTATCAGAGCCGTGGCTCTTTTCCTTGTTAAAAACCGGGTTTTATACAAGATTTTGGAGTGTTTTGGACAAAAAAACTCACTTGGTTTAGCACCCGTTTTTAGTGTTTTTCTCGCTTTTCCAGAAGTAAAAACGTGTTCTAAACTAACCGGGTGTGTTAAAGGTCGGTTTGGGTAACTTAAAAACTTGTTTTTGAGAAATTTGGCTATTTCCGGCCAAAATTCCGGCTTCTCCGGTGACCGGTTTCTGGATAAAAACAGTCCTTTTTGGGTATTATTTTATTGTTCAAACCTTGTTTTTGGTAAAAGTATGGTCTGACCATACCTTTCTGCCGAAAGATTTCACCAACCCATCACCTTTTTCACCAACCTGTCACTTTTGTCAACTGTGTCAGTGCCGATCGAAGGATATCCTTCGAAGTCGAAAGATCATCTTTCGATCAAAGGAGGTTCGATAGATAATCATCCTTCGAACATCCTTCGAAGTCTGTGTCTTATCCTTCGATCCAAGGAATCTTTTCGAAGCATACATCTTTCGGTCTACAGTTCTTTTTCGAAAGATAAGGATCCTTCGTTTGGAGAATCTTTCGAAATCATTGTTCGAAATTCAACAGTGATCTTTCGAACACTGTTGATCCTTCGAACAAGTCTTGATCCTTCGTCCTTAGTCTGTTTATGTTTAACAAGTTTGTGATTTTCAGGTTTTATTATTATTGATCAAAAATGAATCCAAGATGGGGTACTCCGGTAAATACAGAGATGTATTTTGGTACTCCGTCTCCCGCACCGAGTATTCAAAGCCAACGACCTATCAAAGCAACTGATATGTTCGGAAATCCATTACCTGTTCGATCTACCGGACCAACAGACCTGTACGGAAATCCGCTTCAACCAGTTCCTCAACCAGTGACTCAACAGCAAACCCAAAGGCCTCCTGTGACAACAGATCTATATGGCAATCCGATACAAGTTCCAGTAAAGCCAGCTCCAACAACAGACTTGTATGGAAATCCTCTACAACCAGCTCCACAACAGGAAGTCTATCGGCCATCTACTGTAATCGCTTGTTTTGCTGAAGTTGTCAAGGTTTTAAATCACGCTAGTGGTGGAGAATCTTCCATCAATGGTGATGAATCTACGGAGGATGAATACTCTTCTGGTTACAGTAGACGCTCAGATGAAGAATCCTCAACTTCAGGCGATGATCATTTGGATGACACGACAAGTGTGTCAGTTGATGCAGATGTTGATGGGCTATTGGGAGACACTGCAGCAGAAAATCATAGGAAATCTATATTGGTGGATCAAGCTGTCTATTCTTCTTCTTCTCTCCATTCAGCCGTTATGGCTAATGTCGACAGTTCATCAAGTCAGGTATGTGTCGATGAACCCACTGCTGTTATTTGTGATAGTTGTGATAGATTGAGTGGAAAATGTGCTGATTTAGAAGCAAACATGTCTGAGTTGCAAGCCAAACATGATGCTTTACAAGCTAGTTTGTTTGACTTGCAAGACAAACATGTTTCACTGAATGATAAGTGGTGTGAGTTGCAAAGCAAACACGAGGCTTTGCAAGAAAAGTATGATGTGACATTCATCCACAACCAGAAGTTAACCGTTGATCTTTCTAAGTGCACAGAAGCCAACATGTTTTATGAAAACCATGAAAAGGAATTTAAAACGATGATTGAAACTTTAAGGAAAGATAAAACTGAGTTAACAAAAATGGTTTCAAGAAAACAAACTGACATCAATTTATATATAACTCGTCTTGAGATAATGCAAAAAGAGATGGCTTGTGTTAAAACTGAAAGTGAGGCGATCCGACTCAAGTTAGACAGCTATTTAAGCTCTAGCTATGTGTTGGATCACATCATTGATGTTCAGAAAGAGAAAAAGGATGTCACATGCATTGGATATAAGAAATGTCCACCACCTGTGAGACACAATTATGATGCACTGCCTGATGAGGAGTATAGAACTCACTTTGAACCATCTGTTCCTTTAGACGTTAAGGAATTTGCAACAGGACTCGGTTACAAAAAGGAAGTATCTTCAGATTCGGATGCGTCAGCAGATACAAATGTGTCAACTGCTGAACAAAATCAGGATCCTCCAGTCATTGTTGAGGATGCTGATTCATCAGATGATGAATCCGAGGATACTCACTCTGAACAGTCAGAAACGGTAACAAAAGAAGAGGACATACCTCTTGAGAATCACATTCTTTGTGATCCACCTGCAAAACCGTCTGTGACTGCTACAACCAAGTCTGTTGAATCCTCATCTGGAAGTTGTGCAAGCGTGAACTTGCTTTATACGTTGATTGGATCTGATAAAATATATTCAGACAAGGATTTCCCTATCAAAAATGTCAATCAATCTTTGATTGATAAAGTTTTCGAAGATTCTACCGGTAAGTTTTTGGGAAAGTCGAGCCCAGGAGTTGTAGTAACTCAGTGTGCTCCTATCCCAAAATCCGAAGTTAGAAAGAAATATGGGAATCAAAAATTGCAAAAACAAAACAATCAACGAAAGCAAAATCACGCTGCCCAAGGAAATGGAAAAGGCAAACAGAGCCAAAACAAGAAAAAGGACAAGAAGGTAAACTTTGTGAAATCAAAGGGAACGGACAAAATTGAGACATTTGAAAACAAATCTAACTTAGATTTTGTTAAACAAGCAATAGTGTCGAAAAGAAATGAACCAAACAGTTCAAAACCAAGTACCTCAAGATCACAAAGTTCATCATCATCGGCAAGACGGTCACATGATACTTCGGGGTTTGTTGAACGAAGATCATGTTTTGAATGTGGTACAATTGGACACATAATTCGAAACTGTCCGTATCTTCACAAGTTGAAAGCAACAGTTGATGCCCCCCATGGTAACAGTTACCATAAAAGATCTGTTTCACCAAGACAGGACCCTCGTCTTGTTAAACAACAAGAAGTGAAACAGAGAAAGAAACAACGGAAAAATGTTGAAAAGGTTTTAAAACCGGAGGTTGTCCAAACACAGTCTGTTAAGTTAGAAATTAAAAATGAAAAACAAAAACAGATTTAGAAACCAAAACCAGTAACTGTTTCAGGGGGAGCTACATCAATTCCGAATCATCGGGAAATGGATGTCACAATTCTCGATGATGACGGACGACCCAAGTCTGTGAAGGCTTGGGTCCCTCTCTCCAACTAATCTCTGAATGAGTGTGTAGGATGTTCCAGGAGGAACTATTGATAATCTTAGGATTGTTGATAGTGGAGCGTCCATGCACAAGATCGGCGACACCAGACTCCGAAACATCATTATATCTAGGAGTTGTTGCCATTGATGGAGAGAAAAGAAAAGGGAAAGAAGACAAAAATGTCTGGTGAATGAATGTGGTTGAATGTAGTTGAAAATTCGACAAGATGAGATATGTGCCAAAATTGGTTGTTATGGTTTTTGATCGGGTCCTCAGGAAAGATTCAAATGAAAAGTACGCGACTGCAGCACGTCTGAAGCCTTTTTAAGGTTCATGGATTTTGCTTCCACAAGAAGTTCAAAGTCAACAAGATGAACGTGTAGGGTACTTTTCTCTACGGTGTGATTGAAGAAAATGTGTTTTGTTGAACAAACCAACCGGGTGTGCGGATGCCTTGGCATGGATTGAACAACCGCACATTACTTCTCAAGAGAAAGACAAAGACCTTCGCTGGTACAATGTGGAAGACCAGCCGGACCAGGAGGTTTTTGATCTTGCTGCTGTGAAGGGATTTCAGTAGCTACAAAATCGACTTTGAAATCCACACTTGGTGGATATCCAGTTTGGGAGAGCACTCAGATTCCTGGCAATGCACGAAGCAGTTGCAGGATACGGTTTTAAATTTCTAATCTCTCCTATACTTGTCGATATTTAAGCTGCTTTATGAATTATTATCATCTCGTACAGCAATCTTGTGCAGCATTCAAAGACTAAGCACATCGAAATTAAGTATCACTTCATACGTGATTGCTTTGAGAAAAGGCTAATCGATGTTGCTTACGTCCACACCGATGACCAACGTGCCGACCTTTTTACCAAAGCATTTGACAAATCAAGATTTGACTATTTATTATTGGTAAATGGCATTAAGGTCAAGCAAGAGTAAAACCAACATCGGAAAATCATTTTTGTAAATACCTTTGTGTTTTAAATTTGTCTTAGTTTATTGATTTTAGGGGGAGTAAATCCAAAATTTGAAAATCCAAAAACATCGAAAAATTTCAAAAACACAAAAACAATAGAAAAACAAAAATGAGTTTCCTGGCGAGCAAAAGAGAAAATGATAGTACATCAGTGGTCTGTCCAAGCCTCTTTAAACCTAAACTGAAAAACGATAAGCAGCTCTATATAAGATGTATTGGTAGGCTCACAATCATTTTAAAGTGTGCAGGGTGATATAAACTTAAATCGACTGAAGACCAGGTGGGAACCATTCATTGGCATATGGTCTTAGTACCGAAATTTCGTTTGAGAGATTGCCGAGGTTCTGAGATATTCGGTCTTTATGCTGCTTATCATCTGGGTATCATGGTTGTATCTTTTACCGAAAAATAACGGGGACGCAAGTCTAGATCTTCCATGATACCATACATACGTGTACATACTGCATACGACCTCAATAAGTGATAAACAATCACATGTCCCCAAAATAAGTGATAATATATCACATTTATCCGGGAGTCAAGTTCGTCTCTCTGCTGTACGAAAGTACTGACCTGTTCACGGACTTGCTCCTGTGCCCTCATGCATCGAAAATCAAGTTCCTCATCAATAAGTGATTCTATCACAAAGGGCTTGTTTTCAATCAAAATAAGTGAGAATCTCACATCATATACGGTCAAACAGATGATAATCGGTATACTCACCGGTAAGATGAACCCTCGTGCATACCTTGATACGGGAATGTGTCGTGATGTGGATGAACACCGGTCGGTAAGTATAAATCATACCTTAACGTATCCCCTCGCCATGATTACATCTGGTAAGTTGAGCTTATGTGGACAACAATACCGATAATTGTTATAGGATGTTTATCTTAATGTTAACTAATTGAACAACAAGAGCGTTTTGGACATGACCGTACACTGATATGATTCTCTTACCCTCGAAACTCGCAAAAAGAATGTCTGTAAAATATTTATTTAATGCTTTCAGTTTCTGCATCTTTGTATATATTTATTTACTTACTGCTTTCCGTCTTTACTTTTGAAATATTCAAAAATATCAAAAAGATTTTAGGTGTGTTTTAATATAAAATTTCTAAAAGCCAAAAAGATTTTATTTCTATTTTATTTTCGATCGTACGATGTTGGAGCTCGAGTCTTCGTTACCTGAAACCTGAACGAAAACCGAAACGACTAAATCTTCATAAACGGTCGAAATTTGCAAGTTTTGAAAGTTAAAACCTAAAACTGAACAATTAGTTAAACTTTCAAACTGTCGGACGGTGATTGATTGAACAATGGTCACATGTGTGTCGTTTGCTTATGATATTCCAGGCAGTTGTTATCATTACGCGTTTAGATTTCTTGCATGTGCAGATTCTAAAGGCAAGGAGAACATGGTCGATGACAAGCTTCGGAATGAAGACACGACGTGAGGGCACTCAAATGATGAAGATGATCGAGTTACCGCTGACCATCATCAACACCACAAGGATCTCAATTCATAAAGAACAAGTATTTCACGAGCATAACTCAAGGGGGAGCTTATGTTAAGGGGGAGTTTGTCAACACACTTCCTACATGAAACGGGGAGTTTGTTGGTACACTTTCTGCTTTCAAGACGTGAAGACTTTAAAGATCCTCCGACATTGAAGACTTGAAAGGACGTCAAAGACTTGAAGACACGAGGGACCTACAAGAATTGAGATCGAGACAAAGCTACAGCCAAGGGGGAGTTTGTTGGTGCACTTGTGTCTGTACTTTGTCTGTATTTTGTCATGATACGAAATGATGTCTTTGTTAGTCTTGTAAGTTTGACCAAGTCAACCATCCTCCTGGTTTGACTTGACCAAACAGTTAAGCAATGGTTGTAATATGTCTGTGTCGAAGGATGTGTCATCGAAGGATTGTTTAGATCCTTCGATGAGCTCGAAAGATGAACCTTCGATGGATGAACCTCGAAGGATATCATCCTTCGAGGTGTATATGTGATCCTTCGATAGGTTTCTGGTCGACAGATGATCTTTCGATCAGTCTGTCTGATCCTTCGACCAGACGAGCTGTGTTGGGTATAAATACCCATGTATTGTGTTCACTTCATTTTAGACACTAGAGAGACAAGGAGAGTGAGACAGACAGAAACAGAGAGAAGCATTCTGTTGAGAGCACACACACACGAGAGAGAGAGTTTGCAAAACACATTTGTAAACATTGAGCTTGTAACCGAACCTTTCATACGTATTAATACAAGTGGTGTTAATCGGTGAAGATTGTGTGTTGTGTTTGTGCTTGTTCTATCTCGGTTTGCATGCTAGCTTGGATTCCGCACTTGCTAGTGTGTTAGACATAACAAGGATTAGGTTGAACCTCAACCTCCGAGGGACCTACACATTAAAATTAAATCTCTTATGCAACCATGTCTATCAAGAGCATCATATCAAGCTAGTACACATAACAATTTGGCTTCTTTCATGTTATAAATCAAAAACCCACTTATTCAAACACATAAACCCTAACACTTCAATTGTGCTAAAATTTTCCCAAGTTTAGCAAACATGGTGATTTTAAACACATACTTGTCATGAATTCTACCATATAATCTATAATCCATTCAAGAATTGAGATTCGTGGTTTTTCTTTAGCATTCATACTTCACTAAAACAGAAAATTTAACATACCTTATGATCCCTTAAACTAAGTGATCACTAAAATTGATTGATGCACTAATTTAGACCCAAATTTGACTTCAATTTGATGATTTTAGGTTTGAGAAGGATTTCACCTTCTTTCTCTTTCTCTAGTCATTCCCAGAACACACACTTGTGTGTGTTTCATTTTAATTTTTCTTTTTAAAACTCTAAATCTCATGTTGACCATTTTAGTCCCTCATCTTTAGTTTTGTTATAAAGCCCATCATTTATTGTTTTATTAACCACTAACATATTATTAACTAGGTTAATTGTTCCTAGTTATTATACTTAGAGTTTTATTCAAGGGTATTTATATATATATGTAAACGTACAAATACATATAATCATATAATTTGATATTTTGGGGTGGGCCTGAAAATATTTCACAAAGAACATCCACTAGGGCTATATCTCCCAGGCTATTCATTATACATTATCAAAGCGAAAGACGAAAGACCTTATGGCCATGAAATCGTGTAAACTACCTCAAAAGCCTATGAAAAGAGCCAAGATAGTTTAAAGACCCTTGTAAAATTACTTTATTACCAAAAAGCTTTAAGATATTTTTTTTTTTTTTTGTCATTTTCTATGGAATCCATAAACTACAATTGATTAGGTTTTGTAATATTATTTATTTTTTATTTTTTGTTGGCATTGTTATGTGGTAACCCATGTCTAAGTGTTTGGTTCGAACAAAACGTCTTTGTTTGTTTTTTCGGTTGCTATAACAATTGTCAATACCAGTTCAATAACAATAAAGAACTAAGCTGATACTGACTGAATTCCCCTTGTGTCACCCGCAACAATGGCTAGGTTAGGGTCTGTTTAGGTCGGTTTGGCCTAAAACCATAATCATAACCGAGATGTTGGTTAATGAAAAACCATAACCATAATCAGTTGGTTATGGTGGCTATGGTTAATCGTTTTGATGGTTAGCGGTCGGTTAGGGTCTCTAACCGTGAATTTAGGCTTAGTAAAAAATAACTTAAAAATACAATTGGGCATTATTTGGGCCTAAAAGTTTGGCCTTGGTATTTTTAACCATGGCATTAAAAGATACATCTAAATCTAATAAAAACTACAATTAATGTCACATGACATTTTCTTATTTAAAGTTTCAACTAATGTCACATGGCATTTTCTTATACAAATCATTAATAATATTATTTAATAAATATCTAATTCTAATTAATGATTATTATTAATAATATTATGCTATTGATATTTATATTAATTAAATTCAAGATTGATAATTAAAAAAAATCCTAAAGTTTTTATTAAAAAGAATACTTTAACTTTTCTTTTAATGACGGTTATCTATAATTTTAAAACCTATGATTTTATTACTTTTAGAATGAATAATTATGTTTAAGTTTTTTCATATGATCTTTAATTTTCATATTCCACATTTTAGTTGTGGTTTTCGATTTATTCTTGTGTTTTACAATAATTTATGCTTAAAGTGAATACTATAAACTACTCAATTCATTCACATATTTGTGATAGGATTTTTGTTTCTATTTTAATGGAAAATGTTTGAATCTTATCTATTATTCTTTTCAGGTTGTAACGGGCTCATGTCAAAACGAGTGATTTTTTTACGGGTCAAAAGGATATGAGTCATGTTAGGCCAACGTTTCAACAACTTTTGTGCATTCAATTTTTTTATATATAGACATTTTGTAATGGTTGATGTATATTGTTAATAACTAACGAAAACATATTATCAAAAGTATGACATAGGATTTCTTTTTAATAAAACGACAGCATTCAAATACTTTTGACACATTTGGTCATTTCAGTTTTTTGTTTTTTTTTAAATAAAACATGTTACTCAGTTAAATCTTTCCGATAAAATACGACTCTAATTTATCATTTCCACTATCTTACAGAAAATGTAATTTCATTTCTATGATGTATTTAGAGATTTATAATATATAGATATATACACACAGCCCGTGTAATACGCGGGTCTATAACCTAATATAAGATATAATATTAATACTGAACATTTGAACAAAATAATATGACATAGCCCATAATTCAAACAAACGTTCCACCAATACGTTATGATAAAATTCATAAATATATACAAAGGTTCAACCATAAATTCAAATCGGTTATGTAAGTGGGTCAGTGTTATGGTTCGGGTAACCATGACTATACTGACATGCAGGTCAGTTCAGTTATGGTGGTTATGGAACAATGAAAAACCATAACCGACCCATTGGTTTTCTTGTCGGCTCGTTTTTTTCGGTTTTTTGCACACCCCTATCTTTCGCTAGCTATTTTATTATTTGTTCATTACATTATGTATATTATACATATACTTAAAAGGCTATGTCGGTGGGCTGATCCGACAAAGCCAAGTGTCGCAAGATGATTGGTCCACATTGATTTTACTACTTTTACCCCTTTAACTTTGTAAATATACCTATTTAGTCTCTCTACCTTAAATGTCTGTTTGGTATAGAGTAATGGAATGGATGAGAGAATGGAATGGACAACGAAATGAAATGGATCATTTCATTCTATTGTGAGGTTTGGTTACTCATATGTGAATAGAATGAATCATTACTTTGTACAATTTGATAACCAAAAAATACGAATTAACGAAACACAATTGTATTAAAAGCGACAAAAATATAATTGCCTCAATAATAATAATAATAATAATAATATATTAGTATAAATATTAATAACAAGACCATAAAAAAACAATAAAACAATCCTAAAATGATAAAAACCAATATAACGTATAAAAACAAAAGAAAAAAATAAAACAATTCTCAAAGTTTCGATCTCTGACTTCAAAGAAAGGCAAGAAAAACTACAGTGGTCAAAATATAAGCTTTAAAAAACCTAGTGGCGAAACTCTAAACTTAAAAAATCCCACTGGCGCAAACATGCTTTATCTTTTAATATATAAAATATAATAATAATAATAATAATAATAAAAGGAATGAAAAAAAAACACACTCGTATCAATGAATGGAAATTGTTATATTTGGAAGGAGTTACATTCCTTTGAAATGCTTCATTCCATTACCACATGATAACCAAAACATGTTTCTTTTCATTCCATCAAAATGATCTATTCCATTGCACCTTCTATTCCTTCGTACCAAACGCTACCTAACTTTCCTGGTATGCATGTTTAGTCTTTCCACTTTAGTAAAGTTTATTCCCCTTTAATTAACTTTGCTAATATACATGTCTAGTCTCTCTACTTTAACTTTGCTAATATACATCTTCAGTCTCTCTACTTTTATTCATTTTAGTACTTTTTACCCGCTAGCGCGACAAACCAAACCGACTCTAACCGAACAATATCGTGTCCAGTATTGATGTTATCAGCACCAGCATTATTTTTTGCTTTTAGTATGTCATCTTTTAGTGCTTTTCTCCGATATATATATTGACGTTTCAATGTTCTTTTTCCCATGGTTTTATGTTATCTCTTTCAGTTGCTATGCCGAGTGTCAAACCTGTACTAATAAGAGCATTCACAATCAAATCTCTTACTCCATCTCTATAATTATACTAAAAAGCACTACTTTTTATCTCTCATGTTCAATTAAATAATATTTTTTATACTTTTTTCATTATCTTTCTCTTTCCTCCACTCACAACCACTTTCAAAAAGTATTAAAATATTATAGATGTTAACACTATCTCCTTCAAATTTACTGATGGATAATAATTTTTTCTGCTTTTTCTTTCCCCTTCACTCACAACAATTTACAATCATTCTCACAAATATAAAGGTTATACTCACATACATATAGAGGATCCATTGTGAAAGCTCTTAAGCAAAATTCTGTTGCAACGTGCGAGGTAAAATTACTAGTTAAAAAAAAACTATAAAAAATGGGTAAAGGATAAAAGAAAGAGTAAATTGTCACTTTACTCTCTGAATTTTGTCTCAAATTGGTATTTTAGTCCAAATAGTTTTTTTATCTCCTCTAGGTCCCTGAGTTTTCTATTTCTTTGCCATTTTGATCACATTGTCTAACTTCGTCTAAAAACTCAGTTTTAACCAGGGGTATTTTTGACATTTTCGTTATAAACTTTTCAAATTGCCATTTTAGTCTAAATCTTATTTTATATTAAAAAATAAAAAAATAATTTTATTATTATTATTATTATTATTATTGGGACCCACTCCCACCCTCCCCTTCTTCATCAAACACACCTGTGGCGACCCATTAGCACCACCACCATCGAGTCCACCTTCACCTGCGAGAACAACCATCGAGCCCTCTAACTCCGTCACGACCAACACCACCCAACCGTCTACCATCAGATTTAATAACCCTCCACTTACCCCCTTCACATTTCCGGCGACTGAAACAACACCAACGCCACCACTACAACCGCTATCTTAGACCACCATAGCTGACAAAAAGCATCCCCAACATCTTCCCCCTACACCACTGTCGAACCTCTCAGATCCGAGCTTCTTGTTTGCTAACAATTCGGAACATCAAATTGTGATCGATGATGATTTATACAATGAATTCGTTATAAAAAACTGTTTGTATGATCACTACAATCCAGCACCATTAGCCACTGCAACCACCAACACTAGCCACCACCCTTCGCCGGAAAACCGAACAGCACTTTTTACCTAAAACCGACCACCACCCTCCTCACCTGAAACAAGTCTCAGATTTGGAGGAGAGGAATCAGATCTGGTGACTAAGGTGGGTGACATTGCTGGAGGTACGTGACGGTGGTGGGTGGTTACCGGTGGTGTTTGTGGTGGGGATTGTAGAGAGAGAAAGTAAAGGTGTGGTGATTCTATGAAGGGCATAGTGGTTGAATCCTTAGTTCCGCCGTAATGCCGCCACAGTCGTCGCCGGAGAAGGGGGTCAGCTCGACGGGTGTTAGCATCTGATCAAATACTTATGTGAATATTTATCAATTCGATTCACGTTTTGTTTTTTTCAATTTTTCGTTTCTATGAATTCTTAACTGTTTTTCAATTTGTTAGAATCGATCGAATTCGAATGGATACTCAATTTTGTTTTTCGCTAATCAATTTACGAATTTATTCATGAATATTTACTGTTAATTAGGTTTCTAATAATAGTGTAATTTGTTTGTATATATAATATACAGATGCAGATCTTTGTTAGGACGCTTACCGGAAAGACGATCACTCTAGAAGTTGAGAGCTCCAACACCATCGACAACGTCAAAGCCAAAATCCAAGACAAGGAAGGAATCCCACCGGACCAACAACGGCTTATCTTCGCCGGAAAACAACTCGAAGACGGCAGAACCTTAGCCGACTACAACATCCAAAAAGAATCCACACTTCACCTTGTCCTCCGTCTTCGTGGTGGTATGCAGATCTTCGTTAAGACGTTAAACGGAAAGACGATCACTCTTGAAGTCGAGAGCTCAGATACGATTGATAACGTAAAAGCGAAGATTCAGGATAAGGAAGGGATCCCACCGGACCAACAGAGGCTGATATTTGCCGGAAAACAGCTGGAAGATGGGCGGACGTTGGTAGATTACAACATTCAGAAGGAATCTACGCTTCATTTGGTCCTCCGTCTTCATGGCGGTATGCAGATCTTTGTTAAGACGTTAACCGGAAAGACGATCACTCTTGAAGTTGAAAGTTCGGATACAATCGACAACGTTAAGGCGAAGATTCAGGATAAGGAAGGGATCCCACCGGACCAACAGAGGCTGATCTTTGCTGGAAAACAGCTGGAAGACGGGCGGACATTGGCGGATTACAACATTCAGAAGGAATCTACGGTTCATTTGGTCCTCCGTCTTCGTGGTGGTATGCAGATCTTTGTTAAGACGTTAACCGGAAAGACGATCACTCTTGAAGTTGAAAGTTCGGATACAATCGACAACGTTAAGGCAAAGATTCAGGATAAGGAAGGGATCCCACCGGACCAACAGAGGCTGATCTTTGCTGGAAAACAGCTGGAAGACGGGCGGACATTGGCGGATTACAACATTCAGAAGGAATCCGTGTTCATGAATTGATTTAGGACTGAAATCAACCTTCAATTTGATGAATTGGATTGAGTTAGGGTTTTGGCTCCTTGGAGCCCTTCTCCTGGTCATTCACGAACACACTAGGTGTGTGTGTGTTTTTTGTTTTTGTTTTTAATAATTAATCTTTTAGGTTATCCCACCTTTGGCCCCTCAAGTTTTGTTAATTAGTAAGTAGGCTACAACCTACTTATTTTCAACAATATTTTGTCTTGTTAACTAGGTTAAACTTTCCTAGTTTAACTTAGTGAGTTCGGGATAGTCATAACCTGTTTCATTTTAAGTCCCGTTAACTCGGGCCTCTTACAAACTTTATTTCTTCCAAAAGATTTTATTCTCTTTTATTAATATTAGGCTTATTTATTTAGGTCCTAACATTTACCGGGTTGATTTTTACCATGAGAAGTTGAAAGTTCGGATACAATCGACAACGTTAAGGCGAAGATTCAGGATAAGGAAGGGATCCCACCGGACCAACAGAGGCTGGTCTTTGACCAGAAAGACTATCACGTTGGAGGTGGAGAGTTCAGATACGATTGATAATGTGAAGGCGAAGATTCAAGACAAGGAGGGTATTCCACCGGACCAGCAGAGGTTGATCTTTGCCGGTAAACAGTTGGAAGATGGTCGTACTCTTGCGGATTATAACATTCAAAAGGAATCGACCCTTCACCTTGTTTCGTGGTGGGTGTTAAGGATCTTAAGTTGGTGTTTCTTTGTTTTGGAATTGTGTTGAATTGATGTTTAGTGTGGTTTGAAGGGTTGATGTTTAGTGTCATGGAATGAACAGTACATTGTGAATAAATATAATTTTTGACCCATTATCCTACCCCCCCCCCCCCTATATTTAGTCACCTTTAGGGTTTAATAAGCATCCAAACAAAATCGTATGCAAGATAGACTTTCTCTTGTCGAAACCCATACTCCCATACGGGTGGCAGAGTGGTGAGCGTTAAACGTTTAATCTCACTATCTGCAAACCCTTTGGGGCGTGCTTAAGAAGAAAAGTGTCACTTGATCAATGTAACCAATGTCTATAATCATTCAAAAAACATTACAAAAGACCACAAATGTTAAACCTCAAAACTGGCATCCACAAATTAACAAGACTCCCCAGTCTCCATCAAGAACAAAGCTAATGGTTTCATCATTGAAATAGTTGACTATTTATTTAATAAAAAAGGAATACCACATCTATGAATTATACATAAAAGAAACCCGCCCATTGCTAAAACAAGTAATGTACCTTCGATCATAATTACTCCGCGTCAGTTAAATCCTCCTCCATCAGAATCATCAAGTGGTTTGAAACCATTATACATTCGGTGAATTAGAGCCTAAGGATTTCATTCGATTAGCAAATTAGAGTAAATCGTAAAAACAACCTAAGCAAGCAAGCTCACCTTGGTCGCCGCCTCATCCGTGACCTTCCATAAATCTACACATTCAGCTGAAGATATAATAAAAATGGTAAGTTACTAGCTAGCTAGATAGACTTATACAAAGAGACATACAGATTTAATACGTTTACCTTCATCCTGCGCCCATTCCTCCTCGAATTCATCAAAGTAGGAATTTTGGATTTGTTTCCTTGTTCGGATACATTTATCATGATCATGTAAGGCCCATAACCTCCACATATTAACGATGCGTTCTTTCTCCTTATCACCTGTATGGTTGATTGGTTGGTTAATTTCAGAACAATACATGCATACATACATATATATAGGATTAGGTTTCAACAGTGAACACTAGTGTATTAAATTATAGAGGTTCTACTGTACATACATATACCCTGACCAAGTGAATTCTCGGACGGTTGTTTCTCATTACTTGTGCCACAATTGTTGGATGGTTGTTTCCCGTTACCACCTGTATGGTTGATTATCTTCAGAAGTTACATATAGTTAAAATCAAGAAAGAATGTTAAACAACATACATGCATGCATGCATACACTGACCAAGTGATTTTCTGCCCTTTAGTTTCTTTGTAAGGAACAATCTACTACGTGAAAGACACATACTAACAGGTGATTTTATACACTTGCCCTTCTTACCTGCATGGTTATATATTTTCAAAACATACATATAATCATAACAGAAAAATTTTACAATCATAACTAATTAACAAGCATCAAGAAAGAATATACAATACCTTGACCAACCAAGTGATTTCTTGGATGGTTTCCCATTATTAATTACCTGTAACTAGCAAAAGGCTAATTTCAAAAAACAAACATACATACATACAAACAGTCATAATTAATTGATTAAATCGGCTAGTAAATTTTACCTAAAAGGGTTTTCGCAGAATGTGATGTACACAAAATTAGGGTTTTGGGAGATTAATATCGATGATGATCTGGAAATAAAAGTTGGTAAATGGGTTATCGTGTGGTTGGTACCACTATACAAAGCCCAAAATTTATTAATTAATTGATTAAAGAGTAAATTACAAAAATCGTCCTTTATGTTCAAATCAAATTGCAAATTATGTCCATTATCTTCAAAACATGCAAAAAAACGTACTCGATATTTGCAAAACCTTGCATGTTATGTTTTTTAGCCCTAACTAAGTTAATTTTAATGGTTAACTTTTACCAAGTAGACACCATGTAAGGGCAAATTAGTCTTTTTACCATATGTATTTATATAATTTTAAAATCAATCTGACCAGATCTCTCCCTCCTCCCCCATCTCTCTCTCTCTCTCACATACCACTATCACTAACACCATCTACACACCATCACCACCGCAACTCTACCACCATCAACCACCGTACCTCCATCATCAACCACCGCACCTCGAATACTGCTGCAAAACCCCCCACAACCTGTGGCCGACCACCGCTGCACAAACCCAACCACCGCACCTCCACCATCACCACCGCACCTCCACCACAGCACCTTCACTCCCGTTACACAACCCCCACCAACGACAGCCGACCACCGCTGCACAAACCCCACCACCGCCCAACCCCCAACCCACATATTCAGATATGAATATGTACAGATCTGAACACCGCCACTAAATCAAGATGCCACCACTGCTCCCAAACAAACCCCTAATCTGGATTCAAACTACAAACCCCCAATTCAAACACAACAAAAAACTTCGGCCCCCGCAGATTCACTCACCACTAACACAACCCCACAGAGAGAACGACGAGTGGCTAACGGGATTTCGAGCTCAGGCGGCCGCCCCGTTTGCTGAATCAGGGTGGATTAACAACGGTTGTGGTTGTAGTGGTGGCGATGACGGGGCCTGGTTCAATAGGGTGGTGGTGGTGCTTGTACTGTTGATGGTTGGGCGGGTGGTTGGGTGGTGGTGCTGCTTGTAGTGGTGGCGGCTAGATGGTGGTTGTGCTTGTAGTGGTGGCGGCTGAGAGAGAGAGAGAGGAAAAGCAGGAATGTATTTTTAGAGAGAGAAAGGGTTTGGTGAGATGGTTGGGTTTTATTTATTTTTTAAAATAAAAATATTTATTAAATTTCATTAAAATTGGATAAAAAAGTCTAATTTTCCCTTATATGGGGTCCACTTGGTCAAACTTAACCATTAAAATTAACTTAGTTCGGGCTAAAGGATATAACGTGCAAGGTTTTGCAAACATCGAGTACGTTTTTCGCATGTTTTGAAGATAAATGACATAGTTTGTAATTTGGTGCGAACATAAAGGACGGGTTTTTTTTTAATTTTACTCTTGATTAAATCGATTATGATAACTTTACGTAATGGTAACCAACTAACCAAGTCTATTCTACTAAAGTCACTTAGGGAGTGTTTGGTATGCAGGAATAGGAGACGGAATGGAATGGAGCATACGAAAGAATGAAGAAATGGGTGTTTGGTTGGTCAATGGAATAGAATCACCCATTACATAATGCATTTCATTCCCTCAAAATCATTTCATCCACCCACCATGTTTTTTTTCATTCCATCCCCTTTTACACTATTCATTAACAACACCGCCGTTGCCATCACCACCTGTAGCCTATGCCCCCCGTAAGTGGGTCCCACCAATCTCCGCCACCTGCAACCCAACACCGCTACCACCATCCACCGCCTCCGCCAGCCACCCCGATGGCCACCACCCGTCGCCACCCACTACTGCCTCTGCTGCCACAAACCACAATCGACGCCCACCACTATCGCCGCCATCACCGCTACTCGTCGTTGCCGCCGCCACCCACCACATCCAGCACAACCACCGCCGTCGTCACCCATCGCCGCCGCTACCCACCACCGTCACCACCACCCACCACCGACGTCCACTGCTACCGCCACCCGCAACCCGTCACCACCGCCACCCGCCTGCCGCCGTTGCCACCCACCGCTGCCTCTGTTGCCACCATCCACCAGCGATATGTAACATCCCACATTGGTTATGAAGGGGAACGAAAGCTTCCTTATAAGGGGCTTGATACCTTCACCATCATGATGCGTTTTAAATCCGTGAGGCGATGGTGGTTCGTCACGGCAGTAGCGGACAATATCATGGTGCGGTTACGCTGGGCTGTTACACGATAACCACCCATCAACGCTACCACTCGCCACTGCCACCTATCACCACCCACAATCACCGCCACCGACCACCACCACCACCACTCACCATCAATTTTATTCCTTCTTCTTTTCTTACCTACTAAACAATACACGGTAATAATTCATTTCATTCTCACATGATAGCCAAACAAGACAATGAATGGTAATGATCCATTGCACTCCCTTGCCTATTCAATTCACTTGTTCATTCCATTATCCCATACCAAACAGACCCTTAAGCTTTTTTTTTTCTACCCTAAAGTCACCCAACTTTTATTTGATGTCCCAATGTTAGGTAATTGGTAACTATCAAGTTAACAAATGATGACGTGTCAAATTTTCTTTTAGGTCTTAATGATTATGTAGGTTATATAAACAACACTTTGATAACATGTAACAAGTTTTCTCATTCACTATTTACACAACATTTTTGCAAACAGATAAAAGAACAGGTTCGATTGCGATTTAACGGCTACACGATTAATGCACAGTTGTTTTACAACTGCTTCTTCCATACATTGTGTAACAAGATACCAAATCCTTGGATAGAGCCGGAATAATTAAGCATTTGTCATTATAATTTCGAATAGTTGAATACTTTACATGTAGTTCAATAGTTAAAATCTGATTTTCTTGGGTTCCAAGTACGTCCATGTCAACAAATTGCTTCAAAACGGATGAACAAACTAATGAAACTGATTGTAATCGATTGTGGGTCAAACCGATTCTAATGAAATCAATTCTTGTGAAATCGAACGAACTCCTGGAATCGAGTCTGATGACCAAAAACCAATTCCGGTTATTGACCCACCATTTAACCATCATGGTGTGGTTTAACTAAGATGGTCAGTCCAACTGGTCGGAGGTGGGAAGGTTTACCCATTTTGTGAGGTTCCTGCCCGTGTTTGACGCCGGGCCATTGGATAACTCCTGGAAAGCGGTTGCCTCTTTAGGGCCCACTATGGATCGAACGGGGCTTGTGTGGGATTCCTTCTGTCACGGCCCCCGACCCCACCCTAGGCGGGAGCCGTGGGCAAACACGAGTGGTATATATATATAAAGGGTTAGGGTAAAATGAAAGCTTATACGAGTTGTGAAAACAGTGAATAGAATCTTCTTAGAAACTTGTGAAATTGCTGAGTTGTTTGTGGAACTACAATCCTTTATGTGTAAGAGTCATACCGTCTTCTTCAATTTGTAAATTGATAATGATCCATTTTAATACTAAAATTTACCTATAAATTTTACTGGGCATGATAAATATAAATTTACCCTATCAATAACTTTGCTATTTTGTTGGATTTTACTAAGCATGATAAATATAATTTTTGACCCATTATCCAACCCCCGTATATTTAGTCACCTTTAGGGTTTAACAAGCATCCAAACAAAATCGTAGACTTTCGCTTGTCGAAACCCATACTCCCATACGGGTGGCAGAGTGGTGAGCGTTAAACGTTTAATCTCACTATCTGCAAACCCTTTGGGGGGCTTGCTTAAGAAGAAAAGTGTCACCTGATCAATGCAACCAATGTCTATAATCATTCAAACAACATTACAAAAGACCACAAATGTTAAACCTCAAAACTGGCATCCACAAATTAACAAGAATCCCTCGTCTCCGTCAAGAACAAAGCTAATGGTAAATGTGTCCCCCTACATACATAAAAAAAGAAACCCGCCCGCTGCTAAAATAAGTAACATACCTCCGATCATAATTAATCCGAGTCAGTTGAATCCCCCTCCGTCTCAGAATTATCAGATGGAACGTAATTAAACCATCGGTTAATTAGAGCCTAATTAAGAATTTCATTCGATTAGCAAACTAGTGTACGTAAATAGTAAAAACAACCACCTAAGCAAGCTCACCCTGGTCGCTGCCCGATCCTCGGCTGTCGAAACATCTACAATTTTAGCTGAAGATATAATAAAAATGGTAAGACGTTACTAGCTAGCTAAGCTAGATAGATAGACAGATACAAAGAGAGAGATGTATTAAATACGTTTACCTTCATCACGCGCCATTCGCTCCAGGATTCGATTATAGTAGGAGTCGAGCTTTTGTTCCCGTGAGAGGGTACGCCTACACCGATCATGATTATGAAAGACCGATGACCTCCACATATTAATGATGTATTCATGACTCACACCACTACTGTCACCATTGTTGGATGGTTCTTTCTCCTTATTACCTGTATGTATATATGGTTGGTTAATTTCCGAACATACATACATGCATACATACATACATACATACATACATACATACATACATACATATACTGACCAGGTGGTGATTTTGTGGCCTTGCGCTTGTTTGTAATGAACAATCTGGTACGCGAAAGACGCATACCACCTGCAGCCAGGCCAGGTGGTGATCCTCTGCCCCTGCTGCCCTTCTTGCCTGCATGCATTTTAGGGTTTTGCCAATTGATCGATCAATCTGGAAATAAATATGAATGTTGGTAAATGGGCTTTCGGGCTGGCTGGTTAACAGTAAATGGACTGTCCGAATTTTCAATTTTCTCTTTTAACTCATTATATTATGATCGCACTTTTATTTTTCGCTCGATATTATCGTTAAAGAGTAAATGGACCATCCGAATTTCCTCGTATGGATCACTTAACGACTTTTGGGCTCGTAAGATTTTATTTATTTAAAGGATTTAGAAGACCGGTAAATTGTTTTAAATGTAACTTTGAGATGAAACGCGCTGAAACTAGAAATCTATAGCTTTGGTAACAAGGGATCGTTTGGAGGCTAAACGGGAGCGACACATCGCATTGAGATACTCGTTGTGCATTGTTCGGTTGGTTGGATTATTATCCTCAACCAAAATCGAGCCCATTGCTTCTTGATTTGAATAAAGTAGGAATTGAGCTTTTGTTTCCTTGCTAGGATACATTTATCATGATCATGCAAGGCTCATGACCTCCACATATTAATGTGCGTTCTTTCTCCTTATCACCTCTATGGTTCTCCGGTTTTGATCTCTTCATCGTCCAAAAACGTCTTGATACCGGCATTCAAAAGGGCGTTGTAGAGGTGATCGGTGAAACGATTACGAGTGTCAGTACTTCTAAAACTTAAAAATACGTCATATGTATGGTTATCATCATCAGTTGATGAGGATTCTGGTAAAAGTTCAACCATTATGGATATAAAATTTTGGAAGGAAGCTTTGAGTCAAGAAATGAGCAGGGATTAGGTGTGGAAGAAGCCATGTGAATTATGTAAGGTTTTATAGAAATAAAGTCCAAGTCCACCACTACTTTTGAAATGGGACCTACTGGAAACTACCTCGAAAGACTATCAGTAATTCTGAATAAGTAAAGAAAGATTTAAATAGGGAGCAATGTAAGTCGTCTGTGTGTGTGGTATATAATAAAGAAAAGAGCCGAAGTAAAGTTGCTTCAAAACTTCTGGTGTTATTCATCGTAATTTCCAGTTTGATACGGTTATTTTTCCAAACGAGGTTTGAGAGTCAAAAGTTTGTAAGACATACTTACTTTTTTATTTATTTAATATAGAAAACTTATTTTTTTTAATAAAACTTTGCTAAAACGATTAATATTGTATAAATGTTTTTAAAAAAATAAAAAATGCCCTTTATATACGCTGCGTATAGGCCTATACGGAACGTATATAAAGGGTCAAAAAGACAATTTTACCCCTGGTTTGGGCTGCGTATCGCCCCCAATCCATAGGTAAAATGTCTTTTTACCAAACTTGCCCCATATATACGTAACGCCCTGCTACTTCATACTTTCCACCAAGTCCACTTCCACCCGCGAGAACAACCATCGAGCCAACATATGCCCCCTACACCACTGGAACAACACCAACGCCACCACTACAACCACTATCTTAGACCACCATTACCACCATAGCTGACAACCATTACCACCACCAATAACCCAAAACCAATCTGACAACCAAACCCAACATATGCCCCCTACACTAGCCACCACCCTTCGCTGGAAAACCGACCACTATCCTCCTCACCTGAAACAAGTCTCAGATTTGGAGGAGAGGAATCAGATCTGGTGACTAAGGTGGGTGACATTGCTGGAGGTAGGTGACGGTGGTGGATGGTTACCGATGGTGTTTGTGGTGGGGATTGTAGAGAGAGAAAGTAGAAGTGTGGTGTTTCTGTGAAGGGCGTAGTGGTTGAATCCTTAGTTCCGCCGTAACACCGCCACTGTCGTCGCCAGAGAAGGGGGTCAGCTCGACGGGTGTGGAGGGTTCGTCTTGGTGTGGATGACTACTTGTAACGGATGGCTCGTACAGGTTCAATGGAGGTTTGAAGATAATTGACAAATGATTCTGGGGGTGGTGAGTGGTCTGTGTTTATCATCTGCAAAGAGTGAGGGGCTGTTTGGCTAAGCTTATTTTGGGCTACTTATAACTTATTTGAAAAGCAAATAAGTCATAATGGAATGAGTTATTTATTTATTCCTCTCACATTAACCCAAACACCTTTTAACTTTTCAAAAAGTCAATAAATAAATAAGTCACTAAAATAAGCTTAGCCAAACAGCCCATGAGAAAGAGATAAGCGGGAAGAGAGAGAATGGGGTGGGGTGAGGGTGGGGAATAGATTTTATAATTATTATTTTTGTTTTTAATTAAAAATGAAAAGAAAATAAAAGAATTAGTGAAAGGTCAAATTTGCCCTTCATCTAACGTTGATTTTTAGATGGAGTTAGTGAGCTAGATTAAAATGGCAACAAATGAGAAAAGTTAGGAACGAAAAGAGAAAAAAAACCATTTGAACTAAAATAATTAATGACAATTTAGTAGAAACCTCATATTCTAAATGACATTTACTCAAAAGAAAGGTCACCATTTTTTACAAGGGTCGAGAAGATTCGAGGCCTTGGCGTGCGGCAACAAAGAAGCCCGTTGAAGACTTCCAATATTTGGCCTATAAATGAAACCCTAATTCCACCCCCTTTTCTTCACAATTACGATTTCATCTTCTCTCCAAGAATTCTCAAGGTATTTGCTTTTAGATCTTCTTGTTCCTGATGAATATTCTATTCAATTAGGCCTTTAATTTCTTTGTTTCCATCGACCAGTTGTGTTTATGTTTTGCTAATCAGTTTATGAATTATGTAATCTGGCCTTTGGACACGCCTTTGATCCTCTGATCAAATACTTTATCAATTCGATTCACGTTGTGTTTTTTCAATTTTTCATTTCTATGAATTCTTAACTGTTTTTCAATTTGTTAGAATCGATCGAATTCGAATGGATACTCAATTTTGTTTTTCGCTAATCAATTTACGAATTTATTCATGAATATTTACTGTTAATTAGGTTTCTAATAATAGTGTAATTTGTTTGTATATAATATACAGATATTTACTGTTAATTAGGTTTCTAATACTGTAATTTGTTTGTATTTAATATACATATATTTATTGTTAATTAGGTTTCTAAGAGATATTTACTGTTAATTAGGTTTCTAATAATACTGTAATTTGTTTGTATATGATATACAGATGCAGATCTTCGTTAAGACGCTTACCGGAAAGACGATCACTCTGGAAGTTGAGAGCTCCGATACCATTGACAACGTCAAAGCCAAAATTCAAGACAAGGAAGGAATCCCACCGGACCAACAACGCCTTATCTTTGCTGGAAAACAACTCGAAGACGGCAGAACCTTAGCTGACTACAACATCCAAAAAGAATCCACACTTCACCTTGTTCTCCGTCTTCGTGGTGGTATGCAGATCTTCGTTAAGACGTTAACCGGAAAGACGATTACTCTTGAAGTCGAGAGCTCAGATACAATTGATAACGTAAAAGCGAAGATTCAGGATAAGGAAGGGATCCCACCAGACCAACAGAGGCTCATCTTTGCCGGAAAACAGCTGGAAGACGGGCGGACATTGGCGGATTACAACATTCAGAAGGAATCTACGCTTCACTTGGTCCTCCGTCTTCGTGGTGGCATGCAGATCTTTGTTAAGACGTTGACCGGAAAGACAATCACTCTAGAAGTTGAAAGTTCGGATACAATCGACAATGTTAAGGCGAAGATTCAGGATAAGGAAGGGATCCCACCAGATCAACAGAGGCTGATCTTTGCCGGAAAACAGCTGGAAGACGGGCGGACATTGGCGGATTACAACATTCAGAAGGAATCTACGCTTCATTTGGTCCTCCGTCTTCGTGGTGGTATGCAGATCTTTGTTAAGACGTTGACAGGAAAGACTATCACGTTGGAGGTGGAGAGTTCGGATACGATTGATAACGTGAAGGCGAAGATTCAAGACAAAGAGGGTATTCCACCGGACCAGCAGAGGTTGATCTTTGCCGGTAAACAGTTGGAAGATGGTCGTACTCTTGCGGATTATAACATTCAAAAGGAATCGACCCTTCACCTTGTTCTTCGTCTTCGTGGTGGGTATTAATGATCTTAAGTTGGTGTTTCTTTGTTTTGGAATTGTGTTGAATTGATGTTTAGTGTGGTTTTAAGGGTTGATGTTTAGTGTGGTTTTAAGGGTTGATGTTTAGTGTCATGGAATGAAACAGTACGTTGTGAATAATTTTACTCTTTGGTTAACATGCATGATAAATATACTTTTTGACCCATTATCCAACCCACGTATATTTAGTCACCTTTAGGGTTTAACAAGCATCCAAACAAAATCGTATGCAAGATAGACTTTCGCTTGTCGAGACCCATACTCCCATACGGGTGGCAGAGTGGTGAGCGTTAAACGTATAATCTCACTATCTGCAAACCCTTTGGGGGGCTTGCTTAAGAAGAAAAGTGTCACTTGATCAATGCAACCAATGTCTATAATCATTCAAACAACATTACAAAAGACCACAAATGCATCCACAAATTAACAAGACTCCCCAGTCATCATCAAGAACAAAGCTAATGGTTTCATCATTGAAATAGTTGACTATTTATTTAAAAAAAAAAGGAATACCACATCTATGAATTATACATAAAAGAAACCCGCCCATTGCTAAAACAAGTAATGTACCTTCAATCATAATTAATCCGCATCAGTTAAATCCTCCTCCATCTTTAGAATCATCAAGTGGTTTGAAACCATTATACATTCGGTTAATTAGAGCCTAAGAATTTCATTCGATTAGCAAACTAGAGTAAATCGTAAAAACAACCTAAGCAAGCTCACCTTGGTCGCCGCCTCATCCGTGACCTTCCATAAATCTACACATTCAGCTGAAGATATAATAAAAATGGTAAGTTACTAGATAGACAGATAGACAGATACAAAGAGACAGACAGATTTAATACGTTTATTACCTTCATCCTGCGCCCATTCCTCCTCGAATTCATCAAAGTAGGAATTTTGGATTTGTTTCCTTGTTCGGATACATTTATCATGATCATGTAAGGCCCATAACCTCCACATATTAAAGAGGCGTTCTTTCTCCTTATAACCTGTATGGTTGGTTAATTTCAGAACAATGCATGAATCATACACTTAACATCAACAACAAACATACATACATATACCCTGACCAAGTGAAATATCGGATGGTTGTTTCTCACTACTTGTGCCGCAATGGTTGGATGGTTGTTTCCCATTGCCACCTGTATGTATGTATGGTTGATTAATTTCAGAATATAAAGGAAAGAACGATAACAACATACATACTGACCAGGTGGTGATTTTCTGGCCTTGCGCTTGTTTGTAATGAACAATCTGGTACGCGAAAGACGCATACCACCTGCAGCCAGGCCAGGTGTTGATCCTCTGCCCCTGCTGCCCTTCTTACCTGCATGCATGCATGGTTATTTTCAAAGCATAACAAACAAATTTCAAAATATCAAAACATACCCTGCTGATGACCAAGTGGCTTCCTGCATGGTTTCCCTTTAGTTTTGCCTGTATGTAACCAACAAGGGTTAATTTCAAAATACACACACATAAATACATACATAACACAACACTAAAAGCCAAAAAAAAAAAAAAAAAGACATACCAATACCATCATCAATCTGCGAAGGACTCATTACTGCACAACATTAGGGTTTTGCCAATTGATCGATCAATCTGGAAATAAATATGAATAATGTTGGTAAATGGGCTATCGGGCTGGCTGGTTAAGAGTAAATGGACTATCCGAATTTCAATTTTCTCTTTTACCTCATTATGATCGCAATTTTATTTTTCTCTCGATATTATAGTTAAAGAGTCCGTATGGATCACTTAACGACTTTTGGGCTCCTTAGATTTTGAGTTAAATGTCATTTTAGTCCTTGTGGTTTGTGTCATTTTGCCAGTTTAGTCCAAAGCAGGGACGGAACTAAAGGTATGTGAGCCGTAGCACGGGCTACGGCTGAAGTCCGTATGCGTAGTGTATTTTTTATATATTTTTTTGGGTTTTATACAAAAGATGCCCCTAAAATAATACAAGGATACCCCTAACCAACCCAAACTTATAAAATAAGGGAGCCCGATTGAAACAATGACTCAATTGATTAGATAAGCCCAACTGATTATATTAACCCAAAAAAACACAGAAATACGTATGGCGGCATTCTTTCTTATCGTCGCTTAGGTTCTAGAAGAAAACCAAACGTCGCTGGTCATCCTTTACGCATTGGTCTCCTGTTTTGCTGCTGCCAATAACACCGGTTCGATAAAAGAATCCACAACTCTGTTGTTTGCTGCTGCGATAACACTGGTTCCGGTCGTTCAGCCCCTGCTTAGGTATTTGTTTTTTAAAGTAAAAGACGACGATGTGATTAAACGATCTCAACCTATGAAAAAAAAGGACAAATTTATTAGGCACTTATTTTACTTTATTTATTTATTGTCTTTTTTTTAATAATTTAATTATTATCGTTTTTTTAATATTGTTGCTTACACGGTAAAAAAAAATTTGGGGATACCCCTGATTTAATAGGCTAGTTCCGCCACTAGTCCAAAAGTTTCACTTTTTACATGTGGGTCCAAAAAGGTTTCACCATTGCCATTTTAGTCCATTGGGTTAACTTTATCCATTTTTTCTGTCAACGAGAAGAGTAATTCGGTCATTTTATATGTAATTCTATTAACTAGAAAGGTAATTGGGCCATATAAAATGACCGAATTGGCCTTTTCATTAACAGAAAAAATGGATGAAGTTAGTCCAGTGGACTAAAATGGCAACAGTGAAACCTTTTTGGACTCACAGGCGAAAAATGAAACCTTTGGACTAAACTGACAAAATGGCCCAAACTACAGGGACTAAAATGACATTTAACTCTAAGATTTTATTTAAAGGATTTAGAAGACCCGTAGATTGTTTTAAATGCAACTTTGAGACGAAACACGCTGAAACTAGAAACCTATAGCTTTGGGAACAAGGGATCGTTTGTAGGCTAGAGTAGAGATGTAAAAAAAATCCATTTTAAAACCTAAAGATCCAAAAATCAAAAGGCCGGAGCCTGGGATCTAAGTTAGGATCTTGGAGAAGGATCAAGGACCTGAACCTGCAAAAGAGAAAACCGTTAGGCTCGCCGTAGAGATGGGAGGGCCCCTCTGCGACCACCCTCCGGCGTGAGTATAAGTATTTGATAGAGAGAGAAAGTAGGACGAAGGTTCAGGAAATCGTACTTGGCTTGTACTTGGATGTCACAACCCCCGATCCCTTCTTCCCGGGAACGGGCGGCCGTGAACCAGTTTCAGTGGTATCGGTTATTTAATCATTTTGGCAGCGGAAATTTCATCACGACCGTAGTTAGGAAATATGTTATCAGAGTAAAATCACCATATTTTATATTAAATAAACACATGGATAGAATCCGCAGACTGACGGGCAAAGCGAGCGGACGATACAGACTTTGGAAGACATGCTGAGAGCGTGTGTTATGGATTTGGGTGGTAGTTGGGATAAACATTTGCCTTTGGTCGAATTTTTCATACAACAACAGCTACCACACCAGTATTGGAGTCGCGCCATTTGAAGCCCTTTACGGACGCAAGTGCCGATCACCCCTATGCTGGGCTGACGCAGGTGATAGGCAGCTTGTTGGTCCCGAAATCGTCCAAGAGACGACAGACAAGATTGCGCAGATTCGAAAACGCATCGAAGCAGCTCGCCACAGACAGAAAGCCTACGCAGATCCAAACCGGAAACACTTGGAATTCCAAATTGGAGAAATGGTTTTATTGAAAGTTTCACCCTGGAAGGGTGTGGCACGCTTCGGAAAGCGTGGAAAGTTAAATCCGCGCTACATTGGTCCTTTCAGAATTTTGGAAAGAATAGGGCTAGTAGCATACAAGCTGGACTTACCTGCTGAACTCCATTCAGTTCACGATACATTTCATGTATCCAACCTGAAGAAAAGTCCAACTCAAGATACCATTGCCATTCCCACCGACGAGATTCATGTTGACGACACGCTCCATTTCGTTGAAGAACCGGTTGAGGTTACGGATTGGAAAGTAAACAAGACCCGCCGGAGCAGTGTCAAGCTCGTCAAAGTTCGTTGGAATGCCAGACATGGTCCTGAATACACCTGGGAGCGTGAGGACCAGATGAAAGAGAAATACCCCCACCTATTTCCTAAGAACCCTGCATCTACAAGCAGAACTTAAAATTTTGGGACGAAATTTTTCTAACGGGGGGAGAATGTGACAACCCTCACTAAACCAGGTATCCGTACGACTTAATTAATAATTAATTACTGCTTAATTACTGTGCTTGTTTGAAATTACTGATGAACTGCTACTTGATTTCTGATACATGCATATACCTGCATCATACTTTACTTACCGTCACTACATTATTTACATGCTGAACCTTAGTGACAAACATGATGCACAAAAAGCACAGTAGCACTATAAACGGATAACCTATTGAACATGCTGATAAAGCCAGCATCTGGCAGACACTGCCTCTAAGGCCTGTATGAGCCAGAAATATTTTACTACACTAGTGATGAGTGTAGGGATACAAGGTTGTAGAACTGCGTCTCTAGGAATAAGTTACAATGACTGGATGTGCCTAAAACGTGCTCTAAGCACAAAAACTCAGCACTTTAATGAACAATCCAGCTTTTAGCTAACTAATAAAGTGCCAAAACATGAGAAAAATGTTACTAGACACTTTCCAAAGTGTCAGGAATAAGTTGTGTCACTAAAAGTAATAATAACGACACTTTAAAGCTTTGTTAAGCACTTTAACGGATCTCTATCCAACCGAACAACCGGACTTTACCCGGAACATGAAAATATTGCTAATAACATTATTTTTCTTTTTCTGAGCCAGTTAGGGTCCCTGAATACCCTAACCCATGCCATAACGCATGACACACTACTAACCGGGTTAATCACTTAACTTAACTAGATTAACCTAACTAATACTTAGTGTTTAGTTGAAATGGAACCGGATTACCCCCCCCCCCCCACCCTAACCGAACCGTCCCCTTGGGGGACACCCTTGTCCTATTTGTTGATTATAATATTAAGTGTGCTTAATATCTAGATAACACATTATCCAATGGTTAATACTCATGCTAATTATCTATAAGATCATCATATGGCACAACATAACATTCACAACACTTGAACACTCCCCCTCTCTCTCTCAAAGGCTTCGGCCGAACACCCCCTCTACATCCATCATATTTTCGGTTTTGATCATCTCATTCCAAGATCACACAAGTGTTAAGGATCACCTACAAGGAAGCTTGGTGCATTCGGAACTCGAAGGACCTCACTCTATTGCTTTTATCCTCTCATTTTGCGCTTAGATTCTTCCCTAGCCTCGAGCTAGTAGTAAGTTGCTATAATCACCCTCTCGAACTATTTTGAAGTGGTTAAAAGGATATGTAACGGTTAAAAGTCGCAAACATGCAAGATGAAGCATAAAAGTCTACTAAAAACACTAAAAGTGATGGTTAAAAGCTCATATGTTGTGTAAATCTTGTAGTAATTGATTTGTGTGATTATTTGGACCCGATCTATGTTGTGGTAGCTCGGATCGTCATTTAACCCGGGTTGGTCATGATCATGGATCATGACATAAGGTTGTTTTGGAAGTAACAAGGGTTAAAGGATGAAACTCTACCACACACGAATCATGAACTTGTGTAAAAGCGATTTAGCTTGTGAAATAGTGTTTAAAACTAGTAGATCTACGTATCTACAAGCGGTATTTTCAAAGAACCAAGTATCAAAGAAATCATGTTTTCTAAAGACGGATCTTACACTAACACGAATGATTTTTAGAACACACAAGTGTGTAAACACTTGTGTAGCACACACCTTCGACAAAATAACTATTTTTGAAAAAGATGACGAGAAGTTGTAAAGATGGAATTTCTTTAAAAACGGGGTTTTTACGAAACCGGATTGATTTATATAAAGATCCACTAAAAGTAATGGAATTTACTTTATATTCTTGGATAAAACGCAAGTTCATGTAATTTATGCGATATACATATTTATTTACTAGTTTGTTGTTTTGGACATTGTTTTGATTGAATGAAAAGAATGTTGGTTTGATTTATGAAAGAAAATGATACGCTTAAAAGCGTGGCCACCTCCAGTTACAGAGGAAACTCTGGCAAAATTTTTCTAAAAACCTAACACTTAGAATTATTTTCACTATAAGTGTTAGAAATACTTTTCGACTTGTTTTCAAATTATAGATTTCGCCCCGACTTTATTTACAAAACATCGGAGGTGGGATTTCACAAAATAAAACTTGGTAAATATATATTTAGTATATATTTTTCATAAAGTCACTTGATATGTGTTTATGATTATTTTGTGAAAATACTAGTATTATTTTTAGGGTAAAAATAATACTAACAAATGATAATGGATCCAAAATAATACGAACGTCTCTACGATAAATATATAAGTTACACCGGTAATTATTATTACCACTCGATCATTAAAACGTAACTTACGCATTTTAAGAAAATATGGCTGAACGCGTAATTTTGACAAAGTATTATTCTGGGAAAATCATATGAGTTAAAATATAATATTTATGAGGAAAATAATTATATTTTGGAGTTAGAAATAAAATATATTTTAAGTGAGACTTAATAATATATTTCGAACACACATGTATTAAATCCCCCATCCTTGGGAAGGAAAATGACTATCAAGTATATACAGAATGAAAGCACGAAATAGTTGTCTAACTATTTCCCAAAAACTTAAACCATAAAGCTAAGGCACGGCCATCCGTCTAATGGAATTAGTACGTGTAGGTCGTCACACAGCTGCTTGATCAGGAGACATACTTGGTAGAGACGCACCACTGTGAGTTCATGTCCCCCTTTTCTCTTAACTGTTTTCAGTTTTCTAAACTGCGGGGGTGAAATACATGTTACTATGATTACGAGTACTTCATACATGGTATGGTTAGCATAAGGAGGGTTACTACTTAGATCATGTGAGTGGGTAGGCGGGAACTGGAGGCCATTAATCCTCATTGTAGGACCAAGGGACGTAAGCGGTAGATCTATCTGGGTGTAGCGAGCCCAGCCCCAGGCCCAAACAGAACGGACCTCGGGGTGACTTTGTACCCAACGCTAAATCTGCTAGGTTTGAGTCTTCCTACTTGCACTTCACACATATCAATGGCCTTGCAAACCATTGGTGATCTCTTTTTCCTTATTTGTTACATACCAGAATTTTCATATCTACAAAGGTTTATTTACTCACTTACACATGAACTCGCTCAACATTATTGTTGATTTTTCAACTTACATGTATTTCAGGGAATTAAAGGATCTGGCGCGGTATGACACGTTTTCCCGCTGCACTAGTTACGAGGTCATCCGGGTTTGGGGAATGTGACTCTTTCCTGGACAAGTCACAGTCCTTAAACTGTGTTTATATCATGTTGATGTTTGTGTTTGTTGAACAATGTCGTTAGGATGTGTTTCCGTTGAGACAATGTTGTTGTATTTGGTTTTTAAAACTTAATTAAATGGATGATCTTGCATGGTTTTATTTCATATAGCTTTGTTATGGTTAAGCTATGGTATTAAGAAGTCACACCAAATTAACCACGCTTCCGCAAAGCCAGGGTGTGACAGCTTGGTATCAGATCTCTGATCATAGCGAACTAGGATTCCTTCTCGAGTCTAGACTATGATCACTAGGGCTCTCACGAAAACATTTTTACTGCATACCACTTAAGTCCAGATCCAAAACGTTTTTACAAACAAATGTTGAGCACATTTTATTTATTATTTATAGGCTCAGTCTTGGAGGCTGAGGCTCGGTCTTGGAGGCCGAGGCTCGGTCTGGGAGATCGAGGTAGTTGGCTAGTGAGACTAGGAAGAGCAGTCTAAGAGGCTGGGAGAATTTGGCTAGTGAGACTAGGAAGAGCAGTCTAAGAGGCTGGGAGAATTTGGCTAGTGAGACTAGGAGTATCAGTCTAGGAGACTGGGAGGCTAGTGGGACTAGGAGAATTATTTGAATACTTACTTGGTGACTTATGTGATTAATTGATTGTATGATTGACTGTTTGTGCATGATTTGTGTTTATATTACAGACACCATGGACACCTCTGGCACAGGTGACTCAGACGCCACAGGACCTAGACCTATAGTATCAGATGACCTAGAGTCTTCAGAGCATGAGGTCCACACCTCCGACGTTACTAGCACGGACGAGGACGACTTTCAGCCCTTTGCTTTACCTGATGGTGCTGACGAGCTCGTTGATGGCCCTTTGGCCGGGGACCTACCGTTAGTGGAGATCCCTGCACCCATACCACTTGCTTCATATCCTGCTTATGATTTGCTTCTCGACGCCGACGATGATGGCGACGTCGATCTGTATGATGATGAGCCCTTAGAGGAGGAGGTTCAGGGCGAGGCCCTTCTTGCTGCTGGTGATCTCTTGATGATCGCAGATGCTCCCGCCGAGGAGTCACCCGCTCACTCTCCGGTCCCAGACTCTTTCGAGTCTGTGGCCTCCGCACTTTCACACACTCAGAGTGCGCATCACTTCTCACATGGATCAGATCCCGACCAGGCATCCTCTGTTGCCCCTATTCCTAGTTTTGCTTTCGACCACGATGATGTGGAGGATTCCGATCCTGTCTTTCCCCCAGGATTCGACCCAGATCAGGATATAGAGTTTATACCCATGGATCAGCCTATGGAGGATCCAGTCGACCCAGTTGATCCCATCGACCCTGAGTTTGATTTTGAGATGGCCTTTGATGACCCCGAGCCTGCCATGGCCCCTGAGCAGGTAGCCGCTCTAGACCCTGCGTTTGAGCACGACCCAGTTCATGCTGACGCTATTGATGATCACCCAGTGGATGCTCCGTTGTTGGAGGGCGATCATGTCATTACTGCTGATCATGTTGATCCCCCACATATTGCTGATGCACCAGTTGACCCTCTTGTTGCACCTCACCATGATCCTATGCCAGTTCAGTTTGATCGTGCACTTTTTGAGGCACAGATAGACCCACGAGATGAGCACACCCAGTGTGGGTGGATTCCTGCTGATGATGAGGTTCCATCTATTCCCCCTCAGATCACTGATACCCGTCACATTGATACCTCCTTTTCATTTCCTCGGTTTACACCTCCAGCGCGACCTGGAGAGGGTTCTTCGGCTCACCCTTTTGGACATGTACCGGTATCTATCCCTGCTATACCACCGTCTGCTACTTTCCCCCCTGTTTCTCCATTTCATGTGGCACCTTTTGATCCAGCCAGCGAGCCGTTTCTCTAGACGTCACCTTCTGTTATGCCACCGACCGACCCCTACCATTCTTTCCATATGGGGTATACTATTGAGGACGTTTTGATGTCTTTTGTCGCCCAACACGAGGCACACACGCAGCGCATTCAGGAGCTTGAGAGAGCCCAGTCGCCGCCGTGTCAGTGCCAGGGTCAGACCCACTCTCCTTTGCAGCCCTCTCGACCTTTACCACCAGACTATGCTGCACGCCTTTTGGCACTTGAGCAGCAGGTTGCTTCTTGGTTACGTACCCAGAGAGCCATGGAGGAGGACTGGCTCCATTTGCGTCGCTTGTTTTACACTCACTTTCCCCCTCCTCCACCGCCATCCGTGTAGAGCTCTTCAGTACCGTATGGGTAGACGCTGGTGAGAAGACGGCGATTGCTTTTGACTGCACAGCATTTTTGGAGACTACATTTTGATTCTGACTTTTGTTGACATGTATTTGATGTACTGACACTGATTTGATATAGTTTTTGGACTAGGGTGATGTAGCCCTTAGTCGAATGATGTTGTATGACACTGTGATGTACTTGTACGCTTACTATGTGGTCTCAATATATGGCAATCGCAGTATTCTCATCATATTTGATGCTTGATTTGGTTATTTATATTCTATGACATGGGATGATTGTGTGATTGATGTTTGTGACATGGGATGTTGTATGATTGATATGATTATAACATGAGATGTTATGTACTATTACTATCATAATAAAGCGTACGTATTATAACATGGGATCTTTATTATGGCCTGACCGACGTAAACCCATCTTTTAGAAGATGCCGCCGAGACGTCAAACGCAGATGCCTACCAATGAGGCAGAACTCCAACAAGTCATCGCTGCTGCCATCGCACAATACGCCGCCTCGCAAGGAGGACCCATCGGAAGCAGCTCAAACAACAATGGCAACAACAATCCACCTCATGGTAATACTAAGCCATTAAGACATACCATGACCTAATTGGATACCTATAGCAATGATGCTAATGCCGAACGTATGTTGTAACGTATGTGCAGGGTGCACTTACAAGCAGTTTCTGGACTGCAAGCCTGTCAACTTTGATGGCACAGGAGGTGCTGTCGCCTTTGTTCGTTGGGCTGAGAAAACTGAATCTGTTCTTCGCATGAGCAAATGCGCACTAGATCAGCAAGTCACCTACATCTCGGGGCTATTTTTGGATGGAGCCCTCTCTTGGTGGAATTTGCAAGTACAGACACTTGGTGAAGCTGCTGCCTACGCGCTAACCTGGACCGAACTGAAGGAACTTATGCGCAAAAAGTACTGCTCTCGCGCGAAAATCCAAAGATTGGAAACTGAGTTCTGGCATTTGAAAATGGAAGGTCCAAAGATCGCAGAATACGTTCAGAGATTCCATGACTTATCGCATGTGGTACCCTACATGGTCACTCCGGAGTTCAAGCGGATTGAACGTTTCATTTGGGGATTAGCTCCTCAAATCATAAGCACGGTGACCTCATCCAAGCCTGCGACAATTACTGAGGCAATTGATTTGAGCGTGGCTCTCACAGAGGAGGCTATTCGCCTGAACAAGTTCGATGATGCCGAGCCTAAGAAGAAAGAGACTCACGTCGAGTCATCCGGAGGTAACAAACGAAAGTTCTCAAACTTCAAACAAGGCACTAGTGGGGTTGTTAAGAAAGGAGAGCCAAACGCGCCAGCTCAGGTTACAGCTGGTAGTGGGAAGAAAGGAAAGGGATATATGGGCACCCAACCCAAGTGCAACACCTGCCAACGTCACCATTCTGGCCGATGCGGGCCAAAAGTATGTGAAGCTTGTGGAAAGACTGGTCACTTGAAGGATTCTTGTTGGGCTAGTGCTGGCCGGGGAGGCCAAGGAGGATTTGGGAATAGAAATAATAATCATGGCGGTACTGGGAATCGCCCACAGGGAAACAATGGAGGAAACGGGAATCGAGGCAACAATGCGAATCAAGCTGGTAATGCGAACCAAAACAACAACCAAGCTGGAAATGGAGGTGGAAATGGGCAAAGACTTGGATGCTTTAACTGTGGTGATATTGGGCATTTTTAAAGGAACTGCCCAGAGTTGAACCAAGCCCGTGGAAGAGTGTTCCATATCGAAGCAAGGGAAGCGCGCCAGGATCCCAATGTCGTTACTGGTATGTTCCCTGTAAACCAACGCTATGCATCCGTTTTATTTGATACTGGCGCCGATTATAGCTTCGTATCGTTAGAATTTAAGAATATGCTTGGTTTAACCGCTAGTAAGTTAGATATCCCCTACTCAATCGAATTGGCCAATGGGAAGTTAGTAGAAGCCAATGAAGTTGTCAGAGGCTGTGTGATCAAATTGGGAGAGCGTGAGTTTGCTCTGGATCTACTGCCAGTCCAGTTGGGAAGCTTCGACGTGGTGGTAGGAATGGATTGGTTATCAGGCAACAAGGCTGAGATAGTTTGTCACGAAAAGGTTGTTCGTATCCCAACCGAAGATGGCGAAACAATTGTGGTTCACAGGGAGAAGCGTGATACGCCGTTAAGAATTATCAGCTGCCTGAAAGCGCGAAAGTGTTTGCAGAAGGGATGTGTTGCCTTCCTGGCACACATTGTGGATAAGAAGGCTGCTGAGCCGAGAATAGAAGGCATCCCTGTCGTGAGGGAATATCCAGAAGTTTTCCCAGAGGACTTACCTGGACTGCCACCTCAGAGACAAGTAGAGTTCCGCATTGACTTAGTTCCAGGCGCCGCGCATGTGGCTAAGGCACCTTATAGACTTGCTCCGTCTGAGATGCAGGAACTGTCGACACAACTCCAAGAGTTGTTAGACAAGGGATTTATCCGACCAAGCTTCTCGCCTTGGGGAGCTCCAGTCCTGTTTGTCAAGAAGAAGGACGGTAGTTTTTGTATGTGCATCGACTACCGGGAGCTGAACAAGCTGACGATCAAGAATAGATATCCTCTGCCAAGAATTGACGATCTGTTTGATCAACTGCAAGGTTCAAGCTTTTACTCAAAGATCGACTTACGATCTGGATACCATCAGTTAAGGATACACAGTGGCGGAACCAGAAATTTTGATCTGGAGGGTCAATATATATACATATATGCTAGTGTATATAATAATAATAATAATTTTAATATATAAAAAGTTAGTAAAAGCTAAAAGAATGATAAATTAAAATTTTTTGACATTTTCTAAACTAAATGAAATAAATGAAGGGGAAATAATACATACTGAAACACATACCATTATTATTTATATATACTTTTTTATCACTTTTAAAAGAAGGGAGCATAGTACAACTACTATGTTGACTAGTAGCTAGTAGATCGTAGGCTTTTTTTTTTTTGAAAGGCATATCGTAGGCTTTTTTATTACATGCTTTAACATGCACCTTCTCCAATGTATCATCTTCTTCACTTTCATTTTGTCTGTAACTATGGCACCTCTCGGAATTATTCCGGTGATCTTTTTTTGTACTTTTTTCTTTATTCTTTTCACTTCATTTATTTGTCAACTAAAAATCTAAGGGGTCAAGATACAAAAACTAAGTAGGATGACGGATTAAAGGTTACATGACCGGCCAGTGACCGGAGGGTCAACGGACCCTCCGGACCCCCCTGTAGTTCCGCCGCTGAGGATACAAGAGGAAAGTATCCCGAAGACAGCCTTCAGAACTCATTATGGACACTACGAGTTCCTTGTTATGCCGTTTGGTTTGACAAACGCACCTGCAGTCTTTATGGACTTGATGAATAGAGGTTGCAAGCCGTACTTGGACAAGTTCATGATTGTGTTTATCGACGACATCTTGATTTATTCAAGAACAAAGGCTGAGCACGAACAGCATTTAAGGGCTATTTTGAGTTGCTGAACGATTACGACTGCGAGATAAAGTATCATCCAGGGAAGGCGAATGTGGTCGCCGATGCCCTAAGTCGAAAGGAGAGGATCAAGCCCATAAGGGTTAGGGCTTTAGAAATGATTATCCGAACCGATCTTTCCTTGTGCATTCGTGCCGCGCAGAAAGAAGCTCTCAAGGAAGGAAATCTTGAAGAAGAATACCTCCGTGGGATGGAGAAGCTTTTGGTGCCAAACGAGGAAGGAACGTTATGTTTTGAGAAAAGGATTTGGGTTCCTCTGTTTGGTAGTTTAAGGAAGGTTATTTTTTATGAAGCTCACAAATCGCGGTACTCTATCCATCCAGGAGCGGATAAGATGTACCAAGATCTCAAGGATTACTATTGGTGGCCTAGGATGAAAGGCGATGTTGCTGTTTATGTGAGCAAATGTCTAACGTGTGCTAAGGTGAAAGCGGAATACCAGAAGCCTTCAGGACTTCTGCAACAACCTGAGATTCCCAAGTGGAAATGGGAACAAATCTCAATGGATTTTATTACAAGGTTGCCAAGAACGCCAAGAGGTCATGACACTATCTGGGTGATAGTTGACCGCCTAACAAAGTCCGCACACTTTCTGCCAATCAAAGAGAAGGATAACACTGGTAAATTGGCTGAAATTTACATGAGAGAGATCGTCACACGTCATGGAGTGCCTCTCTCAATCATCTCTGATAGAGACGGAAGATTTGTGTCAAGGATATGGCAATCCTTCCAAGAAGCTTTTGGCTCACAATTAAATCTGAGCACTGCGCATCATCCGCAGACTGACGGGCAAAGCGAGCGGACGATACAGACTTTGGAAGACATGCTGAGAGCGTGTGTTATGGATTTGGGTGGTAGCTGGGATAAACATTTGCCTTTGGTCGAATTTTTCATACAACAACAGCTACCACACCAGTATTGGAGTCGCGCCATTTGAAGCCCTTTACGGACGCAAGTGCCGATCACCCCTATGCTGGGCTGACGCAGGTGATAGGCAGCTTGTTGGTCCCGAAATCGTCCAAGAGACGACAGACAAGATTGCGCAGATTCGAAAACGCATCGAAGCAGCTCGCCACAGACAGAAAGCCTACGCAGATCCAAACCGGAAACACTTGGAATTCCAAATTGGAGAAATGGTTTTATTGAAAGTTTCACCCTGGAAGGGTGTGGCACGCTTCGGAAAGCGTGGAAAGTTAAATCCGCGCTACATTGGTCCTTTCAGAATTTTGGAAAGAATAGGGCTAGTAGCATACAAGCTGGACTTACCTGCTGAACTCCATTCAGTTCACGATACATTTCATGTATCCAACCTGAAGAAAAGTCCAACTCAAGATACCATTGCCATTCCCACCGACGAGATTCATGTTGACGACACGCTCCATTTCGTTGAAGAACCGGTTGAGGTTACGGATTGGAAAGTAAACAAGACCCGCCGGAGCAGTGTCAAGCTCGTCAAAGTTCGTTGGAATGCCAGACATGGTCCTGAATACACCTGGGAGCGTGAGGACCAGATGAAAGAGAAATACCCCCACCTATTTCCTAAGAACCCTGCATCTACAAGCAGAACTTAAAATTTTGGGACGAAATTTTTCTAACGGGGGGAGAATGTGACAACCCTCACTAAACCAGGTATCCGTACGACTTAATTAATAATTAATTACTGCTTAATTACTGTGCTTGTTTGAAATTACTGATGAACTGCTACTTGATTTCTGATACATGCATATACCTGCATCATACTTTACTTACCGTCACTACATTATTTACATGCTGAACCTTAGTGACAAACATGATGCACAAAAAGCACAGTAGCACTATAAACGGATAACCTATTGAACATGCTGATAAAGCCAGCATCTGGCAGACACTGCCTCTAAGGCCTGTATGAGCCAGAAATATTTTACTACACTAGTGATGAGTGTAGGGATACAAGGTTGTAGAACTGCGTCTCTAGGAATAAGTTACAATGACTGGATGTGCCTAAAACGTGCTCTAAGCACAAAAACTCAGCACTTTAATGAACAATCCAGCTTTTAGCTAACTAATAAAGTGCCAAAACATGAGAAAAATGTTACTAGACACTTTCCAAAGTGTCAGGAATAAGTTGTGTCACTAAAAGTAATAATAACGACACTTTAAAGCTTTGTTAAGCACTTTAACGGATCTCTATCCAACCGAACAACCGGACATTACCCGGAACATGAAAATATTGCTAATAACATTATTTTTCTTTTTCTGAGCCAGTTAGGGTCCCTGAATACCCTAACCCACGCCATAACGCATGACACACTACTAACCGGGTTAATCACTTAACTTAACTAGATTAACCTAACTAATACTTAGTGTTTAGTTGAAATGGAACCGGATTAACCCCCCCCCCCCTAACCGAACCGTCCCCTTGGGGGACACCCTTGTCCTATTTGTTGATTATAATATTAAGTGTGCTTAATATCTAGATAACACATTATCCAATGGTTAATACTCATGCTAATTATCTATAAGATCATCATATGGCACAACATAACATTCACAACACTTGAACACTCCCTCTCTCTCTCTCAAAGGCTTCGGCCGAACACCCCCTCTACATCCATCATATTTTCGGTTTTGATCATCTCATTCCAAGATCACACAAGTGTTAAGGATCACCTACAAGGAAGCTTGGTGCATTCGGAACTCGAAGGACCTCACTCTATTGCTTTTATCCTCTCATTTTGCGCTTAGATTCTTCCCTAGCCTCGAGCTAGTAGTAAGTTGCTATAATCACCCTCTCGAACTATTTTGAAGTGGTTAAAAGGATATGTAACGGTTAAAAGTCGCAAACATGCAAGATGAAGCATAAAAGTCTACTAAAAACACTAAAAGTGATGGTTAAAAGCTCATATGTTGTGTAAATCTTGTAGTAATTGATTTGTGTGATTATTTGGACCCGATCTATGTTGTGGTAGCTCGGATCGTCATTTAACCCGGGTTGGTCATGATCATGGATCATGACATAAGGTTGTTTTGGAAGTAACAAGGGTTAAAGGATGAAACTCTACCACACACGAATCATGAACTTGTGTAAAAGCGATTTAGCTTGTGAAATAGTGTTTAAAACTAGTAGATCTACGTATCTATAAGCGGTATTTTCAAAGAACCAAGTATCAAAGAAATCATGTTTTCTAAAGACGGATCTTACACTAACACGAATGATTTTTAGAACACACAAGTGTGTAAACACTTGTGTAGCACACACCTTCGACAAAATAACTATTTTTGAAAAAGATGACGAGAAGTTGTAAAGATGGAATTTCTTTAAAAACGGGGTTTTTACGAAACCGGATTGATTTATATAAAGATCCACTAAAAGTAATGGAATTTACTTTATATTCTTGGATAAAACGCAAGTTCATGTAATTTATGCGATATACATATTTATTTACTAGTTTGTTGTTTTGGACATTGTTTTGATTGAATGAAAAGAATGTTGGTTTGATTTATGAAAGAAAATGATACGCTTAAAAGCGTGGCCACCTCCAGTTACAGAGGAAACTCTGGCAAAATTTTTCTAAAAACCTAACACTTAGAATTATTTTCACTATAAGTGTTAGAAATACTTTTCGACTTGTTTTCAAATTATAGATTTCGCCCCGACTTTATTTACAAAACATCGGAGGTGGGATTTCACAAAATAAAACTTGGTAAATATATATTTAGTATATATTTTTCATAAAGTCACTTGATATGTGTTTATGATTATTTTGTGAAAATACTAGTATTATTTTTAGGGTAAAAATAATACTAACAAATGATAATGGATCCAAAATAATACGAACGTCTCTACGATAAATATATAAGTTACACCGGTAATTATTATTACCACTCGATCATTAAAACGTAACTTACGCATTTTAAGAAAATATGGCTGAACGCGTAATTTTGACAAAGTATTATTCTGGGAAATCATATGAGTTAAAATATAATATTTATGAGGAAAATAATTATATTTTGGAGTTAGAAATAAAATATATTTTAAGTGAGACTTAATAATATATTTCGAACACACATGTATTAAATCCCCCATCCTTGGGAAGGAAAATGACTACCAAGTATATACAGAATGAAAACACGAAATAGTTGTCTAACTATTTCCCAAAAACTTAAACCATAAAGCTAAGGCACGGCCATCCGTCTAATAGAATTAGTACGTGTAGGTCGTCACACAGCTGCTTGATCAGGAGACATACTTGGTAGAGACGCACCACTGTGAGTTCATGTCCCCCTTTTCTCTTAACTGTTTTCAGTTTTCTAAACCGCGGGGGTGAAATACATGTTACTATGATTACGAGTACTTCATACATGGTATGGTTAGCATAAGGAGGGTTACTACTTAGATCATGTGAGTGGGTAGGCGGGAACTGGAGGCCATTAATCCTCATTGTAGGACCAAGGGACGTAAGCGGTAGATCTATCTGGGTGTAGCGAGCCCAGCCCCAGGCCCAAACAGAACGGACCTCGGGGTGACTTTGTACCCAACGCTAAATCTGCTAGGTTTGAGTCTTCCTACTTGCACTTCACATATATCAATGGCCTTGCAAACCATTGGTGATCTCTTTTTCCTTATTTGCTACATACCAGGATTTTCATATCTACAAAGGTTTATTCACTCACTTACACATGAACTCGCTCAACATTATTGTTGATTTTTCAACTTACATGTATTTCAGGGAATTAAAGGATCTGGCGCGGTATGACACGTTTTCCCGCTGCACTAGTTACGAGGTCATCCGGGTTTGGGGAATGTGACTCTTTCCTGGACAAGTCACAGTCCTTAAACTGTGTTTATGTCATGTTGATGTTTGTGTTTGTTGAACAATGTCGTTAGGATGTGTTTCCGTTGAGACAATGTTGTTGTATTTGGTTTTTAAAACTTAATTAAATGGATGATCTTGCATGGTTTTATTTCATATAGCTTTGTTATGGTTAAGCTATGGTATTAAGAAGTCACACCAAATTAACCACGCTTCCGCAAAGCTAGGGTGTGACATTGTTTCTATCTACACAATTACTCATTCAGTACTTGCCACTCGACCGGATCTATGGCTATGGTCATATCACACATTGGCTAACACATTGTCCAATTGTGAAGATTATCAAGTAGTGTATACAAAACCCCATAATACCGGCAGTAATTGAAGAATTACAAAGACTCAATCACTGATAATCACATTGTAAAACATTTAAGGTTTTGTAAAAACAATTTATAAAAAGAAGATTACTCACATTGCTTTCTTAGACTTCTTTTGAGGGTTTCCTGAGATTAATCTATAATTTATACAAATGTACATATGTTAGTATAATAACCCTTTAATTATATTAACGATACCCTCCCCGAGACGATATTCCAACAACTACGTCGGGCAGAACCACGACAGTCGTTACGGAACCCTAAATCGATCGGGCAGCGTATCTAATATGAAACTGGGGTTATAATACTTACAACGGAGCAGAACCTCGCTATTTAGGGGGATATAATACCCGTATATTATACCTACTATCAGATTTTCGTGATTGAGAAAAGAAAGTGAGCGATTTGTGATTGAAGCCCGAGGCCTTCTTATATAGGGCCTGATTCTGGTTCTCTCGTGGCCCGCGTAAAACAAGACCACGGGCTACGCGGCCCGCGTAGTAGCCCGGGTAGGGTTTAGGTGATCCGGGTCAGCTTCCTAGCCTCGACATGTAAAAAACGTACTCGATGTTTGCAAAACCTTGCACGTTATGTTCTTTAGCACTAACTAAGTTAATTTTAATGGTTAATTTTGACCAAGTAGACCCCATGTAAGAGCAAATTAGTCTTTTTACCTTATGTATTTATATAAAACAATATTAAAATCAATCTGACCAGATCTTTCCCTCCTCCCCCATCTATCTCTCTCACACACATACACCCACCACTATCACCAACACCATCTACACAACATCACCACCGCATCTCCATTATCACCACCGTCAACCACCGTACCTCCATCATCACCACCGAACCTCCACCATCGTCAACACCTCCACCACCGCACCTCGAATCCTGCTGCAAAACCCCCACCACTGGCGGCCGACCACCGCTGCATAAACCCAACCACCGCACCTCCACCATCCCCACCGCACCTTCACTCCCGTTGCACAACCCCCACCACCGATGGCCGACCACCGTTGCACAAACCCCACCACCGAACCTCAGTGGCGGAGCCATAAATTTTTCCCTATGGTGTCGTTTTTTTCTCGATATCCAGATTTATACAAATTTGGAGTCCAAATTTTCGGATCGGGTCGAATTACATAATAAAAATCAATATCATAATAAAAAGTGTCATGTCATTGAAATAACACAAAATAAAAATACAAAGTCGTTTATAATATATATAATAAAATACATTTCATAGTTGCTCCCTACATGTTTTCATGTTTTGAAAACGATTCATAACGTCTTCAATCGCAACTTTCGCAAAGAACTCTTTTTCAATATAACAAATGCAAGCATTAGTCAAATACTCATCACCCATCCGATTTCGTAAATCCGTCTTCACATGCTTCATGGCAGAAAAATATCTTTCAACACTTGACGTTGCAACCGGTAGAACTAATGATAATTTCAGTAAACGATAGACCAATGGATATCCAACATGTTTATTTGTTTCCACCATCATTGTTGAAAGGTTAGATATATGTTTATTATGTAAAATGTTTAGAAAAAAAATAAAAGTGACTCTAAAAAAAGCAATGGTGTCGTTTGTAAAAAACCAATGGTGTCGCTCGTATTTTTTCTATTATACGATACATATATAGCGCAAATTTGAATGGTGTCGGCCGACACCGTTACCGAGTATGTGGCTCCACCACTGCCACACCTCCACCATCGCCAACCCCCAACCCACATATTCAGATATGAATATGTACATATTTGAACACCACCACTAAATCAAGATGCCACCACTAAGTAAAAGGTAGTGGAAATGACTAGCATACCCTTTGACTGTTTAATAAAAACGTTGACATTTAACAGCGTTTGGTGCCAGAGGGTAAGAAAACAAGATTTTGGAATTAGGGGTAAAAGTGTCAGCGGGGTCAAACTCAAGGGGGGTAAAATTGAATTTCGGATCATATACTTAGGTGCTGTTTGTTTTTTCTGCAGGAAAACGTCTTCTGCTGCAGGCCACATCTGCAGGCATCTGCAGGAGAAGGGGTGGACCAAATGTCTTCAGTCTGCAAGGAGAAGAGGGTTTGTTTTTTTTTTTATATAAAACCTCTTCTTCTAGGTTTAAAAACACACACCACAATCTGCACCTCCACCCTCTCTCTACTCTCTCTCTACCACTTCACCACCGCCACCACTTCACCACCGCCATCATCACAACCATCGTCACCACCTCCGCCTTCACACCTCCACCGCCTTCACACCTCCACCGCCATCATCACACCTCCACCGCCATCATCACAACCACCGTACCTGAACCGAGACTCGCTGAACATGAGGTCGACCGGAGTCGCTGAACTTTGATCGATTTGGGGTGTTTTGTTTGCCATCGATTTAGGGTTTCGTTTCCGATCGATTTAGGGTTTCGTTTGGGGTTTCGATGAGGTCGACCGGAGTCGCTGAACATGAGGTCGACCGGTGGTGGTGGCGGCGGAGCAGGAGCAGGAGCAGAGGTGGGGTGTTTTGGTGTTTTGTCGCTGAACTTTGATCGATTTGGGGTGTTTTGGTGGTGGCGGAGCAGGAGCAGAGGTGGTGGTGGCGGAGCAGGGGTGGTGGTGGCGGAGCAGAGGTGGTGGTGGCGGAGCAGGGGTGGTGGTGGGTGGCGGAGCAGGGGTGGAGGTGGAGGTGGTGCCAAGAAGAGGTAAAGCTCTTCTTGGAGAAGCTTTGGTTTTATCTCTTCCTCATGAAGAGGTTGGGGAGAAGTAAAAAGCACTTCTCAAAAAAAAAAAAAAAAAAAAAACAAACACTCTTCTGAGGCTAAACCTCTTCCCGCGTCTACACGGTGCAGACAGAAGAGGCCAGGAAGCTCTTCTTGAAGAAAACAAACACCACCTTATTCTCCTCTCTCCTCTCCAGAGACACGAACAATAAACCCCAATTCATTCCAGTTGAGATGATGATGATGATGAATCTTAAAAATAGTAAGCTGCTAACTCTAAAGCCGCACAAAATTAAGCGAAGTTTTGAATTGGAGGAAAAGGAGACTGCGGCAGAGAAGCGGAAGAGACTTTGTGACGAATTTCCGGAGAATACGAGGGTTGCGTTGAGGCGGGGGGAGGAGGAGGAGGAGGGTGATGAATTTGATGAGGATTCTCTGTTGGCACGAAGGCTTCAGGCACAGCAACTTGAAGATAGTGGCCGTCGTTGCAGATACTTTGCTTCAACGTAACATTTTTGGTGATTAAATTTCAGCTACATGTTAGTTAATAATGGTTGCAAAAGTCGCTAGGCGTTCCCTAGTCGGTCGACCGGGGAGTTGAGAGTACTCGGCCTAGGCGGAGAGTACTCGGGGGAGACTCGGACATGTTAAATTATAAAGAAATTAGTTTTTAGAAATTAAATATATGTCAAATAACATAAATTTACTAATATCTATGACAAAATACGTGAAAATGATATTCATTCTTTAATATGATAGGCATAAAAATTATGTTTTATTATTTTTAAGTCAAGCTTGGCCCGAGTTGACCTATTAGATACGATTTTGGCCGAGGTTGACCGCGTTTGACCGATTCCGAGTAATTAGGCGGAGTCAAAGAAAGTCGTCTCGGCAGCCTACCTTGCAGCGACTACTCGCGGAGAACTCGGCCTTGGAAACCTTGTTTTACAACCATACTTAATACACTACTGTTTGGGATAATTTTACTAGATGCAAACAAACTATACTTCTTGTTAATGACCAGGGTTCAAAATCCTAAAACCACACAAGGAGGAGGATTTGAACTTGTAGTGAAACACAGACAGTCTGTAACTGTAGCTGTTTTATCAGAGGATGATTCTATAGTATTTTCAGCATCAAAAGATGGTTCTATTCGTCAGTCTCATCTTGATCATGCGGGGAAAACAGAAACATATGCTCAACAAGGCCGAGCTCATGTTTTGGCTCTTGCTGTAACTTCTGATGGAAGGTATCTCGCCAGCGCTGGCTTTGATCGAGATATTCATCTATGGGACACACGCACACGCGAGCATATTCAGGTCTTGCTGAAAATTTATTTTCATATATTAAGTTAAAAAAAAAACTAATTGAACACAATAATATCTGTGCAGGCTTTTTCGGGTCATAAAGGGCCCATTTCTTGCTTGACTTTCAGGCAAGGGACTTCAGAACTGTTTTCTGGTTCGTATGATAGGACGATCAAAATCTGGAATGCAGAAGACAGATCTTACGTAACCACATTATTTGGTCATCAAAGTCGTGTTTTATCTATTGATTGCTTAAGAAAAGAACGTGTGCTAACTGCTGCTCGTGATCGGACCATGCACTTATGGAAGGTAAAAGGGCAAACTTTACATTTTCCCAATGTGGATGGGGAAATTTACCAACCAACCTAATGCTAATTACGGCTGTGGCATTGGTTGATACCATGCCGTTTGCCACATCAGAGCTATATATTCTAAGAACGCTTAGGTAATTTTATTTTGATAAGGTACATTAATTAAGTTTTATTTCTAAAAGATTATTATTATTATTATTATTGAATATCACGTTAGACACATACACTAAAATGACAATTAAGATACCATCAATTATTGAAAACCCACCAAAAGATGGCTGTTATTCACTGCTAGCATCAGTAGTGAAATGTTGTGACCCTCTACTGTTGGATGGGTCGGGCACGGATATTTGTAGTTTGACCCGTATCACAGGTCATTGTTATTAAATGTAAATCTTTCAAAAAATGACAAGTCAGCAGTTTTTGAAATATTTTTAAAAAATGACCTGCCACCTCTTTGACAAGTTGATTTTTTTTTACTAAAATATTGTTACTAAATGTGATGTCATATGCAACTTTGAAATGACAAATAGGGCGTCACATTAGCAAATTTTGTTGGAAAAGACATATCGTCTGTTTATATTGCGTGCAATATGCGATTTTATGCAACCGTAGAATGTTTAAATACGCCAATAATATTTATATCTACCTTTGTTATGAGAACAGGTTCCTGAGGAGTCCCAGCTGGTCTTTCGTGCTCCTGCATCATCATTAGAGTGCTGCTGTTTTATTAATAATGATGAAATGTTATCGGGCTCAGATGATGGTAGTATTGAGCATTGGAGTGTATTGAGAAAGAAACCACTTCATATTATTAAAAACGCACAGTCTTTATCAACTCCAAATACACTCGATGTTAAACAAAACCATGATTTATCAAATGATTGTAAAGGTAATCAACTAATTTTTTTTGGTTTTTTAATATCAACATCTATTAAGAACTTAAATTATTGTGGTCTTGATTAAAAATTGTTAAACTTTTATTTTTTCAGAGAGTTTGGATCATGTTCCTGAAACTGCAGGCCCGTCTGCTTGTTCATGGGTTAGTTCTGTTGCTGTTTGTAGAGGCAGCGATCTTGCAGCATCAGGAGCTGGCAATGGTGTTGTTCGTCTATGGGAAATTGAAAAAGACGCTAAAGGGGTTCAACCGCTTTTTGAGCTGCCATTGGTAAGTATATGTTTCATATCTCAGATTTGTCAGATGGCCTGATAAAAAAAATTGCTGAAAGTCACCCATATAGTGTATACAATTAAAAAGCAGAACAATTGTTGGTGGGTCAACTTAAGTTTGCATGGCTTGTTTCAACACATACATGCTTTGACCCGTTGTTTTTTGCTAGCTACTAATTGACTGTTATACTAGGTTGGATACGTAAATTCTTTGGCATTTGCCAAATCTGGGAAGTTTTTGGTTGCTGGAGTTGGCAAGGTGATTTTCAACATCCTTCTCTTTCAAACTTATTACCATCACATATTCCCATGCTTATATTTTATTTTTTTTTATAATCAGGAACACCGTTTAGGTAGATGGGGGTCTCTTCCGGCTGCTCGAAACGGTGTTGCAGTGCACCCTTTGCAGCTCTCATGATCCAGTTGTTGGACTTAATCTTTGTTGGTTCACAGGTGAAGTGCATGTTTGGATGTTAAACGGGTCGCATATGTCTAGGTCGGTTTTTTGGTTTGGTAATTTAAGTAATGTATTTATTTTATGGTGTGGGTCGAATATTTGGTAAACTCTACTGAACAGCATCTAGAAGTTCAAAAAACCCACTTTTTTGCAAACTGACATCTATGCAGCCCTTTGTTTTGTGGAAACTAGTAGAACTCGATTTGAAGTAAACCATCTTATAACAACTGAGTTCTATTAGTTGCGCATTATTATAACGAGCAATTTCCTTGCTCACAACTTGATCCTATTACTTTTGTCTGTTAATCCCAACAACTACAACTACAATGATAATTAATGAGACTTTAAGTATGTATTGGTTGGGTAACTTCAAAGCACAATTTGGTTGCTAAAGCTTATTGGTTAATGATATTCAATTCTAAATAAGTGCCTTCATCAACAGTGTTGTAAAAATTGGCCAATTCGGCCGATTACTTGGAACTCAGGAGCACTCCGAGCCGAGTTTAAGGTAATCGGCCTAAAAATCGATCAACGCAAGTCAAAATGTTCTTGCACGCTTGGTTTTAAAAAGCGCGACTTAGGCTGGGCATAATGTGGGTCAGGTTGAGTAGGTTAGAATAAACTAACTGGTCAGGATGGGTATAATATAGAATACAAGCGGGTTTAAGAAAGATTATTTAACGCAATGTTTTCCATGGCTCACTAATCTCAATCAAGACCAAAATGTTAATTCCAGTCTCGAAGATTATCGAACACGAAAGAAAAAGAATCTAAAACGCTACCAAACAACGAAACGATCAAGTAATGAGTATGAGATCGATTGGTACTAGCCGTTGAAGCCCTATCACTTTTTATAACGACCTCATCTGACTCTAAGCCCCTGAACTTGTAAACGTATAGCAACCAACCATATTAACTAACCAGTTTAACACAAAAGCATGTGATTTGGCGTATCAATGGCTCTCCCCATTAAGTCAGTTTCCTGTCGTTTGACTAAACTGAAAGACTAAAGGAAAATGAACCACACTTTGGTCTACTTATCTCGTAGAGTAATTATGATACTCCACAAATTTACACTGCAAGATCAAAATTACCTTACAAAATCATTTGTAGAGTAATTATGATACTCTACAACATTTCCCTACAAGATCAAAATTACCCTATAAGATCAAAAGTACACAACAAGATCATTTTTAGAGTAATTTTCATAATTACTCTATGAGTAAAACAATTACGAAAATGTCACCGCGTTTTTTCAAGAAAAGCTTCGGTTCGTACCTTTTGTACGTTAAATGTATTTGTATTTGATCTTTTGTCTTCTTTTGACCGAGCAAGTTACATCTTACGATAATTGTGGTTATATGGCTTTCTTATAGTTGAAGAAGATGATGGTCGAGGGAAACTATAGACTTCGATGCAATAGCAAATATGGATGACAAGATGAAAGACGATTTTACATTGAGATCAAAAATTGGTCTTTCTTATATGTGATTTACCATTATTAAGTTGAATAAACTTGAATACACCACATTGTATATAAGAAGACATAAAACCTCATAGTAATCATTTTGTTTAAATCAAAGTGAGTGTTGTAGATGAACTATGGTAATCATATAAGCCAAATTTGACTTAACTCTCAAAACACATATCCACGTAGCATATTAAAAAGAAAAACATAGTAAATATGCTTGTATTCAAATGTAAGTGGTTTTTGCAAGCTAACTGTTTTTATTAGGGGTGTGCATGGGTAGGTTTGGGTTAGGTTTTGTACAAAACCATAATTTAATCTTTATACAATTAAAAATTCAATGCCTGACCAAGCGGTATTTTGGTCAAACTGATAAACATTAAGAATGCATATAAAACTATGAAAACATATAGAAATATAGGTTAACTTGATACAAAATTGAGTTTTATTTATATAAAATCTTTTCTAATGGGAAAGCCCTATTTTGGTAAAACTGATAAACATTAAGAATGCATATGTAACTATGAAAACATACAGAAATTTAGGATAACTTGATACAAAATTGAGTTTTATTTATATAAATCCTTTTCTAATAGAAAGAAGGTTTGGTCTTTACTTTTTGAAAAGTAAGTATACATGATGTATGGTATTTTCCAATCAGTGACCTCTCGATTCAGAAAGAGTTAGATATGTGTATCTTGTGTTGTTGGTACCTATGCCATGGCTTTAACAGAAAGTAAAAAACCAAACTTGTAATATAAATAGAGTGATATTAACTTAATATCATCATCATACTCGGTATATCCCACCAATAGCAAAGCTAAGGTACGGTCTGAGGAGGGTAAGATGTAGACAGCCTTACCTCTACCCGTAGAAATAGAGAGGCTGCTTCCAGTGAGACCCCCGGCTCGATGAGATTAACTTAATATAAAATAACAAATAGCATCCTAGTACATAATAACCAAAACCTAAGAAAATCAAAGCCATGCTTTTGTGAGCAATCAAGAGCTGCTGCTGCTGCTGTTGACAGAATGATGCCTGTTCCAACAATTTGAAAATCATAGAATTATACATAAAAGAAACCCGCCCGCTGCTAAAATAAGTAACATACCTCCGATCATAATTAATCCGAGTCAGTTGAATCCCCCTCCGTCTCAGAATTATCAGATGATGGAACGTAATTAAACCATCGGTTAATTAGAGCCTAATTAAGAATTTCATTCGATTAGCAAACTAGTGTACGTAAATAGTAAAAACAACAACCTAAGCAAGCAAGCTCACCCTGGTCGCCGCCCGATCCTCGGCCGTCGAAACATCTACAATTTTAGCTGAAGATATAATAAAAATGGTAAGACGTTACTAGCTAGCTAGATAGATAGATAGATAGACAGATACAAAGAGACAGATGTATTAAATACGTTTAATTACCTTCATCACGCGCCATTCGCTCCATGATTCGATTATAGTAGGGGGCGAGCTTTTGTTCCCGTGATAGGGTACACCTACACCGATCATGATTATGAAAGACCGATGACCTCCACATATTAACGATATATTCATGACTCACACCACTAGTGTCACCATTGTTGGATGGTTCTTTCTCCTTATTACCTGTATGTATGGTTGGTTAATTTCCGAACATACATACATACATACATACACTTAATATCAACAACATACATAGATTCCGACTGACCAGGTGGTGATTTTGTGGCCTTGCGCTTGTTTGTAATGAACAATCTGGTACGCGAAAGACGCATACCACCTGCAGCCAGGCCAGGTGGTGATCCTCTGCCCCTGCTGCCCTTCTTACCTGCATGCATCATGCATGTAGGAACACATTTATTTCCTTAACGAAAGAACATGAACAAGGCCTTGTTCGTGTTCGTTCGGTTCGTTTACAGCCCTACATGGTTATTTTCAAAGCATAACAAACAAATTAATTTCAAAACATCAAGACATACCCTGCTGATGACCGAGTGGCTTCTTGCATGGTTTCCCTTTAGTTTTGCCTGTATGTAACCAACAAGGGTTAATTTCAAAATACACAAATGCATAACACAACATTAAAAGCAAAAAAAAAAAAAAAAAAGACCTACCAATGCCATCATCAATCTGCATTGCTGCACAACAAACGATTTTGGTCAAAGCCTTAATTTGCAATCACAAAAAAAAAAAACAAAAACAAAAAGGAATCGGTATCTGTTATTTAGAATTAGGTTAGAAATTACTGGATATCAAAACTACAAGTAACAGATTCATAACCCACATACATACATACCTTGAGAAAAGTTGAAACCGACCGATTTACACGAATTTTAGGGTTTTGCCAATTGATCGATCAATCTGGAAATAAATAAATACGAATGTTGATAAATAATGAATAAAATTGTTTCCTAAAAAAAATACACCCTTTATATAAGTTGCGAACAGGCCTATACGCGACGTATATAAAGGGTCAAAAAGAAAATTTTACCATAGGTTTGGGGTTAAAAAAACTACCCTTTATATACGCTGCTTATTAGCCTATATGCAGCGTATATAAATGGTCAAAAAGACAATTTTACCCCTGGCTTAGGCTGCGTATAGCCCCCAATCCAGGGGTAAAATGATTTTTTTTACCAAACTTGCTCCATATATACGCCACATACATGGCGTATAGGAGCAATTAGGCCAGAACTGACATCAGTCAGATACTAACTTTTAATTTTTTATGCAACCATATACGCTGCGTATATAAACCCTAAAGTGTGCAAATAGACACCTTGGGTGTGCCAATAGTTTGAACCTTTTTAAATCTAGGTGGATACCCCTTTGGCTATTGTAGATCTCATTTTTTGAATCCATGTTTAAACCATATTTTTACATAAGAACTAGAAAAAAACATGAAAAAGTGGTAGATGGTGGGGTCTATGGGGTTGGAAGTATATGAAAAGGTGGGGGATGGTCGGGCCAATGTGACAATGTTTTTTATGTTCTTGGGTTTTTCTTATTGGTGGCTTTTTGTGTTTTTAAAGAATGAGTGTTTTTGTGATGTGAAGGCTCACTAGACACGATTTTAGATGTTTTTAGATTTGTTTATTGTGGATGGTCTTAGACTTTTTATTGGATTAGATAAAGGTCGTCATACACTACTTAAGGTCGAAGGCAATTCACATGTGTCAATGTCCTAAATCACATCCTTAAAACTGGTAGAATCTATAAGAGATGATCCTTAAAAATGGAAGAATCTATAAGAGATGATAATTTGCCGCTCAAAAAAAGAAGATCAATATCCTAATTTTCATCCTTTGTCCTTTTAAGCAGGGGTTTTGAACATGATATGAACTAGGGATTTGACTTGACCACGACATGAATCCAAAAATCACGTGAGATACACAAGCACTCAAACACGATATAAGTTTTCACGAGCTGACACCAGAACAACCTGCTTAACCTAAAAAATTTTATTTAATTTTATTTTTACATATAAAAACTCAGAGATTAGAATTTACATAAAAAAATACATGTGCATTAAGTTATTACGTTTAAACTATAAAAAATAATGCTTATTTCTCAATTATCTTTTAGTTTTTGGCATAAAATACAAAACCAGTTTAGTTTATGACATAACTAGGTTAGAACCCCGTGTAATACACGGGTTGAATAAATGTAATTTTATATACCAAATAATAAAACAATATACCTTTAAAAATCTCGTTTATTACATGGGTTGAATAAATGTAATTTTATATATTAAATAACAAAAAAGTTATATCTTTAAGAACTCCATGTATTGTACGGGTTGAGTAAATTTAATTTTATATATTAAATAATGAAAAAAGTTACATTTTTAAGAACCTCATGTATTGTACGGGTTGAACACATGTAAATTTATATAACAATCAATAAAAAGTTATATCTTGTTATATCTTTATACCCTGTGTATTATACGGATTGAATAAATCTAATTTTATATACCACATAATAAAAAAGTTACGTTTTTAAAAACCCAGTGTATTACACGAGTTGCATAAATGTAATTTTGTATAGTAAATAATAAAAAAATTATATCTCTAAAAAACCTCGTTTATTACACGGGTTGAATGAATCTAATAAAAAATTATATCTTTAAAAAAACTAACGGATATACTCGATATATGATGGATGAGATGACTGCGGTGATGGTTCTTATAAATGTCACGTAAACATAGTGGATACCGTATTTGAGTTGAGAGTTGAACACGAAAATAAAAGTATAGAACCAATAAACATTGATTAATGTTTTTGTTTACCCCTTATAAACATTTTTGAAATAGATTCTACAATTATCTACTTTAGTTTAATAAAATAAATTAAGCATTTACATTATATTAATTTATATTTAGTGTACGTCTTTTGTTAATTTCAGAATAAATAATTTTGAAATCTAATAAATATTTCAAATATTATATTATCTCCTATACGAATTGTTTAAAATTATATTAAATTTAATTTTATAATTATCTTTTAATTAATATTAATTATTTATAATTAAGTAGAATAGAGAGAAACAGACTAAAAAATAGATGACTTCAATAAATAACATGTATCCTTTCATTGGTATGAAATAGTTACGAAAGTAAAACCATAGGGACTGAAATCGTAATTTTTAAACAAATTGACTTAAATAGTGATTTTTGACAAACCACAGGGACGAAAACAGTAATTAACTCTAATTAATTCAAATAAATAATATTATAAATGAGAAGGAGATTAAACTAAATAATAATTATCCATAAGTTATTAAACTAAATAATATTTAATAGGAGAGTTATCTATAATTAATTAGAAGAGATTAAACTAAAATAATAATTATCTATAAGAGAAGGCCTAATATGATGACACGTGTCACTAAAGTGGTTTCTTTTATTATATAGTATAGATAGATTAGATAATAATAATTAAGTGTTATATACTTTTTTTTTCATAACAAAAGCTTACTTTTTAAAACTCTTCGGTACATTTATTATTATATGTTTTATGAGATTTATTCAATTAATTTATTCATTCGTTTTATTTATATGCTTCTATGATAAATAAAGATAAAGATTATTCGATAAATTAATTGATAGTAAATAAACTTTTATATAAACAACTAAAACTATCTTTATCTTTATAAATAATAAAAATGTTAATATATAGTTTTTAATTTTATTAATTAATATATGGTTATCAGTTATCCTTATTATTATTATCAAAATCTTTTAATTTTAATATATTTAATATATTATAAATTTTAATTGAGACCACCTCATAAAGCGACATGTGTCTCTAAAGTGGTTTCTTTTATTATATAGTATAGATATATATATGTGTTTTTAGATTTATAAAAATAAACGGGTTCACTAGGTAAATCCACAAAGTCAACCCGAACACAATCCGTTTATCTAAACATGTTTACGAGTCGGCCAAAACTAAATCAAACTCGTTTAGACTAAACCCAACCCTACAAGTTTCATGTTAGCCTTATGTTCTGTATAATATAATACCACCTAATATTTCATTTTTTTTATCTAAACCTTTCTCTTCGACATCATATAACTCATAATCTTGTTTTTTACAACTCCTTTTCAATTTAGATCAACCCTCTTACATATCTTTCTTTTCTTATAGATATCTCATCAACCCACAGACCTGTCAGGTCGACCTGAACACGACTC